>JAPFRF010000004.1:42215000-42815000 GCA_029282475.1 Phrynocephalus forsythii
GCTATTCTGTTGCTCTTACCAAATGTTCAACCCTATTAAAACAAAAAATATTTCCAGATCCGCCCACATAATTTTTCCAGAATAATTTGGAACAATGGGCAAACATTACCAGTTACACCCAAAACTGCAGCAGTGCTACAAGTTTTTACAGTGCCTTTCATCACCCTGAAACACATTCCTTCTAAACTTTGGTTCATTTTGTGTTTTAATGTGAGCTGTGCTGGCCAGGATTTCTGGGAGTTACAGTCCAAGAACACCTAGAGACTCAAAGCTGTGAACCAATGTTAGACGAAAGAGCACATATGAATATCTGGCAGAACGTATCTCCCAAAGATCAGAGCTGGCACAACCCACCAGAGCCTCCATGGCATTCTCGCTCCGGGTGGCCACCCGCAGGGAGGCCCGTAAGTCTGCAACATGCAATCAGGCCTTCTTGGTGGTTGGCCCGGTGGTATGGAATAAACTACCAAGCGTGATTCACCAGGCCCCATCTCTGGCATCCTTTAAAATGGCCGACAAGATCTGGCTGTTCAAGGATGCCTTCAGCAATTGCTAGGTGTGTTGTGTCCTTCCTGTGTTTGTTTTTTGTTTGATTGTTTGATTGTTTGATTGTTTGATTGTTTGATGATGATGATGATGATGATGATGATGATTCCCTCTTGCCAGGTATTTGTCGTTTTGCTTGTTCCATTGTCACTTGTATCATTGGGTTTTTTTCTTTATTATTATGTTTTTGGTTGTCTGATAAGGCGTTGTTGTTAACTGCCCAGAGTTCCTGTTTGAGGGAAATTGAATTGCGGTATACAAATATAGATAGATAGATAGATAGATAGATAGATAGATAGATAGATAGATAGATAGATAGATAGATAGATAGATAGATAGATAAAGCTGCCTGAATAGCTCAGTGGTTTAAACTGGGAGTTCAGTTCAACTCACTGAACCTCCCATAAAGCCAGGCAGCCTGTGTGCCTTTATGTGAGCTACACAGTCCCTGGATATTCTCAGGAGAAGCGAATGGTAAACCACTTTTGAGAATTCTAGATCAAGGAAACCCTGAAAGAGTTGCCATAAGTCAGAATTGAATGGGGAGCACATGATTATTATTCTATTAGGCAAACGTGCCAAATACATATGTATTACAGGAATGGTACACACTACTGAATACCTCTCCTTGTGCAAGTTTTGAAAAAGCTGCAGAACTAAATTTACTTGAGGCCGCACAATGAGAAATGGAGGGGGGGAGAGATAATTAAAATCTCCAGCCATTCTCACAGTAAACATGGCTGCTTTTCAATATGACCACAACCAACATTTTTCCAGCATAATTCTCCTTCAAAGATGTTGCAAGAGTGGATTTGGAACCAGCAGAGGGTTTTCATGGGAGCACAGCTGCTCTTTCCCTGTTGGATCTCAGAAACTTCCCAAAAGAACTGCTGTTTTGACCAAGATGTGCTAGCAGAAAAACCCAAATAAGTGAAGAGAATCACACACTAAAGAATCCAAGAATCATAAAGTTGGAAGGAGCCTACAAGGCCATTGAGTCCAACCCCCTGCTTTAGTAAGGAACACAGATCAAAGAATGTCTGCCAGGTGGTTGACTAAGGCCCCGGTCTCACTACCGTTATCTGTGAATCTTAATATGATGCATACTATATTTTTGGGCTGTCATGTGATGTTTGATGCACAGTTAGCACCCTGACAACAGGGGAGTATTTTACTTCTCTGCATCAGTCCTGACTTGCTCAGTGCACATCTTTTCCCTGTTTTTTCCCCTGTGGCGGATACCTGTGTTGCAGCCAGGTGGCAGTTTTTCTTCTTAAAATCAATTGTAGAGATGGGCACGAATAAAAAAAATGGTGTTTTGATTGTCGTTTGTTGTTTAGGGGGTCTGTTTCGGTTTGTTTCCTTTTTTGCGAATTTTTGCAAAAAAATTGTTTTCATTTTCATTTGTTTTGTTACCATTTCGTTACCATTTATTTCAATTTTTGTGATTTTTTTAGCATTTAAAGCAGTTCACTGTATTGGCGTAATGAAAACAAAATGCACAACAAAATTTCCGGTGTTTCTGTTCATTTCGTTTCATTTTAGAGACAAAAATCGTTTGTCGTTTCATTGTGTAATGAAACAAAAAAACAAAAATGGAAACTAAAATTTGTTCGTTTTGTGCCCATCTCTAATCAATTGTAATTGCAGGTGGAAAGCCAGTAAAAATTGTGCTGGCATGCTGGTATGCCAACAATTCAGTAGCATAAATGATTACCAAGGCATAACTACAGGAAGTGGCAGAAAAGGGGTACAAATCTAATTGGTGCAATTTTTCTGGGGTCACACTTCGTTTGAAGCGTTAAAAAGTGTGCATCAATAACAGAAGTATTTTAACACAACCCCTAGCGGTGGTACAAAATGCTGTGGTTAAAGTGCGCTTCTGGGGGCGTAGTCAGCCGGGGTACCAAAATACTGCTCTTCAGGGTGAAGGCACGATCTTTTGCTGCACAGTCTTTCACAGCAAAAAGAGCAGTGAAATTGTCATGAGACCAGGGCCTAAATTTCTCTTGAATGCCACCAGTGTTGGAGTACTCATCACCTCTCAAAGTATTTGGTTCCATTGCCTTATTGCTCTAAAAGTTAGGAAGTTTTTTCTGGATAGTCAACTGAATTCTGGCTTCTTGTACCTTGAGCCCATGCATCCTCTACCCTGAGATGACCAAGAAGAGATCCTACCCCTCCTTTGTGTGACCACCTTTGTATTTGAAAAGTGCTATCCTATCTGCCCTCAGTCTCCTTTTGTTCATGCTAACCATGCCCAGTTCTTTCAGTCTTTCTTCATAGAGGGAAGAAAGCAAATGGCAAGGGAGGAGCTGTGCTGGGCCAGATCCAGCCTAGGGTACACACAGGCTCTATGACACCACTGAGTCATACCAAGAAGAGGCCAATCCTAAATAATTTCAGGCATTATGGGAGGGAGTCGAGTTGAGCACATCTATCTTTTACTCATGTGGTACTCATGTGGTACTCATTTTCAGACTGAAAACAGGGTGCTGAATCAAGATTTGAAGGCGCGTAATATAGCATGGCATAGTAGGACGATTTTAGTGATAGGCAGTTAAATCAAAATTAAAATCTAATGAAAAAACAAATCACATAGTTAATACTGTCACTGTGGGTGGAAGAAACAGTCCTCTTCTTCTACTTTTGCTGTAGGGGTCCAAATCACTATCAGTGAGTGCACCTCAGGCTGTTATCTGTGCATTTACAACCACATCCCACACACTGGAACTGTTTCAGATTTTTGCTAGTATATTTATTGTGCTTATGATACCAGACATAGAGAATGCAGGTGTGGAAGTAGATAATCAGCTATTGACTCAAATAAGCCACCTCTTTGGAATTTCATGTCCTTATACATGTCCTGCGGAGGGGGAGGGGGAGGGACTACCATGTCTGGGAGAAAAGTCTAAAGTTAGTGTGGGCTCTAGGGACATCTGCTGGCTGGTTCTCTACATTTCTTCACCCTTCCAAAAATGTGTAGAGAAACAGCCTGATAGCTTCCTACTGGCTGATGTATACAAGCCACTGAAGGAAACTAGGACTGCACAAATGCCCACGTGTCTGAACTGCCCATGAATCAATTTAGACTGGAAATCAAGATCCACCCAAGAAAGTTCTATTGCATTTTAAGCTGCTGCATCAGCAATATTATACTAGGGACAGAAATGGTGTGAGGAGGCTGGCTGGGTAGATTTGGTCCCAGAACAAGTGCTGTCCCTTTCCATTGGAAAACATGGAAGGTGTTTGAAATATAAGAGAGAAAAAGCTCAGGTTATTGGGGAAGTGACTACCTAAGGACGTAAGGGAGCAAAAGAGCAAGATCAGAGTTGGTGAAATTGGAGAGGAAACAGAGGAAAGAGAGACAACACCTTTGGAGAAGGAAGGGGCAACCAAGGGGAGGTGAAGGGCATGTTGTAAATAAGAGAGAAGGAAGGCTGAGATGTTAAAGGAGGAGTAAGAAGGGAGAGAGAGGTAAAGGCTGGAGAAGCAGACATAAGGAGAACTTACAAGGTATTCCCACTGGGATGGGGGTGCGTATGGACTGAAGACCTGTGATTCCCTTGAAGGAGGCAGAAAGGAATAGGAGCCCCCCCCCCCAAAAAAAAACCCATCTTACTGGGGGAAAGGAGACAGGAGACTGGAGAAGAAAAATAAAGGAGGAGAAAGCTACAGTAAAATAGCAAGAGAGAGAAGGGGGAAAAGCAGGATGGCACAGAAACCAATGGGTGGGACAACTAGACCCAACAAGCCATGGGGCTTCCAGAGACTGCGACTGGTCATTTCCCAACACAGGACCCCCATCCAAGAACCATTGCTTCTGTTGTCATTACCCTAAGGATTGGAAAGAACTGAGCCCATTTTGATGACTGGGTACATATGTTTAAGTCTGTGGGAGAGCAACCTCTGGTGAACCAAGACTCTAGCCTAAGGATGGGCACCATATGAAAAACGACATGCTGTTTCATCGCTTCATTAGCTAATGAAACAAAACAAAATGAAATAAAATGAAATGGGGATTTCATTTAGTTACAAATGAAATAAAACACCATATTTTCCTCTAGAATGAAACAATTCATTCTAGAGTAAATGGCAAGGGAACTTCCTCAAGCTCTTTCCTGAAAGCCCCCCAAATTTGGAAAGATTGGGGGGTCAGGGAGCTGAGTTATGAAGCTCCAGATGGAGGTGCTGCTAGGACAAAACCTTCTAATTCGAATCAGAAACTGATTGGGCCAGCGATAGCGCTGCCTCTGATTCTCATATGATTCCAATTATAAGTTTTTTTCCCTAGGGCACCCCCTTTAAAGCATCATAACTCAGCCCCCTTACCCCAAAATGTTTCCAAATTTCAGTGGGTTCCCTAAAATTGCTTTCTGAAGGTAGCCCTGCTACTTTGGTGCCCCAAAGTAAGTAACTTTTAAGTGCATATGCACTCAGAATTATTTTAAAAATTATGCAATCAAAAATTACTTACCTTGGGGCTCCAAGTACCTACCTGAAACAATTTTAGGGAACCCCCTGGAATCTGGAAAGTTTTGGGGATGAGGGGACTTAATTATCAAGTTGGGGTAGTTAATTGGCAAAATGTGCTGGGAGTGTGGAGGAAATCAGGGAGTTTACTTTATGGTATTAACTCCCTGATTGCCTCCATACTCCCAGCACAGGAGTAGGGAGGGGGGAAACAGCTCCTTTCTGTATATCTCCCCTCCCCAGCCTCTCCAAAAAAATCCCATCTGGGAGGCAGTGGGAAGGGCAAAAGCCTGAATGGAGCAAGTTTTTCCCCCTCGAGTCTTCATTTTGCCTTTCGCCCCTCTCCCTGCCTCCCAGCTGGGGCTTTTTGGCAGGTCAGGATATGGAGAGGGGGGCAACCTCCTCCCCCAACACCGTGACCTGTCAAAAAGCCCCAGCTGGAAAGTGGGGAGAGGGTCAAAACACAGAAAGGAGCAGCGAGGGAAAAAACGCTGCTCCTTTCTGCCTTTTGCCACGCCCCCTACCAGCTGGAGCTTTTTGAAAGGTCATGGTGTTGGGGGATGGGTGCCCCTCTCCAAACCCCAACCTGTCAAAAAGCCCCAGCTGGGAGGTAGGAGGAGGGGTGAAAGACAGAATGGAGTATGGAGGGGAAATCCCTGTTCTGTTCAGCCTTTCGCCCCTTCCACCACCTCACACTGGGACTTTTTGACAGGTCTGTGGTGGGGGAGAGGTGCCCCCCTCTCCAAACCCCAACCTGTCAAAAAGCCCCAGCTGGGAGGCAGGGATTGCAAGGAAGAAGGAAAGAAGCAGTGGTAAATTGAAGCTCTGTTTGAATTTCCCTCTGCCTCCTTCCTTCTCCCATGCTCCCCCCTCATCCCAGGGCAGTTTTCTGGACAGTGAGGGCTGTGGGCAGTGGGGGAAGATAGGGTGGCAGGGGAGAAAGGAGAAGGCAAGCAGGAAATTTACTTCTGCCTGGCTGCTCCTTTCCTCCTACCCGCCCCCCACCTCCCAGCTGGGATCGAGCCGTGAAAATCAACTAGGAGGAAGTGGGGAGGAGGCTTTTGAATCCCCCACCCACACAACTAGAGCACTGGTGCCATGGGGGATTCTTTTCATTTTGTTTTGTTTCATAAGTAACAATTTTTAAAAAAAAAATCATTACTATATGAAACAAAACATGGGGGATGAAATGAAACAGTTTTTCCATTTAATGCCCATCCCTACTCTAACCCCTTCCCCACTCTGTGGCAAGAGAAAGAGAAGTTGAACCTTCACATTGATTATCATCATTTCCTGGACCTTCTAGAAATAAATGTTGCTAGTGCAGAGATACTGTAAATGAATCCTTATATTTGTTAGAACAAAAATCAGAAGTAACCAAAAAATTGCCTCGAAGACATAACTAACCATGATATCAGTGGTCTTTGATATGGGCAGGAATAGTTTGTGTTTCTCAAAGTTTAGGAATGTCTTCTCTTCAACCTCCCAACTTTCATTCTTCAGGCTAAACCAGTACTGCCAATCTGATCTGCCTTCTCCCATTTCCTTATCATGCTATTTATTTAGAAGACACACCACATTCTGTCTTTGTTCTTGCATTTGAATGAAAATGAAGTGGATGACATGAATTAATTTTTCAGGTGGTGGGGTAAACATATGTATTTAAATGTTCAGGGACCAGATCACATGGCCTTCAGATCCCTTTCAGAGCAGCATCCCACCTATGACATATCTCCTTCAAGATTTCTAAAGGGCAAAACAGCTAAAAATAAGCACATGCAAAAACTAATAGAAATAAAAAGGTTTTCATTACAAATTGCACACGATACTGGTTTAACAAAATGCTGTTCCTGTGTTTCGTAGAAATCATCTCATATCCTTGTTTTTGTTTGGCTGTGCATTTAAAATTTATTCCTTTCCAGCCTCCCCCCTCCCCATTTCCAGACTTATTTTGCCAACAGTTCCTTGATGTGCAGAAGCTAGTGTTCAAGTAATAAATAATCTTAATCTTCCTAGGCTTCTGTGTCAGGAATAATCTCAGTAATACAACTCCTGATAAAGAGCTACTTCAAAGTGAGAAATTCAGAAAAATGACAGGAGGAAAGAATTAATATGCTTATCAACTAATGCAGTGGTTCAACCAGCAATCTGATACTCACTACATACCTGAGTAATGATGGTGCAGATCTTGAGGGGTTTTTAAGGAGGATGAGATTTCTGCCAGAAAAAAAATGAAAGCAAGGTTCTTATTTTCCAAAAGAGAAACAAATGTGCCATTATGGGCTGGACAGATTCAAAACTGTAACAAAACAAAGTCACTGGCTTGGCGTTTTACACAAATGAGTCACTACATTATAAAGTTCAAATGCAATCTATGAAAACAATTGATAAAATAGCATGCAATTAGACTGGGGAATAAAGAACCATGTGCAATATTTGGCTGAAGGACACTCCTTTAACTGAAGCCAGAGAGCTCATAATTGGAGTTCTAGGATGGTAAAACCTCTTTTACTGCCCACTATGCTTCATGGGATCACAGAGGCATGATTTTCTCAAACCTATCCTTAGTCATTATGCATCCCATTAACTATATTATGGACACTGATGTTGTACCAGTCCTGGTTCATTAATCCATGGTATCTAAAATGCTGTAAAATGTAAAAACAGATGAAGAAGAGAGAAGCAAAACTAATCTAAGGGCTCTATCACACGTCCTTTAAAATGCTGATTAAATTTCAAGATAAAGTGTTTCTAAAATATTGTCCCCATGGTCATTGGTCTTTAGGGGGAGAACTGGTTATGCCCCCTTTAGCAAGTTTTCCATGGACCTACCGGAGAAGTTGGGAATTTTTTGCTCCGGTAAAAATGTGAGCCAGAAGTCTGTGGGAGCTCACATACGATCCGATTTTTTGCTTTCTTTCTCCCGAGCCCCGACCACCTCATCCTGGGGCTGGTCAGCACTTTTTAATTTTTTAAAAAAATTTCCCCTCCCCCCCAGCACTGATCAGCTGGCCTTTGGGGAGTCAATGCTGTTTTTTTTCCTAGCGTCATCTGCTGGCTATGGGGCTGAACGGCACTTCTTTTAAACAAACATCTTTGTACGTGAAAACCAAGATCCCACATCTTCATTCATACGACCAGGAAAGAAGAAAAGCCAGACTTTCACAATATCCGGATTGTCCCCCAGGTGAGATAGCAGCCTAAGTAACATTTTATAAAGTGATTTAAAATGTGCAATAAAAATCAATCCCAGTTCCTATCAGAGATAAGTCTTAAATTCATGTTGAAGTATGGTTAAAGTATGGTTAATTGTGATTTAGTATTATTTAGGCTGAATTTTATTGGCACACATCCACAAATGAGAATCAAACTATGTTGTCAACTAGGTTTGCAAACCATGCTTTGTGCTAACTATAGTTTGGCTTGATGTCTGATTTGATAAACCCCCAATGCAGTCCTTCTCTCAATACTATAAGTTTCTGTACCATATGAGTGATGTACAAATGGGAAACAAAAGCAGAAAAGTAACTCTATACTGTGGCTTTGTGCGTACGTTTAACAGCCAAATAAGCTTTGGATTCTAAACAATGGTTAATACAAGCCAGAGTTTAGAGTGACATCTAACCAAAATATAAGAGAAGATTTCTTTGAAGTTACTTCTAAGAAATAAAAAGACTACTGGTAAAGGCTACTGGAGAGAAAGGGGCCACATAAAATGGCTACTGGTAAAAATGAATGGGATATTTTATGATATAAAATCCATGTGGTGACTTTCCATTATAGAGACCATGTTAGGCATTATTAAGCCTTTTAGATAAATAAGACCTACATGTGTTGTTTGTTTCTCTTTCCCTTCCCACAAACCCATTTTCTTTTTGTGTGTTTTAAATACATTAAGACCCCCATATCTGCATATGATTGATTCCAGGCTGCCCTGAGGATAACGAAATCTGTAGATAAGAGCAAACGCTTTTATCCAAGGGTGCCGGTGCTGGCGGTGGTGAGGGGGCGGTGGCAACAGTGATAGCAGGGGTGGTGTGGTGACGTGGGCCAAAGCAGTCATGCCACATGGCCCTTGGCTGGTCTGCCTGTGAAGGAGACGCTGGGCAGGCAGGTGGAAGAGCCAGGCCACCTCCTCTCCTCACTGGCTGCTTTGTACACCCAGCCTGGCTGTCTGAACAGAGGAGGACGAAGGCTGGCCCAGTGCCCTCCATCTTGATGTGCATCTAAGCCAATCACCCTGCCTGCCATGTTCCCTTTCCTGTCCACCTGCTTGCTTGCCTGGCTGGCCGGCCGGCAATGGAGCCCCACTGGCAGAGGAGGTGGCTTTGGGGCCCGAGCAGAGTGGCAGCACTCTTGCCCAGGCAGCTCTTCTGGTGGTGTGGATTGGGGGAGGAAGAGGAGGGGAGGGTAACATTGGGGGGCCAAGAATACCAGGAAATGTAGCTCTCTCAGAGAGCTACCGCTACTGGTCAGGCCACCCTTCCCTCCTCCTCCTCCCCCCTCCCACACCTGAAGAGCCACCACTCCGCTCAATCCCCAAAGACACTTCCAGAGTCAGCCGAAAAGGATGTTGTGCTGCACAGCCGCAGGCAGGTACTTTGCACTGCTGTGTACAAGCGCTGGCTGGCCTTTCACACTGCATAGCCACAAGCAGGGACCTTGTGCTGCATGGCCACAAGCAGGGACCTTGCAATGCCCCACACGTATGCACTAACTAAACCTTTATGCCACACAGCTGCAGGCAGGGACCTTGTGCTGTCACACACATGTGCACCAGCTGGCTCTTCACGTCATGCCATCTGCAAATAACTGAATCCATGGAGGGTGGATCACCGGATACGGGGGTCCTACTGTACTAGAAGCTTCAGGGCAAGGATTACATCATCATCATCATCACCACCACCACCACCACCACCACTTTTTTCCAGCTTTTCTGAAAATTTATTGTTGTTGTTGAACAGTATTGTAAAATGTTTTAAATACACAAACAAGTGCTATTAACATGGAGACCTGACATGAATTGACTGTGAATGGACACAAACTGATTTAAATAAACAGACCTCTAATCACGCATTACTGTATATCATGAAAATTTACAAAAAAAAGAAGCAAAAACTTACTGTCATCTTCATCTGAGCTTCCAAACCTGTTCAAAAATTAAATATTAAAGGTAGGTTTTCATTGTTTTACTGTATGTGTTTTCTGACAACATATGGGTATGAAGTAATTGTTTCTAAACATGGGGCAATCCTATAACGTTTTCCATCTTTCAGCAATAATGACAACAAGGGTTGTGTTGCACTCACAGGCTGCTATGCATTTCTTAATAAGAATCACATTTATTGATTTCTTAATTCACATTTGCTTCCAATTATTTTAACTAGTTTCTTGTTTGAATAGTGCTTGATGGGGTTTATTTCTTTTTAAATTTTGTTTTGTAATTAGTCCATGTGGAGAAACTTAGGTACAATTTACCAATGAACTGAAATAGCAGAATATGTAGATTGTAGACATAGCCATGCAGAAATAAACATTTTACTATTTTAAGAAATGGTATCTCCTTAATGGACAGAGGCCCTATGGAAGCCCCAGGCTTGCATATACAAGAGCTGAGCGGGGTAGCTGAGGACAAGTCATTTTGGAGATGGCTCATCTATACAGTTGTCACGATGATACATGAAAACAACAATCCACCTAATCCTGTGTTGGAAGATCAACCGCAGGTGTATATGATCTAACAGACTTTCTGCCCTTTGTATGCTGGTCAGCTAGCTGGCTGGATCTAGCAGAGCCCAGACATCATTCCTATACACCAGGCCTGCACAACAGGTAGACCATGGGCTACTGGTAGCCTGTGAAGGGTTCAAAAGTAGCGCACCAGTCATCAAATAAAAAAGTTATCCACCCCTCCCTCCCCCATCCCAAGGACCACCACTACCCCAGCAAAGTTCTGGGTCTGTCAGCCCACTGTCTCAACTGAGCAGGGCAGTTCAAGGGCCATGGTGCATTGAAATCTGTTCCTTCCAGAATGGATTAATTGATTTTCAATGCATTCCTATAGGAAACCACTGCTCTAGTTACAATTTTTTTTTACTTATGAGCATGTGCTCAGAATGGATAAAATTTGTAAGTAGAGTTTTTAGTGTAGTATCCTTCAGGCACTTTGGGCCAGAAAAAGTAGACCTCAGCCTATTCAAAGTTGAACAGCCCTGCTATACACCATGCCTCATATGAGTGCCTAAAGAAGCACTCAGCTAAAGGTGATAACAAGGCTGCCAGGAGCTGATAGGAGCAACAGGAACAGTCTGCCTGTAGATGGACAGAGAACAGCGCAAATCATACTTACGAGTGGTTCCTGCTCAGATTATTCATCCTGGTTTTCCTAGTCCAAGTCAAACTGTTATTTAAATCCTACAAGAGAGTGCAAATGTCAAATTCTACTACCATTTTCCATAACAGTCCTATAAAAGCTGAAATGTATCATTGTTGTCATTCCATGGGCATTTCATATGCATACTCAGAGCCTGCTTTCACAATGGATCCTAACCAAGATGACTGCATTTTTATAAAACAGACTGTTTAACCCATTAGATTGAAGAATAAAAATGATAAAATGATAGCACCAGAAGTATGACAAACTCTCAGCTCCTTGCTATGCTCTCATAGCTGTGATAGCACAACCCCAACCTTCCTTCCTTCTCTCCCACAACTCCTTATAAAGCTGCTTTGGTATCACAAGGACTCTCCTTCCTCCTCTGTACTTACATGTGGTGGCTGCAGCTAAGGCAATGCTAGACAAAGAGGCAGAAGTTAGATTCCTCCTTCCGTCCCTGACATCTGAGGGCCAAACTATACATTAGAGATAGCCTGCCATGAAACAAGCAATGGATAAGCCTACCACTGAGAAGGCCCAATTATGGGTCATAACCTTACGGGCCTCCCTGGGGGTGTCCACCTGAAGCGAGAAGGCCGATGAGGTTCTTGTGGCTATTACCTTTGTCATTACATATCACTGACTCCATGTCAGTAAAAGATGACTAATTCTATCACCAGCCACCATACAATTTAATCCTAAAACAGGGATGCTAAAAGATCAACAGGGAAATCTTTATCTGACCATTATAAAATAAACAAACAATATACTGAAGAACTATACAGAAGAGATGCAAGGAAGACTGCCTTTTTTAAAAGAAGAATCCTGTGATGAAGAGCCTGCATTTTTTTGTTTTTTAGAAAGTGAAATGAAAGCAACTCTTTAAGTAACGGGAACAAATACATCTCCAGGAGACAGGGACACATAACAGTATTATTTCAAGTTACAGTTACTGAATCTATCAGAATTCTTCCATGAATATACCTACAAATATGAAAACAAAACAAGAGCCCACAAACTGGAAACATATGGCATACGTTACAATCACCTAGAAAGGAAATGTCAAGGAATCCAGTAGCTATAGGACCACTGTATTACTTTTCCATGCAAGAGGTACTCAACAATTTGCAATGAAGATATTTACCATGAATGAAGTAAGAAATGCTGAATGTTCATTCTGGATTCAAAAAGGAAGAGATATTACAGACTGCAAATTAATGGTGAGCATATTGAAGAATTTTAATAATTTCAGTGGGACTGTCTGTGCCTTACAGATTGCAGCAAAGCCTTCCATTTTGTGGATTATGAAAAGCTGCAGATTGTTCTAAAACCAACTGATGTGGCACAATGTTGGATTAGCCTGACACGGTCATACTCTGAACAAGTGAGAAGGGCTAGGGCAGGAAGAAGTAGAATGGTTTATTGTTGGCAAATGTGTCCAATAAGATCTATTCTCCCAGTCTGTTCCATCTGTATTTAGAGCATATAATATGTAAAACTAGATTAGATGCAGATAAAGGAAGAATGAAAATTGTAGTAAACATCAATGATGTCATATTTGTAGATGACACCATATTATTGGCAGAAAGCAGCCACGACTTTGAAAGGACTACAAGGAAGTTCAAAGAATAATGTCTGAGAGCAGAATTAAGATTAAATCTTGAAAAGAAAAAAAAGTCATGAGTCCCTTGACAATAGGAGATTTATATTGATTTAATTTGATCATGATGAGCAGTTAAAGACTTTCTTTCTTTGGGTCAATCACCAGCCCCAAAACAGACCGCATCCAAGAAATCAGAAGTAGTAGATTTCAACATGGAAGAGTAACTGGAAGGGAAGAGGGGCTACAAAGGAATTACAGTAATGAGAAAAGATACTAAATGGTAAGGGCTGTGTCACTGGAGACCAAAGACAAGATCATTCATACCATTCCTGATTAAAGTAATACAGATATGAAAACTGGACAATGAAGAAAACAGAGGAGAAGAAAATCAGCTCCATTTGAAATGTGGTTGGAGGAGAACTTGATAGAGAGCACAGACTGCTCCTAGGGAGGGGTAAGAATTTTATTTGATTTATTTAATAATAGCTTTTGGAATGTTGTACATGTCTTTGTATGCACAGTAGAATGATCTTGGGATTATTTTTAAATGTAGGAAAATCTTTTTTAAAATGACTGGTCTTCCCATCTGGGGTTTTGATTGCTTAGCTCCGGGGTTCCCAAACGGTGTGCCGCAGCACTCTGGGAGGCTGCCAAACCCAGCCAGGACACTGTGGGATCTTTGGGATTACAGGAATTCTGCAGTAAGCATGGAAGCTCTACTTGAGCTGGACTTCCCCCTTCCTTTATCCTCCCCACCCCACCCCAACGCACCCCAACGCACCCCAATGCATCATATAGGGAGAGCCACAGCCAGTGGCCAGTATGTCAAGGGAGCCACAGGTTAATACATTTTTGGAACCACTGGTTTAGCTCTTAAAACTGTAACTCTTCCTCTTCACACATTCAATGTAGCGCTGAATTATAACCACCGGCTCTCTTTTCTGGCAGGCTCCTGAATTTTAATGGCAAAGTGACAGACCATAGATATGGACATGATCCTGCCCAACTTTGGAATATCTGTGTACCTTTTTGACTGCCTGTGCAGAAAGTTGAGACATCAATTCCCCTTCCTCAACCCCCCCTCAACCCACATTCCCTTTTGCTCCCAGTAAGAACGTATCCCAGTTCCCAAATTTCTTCAAGAATTTCCTGGAGATAATTAGAGATTTGTTAAGAATACGTTAATAATAATAAACTGACGTGGAAGAAAGCAAAATGACCAGATCACCCTCACTAGGAGCAGTTTGTGCTCTCTATCAAGATCTCCTCCAAACACAATTCAAATAGAGTTGATTTTCTTCTTCTAAAGATGATGAATCCAAAGGGCACAAAAGGCAATATGTGTTTTCACTCCTGTCTTATGTTTATTTGTTTGGACATATCCCTTATAAATGATATATAGGTTGCACCAAAGTGATGAGGGTTTCACTGGCTGGGGGCAGCCATTTTTACCATTTGGTTCTCAGCTTTCTTTTCTTAGAAGGCTATACCATTCAGGTCTAGTAGGGAGCGAAGGGAGACTCCTTTGTTTGAAATGCCTTTGGTTTTTACCCTTACTTGAATAATTAGTTCCAATGAGCATCTTAACTTAATGCATAATGCAAAATACAAATACATAGAACTTACCCCTTCATCTTTATGATGAGTTTAATCCCCCAATTTCTTTAATCCCCAAATTGCAGACAATAATATCCTCACCAAATAGCTCAGGAGCTGGAATTTCTTCAAATGTATTCATATACTGAAGTTTTTCCATACACCCAAACCCGCTCATTTACAATAATTGTCTTAAAAATTATCATACAAAAATTGCAGGTTTTAAAACTAATTTCTTCATATATATGTACTCCCATTTCATGATGCAATAGCTTCATGTCTTTTTATTCATCTTCTCTGAAGGTTAAGTGCTTAATTGCATCTTCCTTCACCAGCATCTTCTACACCTGCTACACAGAATGAAAATTCCCAAGAACAGCCACTTTATCCTGCTTAGCTGTGAATGTAGACAAGAGTGGCACAACAACCCTGGAGATGAATTTAGACCAGTGATGGCGAACCTTTTAGAGACCGAGTGCCCAAAATGCAATTCAAAACTCACTAATTTTTTTGTAAAGTGCCAATACAGTAATTTAACCTGTATACAAGTGGCTATGAAGGGGTGATGTCAGGTGCCCACAGAAAGGGCTCCAAGTGCCACCTTTAGCACCCGTGCCATAGGTTCACCATCACTGATTTAAACTGTAGAGAATGGCCTTGCTGTGCATCTTCTAGCCTTACCTCTTGCGACTGCCTTAGATAGTCACAAATGTGTACTGTGTGTCGTGCCATTTCTTGATTTTTCCTTTTTTGATGCATACAACTGATCTGATCCAAACCTAGCAAAACAGAAAAAATGAGCAGCACGTGGATTAACAGAGCAGGGGAGGGAGGTAAGAAGTAGGCTTATGGGCAGGGGAATGGGGCCGCCGCTTATATTCAGACTGGCTTGGAAATCTGTTTTTGTGTGTGTGTGTTGTGTCATTAGTTGTGACTAGAGATGGGCACGAAATGAACAATTTTTGTTTCCGTTTTCGTTTTTTCATTTCATTATGCAACAAAATGACAAATGAATTTTGTCTCTAAAATGAAATGAAATGAACAGAAACACCAGAAATTTTGTCGTCCGTTTCGTTTTCGTTACGGCAATACATTGAACTGCTTTTAAATGCTTAAAAAATCACAAAAAATTTGAAATAAATGGTAATGAAATGGTAACGAAATGAACGAAAACAAAAATGATTTTTTTGCAAAAATTCACGAAAAATGGAAATGAACCAAAACGGACCCCCCCAAATGACAAACGACAAATGAAACACCATTTTTTTATTCGTGCCCATCTCTAGTTGTGACCGACCCTTCGTGACTCCACATCCATGGAGTTTTCTTGGCAGGAATACTGGAGTGGTTTGCCAGTTCCTACTCCAGGTGCCTACAGCACCCCGTATTGCCTGGTGGTCCCCCATCCAAGTACTAACCAGGGCCAACCCTGCTAGCTTCCAAAATCAGGCGAGATCAGATATGCTTAGGGCACCTAAGCAGCTAGAAATCTGTTTAGCTAATTTTAAATTTGAAAGAAAGCTGGCATCTAGATGTTGGCTACTAAGAGGAAGCCTCCTTCACAACTTTTCTCATGGGAACCAGCAATGGTTTTCCTTTGACCTGGCCTCAGTCATTCTAAGTCCTGCATTTCCCTCAACAACAGCAGATCTGAAACATGTGCACGACGCAAGTGTCTCTCCTGGACAAGTAAAAATAAATATACCACTGGGGTTGGAAGAGATCCACTTCCTATGCAAGAGGCTAAGTACTGTGCCACAAACAGAATTTCATATCCTCACAAACAAATTAAAACAGATGCCCTTTTAACATGCATTGTGGGATACAGTTAGAATGGTATTTATTTATTTATCTATTTATTTGTAGCATTTTATACCACCGCATCTTCCGGCGTGGAACTCGGGGCGGTGAACAATAAAAACAGCAGGGAAAACATACATAAAAATAAGCAGGCAACAATAAAAGTAGGGGGGTGCAAACCCCCCCACACACAAAAGATGGCACAAGCAAAAAGAAGAAGGAAGAAACAAAATTAAATAGAAAGGTCGCCAAAAGCCTCCTGTCAACTGTGCAGAAGAGCGGAAATCATGATCTACTTCCATAACTCATTTATATTTGTTTAGAAGTTAGTCTATGGATGCTGAGTCTCCATATATCACCAATGTCAACCTATCAACCAATGTAAACCAAAGGCACTGCCAATGACAAACTGTCTATATCTTGTTTTATTTGCAGTCATATGGCGGAACCCTCAGGATTTGCACATTCCTCACAAGAACTTGTAACTGTCTCCAGAATAGGTTCTCTGAGAGGGATCCCAGCAAGCCTTTTATAGTCCCTGACCGCTACTGTGCATCTTTCATGGCTTAAAATTACGTACCTAGCTGGCTGAAGCGAGACAACGTTAGCCAATTAGTTCTGTGTTCCTCTTCATCCATTACAATTTTGGTCTCCAATGGCTCTGAATTAACTTGGGTGCTTTTTGGACAACTGTCTACTGTGATCATCTGCCAAAAAGAGGGGGAGGGAAAAGAAAAGAACTATCAGCCTAACATCACATACCATTGAACATAAATTATCTTTATCATGGCTTGAACATCATGGCGCTCCCCACAGCCTTTACATAATGTTTTTTACTCCTTATACATAATTGGACACTGATTTTTAAAATGTATTCATTTATTTGGGTGCATTTGGACATGGCTTCATACAATTAGGACCAAAAAGGGAGGAGAATACCCATCCCTAATTTTTTCCAAATTGAAGGCCAAGTTTTTAACTAAAAGAAGAGTTGTCTAAATGGATTCAGTATAGAAAACATGTTCCGTCTATCATATGAAAAAAAATATCCAGTGAAACTTAGTCACACTCTGTGCACCCAATGAATATAACTTCAGTCTAACAGGAACTGGTCCTCTGAGATTCCTGATGATTAGCTATACCAGCAGCTTGAAAAATCCAAACTTGGCTCCTTCAGAGCAAAGACTTGAAAAATGATCTCCACTGGTTGATGGAATCACATCATTTGTCAGAATGAGATTGTAAAGATGGATCTGTAGAGCTAAATGGCTTGTCCTAGAAAAAAAAAGATCCTTGATTTGGCTGCAGAGTCAGAGATCGGGAGTTCAGTTTCCCATTATGATGCCTCCTTGACCAAGGCAGGATGCTTCCAGCTCTGTAGTTCTAAGATGCAGATGGCGCTGACAATTAGCTAAATGTGTATACATTCATGTAAATTAGCATGTGCACTCCCATGTGGGTGTTGTATGTCTTCTTTATATAGCAGGTTTCCCAACCAAAGGGTCATGACCCCCAAGGGGGACACAAAGTGATTTCTCGGGGGTCATGAGTTGACTTACATGGGTTGTAGCCCTTATTAATACAGCAATTTCTTTTTGAGCTTCTAAAATAGGATCTTAAAATTAGCATACATGTGTATATATGCGAAATAAGCTTTTTTGGGGGGGGTGGCAAGAAGCCTCTATTTTCTATGAAGGAATGACTTACCTCTCTTAAAAATATCTTTTTATGCAAACATGGTGGGGATGGCTCTTAGGTTACTTGGCTGTTATAAAAAGGAGTTCATGACTTGAGAATGGTTGGGAACCACTGTTCCACAGTAAAAGCAGTATGTTGAAAATGCTACCATACTTGCAAGCTAAGCTATTTGCATTTGGAAGTTAAGCAGGGTCAGAACTGGTTAGTACTTGGGTGAGAGACCTCCCAGCGATCTCCATGTAGAATTTTGCCTGAAACTTAAAAGAGCCAAAGCTAACTCTGTGTGTGTGTGTGTGTGTGTGTGTGTGTGTGTGTGTGTGTGTGTGTGTGTGTGTGTGTGTGTGTGTTGTGTCATTACAGTCGTGACCGACTCTTTGTGACTCCATGTCCATGGAGTTTTCTTGGCAGGAGTACTGGAGTGGCTTGCCAGTTCCTACACTGGGTTAAATGGAAAAATATGTTTCCTATATAAAAGAGCTTCCTGTGTGCCTAGATGTGTAAGTGGCAACTCCAGCTTTGCATGGAACTCTCTTATGTTGTCACCATTAAATTGCATACTAAAATCACAGATAAAATCTTAAAAGGAATTACCCTGGGTCACTGAAGTAGCAGACAATGAGCAAAAAGTGTTAGGGCTTATGATGGTTGCTTTTCTGGTTAAATATGTGTATCATGCATCAGGCTTGTGTTTTCCCTTTTAAGACTAATAATCCAATCAAACATAAAACTCAGCAGTTGTATAACCATAAGGACTAAGTTCAATATTCTGGTAATAAAACTTCCCAGTGAATTTGAGAGTTCTTCTCATCTCCTCCCTTCTGCAGAACTCCACACCAACCAAAAACCCACCTGGGAAGATTTCTGTGTGAGAACTGGGGGCTACCTCTTTTTAGTTTTACAGATTCACTATTAGAACTGGGGGCTACCTCTTTTTAGTTTTACAGATTCACTATTAGATCTTGCATTTAATCTGAATTCTTCCAACTGAGGAAACCTCAGATTGTTTAAGAATACCTAGAATGACAATGTCCTCCTGATAACTTGCACTGTACTTCCAGTTATGCTATGAATATATCCTTAAAGGAAACTGTCAGAAGTTGAGGCTTGAGACAAGTGATCGGAATCAGAAGACAGAAAACAAGCCAGGCAGATCCCCCCCCCTTTTGACTCTGAAGTAACTATTTAGCGGCATGTAGGCTGCTGTCCCTAGGGTTTACTGTTATTCTTTCTTCACCCTGTAAACACCACCCACATATTTTCATAGTGTCTGTAAGCAAACACCTGCAGTCAAACAAGGCAACTCTATGCAGCAAATAGGACTTCTCTTCTGATGTATCCGCAAACATAATTTAACACAAGTTCTTATTTCTCAATACTTTTCTTTTCTTAGCAATCCCCAGAGCAGGCATGTCCACACTTCGGCCCTCCTGATGTTTTGGACCACAACTCCCAGAATTCTAAGCTTAGATTGCCAATGACAAAGGACTGTGGGAGTTGCTGTCCAAAACATCTGGAGGGCCCAAGTTTGGACATGCCTGCCCCAGAGTATTCTTCTCTATCAGTACACACAAGCTTAGCACCAAACTGTAACTATAAATATTTTTAAAGTACAGTGGTACCTTGTATAAAGGAATTAATTCGTTCCAAATGAAATTGTTAAGCAAATTTTCCTTTATACAAATTTCCCATAGGAATGCATTGAAACGGAGTAATCCCTAATCACGACCATTTTTATGTTGTATGGATTCGCCCCATAGACGATTCTGTTAAGCAAATTTCCCCTATCTCTGGAATTGTTTATGTTGTACAGATTTTATGTTATACAAACCGTTTGTTATACGAGGGTCCACTTTACGTGTTCCTTGTTCAAAGAAAAGGAAAATTAAAGAAGAAATGGATTTATTGTGTTAAGCATCAATGGGCAACACTTTAATCCAATGGTGGGCAAATGAGGCCTTCCAGCCAGCACTCTTAGCTGTTTCTTAGAGAATGTACCAATGTACCAATGCGATTACAACCTCTACCTTTCTCCCTTATTTTACCCATAATTTCACCAATAAAGTTGTCAAATAGGTAATAATTTGTGGGTAATAAAAACCTGACCTGAGCTTTCATTTTTCTTGACAAAAAAGTGACAGTATCAATGTGAATTTTGAATTTTGTTGATACCTACTGGCACCTGAAGAGTTTTCTTTCTCTTCTTCAAAGACTTCCTTTCTCTGTTTTGAGATTTTGCCTTTATCCATACTGACTGACATAGGTCAGCAGATCTTGATAGTTCTGATGGAAAAGGCAAGGAAAAGAACCAAATTTAGATTTCAAATAAATCTCTTTCGGAAAAGAAATGAAGCTACACATTTAAATGACTTACTGTGAAATACTAGGAATGCCTGCTCAGAAAAATAAGTCTCAACAGATTTGAGGTAAGTTATTAATCTTGGGGCAACATGTTGCAATTTTGTGGTACTTTCACATCAGTCATAATGCTGTCTCATTCAGAAAAGACCATAATGTTATAGCTGGTAGAATGGGATCACAAAAATAATGGCTGAAGTCCTGTTGTTTAGCATAATAAGAGAATATGGTAGAGAATCCATATTTCTTTGAACTCAAATTTCCTTGTTATAGAAACAAAAAAATCACCTAATAATGGTCATCCTAGAGAAATGGAGAGGTGGTTTTGTGAAGCTGACATATTTAATGGCAGTTTTAGCAATTAAAACCTCAGGCCCGGTGTCAGGGATGGGTTTTCTAGAATTAACAAACTCCCAGTTCCATAATTCAGCTGGCCTACCTCCTGCCACTCTGAGGGCTCCCAGTCTCATAATTCAGCCTGGGAGATTCCTGCTGAATGATGGGACTGGGAATTCATTAATTCCCATCTCTAGACAGTAGCTTGAAAAACCTCCCGTGAGCATAGCACTCATACAAACTCTGCAAAGGGAGGATGGATTTTATACCCTACACAGCAAAGTATCTGTGAACATTGCAACCCCACCTTACTACCTGACAGAACTTTCTGCTTTTGCACACATAAAAAAACTAAACAAAAAAAAAAAACATTAAAGGGTGGATCAACTTTCACAGAAACACACAGCGGTTGTGTGTTGGGAATCTGGATCAAGTCAGTCAAAGAGGCCCACTGGGACCAATAAAAGCCAGTTTAGAATACATGAAGCTGGCTTCTTTATTTATTTGGGCTATTTACCTCTGGTGTGCTATTGTAATGGGGATGGGGAGAATCATTCTTGCTGATAGTACATGCTTGCTTTTCTTTCTTAAACTGCAGGTTTTCATATTTCTTTCATTAAAAGAGAACCGTACGCCACTTAAGTTTTGACAACTGCTGATCAGAGATGGGCAGAAAACTAACTGCAAAGCAACACACACAAATACACACACGCACACACACACACACACACACAGATGTTTTATGGCTTGTTTCTTACTACTTTGAAGAAACACACTTACCTGTCCAGAATGAAACACTGGGCATTGGTGATTCATACACATGTCCATTTCAGAACTTCTGGACTTACAGGGGCAGTAGATTGGGTCCTGTATGTGTCAGGCCTCCACAAACTAGCCATGATTCCTCAGCTGACTCTCCTTCCCACCCCCTCCAAATTTGGCAAATATTGGATTTGGAATGTCCAAATTATAGTGGGTTTTCCCACCCCAGCCATCTGGTTTGGCATCTGTCTAATGCAGGGGCTGTTCTATTGTTCCTAAGAGTCCCAAATCACACAAACCACAGAACAGTTCGTTTAAACAGAAAGTTTGTGAAAGTTTGAGTTTGCGAATAGCAACAAATGATCATGAGCCACCATTTTCACGGTTCATGCTCATCTCAATGTATTGAAATATAATCAATCAATCAGTCAATCAAAGCGATTATTTGGCTGAAATAAATACTTGTTTATCATACAGTTATCCTAATTCGTTTCCATAGAACTCTCAACTGGAATACATTTAACAGATTTAAAATTGAGGAGAAAATGAGAGGGAAAGAAGCAGATATAAGAAGAGGAACAGAGAGGAATAACTAGCTCATAACCAGAACCCAACAATGACTAGAACCATGAGGCCTAAATAGATATGAAAACCCTGAACCTCATTACTGGGAGGTGTTTTTCTGTAGCACAATATGCATGGCTTTTTTAAAAACATCTCTCTCCTACCTTTTCTGAAAGTTCAAGGTGGCTAACAAAAGGGGGGGGGAATACAGGTATTGTTAAAAAAACACACATCTAAAATGTTAAACATAAAAAGGCACTACGAGATCATTTGTAAAAAGCCAGAGGGGACAAAGCAGCAGAAGTGTGTGAAATAAAATTGTACAAACAGCAACGAAGCTAGATTAGATAGCACTGACAAAACAACATGTAATTGCCTTTTATTCTGCAGGATTTCCTCACTTTCTCTGCAGCATAGGAGCAAAAGCCACCTCCTTCGTGGAAAGACCAGTTCCTCCTAACTGGGCTGATCGAGACTGAAGCACTGCGCCCAAGATGAGGCTGTGAGCAGTCACTGCTGTACCCTGACTTGTCAGAGCTGCAGGAGAACAATTTGGATTTCTTCATCGGCTTGTGCTGGAGACTAGCACTGCAGTTGTCGTTATCAGCAGAATATATGATTGGCTGTTTCCTTGGCTTTCTATGTTCAAAACCCTTTTCATCATCATCCAAGAACCCCCAGTTCACATAACCTCTTCCTGATTCCTCACTGTGGTGAGAAGGTTGAGAGGTGTCATCAGCCATGCTAGGTGTCTGGATGCTCACTGGGTGTTCAGCAGCAGTCTTGTCAACCATCTCTGATGGAGAACATTCCAATCCTTGGCCGTTGACTGGCTTTTCTGTAGCGTCAGCTGCAACATTGTGTACTTTCAGCTGAACAAGCATGCCATCTTGCTTGGTCTGGGGCTTAACCTTCAGTCCATTTCCCCCGAGCTCATTCAGAGTGCCTGAAAAGGCCAAACTTAAGCCCACATCTTCAAAAGCCTCTTGTTGACTAGAAGGAACCAGAAGGAACTGTCCAAATCTAGGGGCTGATTTACTCTCTGATGATACACCTGAGGTTAAAGTATCACTTTCTGTCTCTTGACACTTGTCAGTCACTTTGATCCCATGGTAATCTAGGGCACTGAGAATGTGTTGGCCAAGTCTTGATAGCCAACGGTTGTGTGCTAAGCTTTTCTGAAGAGAAGGTGGCATGCTGTAGTAACTATACCTATTACTCACACTTTCCATAGGGCTCAAAGCATTTGAAAGGACAGCATTGCTCCAACTGTGAGGAAGCTTTCTACAGGCTTGATATTTCTTATCAGCAAGACGGGCCTCCTCAACTTGCAAAGTGTCCACAGCTGAGATGACTTTCAGAGTATCAACCGTTAAAACAGAGAGGTCCTGCAAATGTCCTAGCTGGCTGTCCAGGGCCAGCAAAGCATCTTTGATGTAAAACACTTTCTCATGCACCTCCTTGAGTTGTGAAAACATTTCCTCGACTCTAGGAGAGAGGAAAAATACATACAGTATGAGAAAGTTACTTTTCTGCATGTTTGTAGGCTGTGAAACATTCTGCGGTCATGTTTGATTACTTACTGTGCAGAAAAATTCACCTAGTATTTGGAAAAGGAAACACTTCAACTAAAGGAAGCCACAGGGTTGAGTTTAAGAAAATTGAGAAGGTTAATAAAGGACAGGATGTTTTGGAGATCATTTATTCATAAATTTACCATAAATTAGAGGAGATTGAAGGGCACACAACAAATATTGTTCTTTCAGGTAATTTGATCTCTGCTAGCTCTGAAACACAAAGTATATGCAGTATTTTTCCATCTATAAGACACCCCTCCTAAATTTTTCAACCCAAAATTACAGCTTCACAACCACATGGTTCTCTCCTCAGCTTCCTTCCATGTATAGGATGACCCTCAATTTTTAATCTACCAATTTTAGACAAAAATATAACCTTGTACATGGTAAAATGCAGAAGACTGGTTATGTTTGAAAGAGTTTGTGAAATGCTGGTTGCTGTTCTGTCTTTCAAAACTGAAAACAACTTGACAGATCTGTAACAGAGCTAATGCATGTGGATAGCAACAATTAATAATCACAAAGGGTTTTGCCATTTGTATGCCCTCCTCTGATTCCTTCCACAGTTCTCATGCAAGCACACACACACATGGCAGGTTCCAAATCTACCAAAAAAAAAATTGGCCCTGGGACTCTTTTCATTGAGATTATGTAACACATGCTTGTACATTAAAAAGCCCAGTCCATAATTATGTAGGGATAAATGCTTCCTTAATTTTTCAGAAGCTTCTACTTTGATAACTGACAGCTTAGTTGAGTAACTTAATGGAATCTTCCAAAGACTTTTTTTTGGGGGATTACAGATTCTATATTATTCATTCTCACAGCTCTTGAAGCATACTACAGTGGTTGCTCAAAACCAGCACAGCAGATTAGGGGACCAGTTCTGGTGACAAGTTCAGCAATATGTCAAAGATCACAGATCCTTTCTTCCTGAAATATAATATGCTGATCATGTGTCCTTGAACAACAGAAAACATTGTTGTCTTGAAAATACTCCACATGCTCAAAAAGTTTACTTTTCTCTAAAGCATTTGGTAATCAATAACTTTATTATCAGTAATATTTTTCAATGTATATGTATATGTATATGTATATGTATATGTATATGTATATGTATATGTATATGTATATGTATTAGAGATGGGCACGACTCAAAAAAATGGTGTTTCGTTTGTCGTTTGGTGGTTTAGGGGTCCGTTTCGGTTCATTTTCGTTTTTGTGACTTTTTGCAAAAAATCGTTTTCATTTCGTTAGGTAATGAAATGAAAAAACGAAGATGAAAACAAAAAATTGCTGTTTTGTTAGCATTCTTTTTAGTTCAATGCATCTTCTGCAATGAAAACGAAAAACACGGCAAATTTGGTTGTTTTGTTTTTGTTTTTGTTTTGTTTTTTAAAAAATTCATTTCATTTTCATTGCGTAATGAAATGAAATGAAAAAACAAAAACAAAAATGAAAAATCGCTCGTTTCGTGCCCATCTGTAATATGTATATGTATATGTATATGTATACTGTATGTATATGTATATGAGGAATAATACTTCTCAGCACTACAATTCTGGCTATATTTATTTCATCTACCTAAGATCAGGCCAGGAGGCCCTGCTGAAGGTGCCATCCCTTAAAGAGGTGAGGGGGGTGGCCTGTCGAAGCAGGACCTTCTCAGCCACTGCCCCCCCAACTTTGAAATGCCCTCCCAACAGAGATCCGCCTGTCGCTGACACTTTTGGCCTTTCGGCGCCAAGCAAAGACCTTCCTGTTTATCCAGTATTTTAATTAGTTAATGCTCTTTTAGCTGAGCACATGAATAGCAGGATTTTACTATTTATATATTGATTGTTTTTACTGTTTGTTATTTTGATGGTTTTAACATATTGTTTTATTGTTTTAATATATTGTTGTATGCCGCCCATAGACTCCTTGGTAATGGGGTGGCTAAAAAATTCTGTAAATAAATAAATAGATAAATAAATCTCACTATGGTTGTAAACTTCATGTTATTTTCACACAACTAGGAAACTGCACACAAGTAGCACTAATACCACTACTGTCACCAGAGTAGCCTTTTCACCTTTCTGTTGTAAAACGAATCCTCTCACTGTCACTGGAATGCAGACTTTCATTCTTCTCATGAAGGTACTTTTCCACACACTGCTCTTCAAAATCATGAAGCTTTTTCAGTTCTTCATCACTCAGGTACAGCTCTGGGTAATGGCAGTAACAAGGAAGTTGTAATCCCAGCGATGCAAAGGGCTACATCTCAGAGTCACAAATTACACGTGGTGCTGTTTGAGCACCTGTTATTTGTAGCCTGGGATGGAGAAGAGTTTCGTTGGGTTTGGCAGTCTCACCTCAAGTAGGGTTTTAACAGTTCCCGACTAAAGTTAAATGCAAGTGGCTTTCAAAAAAATGCAGCAAAATGAAGCCTGGAAGATTTTCATATTTCTACTTGGAGTGACTGAAGGAAAGAAAAAGGAAAAGAGAACAGATGCAGAGGAAGGAAAAATAAAAGTGGGACTGTGGCAGGTGGAGAATAGCTCAATGATTTAGGTATCTGCCTGCAGAGCCAGAGGCTGAGTGTTCCCCATAATGCCTCCTAAGAGTAGGGGTGCCCGCCGAAGAAAGTAGTGGTAAACCATTGCTGAGTATTTTCTACCTGAAAAATCATGACAAGCTCCCTCATAAGTCAGCCTTGACATGACAACATTCTGTGGTGATGTACTGCCACTCCAACACAACAGGCCATTTGCTACTTGGCACCCAAGGAGTGCTGAAACTGAGCAAACCAGCAGGTTCCAACTTCCATCTAGAGATGGTTAACACAAATAGGGCCCACAAGCCTCATTCCACTTCTGTGGCACATTGTCACATATTCTAGGACAGTGATGGTGAACCTTTTAGAGACTGAGTGCCCAAATTGAGATTCAAAACCTGCTCATTTTTTGTAAAGTGCCAATACAGCAATTTAACCTGAATACAGGTGGCTGTGAAAGGGCGATGTCGGGTGCCCACAGAAAGGGCCCCGAGTGCCACCTTTGGCACCCATGCCATAGGTTCGCCAACACTGTTCTAAAACACGTCTGTATCCATTAGTCTCTAGTTCTTAAAATAAATACATGCTTCTTTAAAAGAACCCTGGCCTCAAGATTATATCTCTTTGTTAGTCTTGGCTGGACCCCACATCGTCTTGCTGCAGATGAAAGTCTTACATTCCAGGGCTAGGAAGACAAACAATTGCCATCCCTCATTTGGTGGTCAGAAGATTGAATGGATGCCAGCATCTATTTTGATTATGATTATATTAATAAGAATGCTGCCACCTTGATCATATCCTACGTATTTCCCCCATTCCTTTTACCTTTCATTTATTTTCTCTTCCCTTTTCCCTGTTTTTAATTTATATATTTAAATACTGAATAATAATTTTAGCAATAAAAAATGGAAACAAGGATTTCAGCTGCCACTGAGGGCATGTGTTTTCTGTTTCTTGACTTCTGGCCCTACGGGCTGCTACAATTCACCCTCACAATTCATTTGGGGGGCGGGGAGATACCCTCCTTATTGTTTTCACAATATTGATGTTCTGGGGGAAATTAAGTATTTTTACCCTGCTTTTCTCCTTGGACAAGGACCCAAGGTGGCTTATAGTAAGGAGGGACAATATACAGTCCAGTACAATTAAGACATATTCCATTTGAGAACAGGGAACTGAGGGGTATCTTACAGCATTAATATAGTGGTGCTAACATCAAAAAATTAAGAACA
The DNA here is from genome assembly GCA_029282475.1 of Phrynocephalus forsythii. Classification (NCBI taxonomy): domain Eukaryota; kingdom Metazoa; phylum Chordata; class Lepidosauria; order Squamata; family Agamidae; genus Phrynocephalus; species Phrynocephalus forsythii. The sequence continues at coordinate 42,242,455 of JAPFRF010000004.1, forward strand.
AAGAAAAGTTGAATCCTCATATTTTAGCATAAAGAGAATTCCTTCTTACATCTTTATAAATCATTGATACCTATCCAATAGATTGGAATCTATTTGCAAGCTGTATGTGATCTAATAAGAGGTATTAATTGGGTCACTATAGAGGAGCATATTTGCATTTAGTTTCCACTAGATGGTGCTAACTTGTTACAATCGTCTCCCCTTGTGTACTTCGAAGCAGCCAGAAAATCTGTCAAGTTTATTGATGTGCAAAAACAGAAGCAGCAAGAAAGAGCAGGCTCCAGGAGAGCACTTCTGCCATCATGTCACACAGAAATGGCTGCGAAGTCGTACTGCAGGAAGTATGTGGAACAAGTCTTACTTTTAGGAATATGAAAAGCATGCAGTTACAGAATCTTGATCACCGGTTTTACCTTCAGCAGCCAAAATCCTGGTGCTTAGCCTAGACAAATGTATCCTTTCAGCTGATTTAACATGTTCTATTTATTTGTTATAGTTATGTTACTGTTTTATTGTTGCATTCATTGATAATTAATCACCCAGAATAGTGCTTTGCGCTAATGGGTATGGAAAGAAAGAAAGAAAGAAAGAAAGAAAGAAAGAAAGAAAGAAAGAAAGAAAGAAAGAAAGAAAGAAAGAAGGAAGGAAGGAAGGAAGGAAGGAAGGAAGGAAGGAAGGAAGGAAGGAAGGAAGGAAGGAAAAAAAGAACACCCAAAGAAGGCCCATTGACTCAATGGGGATTTGGTGAGCCAGCTACTCCATAACTTCCATTGACGTAAATGGGCCTGCTCCAGCTGTGACATGCTATGTTGAAGTAATTTTTTTAATTAAAGGGATACTACTATATAGAGATAAATCTGATGCAAGAGGCAAAAGACAGTGTCAGTGCTAGAAATGGGCACAAAGTTCAACAACGACCTTTGTGTCAAATATCTGGTACAGCACCACAGTGCCACGCTTGACCGTCCCTTCACTGGGCAGGCCCTCGATGGGGAGCTGCTGGATTCCTCCTTCACTGGTGGCACACCAGCTCAGGAAGGGGTCCAGGCTGCCCTTCCCCACTGCCTTTAGCTCCTTGCCAATCAGATGACGAGATGAGACAAGAATCTCTCCCCTACCCCCCTGCCACTGCTGGCCCAGTCAAGAAGTGGCCAGCTTCCTGGGAGGTACTTCACGCCTATTTCTAGTCCAAACATTTTCAGCCTCCGTGTTAACATGGTTCTGCTCTCAAGTGAGGTATGGAAGCTCCCCGTTCTTCCTTTTAACAAAATATTCATTTCTAAAAGTGTTCTTTGAAATGAAAGTTATTTACTGGTCACTTCCAGTTTCATTTGAAGAGAGAGGGTCTTATGTATCCCAGAGTCCCAGACAACAAAGGAAATGGCACTTAGAGCTTACATACACAGGATGTGTATGTTTAGATAGGTTTGGAGCTGTATGTTTCTGTCTTTGTGGAGAAAATACTAGGGCAGAAGCGGGGAGGCGGAATCAGGTTCTGCTTACTCAGTTCGTCGTGCTCCTCTTCTTGATCTAATTCATTTGGCAGCCGGCGGTGACAGAGGTGATTTATAAGAATGCCAACGTGGCTCAGTATGATGAATGGAGGTGGCAGCCATGGCTTTTCGTGATATGTCATGATGTATCGATAACGGTTGTACTTCCAGAGTTTGTCCGATATGGACTTCATATCAAAATAAACGTGACTATAGGTTGTAGAGGGAAGCAAAAAGAGGAAAGAAGTCCATATCACGTTTTCCTAAATAACCACTTTTTATTAAAAAAATAAACCTGCATTCAAGTATAATTTACTTATTATTTAAATTAAAGTAATGAAACAAAGATAACATGTTGACTAACTGAAGTACATAGGGATAAGAAGCTTGCATGGATGCTAGAATTTCAAAGTTTGTTGTGGATTGTAGACATCCATTTTATACTAACTGGCCACTGCTATGAACCTCCTGAAGATTTTACTAAGAAAAATTCTTAGTGTCCAACATCACTGGAAGGTGATGTGCCCCAACGGTAATTTCTTATGAAATAACAAGAACCTTCTGAGTATTCAGTAAAGACATGTGCAAGACAGGGAGAGATGGCATCTGTTTCCAGCTAAAAACGACTTTGAAGGAAATGACTATTAGCTGTTGTGAGGTTTTTGGGCTGTTTGGCCGTGTTGTTTTCTCACACTAGAACATGGCCAAACAGCCTCAAAAACTCACAACAGGTATCAGATCCAGGCCTTGAAAGCCTTTGGGAATACATTAAAATGACTATTCTTTCCCTCCCTTGTTTCCCCCGACCTCAAATTAAAGCAAAGTCAATCGCAAAAAAACATCTGAGATGGTAAAGACAAGTCCATCACTACTAGATACAAGAGGAAGCACTTCTGAAGAAAGGAAACACAATAAAAATCCCTTCTCAACAGGAGCCTCCCCCAAAAAAATCCCACATTCTACTCCCCCTGTGAAGCCCTGGGATAAATCTTTTAAGGTAATTCACTATGTATAACAATAGGTGTGGCACCAGTGAAAAAGTCCCAGGCACTTACTTAAAGAAAGCTATCAGCAGATTGACCATGATGATGTACTGTACAAAGAGGTAAACAGCCTGGAGGAACGGGGTGAGGAAAGAACCAGGAGGACAGTCTGGGTCTGATTCGCAAGCTGTAAATTGAGTAAGAAGGTACAATATATTAAACTAGGACAGGAATAGTGCAGTGGTGAATCATATATCAACAAGCATATATTATACAGTATTATACATCTTCACTGACTCTTTGGGTAATAAACTGTTGACTGTAATAAATGAAACATTTCCAGAAATTTAAAATAAACCAGTTCCACGAAATATCTGAATTTTTCTAAAGTACCTGTTAGAGATGGGCACGAAACGAGCAATTTTTCATTTTCATTTTCGTTTTTTCATTTCGTTATGTAATGAAATGAAAAACGAATTTTGTCTCCAAAATGAAACAAAACGAACTGAAAGAACAAAAATTTTGCCGTGCGTTTCGTTTTCGTTGCGGCAAATACATTGAACTGTAATGAATGCTAACGAAACAGCAATTTTTTGTTTTCATTTTCATTTTTTGTTTTGTTACATAATGAAATGAAAACAAAAATTTTTGCAAAAAAATCACAAAAAACAAAAATGAACCGAAACGGACCCCCTAAACGACAAACGACAAACAAAACACCATTTTTTGAGTCGTGCCCATGTCTAGTACCTGTAATACTGAAGTTTATTCCAGTGAGTTATTTTAAAAAAGAAAGAGGATGGGAGGATAAAAAAGAATTTGTAACACAATTTAACTACACCTTCATTGGGGAGTTCAATGTGTTAAATGCAGTCTTTCATGCAGTCCAAAGTATTTCTTCTCAGTTGCCCTGAAGTCTGTACTCAAAACCTCAACTGCCTTATAAAGCATCTCATTATTACCAAAGATGTCTATAGCCCCTTCATTGTGCTCACAATGTGCTTACAACTCTATCAAGTGATTTGCTAATATTTTTGTGTGACTGACTAGGATTTGCGTGCATCATTGCCATTATTTCTATTTTATATGTAAGTAATTTGATAGGAGAAAAATCTTAAACATATTTACTCAGAAACCACTCTCACTGTGTTTGGAGGCTTTATGACCAAGGAGGTGGTAGTGTAAGTTTGCAACCTGATGAAAGGCAGTCTAACACAGTGCTTCCCAACCTTCCTAATGCCACGACCCTTAAATACAGTTCCCCATATTGTGTTGACCCCTTGCCCTGCTTGGAAGAGGCCACAAGCCCCCTTTGGCAGGCCACTTCCTCAGGTGCAATGGAGAACTTCCCTCTCAGGGACCCTCAGCCAATCACAGCCTCCGGTGCCATTGACTGACACCCCCTCCAACCTATCAAGCTGTAACTCACTCTTCCCCCCTTCTTCCCCCTCCTTCTCCAGACCCAAGCCGTTTGTGCCTTTTTCTTCACTGGCTAATGGCGACCCCTGTGAAATGGTCGTTCAACCCCCAAGGAGGTCCTGACCTCCATGTTGGGAACCACTGGTCTAACAGTTCAAGGATGAAGAGGGATTCAGATATTAGGTTCCTCAATCAAACAGTTCATCTGCAAGTAAGGAACAGGTGGCCAAAGGGCCTTTCCCCAAAATTTTACAGTTCTTACAGCCATAAAGCAAAAACTTTTAAAATGATTCCATAGGAGCCTCATATCAGCAGGAACATTATTCATAGTTTCACTTATTCATGGGCTGTACATATTTAAAATATTTTTAAAAAAAAAAAACAAATACACATGTAGAACTGGCAACCAGAGGAAACCAATCCCCCACAGATGTGAGGACCCTGTTGTACAGTACTTCCACCGCTTTTTACAAAAACAACTTTGACACAATTCTCCATTACCACCACCACATGTTCCCCAGCACGGCTCTCTGCATAATGTTGTCAAAAGTTTAACGAGTCCTATGAACTTCTTGTTAATTTAGATGTTCAACTATTAGTTGAAAAGAAGAGGTTCGCAAAAGGCAGCTGGTTAGAAGCCCATCTCATTCTTCATACGCCTTTTCTTAAAATGCTGATGTAATGCTCTTTCACCAACTATGCATATATATTTTTTCTCCTGAATTGGGACAACCAGACAAAAGTGCTCTGCAGCAGAACCTTCCACAGCTGTCTTTTCCTAGACTTGATCATCTAATTTGTCCCAGCTTCTGGTCCTGGCTTGAAGACTATGCTATACAGGCGCACAGCAACTATGCCATCACCATCAGCTCTACCTGGGACAAAGCAGCCAAAGAGCTGGCAGACAGGGTGAGAAGCAAGTGTGCTTTGCCACGAGGCAGAACACTCGGGAGTCATTACCGTTCACAGCAGGGGAGTTGGGAAGTATCTAGAGATAGGCACAAAATGATTTTTTTTGTTATTTGTTGTTCATTTCATTATGGAACGAAACGAACAATGAAGGGACCCATCAAAGAAAAACGAAATGAAAGTGAAATGAAATTTTTGTTCACTTTGTTTTTCATTTTCCCAAAGGAATGCATTTGTATGTTAATGGCGTTTCGTGCCCATCTATAGAAGTATCTAATTTTCAGGGCAGGCTACAGTGAGCAGTAAAGAGAATCCCTTACCACCTCTGGCCAGCCCACCTAACGTGAATGGTTCCTACGTGAATGGTTCCTACTAACATTTAAGAAGGCATGTTGTAGAATGATTAGAGCTTTAAATGGGTTACTGTTTGGACTACAACTCTCAGAATCTCCCAGCTAGCTTGGCTCCTGGGATATGCTGGCTGGGCTCTTTGTGTGTCTGGGAGCATTATTCCAGAGCAGCATCTTTTACAGGTTCTGACAGTGGTTCACATGAACATTGCAAGCAGTACTTCAATGAAAGCAGACCTACCATCAATTTCTCCTGCATATACTTCACCAAATATCATCCAGTATGGCTGAAACACAATATCTCGTGCAAGAGTCCAGGATGGCTGCTCATGTGGAGAGAGTATTGCTTTCCGGGAAACTCCAAAACTTAGTAATACTATGGCCATTATAATTACAATATAGAACATGTTTGCGGTCTGCATGACACAGAATATTGAGCATAAGATCAGGATCAGGAGCATAATCATGATGTACAAATACTTTCTTTTCCACAGGATATCCTCACCCATTACAGTCCATACAACCATATATGTATAAATCATAAACTATAGAAGAGAAATATATCTACTTCTCTACTTATGCACCTGTCATGTTGTCCTCCTATTCTACTCGCACCCCCTAATCCTTGATGCTGCAGGTGGCCACTCCAAGTGAAGCCCAGAAATCATCAACTAGAAGCCAGGCCTTCCCACTTGGAACTCTCTCCCTATGGCACTGCAATTGCCCTCCCCGCTTCCTGAGCTTCCAAAAACTAGTTAAAACCTGGCATTTTACCCAGGTCTTTTACAAACTTCACCAATTTGCACAATTGATTTTGTGCTGATTTTTGGCTGGCCCCAGGTTTGCCAAAGGGTTTTTTGTTTTTCCATGTTCATTTTTAAAATGGCATATATTTTTGTTATTTTCTGGAAGCCACCCAGAATATTGGCATATCCACTAAATGTGTGTGAGAGAGAGGTGTTTGTGTGTGTGTTAATAAGTCTGAACAAAACTAATAAAATAGAAAAACAGTTATTTTTTAAAAAAACTAAAAATAATACAGTACATAGGTTGTATTCAAGCTATTATTCTGTAGAACAAGCTATTATTCTGACAAGCTATTATCCTGTAGAATTCTGATAGCATACTGGTACACAAAGAATATTCTCACATTCCACATGCCCTCCTGTTAATATGATGACAAAACAAACCTGGAAAGGGTTAGTTCACAATTCAAACTGGATACCTTAACTGTTCCCTCCTTAACAAGCCAGGTTACAGATGTCAATAACACACTCTTATTTGTGATCCTAGTTTGGAAACAGCAGCAATGCTAAATTCAGACAGTCTGCTAAACAAGCTAGCCTCTGCCATGCTGCACCAGCAGGAACAACTGAGCAGAAGGAAATGAAATATATTGTACTAGCACCCAGGTTTTTTACAATAAGACATGATTTTCTATAATAATAACATCTTGATTTTTTTTAATTACACAGTGGCATTATAATTCACTCTCATACCAGGAAACTGCCATGAGGCTTCAATAATGTTTTAAAGTGAGTTTTAAAAACCAAGGATGTCTCTATCTATGACCCTAAGAACAGGCAAATCCTCTGCATTCTAGGTTCATATTAGTTTAGAGGCAAGAAACAGCAACAAAGAATTTGAACTTCAGAGGTATCCGAGTCTATATACTGTTAGAAATAGAATGCTGAGCCAATGTCAGCTTGGTCTGGCCAGGCAGCAGCTCTCAGAAACTTATGCAAATAAGAATTGTTGCTAGTCAATGCATATACTCATATTTGTTGTGAGTTTTTTGGGCTGTTTTGACATGTTCTGGAAGTTTTTCTTCCTGACGTTTCACCAGACTCTGTGGCTGGCATCTTCAGAGGGCAGTCTGGAGAAACGTCAGGAAGAAAAACTTCCAGAACATGGCCAAACAGCCGAAAACTCACAACAGCTATCAGATCCTGGCCATGAAAGCCTTCGAGAATACATATATTTGCCCCCCAACTCTGGAATGCCCTCCCTACAGAGATCCGCCTGGCGCCAACACTTTTGGCTTTTCGGCACCAGGCAAAGACTTTCCTGTTTGGCCAGCATTTTAATTAGATTATTTGGCTGGAGGACACATGAGCAACAGGGTTTTATAATTTATAATTTGAACTGTATGTTGTTTTAATTGTATTGCATTTTATAGCTTTAATAATTTCATTGTTTTATAGTTTTTAATACTTGTATGCCAGCCAGAGACCTCTTGGTAGTGGGGCGGCTAAAAAATCTTGTAAATAAATAAATAAATAAATAAATAAATAAATAAATAAATAAATAAATAAATAAATAAATAAATATACTCATATATTTCTGTACCCTTTTCACTCCCATGCTCCCTTTCTCATTGCTTAGGGCAGAGTCGTCTATAAAATCCAATGATGAAGCTTTTCTGGGGAAATCAAAGTTGTATTCCAAGTGGCGCTCAGCCAGGCTGGCTACATGGTCACGGACTTGCACAACACTAGCTCTTTGGCTTAGAAATGGAGACGAGCACCGACCCTAGAGTCAGACACAACTAGCATGCACGTGCGGGGAAAAACCTTACCTTTACTTTTTTACATCCTATGTACTTCGGGGAGTCTCTTCTCCCTTAAAGCCATACTAGAAGTGGGGGAAATGGCATCTTCATTAGGGAAAAATGCCCTGTCACTAAAATACGTACTTACCATTTTCCCCATCATTGTGACATACGGACCTGCATGCTGATTCACGGCAAAGAAATCAAGGAGCCTGGCATACCAGAATATTATATCCAGAGAGTAAATGATCCTTCCTGGTGTTTGAAGTGAAGGACCTGCCCAGCGCAAGCCAAAGCCAATCATGAACAAGATGATAGCAATAGAGTCTGTAAAATTCCAGTACTCATAAATCCATACTTTCACCTTTTGGCTGAACTTTCCTGGCTCTGAAATGAATACCTAAGGGTAGAGGAGATATGAGCATTAAACAACATGATGTTTTTCTTCTGCAGAGGGAATGAAGCAAGGCAAGTCATCGTTTCTCCCATTTTCCAGATCTCTCTAGACTACTCTAGTTTAAGTGCCTACCGTACACTCTGTGTGTGTGTGTGCGCGCGCGCGTGCGCACATGCATGCGTGCGTGCATGTGTGCGTGTGTGCTTGTGCGTCTGCGTATTGTGTTATTACAGTTGTGACCAACTCTCTGTGACCCCATGTCCATGGAGTATTCTTGGCAGGAATACTGGAGTGGCATGCCAGTTACTCCAGGTGCCTACAGCACCTGGTATTTCCTGGTGGTCTCCCATCCAAGTATTAACCAGGGCTGACCCTGCTTAGCTTCTGAAATCAGAGAAGATCAGAGGTGCTTAGGGCATCTAGGCAGCTACCCTACACTATAGCTCTATTGTTAGAGGAAAGGACTACCCAGTGGTGCCACACAGACTGTGCACATTGTGGGTGTCCAGCTCTCTAGAAAATCCATGCAGTCCTCAGTTTGGCTCCCCACCTCCTCCTCTTTCCCACTGACCATCTCCAGCTCTTCTCCTGCCTCCCTTTTATTCTCCTCTGGGGAGGGGGAAGAGAGAGACTTCCTCTGTGGACCTTTTCCTGTCTTCATCATTTTCCTGCCACTCTTGGACTCTCCAGTTCATTGACTCCAGAGGACAGGTGAATCTGCAGTAATATCCGGGAGAACGGATCCTTCCTATGTCCACCAGGAATCCTGGGCTGGGACCCAAGAAGGGCAATGGGGTGTGGAAGCCAATCTTCTCCCAAGTGCCCAGCTTACTTTTTTACAGTTTTCCCCTCTGTGGTGGTGGCAGTGATGGGGGACTTGAAGTCTAACACATCCTAACCAAAGCCAAAGGAAAATGTGTGGCCTTTCAAAGAGGGAAGAGGAGATGTACCTCTATCTTTGGATTCCTTGCTGGTAGCATGGGGCACACCTAAGCCAAGGTAAGATTAATTGTTGTAAGTACAATGCCAAGTATAAGCTGCTGCAGGCATGGAAAAAGGGCAAAACAGCTCTTGTAGTAAAGTAGCAAATTAGTTTTGCCACTTTGCTTTCGTACAAAACGAAAAGAACAAATCTTTGTCATTTATCAAGGGCACAGCAATTTTAAAATGGAGAGTTTTCAGAATCAGGAAAGTGGAAAATAACAATGTTTCCGTCTTGAACAATGAGAGTGCCCCAAAGGGTTTTGTCAGCTTTGCTAAACCAATCATGAACTGGAATCTTTGGAAGGCCGTGAAATAAAACCAGTACACATTATACCACAAAACTCAATTGTACATACTGATCTATGATCACATTGATAAGCTACAAGTGAAAAAAGTGATGTTAAAATGTTAGCCTCCAAACCTTAAAAAAAAATAAAGACACGGGTGAATAATTTTATACATAAGGGTTCCTTTTGAGTTAAACGGTGCTATTAATAAGTATAACACTATTTAAAAAAGGGTGTCACAAGTACTCAGCACAATCTGATGTTTCGAGCCAATCTGCAGCATGACACGCATAACCAGTAGACCAGAAGCAGGTCAAGTATTAGCTAATGCTTCCTCCAAGCACAGACCTGTAGTTACATGAGCCAGCAGATGACAAAAAATCAGTTTTAAAAAAATAAAATTGAATGAACATCTCCCTCAAATCCCTCTTGCCATATTTGACCCAAGTCTTTGGCTCTTATTCAAGAGATTTCTAGCCTACATCCAAGCAAAAATTAGCCAGTCTACACAGTTTAGGGCATTTACCACATTATGGCATCTCCTATGCCTAGGTGCCCTGAGCACATCTGATCTTGCCTGATTTCAGAAGCTAAGCAGGGTCGGCCCTGGTTAGTACTTGGATGGGTGACCACCAGGGAATACCAGGTGCTGTAGGTGCCTGGAGTAGGAACTGGCAAGCCACTCCATGGACATGGGGTCACAAAGAGTCGGTCACAACGCAACACATGCTTTAACAATGGAAATGAATTTTGTTTTAGTCCTGCTGGACTGAGAGCATGGCTAGCTTATGAATATGAATCAATAGCTAGGTCAGTTTTTTTGAAATCATATGGTATGAGGGCCAGTGGGTGGGTGTCCTCTTAGGTTAGGAAAACATGAAAACAATTTTTCCCTTTTCCCCTCCCCTGACAAGGCTGGACGTGATGATCCAAAGGGCCCCTCCAACTCTGCGATTCTAAGATAATTAAATATTATAATGGTGATTATTAATGGTGACTGTCCCCATAGAGATTGCTTTTAATCCCTACTAAACATAAAGAGCAGCAAAATCAGAATAAAATAAAAACATACTTCTCTGATTTTCTCAATGCAGGTGGTGAAAATGTAGATGATCACAAGCCATTCTTGCACAGTGGGTGTTGGCTGCATCTCCACTAAGACAGTGTAAGTGAACAGCATGAGGAATACTAAATAGGCCATCTAAAAAGTACAAATGACATGTTGCATGCAAAATTAGAGATGAAAATTAGAAACTGGTGGCAAAACCAGCACAAAACAAACATTTCCCATCACGCTTTATGCAAGTTCGACACACAACATTTCAGGCCAAACGTTAATAGGAAGGTCACTGGTTCCCAAGTGTTGGCTAGACTAATTTCCACATTATGAAAGAAAAGAAAATTATGTTTCTAAGATGATAGCAGCCATAAGGGAGGTCAGTGATACAGAGGCAAAGGTATTGCTGCCATCAGCCCTACAAGGTCTACCCAGTGTGTGGCAGCGGTGAAGAAGGCCAATTCCATGCTAGGAATTATCAAAAAGGGGATTGAAAATAAAACAAGCAACATTCTAATGCCACTGTACAAAACAACAGTAAGGCCACACTTTGAGTATTGTGTATAGTTCTGGTAATCACATCTCAAAAAGACATAGTGGAACTGGGAAAGGTGCAGAAGAGAGCAACTAAAATGATTGCTGAGCTGGGGAACCTCTCTTATGAGCAACGGCCAAAACACTTGGGGGTTTTTAGTTAAAAAAAAAGGGGGACCTGAGGGGGGATATGAATGAGACATACAAAAAAATGCAATGCATGAGTAAAGTTGATAGAGGGATGCTCTTCTCCCTCCCACAAAATACCAGAACTAAGAGACATCCACTCATATTGAGGGCTGGGAGAGTAAGAACAGACAAAAGGTTTTTTTTAACCCACCGTGTTGTTAAATCTGTGGAACTCCCTATCACGGGATGTGCTGATGGCATCTGGCCTGGATGCATTCAAAAGGGGATTGGACAGATTCCTGGAGGAAAAGTCCATCACAGGTTACAACCCGTGATGGAGATGTGTAACCTCCAGGCTTAAAACCAGGGTACTTCAAGGGCCAGATGCAGGGGAGTGGTATCAGGAGACAGATATCTAGTCTCATGCACACCCAGAGGCATCTGGTGGGGCCACTGTGAGATACAGGAAGCTGGACTAGATGGGCCTTTGGCCTGATCCAGCATGGCTCTTCTTATGTCCTTATGTTCTTATGTAAGGGCAGCTCAAGAGGCACAAAGAATAAAAGTGAATTCGATAATAAAGAATATTTCTGGACTACAACTATCATCTCATATTGGCCCAAAATATTGGGATTAGACCAAAAAGGGAAAATGGCCAAACTCAGATACAACTATAACCAAACATAGAAGCAACCATATTGGCTATGCCCTGTTGTATTTACTGCCATCTGGTAGGTAAGTTAGGGGGAGCAATTGGTGATGACTGAGATTGTTGATGGTGCTCTTCAACAGAGGGGCATTTGCCTGAGATGGGTAGAAAGGTGAGGGAGCAACCTGCAGCAGCACTGTCATTATGCAAAAATACCCTCACAACAATTTTTTTCCTCATTCAGGGCATCCCCATCTCGAATGAGTGTGTATATATTTTTGTTTAGAATTATAACTAGTTACTCAGAAATGAAACACAATCCAGTAAGCAGATTTCGAATCCAGGAATGAACACAAATGTTTTCTACTGCCAGTTATCGAACCTCCTGAAGCATGGGGAAACACCTGACTTTAAAGAAATAAGATAACATAAATGGAATTGATTGCCAACCTATTGATCTCTTCTTCCTTCCAAGACTTCTGCCCTCTTGCCAAACCCTAAGGTCCCTGAGCATCTCTGGTACAACCTCTTAAAGAAACAATACCCAACTTTAACTGCTTTTTAAAAAGAACGAAATTAATGTTGGATTTCCATTCAGTGGTAAAACACGAGAGATCTCTGAAGTATATTTTCAGAAGTGTTTCCCAAAAATATTTATAATATCAAAAATGACTGACCGTGTGGAACCAGAACTTGACAATAGGGGCATTATAGAATTCACAGACTTTCCTCGTCCAAGGAAGGTGTCCTTGCTCGTGGCTGACAGGAAAAGTACGCCTTCGGCCCTGTTCCTCAGCTCCATTCTCCAAATCATGGTTCTTCTTTGTAAAGACATAAATAACATTATTAGATTAGTACCTAGAAAAGCAAACTCCCATTCTTCAGCTTATGTAGCTAAGCAGGAGGGAAGAGAAATATAGCACAGCAGCTTTTTGAAATATGTTGTTGCACAAGTAATATGATTTCTCCTTCATATACCACAAGGAATAGATTATTTACAGCAACTGTTCTTAGAACTCAAGCTCAAGGTTAATCTAAAGAGACATTTTTAGATTATTATTTTGAACTTGAAATCAGAAAGTGTTCTGCTTATATACTGCCCCATACCACTTCAAGTAGTCTCTGGGTGGTTTACAGTAATTACAGTATGCAGGCTACACATTGCACCCCTGCCCCCCTGCAAGCTGGGTACTCAGTTTACCAATCTCAGAAGGATGGAAGGCTGAGTCAACCATGAGCCTGCTACCTGGGATTGAACCCCAGGTCATGAACACAGTTTCAGCTGCAATACAGGCATTTAACCACTGCCCCACGAGGCTCCTCCTTCTTAAGTTCTAAGTGTAATATTTAGAGAAGGAGACTAACTTAAAATCTTATAGAAGGATTCCTTCCTCAAATCCTTGAAATAAAATATATGGTATTGGTAATATCTCAAGTATTCCCCACATTTAGAAAAATGAAATCTAAAGTTGGTAATGTACTAACCCATGAAAGGTCATCTCTGATACTGGAGGGGCCAGCATTACCCTGGTCTCGTGTAAACTGGTAAAACTCCTGTGACTGAGGGACATGTGACATTTCCGCTTTGGTTTTAAATTCCAACATGAAGATCGTTGGAGGCAGAAGAATACTGAGGATAACCTTAAAAAGCACACATCCGTTACTTAATATTTATTCAGTATTTTACTCTGAGGCCTTCAAGGTCACAATTGAGTCCATGGCCGATACTTCTGAAAAATGAGGAGAGTTAACCAAACTAGTCTTGTTCTGCTCCTACTTCGCTACCAAGAGGCTTCCTAAACATGACACATTAGGTACATGACAGAAACAGGGGTTCCACACCAATGCATCCTAATTTTCTGTCCCCTTCCATACTCTGCCACATGTATCCCTAGACCACCCTTGCTGCAGCACTATGATACAGTGTGGTAGGAAATGTCCTTCCATCCACTCCACATCCCAGATTCTGTTGTTTATACACCAGTGGTTCCCAAGCTTGGGTCTCCAGATATTCTCGGCCCAAAACTCCCAGAGGCTTTCATCATTACTTGTGTTGGATGGAGTTTCTGGGTGCTGTTGTCCAAAAACATCTGAAGACACAAGGTTGGGTACCACTGGTATACCAAAATAAGTAAAAGCTAATAGAAACAACCTGGCTAAACAGCTGATATTATTTTAGCTTAAAGGCTGATACTTCACGTCCCTCTCGCTGCAGTTCGTGGCCCCGCTGAAGACCGGCTTGAAAGAATGTAAACTCACGTCCTTGTGGTGTCAATCCGAGTTCAAAGGAATGGACCCTCACGTCCTTGTGGGGTCAATCCGAGTTCACCCCAACCACGCCCCCTGAACTGCGCTCCAAGAGGGGTGAGAGATTCCCGTCTTGGAGCTCAGGAATCTTTTCAATCCACTTCTCGATCCATGTTGAAAACCGATTTCAACACGGAGGCAAGTCCACCTCGGTTCGAGGAAGGACGTGAAGTAACCACAGGTCACTTAATGGCAGCAACCCAACCGTTAAGTCCCAGCTAAAGTACACCCATGGAATCAGTGGTGATTTGGTGAGTCAGCTCCTGCATGAGTCAATGAGCCTGCTCTAGTTCTGACTTACTTCTGAATTTCAGCCATTTTATCAACTGCAAGGAGGTATTCTGATAGCTGTTCATTCACCTTGTTTTTTAGATGGATTAGTTAGGAAAACTCATGAAGCTTTGTCGTCTCAGTAACTATTCAATCTATTTGGAACTATTACTCACTCTAGCTAAAGATTCAGTCGCTATAGATTCTTTGGGCCAAGCAATGAATAAAAGGGAAAGCGAAAGGTTCCCCCGCACATGCATGCTAGTTGTGTCCGACTCTAGGGGCACTGCTCATCTCCCTATTCAAGCCAAAGAGCCAGTGTTTTGCAAGTCCATGGCCACGTAGCCGGCCTGGGTGCAAGGAAACACTGTTTTCCCTTCTCGCTTTTTATGGTAGTACCTATTTATCTACTTGCATTTTACGTGCTTTCAGACTGCTTGGTTGGCAGGAGCTGGGGTTATCAGCAGGAGCTCACTCCGCCGCGTGGCACCCGGGATTCAAACTGCTGAGCTGCCGACTTTGCAGCTGACAGTTTTCGGAACCTTAGTCCACTGAGCCACCATGCCCAATAAGCAATGCATTAGTTAATGCTAAAAATTTTCCAGGGGTCACTTGCAGCTGCATCAAGTTTTTTTTTAAAGCACAGTGGTACCTTGTACAAAGGAATTAATTCATTCCAAATGAAATTATGTTAAGCAAATTTTCCTTTATACAAATTTTCCATAGGAATGCATTGAAAATGGAGTAATCCCATTTTTATGTTGTACGGATTCTCCCCATAGGCAATTATATTAAGCAAATTTCCCCTATCTCCGGAATTGTTTTATGTTGTACAAATTTTATGTTATACAAACTGTTTGTTATACAAGGGTCCACTGTATAAAATTGTTGTGGAGATGATGGTGGGGCCATCATGATCGGGACCACATTGCCCATTGGCTGTTCTAGGAGCCAAAGGAAGTGACTGACTTTTAGATAGATACACCTGATCCTGCTCCAAAAATCCAGTGCCTAAACTGTGACTTAGTGGTCACAAATGGGACAAAAGCTATGAGCATTCCCTCCTCTCCGTTTCACAAACAAGGTCTCCTGAAGCTTCTCCCTTACATGCAAAGCCAAGGTCAGTAATCCCCAAAGCTTTGATTCTTAGCATGATGTGCTAGTGCACTACAGTAGGACACCCAAATAACCTGGGGATTGGTTCCAAGCCAACCCCATAACCCCATAACCCCCGTGGATACCGAAAAGCATGGATACTAGTGTATATATATACTAGTGTATATATATATATACCAACTTCCCTTCCTGGACGTCCTAATCTACAAAAAACCCGACGGCTCCTTAGGACATACCATCTACCAGAAAAAAACACATACAAACCGCTACTTAAATGCACAATCACACCACCACCCTGCACAGATCAACTCCGTAGCAAAAACCCTCATCTCCAGAACCAAACGCCTCGCTGACAAAGACCACCTAAAAACTGAATTACACACTCTCTCGAATGCATGAACGGATTCCAAAAAACACCATCACCAAACTAATCCAAAAGGAAACACCCCCAAGAACCAAGAAACAGAAGAGAACAACGGCACCGCCCTCCTCCCTTACATCAAAGGCACCACAGACAAAATCAGCAAAATTCTCCACAAACACAATATCAAGACAGCCTTTTGCACCGACCAAAAAATAGCCAACATTTTAAGAAACCCCAAAGACAAGATTGAGCTAGAAAACCAAGGAGTCTACGAAATACCATGCAAAGTCTGTCCAGCCACATACATCGGACAGACAAACAGGAGAATAAGCGCACGCATCGCAGAACACAAGAACGCAGTCAAAAAAGAAGAAAAATCTTCCTCTCTCTTCCAACACATAAAAACAACAGGTCATGAAATTGACTTTGAAAGAACCAAACTCATCTCCAAAACTGAACACTTCAACAGTCGAATAATCATGGAAGCCATTGAAATAGAGAAACACCCAAACAACATGAATAAATGTGATGACACCTCCCGCTTGCCTGACATCTGGAAACTAGCCCTGGGAGCCTCTGTCACAAAGACTGACACCAGGTCCAAAAGGACACAAGATGCCACCACCTTCCATCCACACCAAACACAAACCCAGACCCTTCCCACAGATAAACCACCATCCAATAACAAAACCACGACTGCACCATCTACTGCAGCACCCCACTCCAGTCACCACATGGAGCACACTCACACACCCCAAAAAAACATTGGGAGACCACAGACACGTAGCCAGACCAAAATGAATTCACAAGACACAGGACCCCACTCCACCAAAGCCCAGGATACTGCCAGAACCCACCAGCCATCTAACCCACCAGCATCTAAACAGCCATCTAAACAGCCACCAGCAGTTAATCCCTTAACGATCGCCTCAGCCACACAGCAGATCACAAAAGAACAAAGGAACAAAGGAACCTACAATCAGCAACAGAGCAAGCAAACCACACCCCCAGCAGTATTTATAGAAGGACTTCAACTGAGATCACGCTTTGCTTCAAGAAGAAAGAAGCCAGAACACCAGCCTGAAGATGACGAGTGAGACCTCGTCGAAACGTCGCCAAAACAACCAGATTTCTACACGGGAAGAAACCCGAATCCACCCTAACATGCATATATACCATGATATATATATCATGGCAAAAAGAAAAACACTGAAAATAAATTATTTTTACATGCATTATCAGAACCATGCTATGTATTCTTCACTAACCATATGAAATGAATTATTCACTGAAATCTGAAAAAAAAATCTGGATTTTCTTTCCTTTTAATATTTTTAATATTGTAATATTAAGGGGGTCCTACTGTACATCACAAGGGGTGTGGTGGCTCAATGGACTAAGGCTCTGAAAACGAGTTGGCAGTTCAGCGGTTCGAATCCCGGGTGCCACGCAGCACAGCGAGCTCCTGCTGATAATCCCAGCTCCTGCCAAACTAGCAGTTCAAAAGCATGTAAATGCAAATAGATAAATAGGTACCACCATAAAAAATGGGAAGGTAAAACCATGTTTCCTTGCAGCCATGCTGGCCACGTGGCCATGGACTTGCACAACACTGGCTCTTCAGCTTGAATGCGGAGATGAGCAGCGCCCCTAGAGTCAGACACGACTAGCACACTTTCCTCTACTTTCATCAGTTTGTCTAAGGTGTTTATTTGCTGTTGATCTGTTCATCTGTAGTATATACGTACTTATAGGATAATATACGACATGCAACCTCTGGGAATCATATCCTGAGTTGATCTCCATATCAACCTGACATATCATTCTTTTGAGGTTCCTCTCAAAAGCTATGAGAGGTGACCCTCATGCAGCCATACAGTTAGATGACAAGGTGGGGCTGGCCTATGGCTTTCCAGATTATGTAGGGCTCCATTTCCTATCATCCCTGGACACTACACATATTGGCTGGGGCAGATGGGTGCTGGAGTCCAACAAACTCAATAGAACAAAATGTTCCTCACCCTCCTTTAGTACAAGGACAAAGCCAAATGAATGGTCTCTGATTGGATAAGAGACTATGAAGAAGGTCTCTACCTTAAACCAGGAGCTCTTCCTCATTTTCAACCGGCCCATCCACATATCGGTCAACAGCATCTGTGTGCACGTGTGAGACACGAAAGGTCGCAAACCCACAGACACAGCCAGCTTCAGGCATGTGGAGTTACTCCAGTTCTTCAGCTCATAGGTCAGCAGCTTCATGGCCATCTGCTCATTTTGTTTGAACGCATGGTCCAGCACATCTAGAGCTAGCTGTCCAAATTCACTATGACCGCAAAAGGAAAGAAGAAGCAGGGGAGAAAGATGTAGCCCAGTTCACTGGACCAACTAAGCAAAAACAACCATGGCAAACAATATGAATTACATACAGTTCCTTTCATACTTTGGTCATCAACACTGACTTCGTTGGATAAATGTGCAAGAAATACTCCAAGTAAGTGTGCACCCATGTATAGCATTATATTTCTCCTGCTCTTTCCAATTGACCCGACCCTCTGAATTTTTATCCTGGCAATTCAGGAAATCTCTTAATCTGAGGTCCATATCTTTCTATTTTGCTACCACTTTTGTATGAGTTGTAGCATCTCATCTACAACTGTGACAAAAGGCCTAACACCATTGATGGATTGGAGCTGTATACATATGGAAGGCCCATGAGCTACCCATTGCACAAACCTGTGCATCTTTATGCAGATATAAGACTCACTCTGCTCAATGGTACTTATTCCACTAGCATCACCCCATAGTGCATGTTGGACTGGAGAGTTAATTTTTTACCATTTTCACTAGATTTGACTAAGCAGCTGCAATTAAATCTGGTGGGTAGTTCAAAGATAGGTGGAACTCAAACAGATGCTAGACATTTGGACTACAATTCCCAGAAACCTTCGCTATGAGCTTTGCTGGCTGGGGTTTCTGGGAATTGCAGGCGAAAAACACCTAGGTTACCCAAAGTTGGGAGCTATTGGGTTAAACAACACTCAATTTATGGAGAATGATCTATGCCTTTTGACTGTCTTGCTTGGGGACACTAAAACAATTAATGTATATCTAGAAATGGTATAATATAGTATGAGTAATCCAAAATAATGAATATAAAATGTAAATAATATCCAGAGAAGGTAGCACCAAAAATGGTACAGAATCACTAGCAACTTAACACAAACAAGTTTTATTGGAACATGAGCTTTCATGGACTTCACCATGTTGCATAAATAATTCCAAATATATCTGGGTTAGACTCCTATTCGGCATTTCCATGTGTGCAGCTCCATTAGCAGAAACTGCCACAGCAATTTGACAAGGTGCTGATTGTGTGCCCAGTCTGGAGAAACTGAACATTGTAGCAACATCTACAGTTGGAGTCCTGGATGCATATTAATGCTGGTGTTGACCACTGATCATTGATCAACAATTGTGCTATATTTTAGCAGTATCCCTCAGATGCATTTGCTATATTCATTTGCAGGTAATACATGAAAATGAATGAATCATACTATATTTCATAATATTACAAGACACAAAGAACTGAGGGAACAGCTACATTGCATAATAACATGTTTTTTGTACTGGCATATGCACTATTAAATTCAATGCATTTTTCATTGACTATGCAACATACAATTAATCATAAAGAAATCATGTTGCCCTTTTCCTTGTCTTTCATTGCATTTTGTCTGGGTCTTTGGAGGGTTTCTTTTTTTCATTGATTCAATTCACAACAGTTTCTGACATGTGTGATCTCTTGTGTCAATGTAAAATAGAATTAGCGGGCTTGTCCCAGAGTGGAATTGAATGTGACGTCTTCAGTGAGGTGTACTTTGCTAGTATAACTAGGTACACCCAATTCACCATGAGCAACCTAGCCCTTCCTCTGAAGAAACATTTCTACCGTGTTTGCTGACTGTAGCACTACACAATGTAATTGCTGCAGTCCTGGGATACACTTGTCTTGTTTTTTTCTTTGCTTTTTTGCATTTGTCTCCCTGAACACATTGCCTAATTAGATAGAGCAAGGGCATTTTTTCAAGAGGCAGATAGACAATAGGGGAACAAAAATCTGGAAAAAACAATTTCTGTGATTGCTAAAGGCTGACAATTATATCAACTCAGTGCTAGAACACTTGCAAAAAAATAATAAACAAAGGATCAGGCTCATCTTAATGAGTTTTATACTCTTGTTATATGTATGGATTTGGATACACACAATCTACACATGCCTTGTAGAAAATCAGAAACAATTCTTCCACAAACAGCATAGCCACGTTCAGCCCTGATGGCTGATAGCAGATGATGAAAGGAAGGGAGGAGAAAGGAAGAGGTCAACAACAAAGAAGGGAGGTCAATTTGTGGTGCCAGTGAAAACTGCAGCAATTTGAGGTGTGGTGTGAATTAAATATTTTCCTCTAGATAGTAGGAACGATTTGACAGCCAAAGGAGGAATTTGAATCAACCTGATTCAAACCTAATAGTGCTCCCCGGCATAGTCACATCCTGAGATGAAATAGAAAACATATATGCTAAAACCTTTCTGATTTCAGCAGGATGAAGAATATATGACAGATCCTTTTAAGCAATGTTTCATGTCAAAGACAGTACAGTGGACCCTCGTATAACAAATGGTTTGTATAACATAAAATCTGTACAACATAAAAAATCTGGAGATAGGGGAAATTTGCTTAACAGAATCATCTATGGGCTGAATCTGTACAACGTAAAAGGGGTCACGATTAGGCATTACTCTGTTTTCAATGCCTTCCTATGGGAAAGTTATATAAAGGAAAATTTGCTGAACATAATTTCATTTGGAACAAATTAATTCCGTTATACAAGGTACCACTGTATATAGTTCCATTGTGCGCTGTAGTTTTTCACTTCTTTTTATTATTGGTTTCTATTTACTTTTTCAATGTAATACTTGTTTAATTTCTCTTTTTCAATTGTATACCTATTGTTTTCAGCTTTTAAATATTGTGAAGCTGCCTTGGCTCCTTTTAAGGAGTAAGGAAGGATTAAAAATTATAATAAATATTAGAACAGCCATCCTTTATTGCCTTTTCTTTCTGTGTTTTACAGGGTAAAGAATGACAGCTGTCCATTAGGTAATAAAATGTGATAGACCCAAAGACACTACCAGGGACCATAAATCATCATCTTATTTATATGATCATTACAATACAGGGAACAAGTCCGTGGTAAGAAAATTACTGAAATGGAAGATGATACAAAACTTTAAAAAAATCAAATTGGGAATCACAGATTGCTTTCAGACTGATCTGGCAGAGTGGCTACTTATTGACAATAGTTTTTCTCATCCAATTCTCTTGTCTCTGGAGTCAGAAAATGTAGGTTGATTAATCTGCCTATCAGATCACTTCAAACCCTTTTTAGGAATCTGCCTCCAATACATGTTGAAGCAAAGGACATCCTTCAGCTCCCACAGGCTCTACTATTGTCTGGCGTTAAGGCGGTTACTTCACATCCTACTTCGTTCCACAATTACGTTCATTCCATGACAGCATTGTTCACAGTCATGTGGTTTTGTCCCTGTTCAACCCCTGTTTTCGTTTACCCATGGGCATGATTACTTGTCTCGTGACAACTGTTACTTCACGTCCTTGTTTCATGACACTACTGGATTTCCCTGGCTTCGTTTAGCCTCTTTTCTTTTACTTCCCTTGGGCTTCCGTTTTTTGATATTTCAAATCCTCACTGTGGCCATGTGGGCTGTCTCAGGAAGCCTGGCAGGAGGAGCCAGACGAGCCCTCACTACTTGCCGTGGGTGAGTGGCGGCGGCAGCATGGGCAGTGGGTGAGACACCCTCGCCCTGAACTCAGCAGTCTGCGGACTGCCAGGCGAGCAGGCAAGGAGAGCTCAGCCCCACCTCCAGGACCTGAGGAGGACAGACCTATGCCTAACAGTCGCTCTCTGCCTGTCCCTTCAAGAGCTGCCTTCTCCTGCAGGGACAGGCGGGCAGCCAAGCCTGGCCTGGCACAGGAGTTCCAGTCAGCTTTCTTGGTTGTCAGAGTATTCCTAGAGCGAAAGGGGGAAACAGCCATTGTCGTTACTTCACGTCCCTTGTCTCGGAACAGGAACCGGGAACAAAGCATGACAACAGAATTCCCCAGCCCAGTGGCAGGTACGGCTCGTCATGCTCTGTTCCCGGTTCAGGGGGCATGGTCAGGATGAGATTCTGCTGTTATGCTATGGACGTGAAGTAACCTTTTTTCATACCAGTCCCAAGCAGGACAGCAAAGAGGGGTGAGAGGGATGTGAAGTAACGGTCTAACTGAGGGAGAGAAAAATATCGAACCATTCTAAGCACTGTAGATCTTTATTATCTGAAGTGAAGGGAGAGCCCCTACTTTGAATACTTCTTCAACTCTTCTGACGTATCGTCCTCCATGTTGCTTTGTTTGGCTTCACGCGCCATGGCTCTGTAGAGTTTACAAGCCACCACCGCCTTGACCATTGCTTCCTTTCCATGCTGCCAGAAGAACATGGCCATCTTCTGCCTTTTCATCAATACTGCCCAAACCAAGAGGTCATTATAGGGGTAAATAAAGCCAGGAGACTCTTGATCATCAGAGAAAGTGAATTCATCTTTGAGCTTCTTCCTGGACTTAGTAAGGACATCTGATTTTTCCTGCAATTAATCAATTTGGTAAAAAACAACAGCTACATTATTTAAACAGAGTGCTCTGACCCTATCCATGTTGGCTCTTAGGAACTCTTCTTCTTCATCTTAGGAACTATTTTGCTTCGGCCTTGCAAGACAGATTTTTGCACATTTCCATAAATGCAGAAATTCACACCTAGATAACCACTGCCTTTTTACAAAGACAGATGAGCATTAGAAGCACCTTTGGGATTAATCTATTTGCATTTTTTTGTGCTTGCTAAATTCAACAGCCTACTCGCTGGAGAGTTCAGCGGCTGATCTATCTAGCTGCAGATTCAGAGTTTGGGAGATCAGTTTCCCACTGCACTTCCAGGGCAAAGAGCCAACCTTGTGTGGCCCTCCCTGGGCAAGCTGCCCAGTCCCAGTCACTGACTGGAGATGACAAGAATGTTCCTTTAGGCAGCATTCACCTGTTCATTTTGGGGATGGGTCCTATGTTGGGAAATCCTACTATTATCTCCAGTCAAGAGATAGAGAAAACGGACTGCATAACACAATCTACAGCCTGCCCTCTTAATTCAGAAGGCATGCTGGGCATTCACCAAGTGGAAAGGCCTGGAAGAGGATGATGCGGACACACAACTTTCATGGACCAGACTGGCTATTAGAGATGGGCACGAAATGAGCATTTTTTGTTTTGTTTTTCGTTTTTCATTTTGTTACGCAACGAAAACAAAATGAAATTTTTTAAAAAACAAAATGAAAACAAAAATGAAATGACCAAATTTGCCGTGTTTTTCATTTTTGTTGCAGCAGATGCATTGAACTAAAAAGAATGCTAACAAAACAGCAATTTTTCATTTTTGTTTTTGTTTTTTGTTTCATTACCTAACAAAACAAAAACTAATTTTTTTGCAAAAAACATCACAAAAATGAAAACAAACCGAAACGGACCCCTAAACGACCAAACGACAAATGAAACACCATTTTTTTGAGTCATGCCCATCTCTACTGGCTATGCTATCCTGAGGTTTTTCTCCTGTACATTAGCCACTCTTGCTGCGTAAACTCTGGATGGCTAAATGTCATTTTTTCCCCATCAGGTGCTTTCTAATCAACTGCATGAATAGGTAAAGGCTCACAGTACTTTGTATTTGTATGGTTGTGCTGTTCTGATGAACTGGGAATGCAAAGTATTTTCTGCTGATCCGCCTTTACTCCCCATCTGATTATGCTGGTGAAGGAAGAGGTTCTGTGCCAAGCCAGGGACAACTCTCTGGATTCCAAGATGCATCGCAAAACAAAGAGAAAGAAGAATGGTTAGAGACAGATTGCGCTACCACTGTATTCAGGTCATGATAGGCCTGGGAAAAACACATTCCAACATTCATAATTTTCTTTTTCTATTTGAAAGCTTAACAAATATCTACCAAACAAACATGAAACATGTTCTTTTGATGTCTGTTTTTTACAGCAGATGGGCAACACCCTGCCCATAGCCCACGGGCAGCCCCCCCATCTGTTCTTGCAGCCTGTGGACGTTGCCCTCCTAAGGCCACCCACCCATTCTTCAAAACATCAAGCAAGAATAGGAGTATAAGAAAATGCAACTTCATAAAAGATGTGCATCATATTCAAAGTATGTCTTCATCTCGAAGCATTTTCAATGTAAAAATTTTAAATAAATTAGCATTAGCATTAACATTAACATTAACAAACATTATACAGTAATACCTCAGATAACGAATGACCCGATAATGAATTTTTCGGATAACAAATCGCAATTTCCAGGTGTAGGGCTGCCTTGGATAACAAATTTTACCTATGGTCTGCCTTGGATAATGAAGTGTAATTTCTAGGTATAGCTCTGCATCAGATAACTAATTTTCTCTATGGGCTGCCTCGGATAATGAATTTTCCTATGAGCTGCATCAGATAACAAATTTTCCCTATGGGCTGCCTCAGATAAGGAATTTCCAGCATGCATCGGTTAAAAAGAGTTATCCTGGGCAGCATCACATCTGTACCTTTAAAGTGCACTTTATAAAGAGTTTTGAGCAAAAAAAAACCAGGTGTCTGTGTCATTTTTCTAGGCTCTGGAACGGATTAATTGGTTTCCTATTCATTCCTATGGGAAACCATGTTTTGGATAACAATTTTTTTCAGATAACAAATTGCCTCAGAGAACGAATTAAATTCATTATCCGAGGTACCACTGTACTTATTAATTAACATATTAATGTTTATTAAATAACAATTCATTAATAATTATTAATAAACATATTAACATTAATAAATCCAGTTATTGTCTTGCTTACAAAAGACTCCTCTCCAACCCACTTTGGCTCATGTAATTCATGCTAGACCTTTTTAGCCCTGGACCACAACCGCCTGGCAGAAGACACTGTGATCCTCCTGATGAGTTTACCTTATGTTTCCTGTAAAGGTTATTGTATAGAATTCTGAAGTCTTTTCTTGTATAGCTGCTCTGATAAGCTCCACCAATCAAATATTCTATTACCAGCCCGATATCTATCAGAGATATTTTATATTCCACTGGAAGAGTGCTCTGCAACACAGATATTTGACATTTCATGTTAACAGATGTTTAGTACATTTAAAAGGGTTTGAACTTTTTGAAGAATTTTGTATATCAAAGAATCCTATAAACATCCCTACAATTATCATCCCCATGTTACAAGCATAGTATTATGGTCAAGAGTCCCTTGGAAAAATTAAACAGGAATAATGCAGTCAAAGGTCTGCTCACAACAGGATTCAACCCCAGACAGTCAGTTTAAGTTTCACTCAGCCTTCTAGCATTCAGAGACTGATATATTGAGTATCCAGTTTGTGGGGTGGGATGTAGCCACCTTCACAGGTACATCTCGTGGGAACACATAAGAGGGCCTCCTCGGCGGCAGTGCCTAGACTCTGGAACTCCCTCCCACTAGAGGCCAGGACTGCCCCATCTCTGCTGTCTTTCCAGAAACAGGCAAAGACGTTTCTCTTCAGGCAAGCTTTCCCTGAATGATAGACTACCTATTATCTGTCTTTTATATGAATCTACCAGACATGGTCACATAGACTTTGTGTTTATAACCACTTATAACTTTGTGCCTGTATCTCTCCATGTGGGATTGCACTGACACTATGTTATCAATTGTTAGTTCCCATCCCTCATAACTTTTAGATGGTCTACCGTACATGATTACATGGAATGTATACTATTTTCTTAACTGCTCGCATTCTCCTTTAGCTTTAATGTTGTCTTCTAATGCTGTAAGATACCCCTCAATTCCCTGTTCTTAAACTTGAATATGTCTTAATTGTACTGGACAATATATATTGTCCCTCCATACTGTAAGCCACCTTGGGTCCTTTACCAAGAAGAAACGAGGGGTAAAAAAATACTCATAAATAAAAAAAAATAATTAAATAAATAAATTGCAAACCACCCAGAGGGTGCTTTAAATGCAGTGGGGTGGTATATAAGCAACACATTTTTTTTGTTTTTCTTTTTAACCCTAAACTATTTAGCATGAATAAAGCAGGACCCAAACCAGTCCTTTTTCAAGTACTGTATAGAATAACACATAGCAAGTCTAAGCGATATGCGATGTAAAAATCGCTACCTATAAAAGTCTGTGCTTGCCATTATTTGGGTTTTTTATATTACCTGCTTCACATCACAGACAAGATGACGCAAAAGAAGATTTGTGTGCCCTTGTTTCTGGAACATTAAAAGAAAAACACAGGAAGTGGAACAAATGTATGCAGGAGAAAGGAATCAAGCACTTTTCATCTTGTATGAAAGGAACTCATGGAAGCTTGAGAAAAGCAATACTGTACCTGTGCACAGTAAACTTCAGCAATGTACACAATTCTGGTATAAGACACAGGTTGAAATGAGTTAAACGTAAAGGAAAGGAAAAGCGAGCGAGAGAGAGATCTTGGGGCATGTTTAGCCCCATTTCCTGCCTTACTCCATAACGAAACCACTGCATGAGTCCATCAGCCACCTCTCAAGGGTTGGCACGAGGTGACCTTTCAGATCTTGTTGGACTGCAACTCCCATAAAAACCTAGCAGGCACAGCTACTTTTGAAGTATGCTGGGACTTCTTCCTGAACCATATTTGGAGGAATGCACCTTGCCTAGCCTTGAGCTAGCTCAACACTGATTGAAGATCATGTCCTCATTTCCCTGTGTGCTCTTTACCTGTGCATTCCTTTTCTGCTCCTGTTGTCTTTTCAGGGTTGCCTTAATTGGGCAGGAGGTGCTCCATGAGTTAACCGTACTTATATATCAATCCTCCATTTTCATGCCTGCTGTCTCCGCTGTTATCAATCCTAAATTCCTCTGCTATGTGAACCTGGCCTTTCCATTTCCTTTCTTCCATTTTTCTAAGTGTGTGTTAACTTTGGAGAAATGCAAGTACGGCTTTAAACATCCAAGTAGCCTCATTTGGACATCAGTGAAGAACCAGTGCACTGATTTTGCATTATTACATTGCAGGTCTGTGACTGCATTGTTTTTTTTTAATCTCACATATGAACTGAGTTAATTTTCAGCCACTCACAATATTGTACAGTTCTTCCAGACGGGATATGGTAAGAAAACGGTGGAGATTCACTCCGTGTTCTATTAGCAATTTCACAAATTCGACACGGTCCATTACCAAAGCATCCAGCATGGCTTGTTCCAGGGAGCCAACCTTGAAAACATGACAGAAAAGAGATCAAAACAAACAGGCATTCTATTGTACAGTTTGTCCTTTAAAAAAAGATATTTGTCTCTCTATAGCAGTGACAGGATATATATGAAGTTCTTTTGGCCTGATTCTTTAAGTCAATATAGAAAGCCACACTAGAAAGCCATACTAGAAATATGGAATTCTACCTAGAACAAAGAAAACAAATGTTGAAATTACCTTCCAATGCTGTCCATATACCAATATATGCTTTTTAGCAATATCCAGTCTGTTCCAAGCCAATGCCAGATTTAGCTGATCGGGAGGAGACATACTGGTCCCTATAAAGAAGCAAATATTATGTTAGTTTATAATCCTAAATTTCTATGAATAGGTATGTCTTTAAAAAGGCATGCTGGGATTGGTCAGTGATTAAAAGAAGAAAGGGCTGCCCAAGCACTCACTGGCTTGACAGCATCAGAAGGGACACAGAAATGACTTTGATGGAACTTAAGCTTTAAGAGATAGAAAGGCATGGAGAGCATCAATCCATGAAAGTGACCCAGAGTCAGGCACCACTGGATGGATAGAAGAAGATGTCCTTAGAAGAAGAGGCAGGAAGGGTGACTTCTTAGTACCTTTTAAGAGTGCCGTCAGTATTGCCAGATCAATGTCCTGGTGTTCCTCTGACTCAGCATCAAAGATGGTGATCTGTCAAAACAACAATGCATGCTGTTGAGGGAAGGAAAAGAGCAAACCAGTAGGCCATTCGGAAATATTACGTGCAACTGAAAGAATGAACTACATTCCAGAATATTGCTGAAACCTGAATATTGTGATTTGGCAAATAAAGTTGCAAATTTGAAATTATGTTTATATTAAAAAGGCATGAATAAATTACTTTAATCTTCAGTAGAGAAAGAGATCTGTGATATATAGAAGACTGTGTCTCACTAACAGTATTTTACAGGTAATTTATCCTCCTTTCTTTGCTCAAGTAGCTGGAGTTCTTGACATTGTTTAAGGACATGTTCTAAGTTCCCTTTCCCCCAAACCTGCCTCTTAGCAGTACTGGTGGTGATTCATGAGAAAATGGAGAGCAGCTGAATTCCTTTACCTTGCATGCAGTTGTTCGTGAGTGTTCCATTCTTTGTGGGCAACTGACAGTGGTGTTCTAGCATTGCACACAGTTGGAGTGTGTATCAATGGGAGAAGAGTTGAACCATACAATACATCAGGGCAGGGAAGGTATAACCCTTCAGGTAGGTTTTTTTTGGGGGGCTGCAGTATCCATCATTCCTCACCATTTGCAATTCTGGCTACAGCTGATGAGAGTTATGATCTAACAACAGTATATGGCAAGACCCATGTGTGGTGAAAAGGGTTAATACAAGTATGAATATTTATGACTCTAATTTGAATAGCCAATCACTAAGCAGGTGGGAGTGGCTAAGAATGTTATCTATGGAATGTAATGGGTGTTGGACGAGGGAGTTTGAGTTTGAGTTCAGTTTGGGTTAGAACTGGGAGGAGTTCAGTTAAGAGAGCTGAGAGTCAGTTACATTGTCAGTTGGTCAGGTGGGGCCGGCCACTGAAAAGGGTCTGGTTTAGAAAGGAAACACTTTATTATAAGATTACATGTATGCAACTTCGGCTAAAGCTATCAAAATACTGATCATCTAATTGTAAACCAATAAATGTTTCATGTTTTGTTTTGAAATATATTACTTGGTGTGACTCTCTCTCTCTCAAATACATATAAGTGTCCAGTGAATCTGGTGGTGGCAGCAAGTGAGAACCCAGTGTGTGAAAGGGGCACGTCACAATTTGGTGGCAGCGGTGGGATGTCGAAACAAATCCAGTTGTGCCTTTGAAAAATCAGACCTTTATGAAGTATTTATAAAGAAGAAGAAAAATAGTGATTTTAAACTGGACTTTTATTTGGCAAACCTGGTGGTTTATTTGGTGGGAGACCTTTAAGTAGAAAAAGGTTCCCTGTAAAAGGCACAGACAGTTGAAGTGAATTTTCCTGGTTGAGTGAGGTTTAAGACCTAGTAGAGAGAAGCGGGTGTCCAAAATAAAACAAAGAGAGGTTTTATTTGGAGGGCTTCTGGCTGGTCTGAGGAAAACCTTACAGGTGTGGAAAATTCAGATGTTTAAAATCTGTTTGTGCTTTGAAGATCAGTACTGGTTGTGCTGGACTACTGGATCTCTGGTGAAAAAGAGACTGTAGAGTAAAGCACAAGTACTGGGAAAATAAGTGGAACAAGTACTGGAAAATACAGAAAGAATTAAAGCAGGCTTGCTGAAAAAGTCTGTTTGGTTTGCCAAAAATTTGTTGAAGCAGTAATGAGCTTCATAAAGCAGTATTTTAACTTGAGATTTTAGGTACCTGCTGCAGTTTGGTTGCCATTTCAGTTTAAAAGGAAATTGGACGATAGTTAATTTAAAAGGCAGAGGTACTGGTGAATAAAAGGAAGTTATCTGAAAAAACCTGTAAAGAAGCAGTAAAACAGACTTACTGAATAAGTCTGGGCAGTGTGCCAACTCAAGAGATACAGTGTCCGTTTTGACAGTTTCAGCCCTTAGCTGAGCCAAGCTGCTCTATGCGAAAGATATAAAGTAACTCAAAAGGGTTGGTCAGATAAAATAACTTGAATAAGCAGGGTTTGAAATATAAAAACACTTACTTATTATTTATTTATTTATTTATTTATTTATTATTGAATTTATATCCCGCCCATCTTCCCAACGGGAACTCTGGGCGGCGAACATAGCAGAACAAATCAGGAAATACACATAGTAGGTACACTACAACACAATAAAGAAACATAATCAGCAAATCAACATAGATTAATAAAAAACATATTTAAAAAGAACAGCAGCAGGGGCGCACCCTTTAATTCAAACCTCACCGCTGCTATGTCAAAATTCGACCTAGTTATTGACGGCGGGGGAAAAAAAAGGCTAAGCTAGGTCACCAAAGGCCTCGCGGAATAGAATGGTCTTCACCGCTTTACGAAAGGCCAGCAGGGACTCTGCAGAGTGCACTTCGCTGGGGAGGCTGTTCCATAAGGTTGGAGCAGCCACCGAGAAAGCCCGGTTCTGGGTACGGGACCGCCTGGCTGCTCGGAGGGATGGAACCTGCAGCGAGTGCGCCCGCGACTGCCGAACCGGTCGGGCCGATGTTGACCGCTGGGCGATCCGCTCCGCCAGGTAATCCGGGCCCAGGCCATGGAGGGCTTTATAAGCTAAAACCAAGACCTTGAATCTGATCCAGGAGGCAACGGGTAGCCAATGCAGCTGGGCCAGAACCGGGGTGATGCGGTCATAGCGACGCGCACCCACCACCAGTCTGGCCGCTGCATTTTGCACCCGCTGCAATCGCCGGAGGAGAGTCAAGGGCAACCCCATGTAGAGAGCATTACAGTAGTCCAGCCTCGAGATCACCAGCGCCTGGACCACTGTTCTCAGGGAGTCCCCGTCTAGGTAGGGGCGAATCTGGGCGATCTGGCGAAGATGAAAAAATGCGGTCCTGGCCGGTCCCCACCTGAGCATCCAGGGACAGAGCCGGGTCCAGGATCACGCCCAGATTCCGAACCCTCTCCGCCAGTTGGAGGGAAACACCCTCCTGACTGGGGAGAGGGCCTCCATACCCAGATGGGGAACTCCCGAAGAACATCACCTTGGTCTTCTCAGGGTTGAGTCTGAGCCTGTTGGCCCTGGTCCAAGCCATAACCGCCTCCAGACACTGGTCGAGGGACCAGACAGCTTCCACTGCAGAGGTGGAAAAACAGAGATAGAGCTGTGTGTCATCAGCGTACTGATGACAACGCAGCCCAAATCTCCTGATGACCCCAGCCAGCGGCCTTACATAGATGTTAAACAGCATGTTAAACAGCAATTTAATTAAAATTAAACTTTTAATTTAAGCAAAGAGTTAATGCCTGCAAAAAGAAATAAAAAGATGGAGTCTAAAGGGATAGTTCTGGCTGAACAGAACTTAGCCTCTGATGAGGAAAATGGTGGTCCTCAAGAAGTGGAAAAGCAGATTCCCCATGATGCTGATAAAATTAGTGAAACACCTGAATTTTTAAAATGGAAACTGGAACAGGAATTTAAATTAAGAGAATTACAATTACAGCTGGAGCAGGAAGAAAGAAATAAGGAACGTGAATTACAGGAAAGAGATAAGGAACGTGAATTACAGGAAAGAAATGGGGAACGTGAATTACAGGAAAGAGATAAGGAACGTGAATTACAGGAAAGAAATAAGGAACGTGAATTACAATTTCAGCTAGAGTTAAAGAAATTGGAGCTGTCAGCTCAGTCCAATTCAAATAACAATAATTCAGTGGGAGAAAATTTGAAAGTGGACCTTAAAAGATTTCCAGTTTATAGAAAAAATGATTCAATTGAATCCTTTTTAATCTCTTTTGAAAGAGCAAGCTTGGAATTTGATGTGCAGGAGGATCAGAAAATGTCTTGTTTATGTCCACAGATTAGTGGTGTTTTGTTAGAAATTTATTCTCAGTTACCTTGGGAACAAGCACAAAGCTATCAAGATTTTAAAAATTTAGTGTATAAGCATGTGGGGATAACTGCTGAACAGCTTAGAAAAAAAATTCAGTGTCACTAAAGGGAATGATGACACATATTCCCAGACAGGCTACAAGTTAATAAATTTGCTTGAGAAATGGTTGGAAAAAGAGCAGGTGACAGACTTGGAACAAATGAAGCAAGTAATTGGTTTAGAACAATTTTATAATTTGCTAAATCCAGAATTGAGATTTCTACTCCAGGAAAAGTCACCTAAAACAGTTGAACAGGCAGCTGAGATAGCTGATCATATTAGTCTATTGAAATATCCAAGATCCTCAGAACTTAAATTTAAAAATTGTGAAAATAAAAACAAAATGGGGCAGTTTGAACATAAACCATTTAAGCAAGCACTAGAGCAAGGAGAAAATTTTAAAGCGCAGGGACAGCAGCCTGCAAAAACATATGGTACTGAGGGAAAAGTTAATAAATTTGGTAATGAAAGTCAAAAGGGCCCTGTCTGTTTTTATTGCAATCAAAGTGGGCATTTCAAAAGAGACTGTTATATTTAAAAAAATAAACAGCCTGACAGTCATCAGAAAAAGGTGTTTTACATTGAAAAGGATAAAAGTGAACAGGCATCAGCAGACAGGGAGAACAATATAACCAGAGAGGGGGAATTGGCTGAATGCCCAGAAGTCAAAGGGGCTAAAATAGTACATTGTTACTTTATTAATTCAGGGGAGGATTTGTTGTCAAAATCTGGGGAAATTATAAATATTAATGGGAAAAATTATATGGGATTAATAGATTTATGTTCCCAAATTTCTATTGTGCATCCATCTATTTTGAAATCAAGTAGCATAATTGAAGGACAAAAGTTTTTGGTTAAGGGGATTGGTCTTGAACTAACTGAATTACAAGTGGCTAAAGTCAATATTCAGTTTAGGATTGGATTGGCCAGTGGGAGGTAGCAGTTTCAGACCAAATTCCTGCTATGTTCCTGATAGGTCTCGATGTACAGAGTGCAAATGTGGGAAAGAAAGAGAAGGGTATACCAAAACTAGAAAATAAGAAAATTTATCAAGAATGGAGAAGATTTACCACAAAATAGTGTATTAAAGATAGTTAAGAAAGCAAATGAGGAGGTCAAAGAAACAGGCAGTTTAACTGTCAATAACTGCCATGGCATGACAGTTGCAGTAGAGAAGGAAGAGGAATGCCTAAAAGAATGTTTGGGAGCTGTAGATAGCCAAGAGCTACCACTGAGACCTAAATCATTTGAAATGGAAAACAACCTGATATATAAAGAGACAGATTTGAGTCCACAGGGAAGAAAGTGTGGTTTACCTAGTGAGTTGGTAGTACCTAAGAAACCCAAACAGCAGATATCTGAGGAAAGCCATAGAAATAGAGTCAAAGGACACAGAGATATGGCAAAGATAAAACAAAAGAACCTGTATCTACAACAGAAGGGTGGCTGGAATTTTAAGAGCCTAAGCAGAAGTTTTAAAAGACCTAAGAAAGCTATTAACATAAGTCATTTCCAGAAAAAGATATTTAGAGGGGTAATTTTACTTAAGACAGAACAAAGCAGACAAAAACATGTGAGAAGGCGATTCTCAAGAAAGCATTTAGAAAAGGAGAATATCATTTTGAGAAAGATTAGTTGTTTGAGAGACAGGCCAAATAAGAACTTGAGGAGTGTAGAGTCTAAAGAGAAAATCTACAGTAAAATAAAACATACAAAAACTAAAGCCAAAACTTCCAAAGAATGGTGGAAACAGACTTCCAAAAGTGTGATGGGGTTATTAAGCTTTATATGGGGAGGTCTGAGAATAACACTGGCAGTATGGTTACTGATGTTGTCAGTATTGTACCAAGTTTCGGCATTACTCCTTGGGGGAGATCCAGTGAAATTGCCTAGAAGATCAACAAGAACCTGTTGCGTATCAGGCAAGAATTTACCATCTGCACTAAAGAGGACTCTAATGAACTGTACCAGGAGTTATGTCCAAGAGATTAGTTGCATATTCAAAGAACTCAAGGAAAAATGGCATCAATTTATTTTGAACTGGACTTTGAGTTTTGTGCCAGAAGAATTGATCATCCATGGTGTGTCATCGTACAGCAGTTGCAGCAGGAAGTGGAAGACATCAACTACATGGACTATGGTTAAATAATAATAATTTAATATTGTTATCTTATTGCTTATGTATCAGGGAGTTGTTTTAAAAAACTGTGGAAATGTAATGTCAAAAAAATGTGAAAAGCGTAAGTTAATATAAGTTAACTATAAAGGGAAAACATAAGGTAATCTATAATTAGAGTTTACTATAAGTTAAAAATGTTTATGTGATATTTAGAATGTAAGTTAAGGATAAAAATTGTATGTATATTGGTAAGTAAATAACTTAAAAATGTATGCATAATTGTATGGTTACAAGATATGGTAGGTATAACTCCAGGAATTTAATTTTAAGTGGGCAAACTGATTGGAAAGTTTACCCCCTTAAAATTACTTAATTAAGGGGGGAGGTATGTGGTGAAAAGGGTTAATACAAGTATGAATATTTATGACTCTAATTTGAATAGCCAATCACTAAGCAGGTGGGAGTGGCTAAGAATGTTATATATGGAATGTAATGGGTGGTGGACAAGGGAGTTTGAGTTTGAGTTCAGTTTGTGTTCAGTTCGGGTTAGAACTGGGAGGAGTTCAGTTAAGAGAGCTGAGGGTCAGTTACATTGTCAGTTGGTCAGGTGGGACCGGCCACTGAAAAGGGTCTGGTTTAGAAAGGAAACACTTTATTATAAGATTACATGTATGCAACTTCGGCTAAAGCTATCAAAAAACTGACCATCTAATTGTAAACCAATAAATGTTTCATGTTTTGTTTTAAAATATATTACTTGGTGTGACTCTCTCTCTCAAATACAGTGTATGAATCTGGTGTCCTGAAAGGACGTCACACCATGTTCCCAACCTCAGTGTTTGGGAACATGGGACTTTTCATCAGTAACAACGAATTTATCACTGAGATCTTTTCAGAGATTATCCATGACAAAGAGAAAGTTCACCAAGGATTCAGATTTGCTCTATCCTCAGCCCAGAGGAAAGAATTAAATAAATAATTCAGCAAAGCTGGAAACAGGAGAAGAGATAGTGAGCTCTCTATAGACAGGGCTGCCTTGAAAGAAGTTACCCGTATCCACTCTTCTACAGCTCACTGATCTCCCTGTGTCTGCCCTTGAGTCATCCCTACAGGTAGCAGCCATACTGTAGAAGTTTAATGCGCAGCAGGACCCCCGTATCCACTGATTCATTAACCACTGATTCAGTTATCCATGGCTGGCAGAGGAAAAAATTAAATAAATAATTCAGCAGCTGCAAAGCAAGCTACTGTCACAAAACAGCAGTTTTTGGGGGGTGTTCTCTCTTATCCACAATTTTTGTTATCCACAGGAAGGCCTGGAAATGATCCCCAGTGGATACCAGGGTCCTACTGTACTTGTCAATAATGGATACAATTGTTAGTAATTTGGATGAAAGATTTTAAAATAATAACTTAGGAAATCAAAGCCTGTTATAGTCAGAATGCCCTTGCATATTACAATGCACATAAAAAAAGAAAAGCACTGGAATCCTGGTTGTAATTTTTGCTACAACTAGAAGCTTCATCCAGGGCACTAGGGATGGGCACCTAATGAAAAACAACACACTGTTTTGTCATTTCATAAAGTTTCGAAATGGCAGACAGCATGTCGTCATGAACCAAACTGAAATGATTTTGTTTGTTTGTTTTGTTCCTCCGGATCAGGAAGCCACCACCAGATCTCCCTTAAGGCAAGGGCTTGCAATCTGGTGGCTGTTTCCTGGGTTCTTGCCACCACCTCCCAGCTGATTTTGACAGCTCAAAATGGCAGCTGTCAAAAAGCTATTTTAAAGCTGAATTTTTACAGAGCAGTGGGTTTTTATTGCAGTCCCATTGATTTTATTTTATGTCCATTTTATTTGTGTGTGTGTGTGTGTGTGTGCGTGTGCATGTGGGTGTGCGTGTGGGTGTCTTTTCACATGTGCTAAGGGACACCACTCTCCACTTCCTTCCCCTTCATGGAGCCTCTTGAATTTATCCCATTCATTCATCCACACAGCTTCATCTCTTGCTGGGAGGGGTGGGTGGAGGAAGGAGAGTCATGAACCAAACAAATGATTTTTTTTTTTCCCGAGGGAGGACCAGATCTCCCTTAAGGAAGGCCTGTGATGGTGGGGCTTCCTGACCACCTCCCAGCTGATTTTGAATCAAAAACAGCCCTCACAGCAGGGGACAGGCAGTGCTGTGTCCATTTTAGGGTATGTGTGTGTGTGGCAGCATGGGTCTTTTCACATCAGATTCATCCTTTTTGGAGCCTCTTGAATTTATCCCATTCATTCATCCACACAGCCTCACCTCTTACTGGGAGAGGTGGGTGAAGGAAGGAGAGGAAGGACAGGGAGGGAAGAAGGCTGTAATGATTTTGTTAAAAATAATACAGTTTTTACGGCAAAAAATCATTACTTAAAAAACAGTTTTTTTTTAAAAAAAACCATTACTTACAAAACAAAAGAAGGGGAAACATAATGTAACAGAATGAAATGCTATTTTTACGATTTTTGCCCATCCCTACAGGGTACCAAAATTGAGAGAGCTACTTAAAGTGAGAGGTGAAGATAATGGTGAATGTTAGCTAGGAAACATAAACAGCAAACTTAGAACATTTAGAATTTAGAATCTAGAAGAGCCTTTATGATAATATGCATGGACCTATTGCCCTCTGCAGTATTACTGGGAAGATATAATAATATTCCCATTAAGAATCAATTGTGTGTTTGTGGTGAGGGAACCATTGAGATGCTGAGCCATGTGCTCCTAGAGTGCAAAATATATAATCATATCAGAGAATGGTTTATCAAACTGATTATATCTTCCTTGGAGGGTAGAAATAGGGAAGAGTATTTACAGAAGCTTTTGGAAAACAAGAGTAAAGAGATTACTAAAAAAGTGGCCATGTTTGGGAAGATGGCTATAAAGCTAAAGATTAGCTGGATAAGTAATCAAGAGGGAGCTGGGAGTGTGAAGAAATACAAGGTATTAGTTACAGACAGTTCTTCTTATAGGCTGTACAATTAAGAATATGGTGATACCATTTTAGAGATTCTTTAACAAATTTGTATACACTTTTAAATTGAATTTTAACTTTTATATTGTTAAACAATAAGGTATAAATACAGACGGCTTCTACTGTAATCATATTATTGAATATAAATATTTGGATGTTGACTGATTGCTATACTTCTTTTATTGTAATTGTATATGTATATAGATATAATGGCCATTGGCTATAATAAAAATTAATTTGAATTTGAATTTGAATAAACAGCAATGCCTCCTAAAGTCCCTTTTCTGAAAGGATAACCTTTCTTTGTCTTTTGGGGGAACACCACCTTTTCCTACTTTTTTATGGTGGATTCACATCCATATGTCACAGCGGAGTGGGCGGGACACAATGCTGCTTCCCCCAGGTGTCAAGATTGCTCCTTATTGTTCAGATTCTTCCTGTTCACTCAGGCCATAATATGTCCTCATGTTACCCTCAATTACCCTCAAGACTGCAAGGGCAATTATGTATGAACTTTGCTCTGTGGTCATTATTTGCAAGATGATAATTGTAATGTAGCAAGATCTGAATGCAGGCAAGAATCCAGTGAAATTGCAGAGACTGAAATTAAGCAAAAAGAGGGGGAATAAATCAACCACACTTACAGAATCCCTGTGTTCCATACACTCCATTAAAATCTTAAACAGGTGATGGCACTGCTTCTGACCCAAACTGAAAGTATTCTGAATCATTATTAAAATCTCTTCTTTAACCTGAGGGCCCAAATTCCTGTGAGAAAAACATACATAGAAAAAGATATTAAACAATGAAATTCTTACTGCAATTTGATCCAGTTCAGAAAATACTTGCTCAGAAAATGAGTATTGAAAGAAACTGAAGGGCTGGTTTTTGATGTACATAAACAAGCACTCCAAACAAATATGATGAAAGCTAAGATTCAAGGAATTAGTTTTAACAGCAAATGTTGACTCTGCTGAGAAAATGATGAAACTCTCACACCTCATCTGTGAATGTCCAAAGACTGCACAAACAGATCAGAAAATTAGACATGATTGAGTGGCAAAATTAGTGCAGGGGTCATTATACAAAAATATATATCTATCTTGACAGCTTCCAAAAGCCCATGAGAACATCAGGTAGAGAAGGTGTGAAAAAGTGACTAAATCAAGATTCCCTTCCTTGTCCCCTATCATCTCCTCCTCTTTCCAGGAGGAAATTTTAAAATTAAAATAAAATTCTAAAAGGCTTAGCACACCAGTGGTACCCTATAAGGTTTTTAAAATAAATAACTTTGGTTTCTTCTCTCTCTCCACCTCCATGAAAAAGTTAAGTGGCAGTGGTTAAATGCCTGTACTGCAGGTAAAACTGTGCTCACGACCTGAGGTTCAATCCCAGGTAGCAGGTTTAAGATTCACTCAGCCTTCCAGCCTTCCGAGGTTGGTAAAATGAGTACCCAGCTTGCTGGGGGTGCGGAGCAATGTGTAGCCTGCATACTATAATGAAACTGTAAACCGCCCAGAGACTACTTGAAGTGGTATGGGTGGTATATAAGCAGAACACTTTGCTTTGTCTGCTTAAACTATCTGCACTAGTTGATTTTCTGTAATTGCACATGGTGGAACTGAGCCAAAACAGAGTGATCCTACCTGCACACCCCCAAAATACAGTAGCCTCTGACAGGCAGCCAAATAAGGTGTGGGTAGTCAGGCATCCGGGATGGGCTGGTTTACAACAGCACTTATGTCACGTGATCAATAGGAAAAGGACAAACCAGCCTATCCTAAGTGAACCAAAGAGCAGGAGTCAGGACAAATCCCTGTATTGTTGTCCTACGAGGCTCACAAGAAGATGGTGCATGCTCAAGATGTGAACAGTCATATACAATTTCAAGAAGAGCTAGATTTGAAATAAACACAGGATTTCGTAGCTACAGCACAATTTCCTTTGGTGTGCTGTCAAAATAATACTTGGAGAGGAGATGTCTTTTGTAATGCATTGTAAAGTTATGAACTTTAAAGATGCTATAGCTTCCAAGTACTCACATCACATCTGCTGTATGCTTGTGGGTAAAGGCGAGAAGGTCAGCTGCTCTCCCAGTTCCCTCATATACGACAACGGGAACAGCCGGCTTTTCCCTCACATATTCCCATACTGTCAGGATCTCGTTTGGGCCACCTTCCACAAGCAGTCCAACTACAGGCACTCCTTGTCCCATTCCTGTTGCAAAACCGTACAAAAACAGTAACCTATAGTCTACGGCACAGTTCCAGAAGACATATCATAACCCACTGTAATCCCCCTCACAAGAGGAAAAGGGAGAGAAAGGGTGAATCTCTTGCCCAATTTATGAAGTATTTGTTTATTCAATTAAAAGAAGAAATTCATTTGGAAGAAGTAGTACATAAGTGGAAACAAAACAGTGTACTTTCGGTGTCCTACCAGCCAACATCCTTGGCTAAATTCTTCCTGTAAAGGTCAGATAAAGCACTTTCAGCTAACTAACAGATTTATTTTAAATGATTACCACAATGAACCATTAGCAAAAGGGGCACATATAGTGTATACAGAGAACTGTAGGAACACGTATCCACCCCAGATGTTGTTGGTCTACAACTGCTAGCACTCCTCGCCATTAACTACACGTATGGGTGCTGCAGTCTGCTTTCATGTGGGGAGGGGCACATATGACTCACCCCTGCCCTAGACTATCACCACCTCTTGGATAAACGGCTGAGAAATAGCTCCTTCCAGAAGGGAAACATACTAACATTTACTTACTGGTATGTATCTTCTGAAGTGACAGGTACTTCTCCAGATTCCTCCTCAGTTTCATCTCATTGCCATACTTGCCCACTGTGCCATCATCAACTAGTATGAAATGGGAATGCATGTTGTTGAGGGTACTTAACTTGCTGAGGGGGTTGCTTAACATCTGATACCGGCAGACAACCTGAGGAGAACCAAAGTAAAGAAACATTTTCTCCAAAATATTGGAATGGCATTGTCATTGAGATGGTTTTTAAATGTGGCACGGGCCTCATTAAGTGGTACAGTGTGGTGGACTCAGCTGGGAAAGGGCGTGTTGGAGGAGGAAGACAGGTGCCGCACGGCCTGTTCTGTGCATTTGAAAGCTGGCTTTAGTAAATCAAATGGGAGGGAGTGACTTCGTGTGTGTGTGTGTGTGTGTGTGTGTGTGTGTGTGTGTGTGTGTGTGTGTGTGTGTGTGTGTGTGTGTGTGTGTGTGTGTGCTTTGCCTAGTATCAAAGGAGGGAATCCTCTTCCCTAAGTAGGCTGCAGCCCAATGAACTACTGGGGATATGGTGAGTCAACTCCTCCATAAATTTGATTGCTTGACTGGGCCGACTCTAGTTGCAAATTACTGTGCTAAGCAACAGGATCCCAGACCATATAAAATCCTGTTGCTTAGCATAGTAAGTCACAGCTACTATGCTTTAGAAGCTAGAAATCGAGAGGAGGCACTGCTATGCTATCCATTTGCTTGCCTAAGGGATAATTATTCCACATGACTATAACTGACTGTGAATCATCTTCCTTGTATTGTTTCCAGTTTTGTAGTTATTCTTGGAATAAATTGATGTATTAGACAAATGATCCCTACACTTCTAGACACTTTGACTTGTTTTTCAAAAAAAAATCATTAGGTCTCAATTTATCAATTTATACCTTTGATTATGTCATTCATTCAGCCCTGGTCACTCTCTTGCTGCATAATTAGATAATATGTCTGGATACTAAATGTCGGTCTCACTTTTATCATTTGTTTTTAAGGATGGCAAATTCATAAAACCATATTTTAAGAGAGAAACAAAGATGGAAAATACAGAACCAGAGGATATTGTTTGGAGATAAGGTGAGGGCTTCTCAGTGTTTGTTTCCTTGGGACTAGATGGCCCTTGAGGTCTCTTCCAACTCTAAGATTCTATGATTCTATATGCTTGCCTAGACTTACATTCTTCTAAAACTACAAAAGAGGAAGAAAAGTAATGTAGACAATAATCTGTACTTGTCTCCACTAATATCCTCTAGCTATCTGTATGTTAATTGAGCTAGTCCCTTTAATCAACTCACATCTTTTCCAATGAGGTCCCTTTGGTTCTCAATCACACCCCAAGGAGGAATTCCAACAGTGCAGATCTTCCGTAAATATTGAGAAGCATGGGCCTTCAATGCATCTCCCACATGCTGGGACACTCCTGGGCAAATAATAACATTCATGACTTAGTAGTGTTTGCAGTCACATTATCACAACACTATTGTGAAAAAGTGTTGCATCTGTGGAATATCTGCACAATAATAGTGCCATTATTCACTAGTTTCTGCAAATAATGATTTCTCCCCATCATGGCTATGCTTCAGTTTCAGACAATGTATAATGTTGGGATAAACAAGACTTCCCCAACAGACTTTATGATGAATAATGTGTGTGATATTAAAATGATGTATAGACGTCATGGTTGTATTGTTGAGTCCTGGGGAGCTAGTCTCCCCTTGGTCACCAGATCCAAGTCACCCAATAAAGATCTGATGCAAGAGAGTTCGATTTTGCAAGGTTTATTGATCAATAAAGCAAGAGAGAAACTTAACCTCTGGCAGCAAAAGTCACGTCTCTGCCCGATCGGGGTGGGAACAGGGTTTTTAAAAGTTGTGCAGTGGGAGGAGGCAGTGGTACAAAGAAGATACAGGAAAACCTGGAAAAATTTCCAAATACAAACCAAATGATACAATGTGCAGGAAAGATCAGCAATGGCTTGCATTATTTACAGTATTGGCATACCAATAGACCATATTGCTGAACATACTGTATAAACAATGACTGTTCCACCTGGGATGATGGGATTAGACAGAGGACAAATTAGATGAGATTGTTTACTCTGGGATAAGGAAGTGGCCTGGGGAGTCCAGGTGTGCCAAAAACAATGGGTGTCCCATCCTGGGTGAGGGGCTTAAGACAGAGGGCAAGGGGAGTGGGTGTAAGGAAGTGGCTTGGGGGTTTGTGTGCAACAATTTCCCTAAAATGTTTGTTACACAAATGAATGACACCTGTTTACAGGAAGGAAGAGGGGAGACAAAAGGGTTTCACAAGCAGAATCTAGAATTCTAGGTGCTCTTAGGGCATGGCTGATGTGAACAGGACAATTCCCTCCCACTGCTGGTGAATGAGTCATCATCTTTAAACATGGCTGAGACACCTCAAAAGGACATTTTAATATAAAATTTAAAGCCCTTTAGAACTCTGGATATCTATTATTTTCTTGTAATGAACCAACCCATAAAAGTAAAAATTAAAGAGAAAGCTTTTTTTGTGGCTGCTCACAGGAAAATCTCCAAAGATATTATCTGTTTGCATCTTGCCCTCTTTGTTCACTGCCCAGAGTTCTTTTGGGAAGACAGGCGGTATAAAAATGAATGAATGAATGAATGAATGAATGAATGAATGAATGAATGAATGAATAAACATTGAGCCAAGAAACTCAGCATGCATCATATGCATCTATGTAGTTTCCTTAACTGGAGGCAACTCACCTCTAGAAGTTTCACATTTTGCATGGCAGCATAGCAGCATTTCAGCCTATATTAGCTTCCTATATTTCTATGTCCCAAATATAGTGCATTTTAAGAAAGAGATTATGATACCAGTGTTTATGCCTTCCGTTAGTATCCATGCTCCTGTAGTCTCAGCAGCTTTGACCAAGCCTTTGCTCAAAAGTTGCTTCAGTTTAGAAGGAAGTTTGAAGTTTTGGATGCCACCATGGACAGAAATGACCAGTTTTGGTAATTCCATCTGCCATTCCTTCACCATGAGCTGCAGCAGCTGGTCCAACTTGGTGTCATAAGAAATTCTGATATACTGGCAGGGAGCAGGAGTGGAATATATATATTGAGATGGGGTGGAGGGAGAGAGAAGAGAGAGAGAGAGAGCACATATACTTTTCTTTAAAGAGAACATAGTGTCTTAGTTCTAACTTCTTTACTTTGCTGCAAGCTTGAATACCACTTCATAATCTTCAGCTGTCTAAAGCTGTTTTGTTTCCAAAGTCATGTTCATCACACCATACAGACATGCACTGAAGGTTTCATTTTTCTTTCTTTCTTGGCTCTGAGAAAGTAGTAGGAATTGAAATTCATTCATTATGATTAGAACTTTTAGTTCATTTTGTTATTCGTTATTCATTTTGTTATTCGTTATTCATTTTGTTACCTAACAAAATGAATAACGAACCCCAGAGTGAATTTAGAATGAACCTAACCGAACCATAAAAAAATGGTTTGGTTTGGTTCGGTTTGGTTCGTTAATGGTGGTGCCGGAGATGTCTCCTATCTGGTGCTGGTCTTCCTGGTCTGGTCTTCCTGGCTGCAGGGAGGGCGACTAGAAAAAAAAACTGACCAGCCCGCACTACAGCTGTAGTTCAGGCCAAGTGATCGGAAGTAAATAAAATAAAATAAAATAAAATAAAATAAAATAAAATAAAGGAGTGCCGACCCAGCCCAGGGGTGGCCAGGTCGGCACTTTAAAATAAAGAAAAATATTTAAAATAAAAGAAGCGCCGACTGGGCCCCAGGGGCTGCACAGTTGTCGCTTGGGGGAGCTAACCGGCCTGCACTACAGCTGTAGCGTGGGCCACGTGGTCAGACATGGAAGTAAAAATAAAAAATAAAAATAAAAATAAAAATAAAAATAAAAATAAAAATAAAAATAAAAATAAAAATAAAATAAAGGAGCACCGACCCGGCCCTAAAATAAAGAAAAATAATAATAAAAATTATACCAGCACCGATCCCGCCCCAGGGTCATGCGGTCAGTGCTTAAAATAAACTAAAAAACAATTTTTAAAAACCAGGGGTAGCTGGGTTGGTGTTCTAAAATCAAGATTTTTTTCTTTTAAAAAGTGCCCATCTGGCCCCAGGGGCTCTGCAGTGGGTGGTTGAAAACAAAACAAAACCACCACCACCACCCAAAAAAAGCCCTGCTGCAGGGGCCAGGATCCGCCGCCACCGCCACCGCTGTTAAGAACCCGAATCGGTTCAGATCGGTTCGGGTTTGTACAAATGTTTTTTAAAAATTCGTACAAACCCAAACCCGAACTGAACCAAGGGTGGGCCTGAACCAGATGAACCCGAACCATGGGTTTTCTGATTCGTGCCCACCTCTAATTATGATGAAATAAAAGGGTGTGATCACCAGTTTCAATAAATTTTGCCATAACCTACATCAATCTTCCCCAATCAGCACCCCCAAATGAGCTAGACTACAATTCTCGCCATTCTTTGATCATGGTATTTTAGGAGAATGGAAGTTGTAGTCCAACACATGTGAATGGCTCAAAGCTGGGGGACGCTGTCCTGTATGTTTCCTCAAAATCCCGATTCTATATCTTCCAGAGGCACACACTGCCAGTTTGTACTCACAGCTCAATAGGTCTGCATCTTTACATTTTAAAAAATAAAGTGGAAAAGATGAATTGTGTACTATATATCTTCTGAAGAGTGACCACAGTTTTGGGCTTGAGATGATGTGTTCAGAAGGTTCTTGTGTGATGCTCAGTCCATTTTATGCATGCATGCCCCTTGTTATACGATGATAAATAATATAGAAAATCTCTGATTCTTTAAAACGCCTGACTCAAATGGCTTTAATATCAACAATTCATTTCCTGATGTTTTATTGTCATAACCCTGGAGAACTAA
Source organism: Phrynocephalus forsythii (assembly GCA_029282475.1). Lineage (NCBI taxonomy): Eukaryota > Metazoa > Chordata > Lepidosauria > Squamata > Agamidae > Phrynocephalus > Phrynocephalus forsythii. Next base: position 42,287,028 of record JAPFRF010000004.1, read on the forward strand.
GTAAGTTATCCAACAGTGATTAAAAACAAAATTTATAATGTGTGCAAACCTTGGCGTGGTAAGTGTGATCACCATCTTGGAAACTGATGGCACCAAAGGCATCCGTTGGGCTTGTCTTGGTGTCCTTTTGGACAGACCATTCCTCATTCTCTTTATCCCATCCAGTCTGACAAACATAATCTATCCCAGGATGGTCCCCAATTAGCCTTCCACAGCAACACCTTAAACCAAAGGCAAATAAAGCCATGTAATAGCAACAACAGAGCATGAAATGTTGTACTCCTGAGCTACTAAATGTAAGCAATAACCCGCTTACACTGATGTGTTGTACTATGATGCTATTACATACCACTCAAGTTTAATAGAAATCCGGAATAATCTGCAGATCTTGATAAGCCCCTTATTAATGTCAAAGAGATTTTGTTACGATTGGAAGCAAATGCAGCCTAAGATATGCACCCTAAACTAGCCATTCTAAATTCCACAAAAATGTACTCTTCATAAAAAAAAATCATAGAAAACAGAGACCAAACATCAGAATGTTTTGAATAGATAGTTTCAGAACAGCTAGATTTAAAGGGCTCCTAACAGAGTAGCTTTTACAACTGTTCTATTAGGAAGGACAGACAGAAGACCTAACTAGCTGTGATGTACATATATGAATAACTAGACATTCTGCTCATTTTTGTTTTTTAAAAATATTAATATCAATTGCAGGCATATTTGGTGGGAAGGAGTCAATCCATGCTAACGTTCCTGGTTATGTTACATTCCCCATCTAGCTGTTTGACTTAGTTCACAGGTCTCATGACTCACATTTATGTTCCCTGTGAGAGAATAATTTGCCCAAGGTAATTCAGAGCTTTCATGGCCAAGTGGAGCTTTCAACCCAAGTCCCAGTGACGTTTATTATCTTGTTCTCTATGCTAGGGCTAGGAAGTGTGCAACTTTGAGCCCTCGCCCCATATGTCTTGCCAGTGTCCCTCAAATGGAAAACTGTGGCCTCAAGCAACTTCAGGAACTACAATTATCTTATGTATCCCCCCCACACACACACACACTGCAACAGCATCTAGCCACCTCCCATTTGGTAATAACAGGTAGGTATGGTCCATAGATTCCCTGAGCACAACCGATCTTGCCTGATTTCGGAAGCTAAGCAGGGTTGGCCCTGGTTAGTACTTGGATGGGAGACCACCAGGGAATACCAGGTGCTGTAGGTGCCTGGAGTAGGAACTGGCAAACTACTCCAGTACTCCTGCCAAGAAAACTCCATGGACATGGGGACACAGTCGGCCATGACTGTAATGATGCAACATATGGTCCATAAGGGTCTAGGTCATAGAAAGGGGTTTGGGATTGTGTCTTGACCTTCCCAAGTTGCCAAACCTTATCTAAAATAAAGGCTTCACTCAAAGAGCACTCTATAAATACTGCCACTAAGTCACCTTCTTTCCCTATCCTCTAATTGGTCCCAGTTAAATATGGTGGTCTCCAGAATGTAGCATATAGTTTATTGCCCACAAGGGGTCTTCTAATAAAATGGCCAGTTCCATTTGTTTTACCGACACAAGATGTTCCTACAGGAATTGCTGCTTTTAAGAATATTCCATGCCTGCTCTTGACTTCAGACAATACAGTCTCTAGTTGTACCGAGTCTTACCGGATTAAGTTCTGGCATACTTGGCATCCTGCAGGGCACCTAGAAAAAAAGCATCAGTTGAAAATGACAAACACATACATTAAATGCTTTAGATGAGGTAGCTGCTTATCAGATGCACTACATCCATAATTCTTAACTCCTGGCCCTCCAGATGTTTCTGACTTTAACTCCCAGAAACCCCCCAGCCAGCATAACTAACCAGAGATTATAGGACAGTGGTGCCAAACCTTCAGCACTCCAGATGTTTTAGACCACAACTCCCAGAATTCCAAGCTTGTATTGCCAATGACAAAGGACTGTGGGAGTTGTGGTCCAAAACATCTGGAGTGCTGAAGGTTAGCCACCACTGTTCTAGGAGTTCTCAAACATTATTTTTAAAAAATCATCTACTTGCAAGGATGAGCAGCCATCCTTGCTATCCCACAGCATCTGGCTCCAAAGTACTAAGTGTTATACAGTGATTACCCTATTCATAAATGACCTGGAGACAGGGATAAACAGTGAGGTGGCCAAGTTTGCAGATGACACAAAACTTTTCCGTGTGGTAAAAACCAGAGAAGATTGTGAAGAGCTCCAGAAGGATCTCTCCAAACTGGGGGAGTGGGCTGAGAAATGGCAAATGCGTTTTAATGTAACCAAATGTAAAGTAATGCATATTGGGGCAAAAAATCCAAACTTCATCTATCAACTCATGGGCTCTGAGTTATCCGTGACGGATCAGGAAAGAGATCTTGGTGTGTTGGTAGACAGCTCCATGAAGGTGTCTCCCCAATGTGTGGCAGCAGTGAAGAAGGCCAATTCCATGCTAGGGATTATCAAAAAGGGGATTGAAAATAAAACAGCCAACATTATAATGCCGTTATACAAAACAATAGTAAGGCCCCACCTGGAGTATTGTGTACAATTCTGGTCACCGCATCTCAAGAAAGACATAGTGGAACTGGAAAAGGTGCAGAAGAGAGCGACTAAAATGATTACTGGGCTGGGGCACCTCCCCCTTATGAAGAAAGGCTAAAACAATTGGGCCTCTTTAGTCTGGAAAAAGGCGCTTGAGGGGGATATGATTGAGACATACAAAATAATGCAGGGTATGAGTAAAGTGGATAGAGGGAAGCTCTTCTCCCTCTCTCAAAATACCAGAACTAGGGGACATACACTCAAATTGAGTGCTGGGAGAGTAAGAACTGACAAAAGAAAATATTTTTTCACCCAGCGCGTTGTAAGTCTATGGAACTCCCTGCCACAGGAGGTGGTGATGGCATCTGGCCTGGATGCCTTCAAAAGGGGATTGGACAGATTCCTAGAGGAAAAGTCCATCACGGGTTACAAACCATGATGGAGATGTGTAATCTCTAGGCTTTAAACCAGGGTACTTCAAGGGCCAGATGCAGGGGAGTGGTATCAGGAGACAGATATCTAGTCTCATGCGCTCCCAAACGCATCTGGTGGGGCCGCTGTGAGATACAGGAAGCTGGACTAGATGGGCCTTTGGCCTGATCCAGCATGGCTCTTCTTATGTTCTTATGTTCTTATGTACCCTACATATTGCGGGGGTTAGGGACCTAACCTGACCCGTGATAATTGAAAATCTGCGATATGCGGATGCAGGTTGAAACAGGCCTGGGGGGGTTAGCTGGGGGCTCTTGTACTTACCCCCAGCCTGGCCCTACCCCGAATGGGCCTGTGAGAGCCTTCCCGGGCCTTCTGAAGGCACCAAAAGGGCCTCCCTGCGAACCATTTCTGAGGCCTCCGACAGGACTAGAAAGGCTCTCAGAGGCCTCAGAAATGATTTTCAGTGATCTGGAAGTCACTTCCAGTTCGCAGAGAGGCCTTTTTGGGGCCTCCAGAAGGCCCGGGAAGGCCCCCACAGGCCTGTTCGGGGCAGCTCCAGTCCTGGGGTAAGAATGGGAGGTTTGAAACATGACTTTTCCCCCTTACACTAGGGGGCCTTTTTCATATACTGCGGTCCCATATATGAACTGCGAAAGGGCAGCAGAACAATGTAGTATTTCATCTTTAAAACCTTCTTTCCTCACTTTGAGAAGGTAGAAGGTACATTCGAATATTACATTACATCCTTATCCTTAAAGAGAGTTACAGTTTCTATTCCACATCTACTTCACCTGAAATACAGATCAAATAATCCGTCATTGTAGTGAAAGAATAATTTGTGAAAGTGCAGTTATGCAAAAAAGAAAAAGAGAAGAAGAAAAAGATACCATCCTAAATACAATTTCTAGTCCAAACAAAACTAAACCCAAGTAGACCTATTGAACCAATGAAACTCACAAAAGACTGACTTAACCTTCAGCAATTGAATCAGAGGGTCTACCCTATCTGGGACAGACAATTGGATATAGACCACCATCTCTAGCTTCCACTTCTTAAATACGTGTCTTATATTAATTTATTAGGTTATGTTATCTTAGGAACTGGCAAACCACTCCAGTATTCCTGCCAAGAAAACTCCATGGACATGGGGTCACGAAGAGTTGGTCACAACTGTAACGTCACAACACACACACACACACACACAAATCTTAACAAGATGGGAGACATAGAAGGTGCCTCCATGAAAACTGGGAAACATTGTGACTACACTTGGGTGTCCCTTGGGCAGTGGAACACAGCCAGCCAATCCTTTACATCTAGAAGCATGGCATGGCAAACTTGCTGATGAGCGAAATGACCCCACAGTCCTTTAGGACCACAACTGATGATAATGTTTTGATTTGTTTTAATCCTATTTGTATTTCATATCCTGTACGACCATAAATGTCAGTGGTGCAATGTTCTCATATGAATAAAGAAGAAACTGGATCAGATCACATTGTCTCTTACAAATCAAAAACAAAATACTATAAAATCCCTCTTAATTTTGAAACCTGACAATCCTATTATTTACATTTGCTTTGCACTGTTTTCAGTAAGGCTGGTATTAGGGGCAAGTGATTGAAACCCTGTTCTCCAGCTACCCATGTGTAATGCAATGAGAAGAAGAAGGGAAAAAATCTACCTGCAGGGCAGACCTAATATCATCAAAGGACTTGCACAGGTATGTTGTGCAACAGGGGCATAAAGAAACATGGCAACAGTTAAATCGCACACAGTGGTTGACTAGTGTAATGCCCAGCACATTTTCACAGGTGTAACTTGACTAAACAATCACCTTGAAAGGATCTGAGCCATTATGTGCTCTGTGTCAGCCAATGCTTTACCTTCCAAGGTCGGTAAAATGAGTACCCAGCTCATGGGGAGAGCAGGCAATGTGTATTACATAATTAAACTGTAAACTGCCCAGAGAGTGCTTTAGATGCTATGAAGTGGTATATAAGCTGAACACTTTGCTTTTGCTTTTTTACACCAAGCTATTAGGAAGGTTGTTCTAGGTTTCTTGGCAGGCATTGGTATATAAATGCTATACTATCTTTTCTTCTGTACTCCCTTTTCACCTTGGTTTTACACTAATCCAAACTAAACATTCTAGTTTGTAGATGCCCTATTTGACAGCTGCCAAAACAATCTCCCAAATCATCTGTGGTGACTATCTTTGCCCTTCTCCAATATTTAAGCAATTATTAATGGAGGATGGCACTGGAAGGCTGTTATGGAATGATAAAATACCACATTACACCCTGGCAACATAATGAATGCATATAAGCCAGTACTGTACTCTGTGAAAAATGCCCCTTTAAAGGGAAGAAGAAAAACAGCAGGAGTCCCAGCTTAAACTAAGATGGGATTTGTTAAGAAAAGTTGCCTTTCAGTCAGCTGCAACTAAAAATGCCAGTATTGAGTTATACCATTGATATAGTTCAGAAATAAATTGGAAGTTTTTTGGCAGAATAAATTGGAAGATATTAGCAGCATAATTTAAAAAAAATACCTGTGAGGATCTCTGGAACTTGGTATGATTTTTGCACATTCTCTTTTACTGAAGACACCTTCAATCCAGGACTTCTGGGACTGAAGAAAAAATATTATTGTCTGAAAATATGTAGCAACATACTGGTAGATAAAAAATAATAATCTCTTTTCTAATGTCTGTAGTAAATTCTGCACACATCTTGTGATGTTTGAACCACAACACAAGACTGAACAAAGATAGCACTATATTGTGCATAAGACTGATTTATACCATATTCTCTTTTGCCAAGTCAGGATTAGCAAAAGCTGCTGACTGAGCTAAACAGTTTAGAAATCCCATTCACTGGAGAGAAGATGAAAGCTCACCGACCTTCCTGTAGAAAGAAACAGATTACCGTATATACTCAAGTATAAGTCGACCTGAGTATAAGCCGGGGGCCCTAATTTAAACCCCCAAAACTGGGAAAATTTATTGACTCAAGTATAAGCCTAGGGTGGGAAATGCAGCAGGGCCTGACAACTCCTCCTTTGTGAGCTGTGTGTGTGTGTGATGTTTAAAATGACTTTTAGCCACCAAGACAAGTGCTTGAGTTGGTGGCTAAAAGTCATTTTAAACATGGGGGGTCAGGAGAAGTGGCGAACAATGTTTAAAATGACTTTTAGCCATTGACCCAAACTTGCCTCAGTGGCTAAAAGTATTGACCTGCATATAAGCCAAGGACCCCTTTTTCAGCCCAAAATTAGGGCTGAAAAACTAGGCTTATACTCGAGTATATACAGTAATTCCTGAGCTGGCAGAACCCATGTGTCCATGAGTTGAGGAAATATCCATGTCTAGCCATTGTCTTCTATTTGTACTTGGTACCATATGGTACCAAGACTACCTATCACTTCTTTAGTAAGGAGAAGCAGAGAGACAAAAACCTATAGGACAGTGATGGTGAACCTTTTAGAGACCGAGTACCCAAACTGCGATCCAAAACCCACCCATTTTTTGCAAAGTGCCAATACAGCCATTTAACTTGATTATAGGTGGCAGTGAAGGGGCAATGTCGGGTGCCCTCAGAAAGGGCTCCGAGTGCCACCTTTGGCACCCGTGCCATAGGTTCACCAACACTGCTATAGGACATATCCAAACAGACCACCAGTCTAGGTACTGATTTAAATGAATGGATATTTAGAACAGCATTTTGTCCACTAATACAACTGAAACACATTTTAAGCCCTCACAGACAACTGATCAAAAACCCTAAACATATCCTTCCTGTGTGTTCACTTGTTGTGCCCCACTCTTTTGATAGCACAGTATATCTACTGAGGTGTATGCTGAGCTACTGTCTGGTTCCACCACCACCGCTGCCACCCACAGCCATATGAAATTAGTAACAGATACAGTATTTGGCTTTGTATGTGAGCACCCGTTCAACCACAAAGAGGAAGAAATCTCGACTACGTAAGTTACATGAATTAATCCTTCAGGACTTAAAGGGGCAGGAATTCTCTACAGTCAGCAGCATGATCTATACTGGGGTGGGTGAAACGTCCCATTCTTTGCTCTGTGCAGAATTCCCCACCATGGCAATAACGTGTGTAAGGGGCTGGCCACCAGTTTCTCATAAATGCTGATGTCTAGTAGTGCGGTGCCCAACACTGTACTGAATACAAAAAACTGCACTTTATGGTAGTCTTAAAGGGGATAACAATCCAATGCTTTCCAGCTTGAAAGGCACATGCTTAAGTCCACACATGTAGCTGGAAGACACATTTCTTCTAAGTATTCAGATTGCCTTGGGTCCCAAAGCAATAAATAACTTTAAAAATCTGCCAAAAAATGGCCATCAGAATTGCCTTGTGTTATGCTGATAACTAGTTAACTTGCTATTAAAAAAGGAGTCAGGTTCTGGGGTATGGTGTTTATTTTGCATTCCCCAAACTGAAAAAGAATAAGTGACACATTAAATTTGAAAGTGTGGTGACTCAGTAGGGAATGAGCTTTATAATACTGTAGTTCGACCACATTGGCATATGCACAAATACAAAAATATTACCATTATTTTATTTTGCCGAATGAATGAATGAATGAATGAATGAATGAATGAATGAATGAATGACTACCACCACCACCACCACAATCATCATCCAGACTTTTTGGTAGAACCTCACTCACATACTTTATGGATTGCCTTGGTTGGTAGAGTAGAGATGAAGGGGGACTGAAGATGGTGTTTGTGTCAGAGAAAGAGCAAATATTGTGAGGACAAAGGGTCATTTTTGTTTCCAGGTCTGAAATCCAACCTATGTCAATTTGTCTAAGGTAACAGCTTTGGCTTACTTCCCTTGCATGTTTTGCAAATATTAGCTATTTGTGGAATTCCCCTTCCTGGGAAAGATACACCTGTTGAATATTGACATCTCCTTGCCAAGCAAAGAAGTCAAAAGTGGAAGTGTGGTGAGAAGTTATGGAGGGAACACACACAAAAAAGGTTGGAAATGAAGGGTTCAGAATTGTGATGCTAACACCAGTTGAATGAAGTGCTGTGGTGGGGAGAGAAGAACAATCTGTCTCTGTTATAGCACGAATGCTTCCTGTGTTCTAGATTGGCCATTGTCAACATGTACATGTGCAAAGATTTCCAATATCTTTTCATCCAATACCTTTAAAGTTACCTAACTATGGGTAATAAGAACATAAGAAGAGCCGTGCTGGATCAGGCCAAAGGCCCATCTAGTCCAGCTTCCTGTATCTCACAGTGGCCCCACCAAATGTGTCCGGGAGCGCACAAGACTAGATATCTGTCTCTTCATACCACTCCCCTGCTTCTGGTCTTTGAAGTAAGCCTGGAGATTACTCATCTCCATCATGGTTTGTAACCTGCAATGGACTTCTCCTCCAGGAATCTGTCCAATCCCCTTTTGAAGGCATCCAGGCTAGATGCCATCATCACATCTTGTGGCAGGGAGTTCCACAGACTAAAAACACGCTGGGTAAAAAATTATTTTCTTTGTCTGTTCTCACTCTCCCAGCCCTCAATTTGAGTGTATGTTGCCTACTTCTTGTATTTTGTGAGAGGGAGAAGAGTGTCCCTCTATCCACTTTACTCATGCCCTGCATTATTTTGTATGTCTCAATCCTCCATTTTATAGTTCACTTTGACCTCATGCCACCCTGATCTGAAATAGGCTCATAAGATTGAACAATGGCCTGAGACTATTGTCTACCTAACAAGCCTATTCATGACATCAGTCTGCTTAATCCCCCCTTCTACCCCCAGCAAAAAAAAAAAAAAAAACCCTACATTTCACATTAACCACAGATTGTCCAGGTTCCAATATATTAATAAGCCATAGTTGATCCAAAACTTGTGGAAGGTTCCACTATTCTCTAAACAGCTGTACAGGAGCAGCAGGGAAGAGCACACAAACTTAAGATTTAACATGTTGCATTTCCATAAAAAAAAAATCAGCCAATGCCATCTTCATTATTTCCAAATGCAACCAGGCGTATAATAAGAACCATGGGCCATCAAGTCTTAAGACAACCTTTTCAAGGTTTCCCAGGTACAGGATATCCAACAGTGATTTTCTACAGGTTGGCTCTACTCTCAGGGGGCATGGTGGGGAATCAAAGTCCCAATCCCTTACTTCATAGCCAAATACCCAAACTTGTCCATGTGAATATCATGTAGCAGCTCCCCAAATTTGGGAATATTTTAATGCAGATGAACACTGAGCCACACAAGTCACCATCTAGTCAGAAGCAGTACCATCCAGATGCAGGCATGCCATGGCAACTGTTGTTTTTTTCCCCCCTGTGACCTTTAGCTTTGGAAGGTGAGGGGAAGCCTGCTCTTGGCCGACAGGTCATATGTACCAGACCACCGTATGCCATTTATTCTGCCCTAATTTGATCTAATTGTTTGAGCTTTTAATCCTAAATCATTCTCATTTCAGAAATTGACACAAAGCTGATTTTTAAACCGGAAGTCAGGGCTGTTTGATGCAGTGCACTAATTAAAGACTGATAAGCAAGGGATAACGTGTCTGGGGTAGCTCTGGAATTAATTTTCCTGAATTCAAGTCTGCACAAGGGCTGACAAAAATGCATTGTTCAGAAATTGACTGGTGAACTGGAAAAAACTAGGTTACAGTACAAACACAAGTATTACTATTCCAGCACTGTTATACCACAAGCCTATTTAGTCTGAGGTGAAACTAAGGTTGCCAACTGACTGGCCTTAAAATCAGACAGACCCAGATATTTTTATTATTATTGCGAATGAGGGTTAAAAATACAAAACAACCTTAAATATGCCTCACAAGCACATTTGAAGCTGTCATGATTTGAATGAGCCAACCTTACTGTGAGGCATTATACCTGCAGAAACTCTTCTGTGGTCAAGTCTGACATGGCAACACTTTTAAAGGGTTTTCCAGGTGGAAAGTACTCTCAGTGTCTGACCATCTCCTTTTTTTCCCCAGGCCACCACGGGACTGTGCCAATTGCCCAAGGCCACATAGGATGGCTCTGTTCCTTGGAAGCACAGTGGGAACTGAACTCTGGACTTAACCTTCATACCCAGGAACTTCAACTCACAGAAATATCCAGCTAGCTACCGTTTGGCCACCAAAGAGATATATGAAACTCTGCAAAGGCATTTTCTGCTATCTATAGGAAAGGAAGCTGACTTCAGGAAACAACAGATAAGCAGTCAATGGTGAAAATTGTGTTCTACAGGAAACAAGTTGACATCTTTCATTTCCTTTTCTGGATTGATGCTTCAATAGATTGCTCCTAAGTACAGGTGTGGTTTTATTTCTTGACCTAAATGCTGGTTGACACTTTATTGGAAGTGAATTGTAATTTAAGAAATGTCAGGTTTGAGGTACCTTATGTCCTTATGCCCTAAGTGCCCCCCCCATAGGGCCAGAGAGTGGTGATTTATCTTTTTTTTATTTTTGACTTAAACTTCCAAAATTCTCCAAAAATTCTCCAGGCAGAGTTCTGGAACTTCCAAACCACAAACATCTGGGCTGCCAAAACCTAAACTTCACTTGTCTAGAGCAGTGTTTTTCAACCTTTTTTGGGCAAAGGCACACTTGTTTCATAAAAAAAAATCACGAGGCACACCACCATTAGAAAATGTTAAAAAATTTAACTCTGTGCCTATATTGACTATATATAAAGTAATTTTTCAATTTTTCCCACGGCACACCAGGCAACATCTTGCGGCACACTAGTGTGCCGCGGAACAGTGGTTGAAAAACACTGGTCTAGAGAAGGGCCTTCCATACTTCCAAGGCTGCACCTGGTTTTGCCTCTGGTTCATAATAAAGAAACCTGCCACAACCCTGCCTGCGAGTTGTAATTCTTCAGGAGCTGCCCTCTGTGCTATCGCCTAATAGGCAGTCAGCAAGACTAAAATTCCAAGCATCCTTTGCATCTAAGGGTCAACCTTCCTGTCACCTGATCAAGAAGCTGGTGCAGCCTTCAAAGTAGATAGGCTATTCACTAGGTGAGCAAAATGTAGGTAGCTGCAATTATATGTTTCTGGATTGAAAACTTCCAGAATTCTGTCTGGGAATTCCTAGGAATTTCTGTTGGGTCCTGAAGTATCCCGGATGCATTAAACCAGTGGTTCTCATTCATGGGTCTCCGGATGTTCTTGAACTCCAACTCCCAGAAATCCTTTCCGGCCCAGCTAGTGAGGGTTTTAGTCCAAGAGTATATGGGGACCCAAGGATGGGGAGCATTGTTGTAGAACAGTGGTTCTCAACCTGTGGGTCCCCAGATGTTCTTGGACTGCAACTCCCAGAAGTCTTCATCACTAGCCGAGCTGGCCAGGATTTCTGGGAGTTGCAATTCAGGAACATCTGGGGACTCACAGGTTGAGAACCACTGCATTAAACCAAGTACATAAAATGAAATATTGTATCAGAGCAAGAGTCCAAAATAATGGGATTGTGCAGCTAAACTACCAGAGTGAATACTTCAGAGGGAGTCATATGCACCAGCCAGGAACATTCAGGTTAGGGCTTTATTTTTCTTTATATTTTTCTTTAATTTATTTTCAGCATTCTTATTTTTTCAAACCATCTCTAGTCATGGGGCAGCTAGTCAAGTGTGTATAGGGCTATAAATTGCACTTTATTATTGTCACATTAAAAACAGAGTAAAAAACAGTTGTTAGTCCCAAACACAGCAGATTCCCCAGCCAGGTACCTAAACCATGGTGTGGACATGGACTTCTAGCCAACTTCTTTTGTGCATTTTGGCTTTTTATGTGTACAGTATGTAGTCTGTGGGATCCCAGAACAAATTGTCTGAATTTCCATTATTTCTTATGGGGGAATTTGGTTTGATATAAGAGTGTTTTGGCTTACAAGCATGTTTTCCAGAATGGACTAGGCTCATGAATCAAGGTATTACTGTAGATATTCCCCCCCCCACACACCATACACACCATTTAACTTTTGGATAATCATATTGGTTACACAACAGACCACAATGTAACACTTTAAAATAACCCATTTTCTCTCACATTTCCCCCTTCAAGCTACATTACCTGTTGAAATCAAGTATATTAGCTCTCTATAAAAGTGGGTCTGTTTGGTTGGTTTGCATTTAGATATAATGTATACCAACTGGACCATAGTGTCTGATAAATATGTACTATATAAGTATATCTAGAACTGGAATAATGTTGTCACACACATAATTATTTTACCTCAGCACCAAGTGTTTGCAAGCAGAATTACCAGTGACCTTGCTTATCCAATTTTTAGACGTTTCAATGGCTAGTTTATTTATTTATTTATTTATTTATTTATTTATTTATTTATTTATTTATTTATTGACCGCCAGGTTTTCCTGAAAGGAACTCAAGGCGGTTAACAGATATAAAAATTCCATAATCCAGAGCACAAAAAATAATAACTCATTCCTCCACTGTTTGTTCAGCCACTGTCCTCCCCACATCCTGTCCCCATCATGTAACAAATTGGCATCCTACTTACACAGCAGAAGAAATGATGCTTTGCCCTCTTCTGGTGCTCGTTATATTTAAGAGAAAGACAATTTCTTTACATTGAATTCTGGTAAATTTAACATTAAGCAAAGTTGCCATCTGTCCAACTAGCAACCCTTGTGGTGTTTTTGCTTTTGTTGTTGTTGTTGTATCCCCCCCATTTATATGGAAAATAGCAGGTGATGCTTCCCATGAATTGAGCCACAAAATGGTGGTCAAAATTCACCTCCTTTTCATCTGCTGATGGTACATCATGTTACAGCGAAAGAAACCTGCCAGGCAGAAACAGCAATCCTTCTGAAAGATGACCATCTGAAACAAGTGCTGCCTGGTAGTTTGTTTTGAAGGAGTCTTCCTTCCCCCACCTACTAAGAACAAACAATCCACCTTGTTTCACAACCCTAGAACACCCGAAGGCACTTCTAAGCCATGCATGCTGCACTAGCTCTCTTCTCTTCACTCATCAGTGGAAGCAAAAGGCAGATCTCTATTCATACAACCACCCATTGAACTACTGAGCACACACAAACATTTTAAAAGGCAGTTCATCTCCTCTATTATTGCACCTACACCCATAAGTGCATGCAATACCCATTTCTACCTTTCCTTACTCCTTCAGCATATCAATTAGATAGATAAACCATGCAAGCTGACTTCATGGAGTAAACAACAGCCAGGATGAACCGAGGCTGACTAGAAAAACCTCCGGTTCAAACTTGTACACACACATTTGCAAACAGTGTTGTACCTTCACCTGAACCTTCATCTTGTCCTTCCGTTTCTTGCATTGGGATTTCAGTGTGAGAGTTGTGCTCACACGGCAGCAGTCATACTCTCCTGCGCTGTCGCTTCAGTCCCCCAAACCCTGCCCGAATCACAGTACAGTGTAGGCAGGAGGGAAGAAAGTTCACTCAAGCCTCAAGGAATATTTTGCTTGCTCCTTGGACCACACTAAAAGAGAGTTAATATTCCACTTTCCTCAGCCAGTGATTGGCAGCTCTCTTTATGGTTAGGTTCTTCCGAGAAATCTATAGATGACGCAAAGAAGTCGCTTACACAGCCCTTCAGCAAGTGAGGCCAAGGTGCACAGTTAGATTTGGGAGGCTCTGCTCTATGTTGATCATTCTCTTATAAACCAGTTCTTCTTCTCCACCCCAGATGGGGACTCTGTGCGGTTCCTCAATACTCTCAGGTTAAAATAATACTGTAAATGAAAGCAAGAAAAGCTTTTGGGAACCTGTCAAGCAGGGCTGGACCAGGCTGAACAGCCAATTTGAGCATTCACTTGGAAAGTAGCTAGTCAATGAGAGTGTCGTTTGTGTCAGTAACATTTTCAAGATTGTCTGCAACAAGTGGTTTAAAAGACAAACAATCTAAATGCAAATATATCTTTGATGTCCTGACCTGTGACACACAACAGCCCTGCCTTGTGATTTCCAGATAGCAAAGATTTTTCAAAGCAAATACTAAGGAAAGAGGGACTAAAGAAAGAAAGAGCACTGAGGGAAAAAAGACAGTTACTTCACATCCCTCTCATCGCAGTTCGCTGTCCCACTTGGGACTGGTACGAAAAAAGGTTACTCCACGTCCATTGCGTGATGGCGGGAGTTCGTCCCAACCACGGCCCCTGAACTGGGAACAAAGCATGATGAGACATACCTCTCCCTGGCCTCAGGAATTGTCTTGTTTCGAGACAAGTGCCCATGAAGTAACACTTGTCACACAACACATGCATTCTCCATCTAGTGGCAGGAGTTCGAAGTTGCATTCTCCAGTACAATCCCAATGGCATAAACAATGCATCGCAGAGGGGAGAAGGCATGAAACCAGGAGTTTTGCCGCTTAACGCATGAAAGGCAAAGTTGCGGATATTCGAAATATCGAAAAACAGAAGCCCGAGCCAAAAACAAAGGTTAAACAAAGCCACGAAAATTCAGTAATTGTCATGAAACAAGGATGTGAAGTAACAGTTGTCACGATACCATCAATCACGCCCATGGGTAAACGAAAACAGGGACAGAACCAGGATAAGACCACGTTACCACGAACGTTATCATGAAACGAACGTAGTCTTGGAATGAGGAAGGACGTGAAGTAACCGTCAAAGGTAAGCTATTCTGGTATTGCAGTCCTTTGATCACTGCAGGCACTGCCTAGCTCTTCCAGATGAATTAAATTACAGCCACCATTTGTGGTAAGACATGCTGTTTGGAATGATGCAGTTTCCCCCTTATCTAGAAGGTGCTAGACTGGAAAAGTGGCTGTATCCACTTCGTATGCAGGAAGATTTTGTTAATACTGTATTTGAAACTTCGGCGAGAAGGCAGTTGCAGATACAAGGAAAAGAACCATTTCCTTCTCCATGTGTCAACTTTATTTTATTCGAATTAAGGGTTCCTTCAACTCCTTATAGAAAGGAAACCCCAAACCAACAAAGAGCCTCAGGAAAATCTGGATGGAACAATCTGCTTAACCTCTTTACCTCTGAATTTGTGGTTTAAACCCTGTTAGACACCTTGTATGAGGAACTGGCCAAAAGGAAAAGGATCAGTGGGTTCCTAACATTAGCTGATAACTCTATGTTTTGCACCTATTTATATGTACCAAGCCTAAATGTATGCACAACCACATCAGTAACATGCAGTGTAATTGTACATATTTACTCAAACCTTTCAAAATTTTGCATATAGATTCTGGATTTAGTGAAGGACCACCTCACAGGTGAAGGAAAATAACTCTGCTCAGGATTCTGGAGAGATATTGACAGAATGATACTAATACTGATCAAGTTACAGTATGTTCCACAAACTTGCTGTCTGCTGACTAAAGTTTAAAAAATACTCTTATGCATGTGTTACTGTAGTCATTTCGACAGAGCATTACTATTACAACAGACCTATAGAATATCTTGGGAACAACAAATGTGGAAATTTACAAACTCAAATCACCTGTCAATTCACCTGAAACTTTTCCATCCAAGAGAATAAACAGGACAAGTTTTTTGGAGCAAACATACACTTCTGATCTGGTTCATACATTGATGTTTTTCACTCAAACGTGAAAGATCACGCCTTAATTTGTTGAGGAATGAGAAGACACAATTGTATTGTTCACATGCAAGTGTAACTCTTGACATAATTGCAAAAAGTAGCCATTTATTTAAAATGTTCTCATTTTTTGTCTTGCCAGAAGTAGCCTAAGTGTAACAAGTGTAACACACTGTGCGATTGCACGTTCACTCAAATATTTCAGTTTTTAAAGATGGCTCACTTGCACAGCTATTGGTTATACTTAAGGACAAATCTTCAAGATTAAATATTTTGCTTTGATTTCTTACTTATCTCAAAAAGTAACTAGAGTCAGATCATCTTTTTAGCATTTTTACCACTTTCAGAATGTAAAAGTTCTCCTTTTAGAAAATGCTCTCTGAAAATTAATCTGAAATATATTGTTTACATATATCTACTAATGAATGTACTGTATATTATTTCCATGTTGCATGGACCTTTTGTAAAAACGAATATGAAGCAATTGTATACCCCCCCCAAAAAAACACATCTGCTTTACATAACCAAATTGCCATATCAGGTCCCTTTGCTCTTTCAATAGCCGTATCAATTGTGTTACAAAACAGCTAAAAATACCAGATTTGGAGGTTTTTGAGGATTTAAGAATTGAGTTTTTGTTTAAGTGCAATGGAAATCCTAGTTTCCAGTATTTACAATCTCAGTTGCAATGCCAATTATTCACCCTTCCCTATCGGTCCATTGTGATTAATTACAAGTCCGTATGGATGCAAAAACCAGTCCAGGCAAATTGTGGATGTTATGTACCATCAAATCACAAGTTATTTATTTGGCTTTTCAACCTATGTAGAAGTTATTTCAACAATGAATGTCCGCGAGTGTGTGGAAACCTGAATCCAGGTCTACTGAGTTCTAACCTTCTACTTTATACATCACACTGGCTCACAGAAAATACTAGTTGACTGTTCGGAGGACCAAAACCAACAATTCCTTTTACTAGATGTTAAGCTCTGTCATTGCTCCAAACTATTTCTAAAAATCTCCAATGAAAACTTTCCCAGTTTGACTGAAAATGGGAGGGGGGTAAGGCTGCCAGTACATAAGTGTTTTTATTTAATGTTTGCCTTCTCTAGTCGTTAACTTTCAATAAAAAGTATTGACAAATATGTAAAATGTGTTTCTGCTAGAGAAACAGTACACATTAACAATTACAATATTATACTTAAAATACTTGCAACAAAACTTCAAACAATAGAACAGAAAAGCTAACATACCTTCATCTTCATCACTAGAAAATAACATTTTGAAGCCTTCAATCACTGAGTTTCAGAGTGAAGTTTCCATCTACCTCCCAATCAGATAAAGCATGCTTAGCCCTAGCAGCTAATGGAAACAATGCTGAAAAGCCATGATTACAAATTTCCATGTGCTTACACTTAGAAGCTTTAATGGGAGAGGAAAAGAGATGGACTCTTAAAACTCTGGTGAAAATTGTTCTGCAATGTAATGGAAGAAACTATCACCTTGTAATCAGGAACATGTGACTGATTCTAGTTTCAAGTTTATATGTCACACTAAGGAAATGATTAACATTCACAATGGTACATTTGAGGTTCCAGCAATAGCTTGGATCAGAATAAAAGCTTTCCTATGAAAATAATTTTAGTGTCTTAGGGGCTTTTTTGTATTATCATCAAACATGTATGGTTTACACATGTTCAGTTTATGGTCATAAAAAGCTAGTTTTTATCGGAGTAGTTCCTAGTTCATATCAATAGGGCATAAATATATGAGGTGGCTCCCAAATCATATTCCTTACAAGTAAATAAGCTTCAACTATTATCTTATAAATTAAGATTGCTGGAAGAAATATCAATAACCTCAGATACACAGATGATACTACTTTGATAGCAGAAAGTGAGGAGGAATTAAAGAACCTCTTAATGAGGGTGAAAAGAGTGAAAAAAATGGGCTGAAGCTCAACATAAAAAAAAATAAGATCATGTCATCTCCTGACAATTAGAAGGGGGAAAAATGGAGGCAATGACAGAGTTTATTTTCTTGGGCTCCTTGATCACTGCAGATGGCGACTGCAGCAATGAAATTAAGATACACCTGCTTCTTGGGAGGAAAGTGATGGCAACCCTAGACAGCATCTTAAAGAGCAGAAACATAACTTTGCCAACAAAGGTCCAAATAGTCAAAGCTATGGCTTTTCCAGTAGTGATGTATGAAGTGAGAGCTGGACTATAAAGAAGGCTGAGCACCGCAGAATTGACGCTTCTGAGCTGTGGTGCTGGAGGAGAGTCTTGAGAGTCCCCTGGACTGCAAGAAGATCAAACCTTTCTATCCTGAAAGAAATCAACCCTGGATGTTCATTGGAAGGACAAATTTTGAAGCTGAGGCTCCAAACTTTGGCCACCTCACGAGGAGAGAAGAGTCCTTAGAAAAGTCCCTGATGTTGAGAAAGATTGAAGGCAAAAGGAAAAGAGGACAGCAGAGAATGAGATGGTTGGATAGTGTCATCGATGCAATCAACATGGATTTGACCAAACTCCGGGAGGCAGTGGAAGATAGGAAGGCCTGGCGAGCTCTGGTCCATGGGGGTCACAAAGAGTCAGACATCACTGAATGACTAAACATTGAACAACATTATCTTCAGAATATGTTTGTCTATGTGAATCCAAGTTTTTACAATTGTTTTATTATTTAGCTAAACATCAGTACAACTGCAGAAAAGTTTCCCTGATCACTCTGGGTGAAGGCTGAGTTTACTACCATAAAACTTGTCAACTTACCTCTCCACTACCCTGACTTTAGCACTTGTTCAGAATCAACAACCAACATGCTATTCACAGCAGAACCAGTGATCTTACCAAGTAACTACTTCTTGTACAAAAGTGGCTGTTCCATATATCCTTTTCTGTACCTCGCCTAAGTTTTTCCTATTTTTTTCCCTATTGACTCATGTGTAACGATTTGCAATCATAAGTAATGATTGCTAGATATATATATATATATATATATACACACACGTGTGTGTGTGTGTGTGTGTGTGTTGCGTCGTTACAGTCGTGACCGACTCTTGTGACCCCATGTTCATGGAGTTTTCTTGGCAGGAATTACTGGAGTGGCTTGCCAGTTCCTACTCCAGGTGCCTACATCACCTGGTATTCCCTGGTGGTCTCCCATCCAAGTACTAACCAGGGCCAACCCTGCTTAGCTTCCGAAATCAGGCACTTATACAGTAATCCCCTGCCTATTGCAGGGATTAAGGACCTGACTCACGATAATGGAAAATCTGTAATATGCAGATGCTGGGTCGGGTCAGGAGTGGGGGGGGGCTTCTACTTACCTGAGGCCTGGCACTGTGCCAAACGGGCCTCTGACGGGCTTCCTGGGCCTGTCAGAGGGCCCAGAAGGGGTTTCCGGAGATCCAAAAGTCACTTCCGGTTCGCCAGAAACCACTTCTGGGGCCCCCGACAGGCCTGGGAAGCCCAAGGCCCGTTCAGGGCAGAGCCATGCCTGGGGTAAGTGCAAGAGGCTTCAAATGGCCCCAGGCAGCTTGCCCCAGGAGCCCTTTGTTTCATATACTGCAGTCCCGAGAAATACCATGCCCGCAGTCTGTGAAATGCGAAATGGCAGGGGACAATTATATCAAAGCAAATTTCCCCGTAAGAAATAATGGACACTCAGATTATTTATTCTGGTGTCCCATAGTCCACATACTACACACATAAAATGCCAAAATGCACAAAAGAAGTTGTCTAGAAGTCCATTTCCACACCATGGTTTACTTACCTAGCTGTGGAATCTTCTCTGCCTGGGATTAACAAGGGCAATTTGCAGACCTATACACACTTGACTAGCTGCCCCATGATTAGAAATGATTAGAAAAAATAAGAATATTGAAAACAAAAAAAGCAAAATATAAAGAAAAATAAAACCCTAACCTGCACATTCCTGGCTGGTGCAAAGGTAATCTCTATTCCCCTCTCCTCCCTGTGCTTTGGAGGCTGCCTGAGACAGAACTGTCCAGGCTATCACCCACAATGCAGCAGGGGGAGGGAGAGACATCATTGGCTCACTTGGGATCATGTGACCTGCTTTCAGTGCTTGTTGATAAAGGCAAAATTTTGAAGAAATGTTTGCTTGTCTTGCAAAACGCTCTTACACCAGGTTACTCTTAAACCCTATTCCCTGGGATAAAAGTTCCACCAAATTCAATGGGACTTGCTTTTAAAGAAGCATTTCACTGTGAACTTCTCTAGTTATAGGCAACACATATATAAGTTGACCAAAAAAAGAGGCAGTGACTATCTGGCCTTTTCAGGAAATGCTGTGAAATCAATTAAAAATAATTCTCAGTCCAAGCTTCACATTATTTTCCATCCTTTTCTCTTGAGAGGGAGAAAAGTAAAACATATTCCATCAAAATTGACATTTACTGTATTCAGATACACCATGAAAATGCAGTTCTCAAAATAAGAAATCACCAATATGAACATAACTTTGTAGTTTAAAGCAAGAATTCAAAATTTTTTATACAATGGAAACTTTATCAAATATGCAAAAGTTATGATATATTATTACAAAGACACATACAAGTGAAAACTACAAATTCTCTAGTTTTAGGCAGTCACTGCTAAAAAAATGAAAATATAAACATTTATATTAAGACCTATGCCTGGCAAAAATATGATACAATACTCAAAAGGTTTTGCAGATTTAACTGTGTAGGGCTGGAACCTCTTTCAAATTGGGCCTCTATTCCCCCGTTCCTGAGAATTGTGCTCAGGACATGTGGTTCCCTTTCCTTACCGATCACAATCCATGTGTTTGGCATTTATGAAGTATAATAAGGTCCTAACATCATTGATAGTTCCCCCAAAAAGCAATGCCTAAGTTACCTCCAGCAAAAATAAGAAATTGCACTGTGGTAATTCTTGACAGAAAACGACTGCCTTGTTCATTCTTCATAGAAGTGTTTTTGTTTTGCTTCATTTATTTTTGGTTATTTTCTTGTTTACTAACTACATATTAGAACAGATCATTCTGGAACACTGCATGTTGTTTGTGTTTATTATTATCTGCTGGTACAATTTTTGTATGTGCTAATTTTCAAATATTCCTAAAGTCCTTTAAGCTTCATACTCCTTTCATTCTATAATCAATCAGCTTCTTCAGGCAATCTGCTGGTTAGTTCCACCATTACTCCTTCATTTTAGGAGAAGTTACTCTTCCTTCGAAGTCTGTTTTCCTCCCTTAAAAATACTGGTTGCTTTCCCAAACAAAACCAGAAGTGAACAAAAACAAATTTCTGCATAGCTCATTTGCAAAAGGGTCATTTTTCAGGTTTCCATTTCTGAAAGGGCAACATTGCTGGAATCTCCTGTTTCAAACGTATCATCCCTTTCTAAATCCAGAATAGCACACAAATCAATGGCAGGTAAGGGACATCTCCAATATTGGAAAGAATTGTACTGCCAAGCATCATCTTCATTCTGTGAAAATAAAATATTAATAGATATTACTGCAGCAACAAAATAAATACCCCTGGAAAATAAGCCACTTGCTATTAACAGTTTATGAGACATTCTATAGCTTAACAAAACTAAATTATTGTATTCCAAAAATGAAAATGCACAGCGAAGGGGAAAAAAATAACAGAAGCAGCCAAAGGGTTTCTAGCTGTTATCACAGCCACAATTTAACACAAAAAGAATTCACCACTGTATTTTCTATGTTTTTCTTTTCAATAATGGGGAAAGCTGCATTCTTCTTTGTGGACAGTCTTCCTATTAATATATCCTTTTGTATTCATTTGCTACGTTATGTGCATACAGTCCCTCATAGAGACACAAAAATGAAAATCACTCCTAGCTTCAAGTAAAATAGTACAACTTGAGCTCCCTCTACCGGATTAGCTGCAAAATAACAGCTTGAGAACAACAGTGAATAAATACCGTGTAAAAGTATTACAGTGAGTCATAAGTAGAGATGGGCACGACTTAGCGGTATTCCCGTTTCCGTTTCCGTTACTCGTATCCGTTACTCTACGGAAACGGTAACGGCAATTACTCCGCCAGACTTCGAGCTCGAACCGACAAACAAACAATTTTGGTCTGATTTGTTGTGCTCATTCCTTGCATCGCGCGATCGCGCGATGCCACGCGGCACAGAAAAAAAGTTTTTAAAAGCCCGGTTCCCAGCCAAAAAGCAGCCGGAAAAATGCCTGCCGTGCCTCAGGGCACCTACCAGAGGGGTTGTTTCTGGAGGTCCTCGGCCTCCCCCCCATCCCCCGTCCTGGGCTGCTCCGGTGGGACTCGTCGCAGGCTCGCAGCCAGCAAAAAGCCCAGTCTCGCCGCCGGCCGCCGCAATTAAAGCGCAAGCAAGCGGCACGGATGGCACAGGAAAAAACTTTTAAACTCTCCGCCCACCCATTCCCGGGCCAAAAAAGCAGGTGGAAAAATGCCTGCTTGACTAAGGACGCAGGGCACCTACCGGAGGGGTGGTTTCTGGAGGGGGGGTCCCGCCTCCCCCCGTCCTGGGCAGCCGGACTCGCCATGCCATGCGGTGCGGGCGGGGGATCCAAAATGGGGCGGCGAACGCAATATTGTTTTTGAAATCGTGGTCCAAAAACACACAAGCACAACAGAAACACGCAAAAAATTATAAACTGCCAGATTTTTCACAGTAGCAGTGGTTTTTTTCTTGCAACAAAATCTCTCTCCTCTCCTCCTCTGTCCTCCATTGATTTTATTTTATTTTATTTTTTTACACCTGCGCAATGATCGGCTGGCCGAGTGGCCAGCCATGTGGGAGTGGACGACCATGCAAATTTTTGGAGCCATCCCACCAATTGCAAGGCCACTTGGCCATGGAGACGTCTGGGATGTGCCAAAAAGCCCCCTAAAACCTGCCCTAGCCCCCTAATCCTAACCCTAATCCTTGACTCCTTACTTACCCATACGTCACAGACTGTCTTCTTAGTGGGTCAGAGAGGCACCCAGAGGTGCAACCCACTAGCCCACCGTAACCTTACCCGTCACTAGCCTAACCCTAGCCCTTGCACTAACCCACCTTAACCCTAAACCAGATCTACTTGCATTGCACTACACACAAGTACAATTCCTTTCTTTGTGAGACATGGTGTTGCGAGAGCCTTAGGCATCAACCTATGGCTCTGGGTTCACTGCCATCACTAGTCTCACTGTCTGCAACTGGTATGCATATCCATATGGCTATGCATGCATTTTGCAGCAGCAGGTGAGGAAGGGAGACCCCCATGTTGAGGGGTCTCTTGAAGCCTGCTTCCCCTTCCTAGTGGGTGAGGATAGGAGGCACCCACGGGTGCCTCCAGGAGCCCGCTTTCCCTTTATAGCGGGCCAGAGGAGGCACCCACCCCACAGAGGTGCCTCCAGGAGCCCGCTCCCCCCCTAAAAAACCAGTACTAACGACAACGATAAAACGAACCGACTAATTTTTGCGAATTTTCACGAAAAACGGAAACGACCCGAAACAGAACCGGCCCGACTAATGACAACTCGAAAAAAATTTTTTTCAAGTCGTGCCCATCTCTAGTCATAAGATATAGTACAGTGAATATCTATTGATGTGCAAAGCGTCTACAGATTTTGGTATCAATCATTGTGAAACGGAATTCAGAAGAGTTTCCCGTGGAGACTTAAATTACAAAACTGTGCAGCTATCAGGCTAAATATGGCTGAGTGCCAAGCAAGAAAAAGTCAAGTTAACTTGCTTCCACCAGTCCTCCCACTAAGTGACCAAAAAAGGTGATGGCAACTGGGCTAATGGCTAGCCATTCTGAAGTGAAATATCTGACAGGTCAGAGTCAAATAAAAAAGCCTTCATTTCCCACTGTCAACTAAGACCTGGAAGACAAACAGATCTTAGCATCCTGTTACCATAAAGGAAACCAATGCTTACAATTTATGTTTGCTATCTGAGAGTCAAGGACCAGAGGCTCATTCTGTCTTTGTACTTGTGCTCACCAGCACAATAATTTCCAGTCTTTCATTCCCCTTGGGGCCAAGATTTATGTTTAAGTCACCTTTTTAAAAATATGTCTGACTGAAATCTAAAGAAACACATAACTAATTCTAAATTCCCATTAGGTTTTGTGTTTTTTCAGACAGATGAATTAACTTAAATAACTGTTAAATGCAAGATCACTTTCAAAACATTTAAAATAGAATAAAATGAAAAATCCACCTAGGCTTTCACAAGTAAGTAGGAGAAAGCCTACATAGAAGTTTCCTTTTAATATGAGCTATATTACTTTTCTGTCAGTCAGTTAAATTTGAAGGCCAAAATCTTGGTGGTATTATTATTATTATTATTATTATTATTATTATCATCATCATCATCATCACCATCATCATCATCATCATCATCATCACACAGCTCACTATGCTGAATTTTGTATTACAAATCACTAGTCGAACGCTTCCCAAGAGTTTAGGATTATGTGATGTATCAGCGAATTATGCAAGCAGATCCCAGTAAGGTGGCTTTCTGCAGCTGACTAATGGTGACTTCAGAACAATTAGCTATTCAAGGGTGGTGTGCCTGTGAACAGCAACTGCTGAAGGGCAAATGCCAGGGGAGAACAGCTATCTTTGTAGATTATTAAGATACAAACAATCAGCTACTACTGAAATGCATTATTGTGCTGGATGAGTCGTTACACTGATCCAGACAGTTATGATTTATATCCTTAACCTGGCAAAACAATATCATACCGAATAGGGTACATATGGGAGATCAAAGGGTTGCAGATTTGACCCCAATCACCATCATGGCCTCTTGTGACCATATGAAAGGCTACAAGCTTCTGGTGCCCACTAGGTTCTACTATACAGTATTTGATTTTTCAAAAAAATGCTGATTGGCCTGTTGCTGTTTTGAAGCTCAAATGAATATGTATGTGCATGTTTTACAGAATTACTAAAGAAAATACTTGGTACTTCCATCCCAGAGGAGGAAAAATCCTTATATTTACTCAATTTATTTCCAACTTTAATTATCTCTATCAATATGTTTTTGTAGGGGAGTGAGGAGACCTGAAGCTGAGTTCACAGGGACCATTGCTGTCGTTTGCAGCCCATCTTTTGCCCAAACTTCAGGGCACAGCCACCCACAGCCTCCCAATTGCTCCACCGTCTTCTTCTTCGGCAAGAATCAGGCCCAGTTTTGAACTGGGAGGGTTTGGACCGCAGAAGCTCCTGCCAGACTTCTTCCTGCCCTCTCCTCGTGGATCCAGACCGCTGGGTTTCCTTCACCAAACTCAAGAAACCCCTCTGAGTATTAATGGGAGCAGTAACGCTCCTCCTACTTTAATAATAATAATAATAATAATAATAATAATAATAATAATAATAATAATAATAATAATAATAATAATATAGATAAATAGATAGATTGTGTGTGTGTGTGTGTGTGTGTGTGTGTGTGTGTGTGTGTGTGTGTGTGTGTGTGTGTAATTATTATTCCCAAAATGGGAATAAAACCGCAATTCCGACCGTCTCCTCGCATTAAAGGAAGCCACCCTCCGGAGGAAAGGAATTCACCCAGCCTCCCGCCGCCCGAGCCCAGTTCGGTGGTTCCTCTCCGGCCGCAGGAAGGTCTCGTTTCCCGCTCCGCCTTTGAAAGGCAGGCCTGGAACCTCGCCGGGGGTTTCCCAGGAGCCTTTGCGGAGCAAAATGAGGGGCGCTTGGCCTGTCCCGTTCCCCGCCGCACCTCCATTACCTCCTCCTCCTCCTCCTGCGGCCGTGTCGGGGCCAGGCGGCCGGCAGAGGGCTCTCCCGAGGCCGCCGCCGCTTCTCCATCTATCCCGGGCCACGGCGAGGGCTCTCGCTCCGGCGTGGCTGGTCTCTGCGGGGAGAGCTCCCCTGCCACCTCCTTCGTAGGGGCGCCGCTTGCGGGCGGGCCGGCGGGCCTCTTGCCGGGGGTGCCTTCTTCCTCCTCCTCCTCCTCCTCCTCCTTCCTCCTCCATCGCCCCCCGCTTGCGCTTCTCGGGGCGGCCGCCTGCGTTCCTCTGCGCAGCGCCGCGCGCCTCCCGCCATTCGAGGTCGCGCCGCGAGCGTTTCGGCCGCGGCGCGCGACAGAGATAGCTCTGGAGGCGCGCGGGGCACGCCAGCGCCTCGGCCCCCCGCTTCGCCATCCGGGGCGGGCGGGCGGGCGGCGGGCGGTGCTCCTCGGGCTGGATTCGCCGCGAAGGCTCTTGCGCGGGACCTGCGCGGCGGCGGCGGCGGCGGCTCCGCGGTCCGGAGCGAGGGCGGGGCAGAGGAGGAGGAGGAGCGCGCGGGGGTCAATAGGGTTTTGCCGCCCGCACCTGCCGGCGCGCCCCCTGCCGACTTTCCCCGCGACCCCCGTTCCCACGAAACGCCTTGGCGTGGAAGTCCCGGGCTTTGGCCTCTCCCATGGAACCGAGTCTACACGAGCCCGCCCCCCGTCCCATTAGCCCAGGGCGGGATTCATTCTGCAGTTAAGTGTGCAGAGGACCCGCACGCACCTAGACAGCGTCGTCTGCATAGAGACAAAGGGAAAGGGATGAGGGAGGTTTGGCAACCTGGTAGGTTTGGCTGGGAGCCACCTTTCTGGGCTGGGGTGACTGCCGGTCACTAACCAGTTGCCGTCTGCCCGCCCGCCCCTCCGAATTTAAGGAGAGCCCTGCTTCTCCTCTTAAAGATGCAGTGGTTCTCAAACTGTGGGTCCCCAATGTTCCTGGACTGCAACTCCCAGAAATCCCTTCCAGCACAGGGAGTGGTGGAGGCTTCTGGGAGTTGCAGTCCAGGAACATCTGGGGACTCACAGGTTTAGAACACTGGAGTAACTTTCCCTCTCTCTAGTCCAATGGTGGCGAACCTTGGGCACTCCAGATGTTTTGCACAACTCCCAGAATTCCAAGCCTGTATTGCCAATGACAAAGGACTGTGGGAGTTGTGGTCCAAAACATCTGGAGTGCTGAAGGTTCGCCACCAGTGGACTAGTCTGTTCAAAACAGTGAGTCTGTTGAAGTTTCTTC
Source organism: Phrynocephalus forsythii (assembly GCA_029282475.1). NCBI lineage: Eukaryota > Metazoa > Chordata > Lepidosauria > Squamata > Agamidae > Phrynocephalus > Phrynocephalus forsythii. The sequence continues at coordinate 42,313,659 of JAPFRF010000004.1, forward strand.
CTGGGGGGGACAGAAAGCAGAAAAAACTCCCATCAGGTATTTTACTTGTTTCCCCCCTCCCTTCTCCCTTGTTTAGTTGTTTTGAGCCATCTAGAAAGGAAACCATTAGTCTGACAAACTACAAACTGTGGCTTGCTTTTTTGAGCCAGTTCATCTCTTCTTGCTACCTTCCACTCTTCTGATATGTCCAAAGTATACAAGTCACACTTCAGCCCCATTTGGAAAGGGAGAACCTCTAATTCAAGAGAACAATCAGCCACCCTGCTTAATAGAAGCAACACATTTGCAATTGAGCATTGGCAGATAAATTTAAAAGCACTGGGTATCAGCAAATACCAAGGCTCAAGGTAAATACTGCCTAAAGGAAGGCACTTCTCAGGACCAGGAGAGCTATGAGCTGCTATTCAGATGCCTGTATCCAACTGGCAAGGGACTGTATTCATATCAGGTATAAGGAAGGTAACCCTCATCTATCCCCAGCAAAGGACTTAATGGATTAATGTTAGTTCTATGGCTGTTACAGTGAGGAGAACTGCATGGTAGAGTTCTGACATAAACAGATTGCAGTTAATGTTTGCTAACTGATTAATTACTGATTCCGGGTCTTCATCATACAACAAAGAAATATTTTTCATTACCCCATTCCATCAGAAGAGGTGTACACCTTCACAAATGCTAACGGGATGTGATGCACAAGAATGCCATGAAATACAAACTTGCAATATACAATAGTTTACCTGCTGACAGACAATAAACTGAGGTTTACATGTTTCTTAGTAAACCTGATCTGCTCATGGAATTCTAGACTCTGTTTAGTATGGGGCGGTATATAAGCAGAACACTTTGCTTTGCTTTTGCTTTATCCATTTGAGGTTCCACAGATATGGAGTCACTGAAATCCAGTAGTAAGGTCCAACAAGAGTAGTTCCACTGAATCAGTGGAACTTTCACCAAATCCCCACCGATTCATTGTACCTCTTCTAGCAGCAACTTAACTACTGGATTTCAACCTATATTATTTTATTCACATAAACAGAATTTAATCCTTAAAATTCATGTTCCTGCAGAAGTCAATTTCAAATTGAATTAGGCAACTAATACAAAAAATACACAGTGAAGTCAGTATTTTAGACAAGCCAACAAGTTACTGGCTTATAAGAGACAGAAGGGTAAAATAGTTGTACTTAATACAATTAATCCAGAAGTCATCTTGCTCAAGGGTTTCTCATTGATACCTTATTTCAAACACATTTTAAAGCAGAAGACAATCAATTTTAAGTTCATGTAAATTGTTTAATGGGTCAAGTATGCACCTTTACATTTTACATTACAAAGCATTTTAAATTTTACATAGTTCATACTGTCAGCCACCATAGGCCAAAATAGGTGATTTCCCCATATTTACATACATTTACATGTCAAGGAATAATAAACAAGCATCCATGATTAAGCCCATCTTACTGTATATCGAACATGAACTTTAGTGTCCAAGAGAATAGACAAAATCATAATGCCTAGTGCTTGTCACTAATTACCCAAACTTGTCTCTGAAGCTACTGTATAAACAGAAGGAAAAATGTCAACATCCTTCCAAAATTAGTTATCACTGAATATCAGAAAATAAATTTACACAAATTCTCTGAATAAAAACTTGAGTTCAATTTGGGAATGGAAAAGTAACCAGAAAGGCAATTTGTTTTTCTTTGAATAGACCCCTGAATACCAACCTAAAACTTTAATATCTGCAATTTTCTGATATTAAAAAAAGAAAATAATTAAGAAACTTATGCAAAATAAAGGTGTTTGACTGCTTAGGCATAGAATACTATGCAAAAGTGTATATGTAGCAATTATTATCGATCTCAATTAGAGATATAAAACTTGTGGAAACTTTGGGGAAAAAACAGAAAAAAACTGTCCTCCCCCCAACTTTTCAGCTTTTCTTCACAATTTTTTCTATGGCTTCAAAACATCTACATATTTTACATCTCTAATCCCAATTGCTCTGCTTTAGTGTGAAGGCCATTCCATGCAGTACTATAACTTGGTTGCTACTCCAGCAGTGATCCTGGAAAGGTTAGCAGAGAGGAAGTTCTGTAAAGACTCAAAAAGTAGCAACAGCTCCTGTTTTTCAGAGTACTCTTACTCTCTGTTCACTGCGCTGGTGCAATACAGTATAAAAACTACAGTCCTCAGCACAGTACCAAAGAAGTGAGCCATAGAACTCAGTAAAAGTAACAGATGAATCCTGTACATGTTTACACCGCTAAAAGTCCTTTACTTTACTTTACTTTACTTCAAGTTATTCTGTAGACGAGGACTGCAATTTCAGTTGAATGAACATCTGTTGAAAGAAATGTAGCCTAAAAATTGCCCTGTTCAGGAGTTATAGGCTGAATGTGGTACTGCTCTAACTATGGTGGTGGCTTCTCTTGGAGGAGTAGCACTACCAAATTTCAGGCTATAATGCCTGAATATTGCACATAAAAGAAGCATTGGATGTGCTCAAAGGATGTGAAAAGGAAAATTGTTCTGTAAACTGTAAAGTAGAATTTGGCCAAAGCGATCTAAAGTGATAAGCCTGAGTTCTTAAAAAAAACGGCCTCAAATTATGGTTTAAAGCAATGCATTGCTTTTTAACATAAAAGCAAGGGTTAAGAAATCTCTTTCCTTGAAATAAAGCAGTAAAAGCATCACTGTTTAACCAAAGATTAGGAAAAAACTCATGAATCTTGCCCTCATCTCACATTGTCTGGTCTCCTTAGCAAACAGTAGTTACGCACTCCTATATTTCAGTCATTCTTTAGTATTACTGTAGTAAATTAAACAACATTTTGTCAAGGTGAAGCCATGAATCTCAGCTAACCAGAAAGCAGTGTGGATTGTATTTTCCAGGCAAGAACAAAGTAGTACATTTACCTTCTCAGGTTATGAGGGACTGTAATGGCTTCAGAGGGAAATTTGACAGTGGTTATTATTTTAAAAAATCATCCATGTATCTTTGAAACCCAAACTGGAATTTATTACCATAATTGAAAACAACATAAAATGAGGTCTTTTGGGAGAATGTGGTCCAAAGGCCAGTTGGTGTGATGTGTGTGACAGTGAGGTAAGAATATTTCAAAAAATAGGTCACAACTGGTGAATGGTAGTACCAAGAATTCTGTCAGCTGGCTTAATCAAAGCAGGTTTTATCCAGCTTTAACATATGCATCAAAATCAAAAGAACTGCCAGTCCCAGAACAGCAATAAGTATGTAATGGCTTTGTTTTATGTAATTTAATTCTATTTCATAAATATTGCCTCAAAAACATATTGGCTACATGGAGATATGCATTCTGAAGATCACCAATTTCAGTTATGTTTTGTGACAGTGAAAATCAAATAATCAAATTGTTAATTTACAAGTAGTCCTCTTCATTTAAATTAGTCATAATAGCTTTAGTCACTGCTGTCTTATATCACTATTTCAGGATTTTCAAATCAAATACTCTAAATCTGTCTTATGTGAATGTTCCTCTGAAAACATGTGTCTCTGATAAGTAGATAGCTGATGTTCACAAGCTGCTGGGTATTTATTTATTTATTGGCAACAAAGAATTCCAATGAGGATTAAATGTTACCAAAACGGTGTGTAAATATGTTATGGTTGTTTATATACTATGTGGAATAACCATTCTGTATCCAATATGAGGTTACATATTCTTTCAGAGAAACACCCAATTCCACATATTATAAATACAAGAGAACCATGGAAGTAATTTACAGCATTTTACAAGTCTCCATCTTCTTTTGAAAAACTGAATTTAAAGAAAAAGTATAGCAATATTTGTACTTCATGTCCATTGCCAAAATATCCAGAAACATGTATCTGGAGACATGAAGATTTAGAAAATAGTTACATTCTGTGAGGAATAAGAAGGCACTGCTGATAGGAGATTGTATCCAGTTATCACCTAGAGACCATTCTGTGATATTATTATTCACAAAAACACTAGCATTTTCCGTTTTAGATAATCCACTTCAGTTACTGTTCTCTGGTTTTCGAACAACAAACATCACACATTCATAATAGTATTTCATCATGGATAAATCATTCACAGTATATGTTGTCAAGACAGATTCATTCTCCACCTAAAAAAACAGTGTTTTATTTAATAACTTGCATGAATTTCACTGAAAATATCCATAGGTATTGCCACTTTTATAGTAAATTACACCCAGCCCTTTGAGCAACCTAATCTAGAATGATTACAAAAAATGAAGATTCATCAGAATAATAGTAATGAAGAAGAGGAGGAGGAGGAGGAGGATAGAGTGCAAATTGAAAACATAATGGTCAGTTTCAAATTTTTAAGAGCCAAGTATAGCAAAATCAGCAGGGCTAAACAATTTTTAACATTTGCAAAATAAAAAATAGTGTTACAATTTGTTTGGTGTCATCACTAAACTATCATTTTAAACATTCTTTTAACTCTGATTAATAGCTTCAGTAATATTAAGTCTACAACTACACTATTATAGAGAACCTAAAAGTAACTTCAGTAATATAATGAATACCATTGGGGGATCTTAAATTGGCGCAGATGAAGTGCACCTCTTTTCATTTGAAGGACCAGAACAATATATTGTACTGGACTGGATATCTGTGTTCAGAATGTTATACTGTACTTTATATCAATTAACACAACACACCAGTCAGGCTAGAGGCAACCTTACAATGTTATTTTGGGGGATAAAGAGATTATGGGCATGAGAAGCCCATCCTGAAAAAAAGTCTACCCTATATGGCAGAGGTAAGCAACTTTGCCCTTCCAGTTATTTCTAGATGAAAACCTCCATAATTTCTCACCTCTATGCCTCTACACTAGAGCAGGTGAGATTTGTATGCCAAAAGGGGAGAGCATCACCAATGTGCCCTCTAATTTTCAACTGTGCACTTTTCTGTGCATGTGTGCAAGAAACTTCCTTCCCCGTGCAGGTTCTGTCACAACTACTGTATAACAAAAATCAGTCAAGACGGTTGTGCAGGAGTGAGAAAGCCCCACACGAAGAGGGCTGGCGGAGGTGTGCATGCATGCCTTACTTAGAGGGAACCTTGAGCATCACTGTTGTCCATCTACTGCAAGCCTGTCCCCAAATCAAAATATTATATTGATGTTTCAGGGGAATAGGAAGAACATTAAAATATGTTTAATCCTGCCTCAGTGCTAAAATCAATCTAAACAGGGAGAAGTTTCAACTCCATAACATATTGTCTCTTGCCTATAAACTCACCACTGATACTAATTAAAAGCTGATAGGGACTCGTGGGCCTGTTCACTCTTCCTACAGTTACCTACAGCATCTTTTCTTCTCTGCTCAAATGATCCATTATCTTTCGGAACCTCACTGATCCTTGTCATACCTTTTTGTTTTTTGTTTGTATAGTTGTTCCCCACCATTTCATGTTTCATATACTGCAGTCCCGGGATATCGCAGAATCACAGTATATGAAACAAAGGGCTCCTGGGGCAAGCTGTGTGGGCCGGTTTGAGTCTTTCGGCACATACCCCAGGCCTGAAGGGCCTCCGATGGGCTTCCTGGGCCCGTCGGAGGCCCCAGAAGTGGTTTCTGGCGAACCCAAAGTCACTTCCGGAAAAGACCCTGGGGATGTGTAGCAGGCCCAGATAGGCCCCCCAGTCCCAACCCAACCCAGCATCCACATATTGCAGATTTTCCATTATCGTGGGTTGGGTCAGATCCCTAATCCCCGCGATAGGCGGGGGATTACTGTATTTACAAAGCCATCTATTTCTGCTACCTCTTTACTCTGGGGTAATGGAGGCAGCCTGTTCATTACTTAACTAACAGACATTCAACTACCTGAGCTCAACTGTAATTATAAATGATTAAAATGTCAACATCATCATGGAGTGCTACAAGATGTTGATGGAAGGCAAGTCTTCCAAGGCCACTACCTGAATTCAAGCAGTGTTTATACTGCTCTTTATTCTGCTGATATAATACAAAACACCTTACCTCAATATGGAATCCATACTGTAACATAACATTTTTTATATCTTCGTAACTCAGTTCAATAGACAATTCATTTGCTAAATTTTCAAAATGGTAGAGAAGAGGACCTACAATATGATGGAAAAATCAGTAAATTTAACTTGATAAACCTCTCTGACAATCATGTTTATATTCTACATGTCCTACCAGCAATGTAGGCCAAGAACACAACATGCCCTGGTATTTTAATAGCCTGCTGTAAACAGCCATTTTAAAACATTTTGTTCTTATGCAAAAACAGAATAAATCAATTTTGAAAGAGATTTTCACATTAAAACAGTACTTCCATATATTTAAATTTCATTTGAATTATACAAGATCATACACCATTAGTATCCCAGACTTCTTCCCACACCCTTAATATCACAGACATTACAATTACAGTGTTTTCCATTATAATCATCCTAAATTGCAATCTGCTTTAAGATACAGCAAGTTACCTAAGTTGATCCATATTCCTCCAGGTTTCAGTATTTTCCATATTGTATCAATGTAATCTATGACATTATGTGCTGTGTCTATGAAGAAACAGGTTGCTATGCAATCCCATATATCTGTATAAGTAGAAAAAATAAATAAATAACAGTAATCTAGATTCTACCTGTACATAGTCTACTATGAGTTGAGTCAGTTCTATTTTCGAATTAAGAGAGACCCATCACAATCATGACCTATAAAATCCAACCAAAGAATTCAGGACTCCTTTTAGGCCTGGAAGAAATCCTCTAAGACAAACAGATGTATTGTAATACAGGAATTATTCTGAAATAATAATCCTTGAATAAACTCATAGTTTAAATAGTTTTTCTCATAGGACTGGCAAATTCCCCAGTATTAAAGAAATGGTGCATTCGAAGACTAATGTAACATAGAAGCTGGCCAAATCATTCAGTTTGATTGCAGTGTGGTGCATACTTGCTTTATAACTTATCAGCAGTAGAAAGATTATCATGTTTAATAAGAGTCAAATTATTAAAAAGTAAATAATAAAACTTATTGGCAAAGGACACTTGAGTTGTAAAATGAATATCCAACACTTTAAAACACTAGTGAACATAAGAACATAAGAAGACCCATGCTGGATCAGGCCAAAGACCCATCTAGTCCAGCTTCCTGTATCTTAGTGGCCCCACCAGATGTGTCTGGAAGCGGATGAAACTAGGTATCTCTCCTGGTACCACTCCCTGGCATCTGGTCCTTGAGGTACCCCGGTTTTAAGCTTGAAGATGATACATCTCCATCATGGTTTGTAACCTGTGATGGACTTTTCCTCCAGGAATCTGTCCAATCCCCTTTTGAAGGCATCCAGGGCAGATGCCATCACCACATCCTGTGGCAGGGAGTTCCACAGATTAACAACGCGCTGGGTAAAAAAATATTTTCTTTTGTCTGTTCTTACTCTTCCAGCCCTCAATTTGAAGGGATGCCCCCTAGTTCTGGTATTTTGTGAGAGGGAGAAGAGTGTCCCTCTGTCCACTTTACTCATGCCCTGCATTATTTTGTACGTTTCAATCATATCCCCCCTCAGGCACCTTTTTTCCAGACTAAAGAGCCCCAAATGTTTTAGCCTTTCCCCATAAGGGAGGTGCCCCAGACCAGTAATCATTTTAGTCACTCTCTTCTGCACCTTTTCCAGTGCTGTCTTATTTTTTTAAAATAAAAAAGCAAAATAAAAAATAAAAAACAGCATTGATTACATAAATCCAAGTATTGGTTGATGAGTCTGGATAAGCATTTTGGTGTTTATCATCTAAAAACCAGGAGGGGTACTCTCCTTACTTACTACACTCTGAGTAGATTTCTTGAAAATCGCCTGCTGTCATAGAAAAGTTTGCACCGGGTGGAAGGCTGTGAGGGTCAACATCAGGGAAATAAATTGGCTGTATCTGATCGGCAGATTTCTTATTATTGCTAAACTGATGGATCCAAGGATACAGTTTATATGAATTAGTTTCACAGCATCTGTGAACATTAATCAGAAAAAGTTTCACGACGTTGCTTAGAACATAATACTAAAAACATAACACATTATAATATTCTTAGTTTGGTTGTTACTCGCATCAAAAAAGGTGGATGATCAACATTACACGAGTGGAATGGCATACATTGCTCTAGCAAACTTTCACTATGTAACAAGTTGCTGCTTGTTTTCCTTGCATGTGACTTGTGGCGAACAAGCAATATGGGTAACTGTTTGCTGCCAACATAAATAACTGATAGGATTTCAGCCAATAAATGGTTTTTTAATAATTATTCAAATATTTCCCCTTAAGTCCTGAATATTTATTACGTAATTGCATACTGGTACTGTGAACATTATAATAGTAATTTCAGAAACAGTTTGGAATTTAAAGTATTACTCTAGTTATAACAGTACAATCAATTTTAAGACTCTTCAAACAATAAATGAAGGTTACATTATGTTAACCACATTTAGAATCAATTTTTTAGAAACTTGCAGACAACAGAGTGTCCTGCAACCACTATTCTCTTCCTGCTTCAGTGGTGGAACGATGAAACATGTACAACATGGTTTCCTTAATTACATTTGAAGTGGACAACATGGTTTCCTTAATTACATTTGAATTAACTACAACATGAAACCAGGATGAGGTCCTGGTAAGTAACTAAGAGTTATTTAAGCAGTTTCCTGAATCACTTGGACAAGAAACTGACTTTTAAATGAACCAGAGTATCAGTAGCAGTTAAACGAAATGCAAATACAGGACCAGATAGATGTGCAATGAAGGAAAACAGCTAAATAAGTTTATGTACCTGTTGAGTACAAAATTAGAAGAAAAGAGCATAAAGAGGCTCCATTCATTTCCTTGGCAAGTATAACCAAGCATAGCTATTTCCCAGGCCAATCTACCTAGCCCAGCACCAGGTACCAGGATATTAACTTTGGAGAGGTCCCTGAAACACAACAAAAAGAATGGTTAATCCTTATTAATATTTAAACAGTCTGACCAATGAATGGATAGCCCTAATCAGATTGTTTGTTTCTTCAGACAGGCACAACTATCTGGATAATTTTGTGCAGCTTCCTAATTTCAGAATGTTTACAATGCATACTAACAAACAGGGATATCCAAACTTAGTTCCATAGTATATCTTCTACACTCATAATTATCATGTTTTCTTTATTTTTCTACAGTATTTCACATGCTGATTATTTAGTACAAAAACAGATGTGATAAATAACTAGGGTTTATATTTTAACAGAAAAAAATTAACCATTACTTTGATCATGCACTACATTACACATTTAAGCATGATTCTCTTATGAGGAAAAAAAGGCCTATAAATAAATGAATACAGTAGGACCCTGGAATCCGCTGGGGATCAGTTCCAGGCCTTCCTGTGGATAACGAAAACCACTGATAAGACAGAATGTCAAAAGAAACCCAAAACTGCTGTTTTGAGACAGTAGCTTGCTTTACGGCTGCTGTTTGTGACAGTAGTTTGCTTTACGACTGCTGTTTTACGACAATAACTTGCTTTACCGCTGTTGTTTGCGATAGTAGCTTGCTTTACAGCTGCTGAATTATTTAATCCCCCCTGCCAACCATGGATAACTGAGTGATTACTGAATCAGTGGATACGGGGGTCCTAATGTAGCTGGATATTTGGTTTCATTTGGAACAAAGAATCTTCCAGTGTAGCCCTCTGATTACTCACAATCAGATCCCACCTCATCCAATGAGGCTTACTTCTCAATACAGTGACCAAAATCCTGTTACAGTTACTGTACAAAGTTGTGTAACTGTATTACCCAAAGTTACCCTACATTACACACAAGAGGTGTAACTTTGAGGCAAACTGCTATTAAGAAACCTTCGAAGGCACTGACTCTTGTACACCAAGCCATGTGACCTGGGATGCAACAGACATTACCTAGGAAGACATCTTAACTTTTTGGAATTTGCTTCTAAAAGCTATGTTTTTGTGTAAATGTGCAACAGGATTTAGACCACCAAATTACAATCCTTGACTCCAATTCTATACCTTTATGTAAAAATAAAACCAGCTGAAGATAACAGTCTTGTCATCTTAATGTGTTGTTAATTAATTGGCAGAGAATTATTTTTAATCACCACCCTAAGATTCACAAATTGCAAATTTTCATTATGTACCTAAACAGATTCCTATTTGGTTAACAATAGAACAGAATCCTTTTTAGTTGCATCTCCTCTCAAGAGGACTGCTAGTCCGTTTCAAGGGCTCCTTCCTCCATCTCAAAGCCTTGGACACTGCTTGAATGTTTCACTGTAGTCTTGAGAGGCATATTATGCATTAATATGTGTAAATCTTCCAGTGTGATAGCTCCTTCACTGGACCTATCACTTCCATACAACAAACCATACATTTAAGAAATCAGATGACTTCAGTCTGTCTTTCAGTGCAGCTCTCTGCCTTTGTTATGCAATAAAATGGTCTTTTGAATTTTAGCAACTAAATAGCTGAGGCAGCTATTCAGTTGAATAATAACTTTTAAAATAATAATGCCCAACAAAGGCCAAATACAGGCTATAATAGTTACATTGTCATTTTAGGTTTGTTTAAAAAAACAGATTAACAGATTAACACAGTAAAATGAGTATCATGCAGAGATGGACTAAACAGTACACTCAGAAGCTGGGAATCTAACTGATTCACACAAGAACATGTGTTAAACTTATTACTCCAAATGACATAATGATATGTCCAGGAAGCCCTTCTTCAATAAATATGAAAGAATTGGGAACATTAAGCAATTTTACTGAGGTGCAATCATTTAACAACACCAGTAAGGCATTCAAAGCCACTGTTCATGTGTTTCAGTTGAACAAATCAATGAACATATGATTCTTTGTTCTACAAATGAATGTTTTGTCACATTTCAGTATACAGAAAACCTCTGACTAATGGAAGTATGCTCTGAACCAGTGGTTCCCAACCTTAGATCCCCAAATGTTCTTCAACTAAAACCTGCAGAAGCCTTTACCACTAGCAGTTCTGAGCAGGATTTTTGAAGTTGTAGTCCAAGAGTATTTGTGCACACCAGATTTAGAATCACTGGTCTCTCAACTAATAAGTTCAGCAAAACTAAATAGATGGATATAAATCAACATTTCACTATCAAATGAAATATGAAAGAGAGGAGCACATTTATGTAACAAGCCTGAAATTAAAGTTTGGTGGTGGGTTTTTCCACACAGAAAGAAAAGACTTAATCAGTGCAAGTCTTTCAAAAGTTCACAGGAATACGGCAGTAATAATTCATTTAAAATTAACTGAAAGTTTCCTGTCCTGTCTTCAGATTCTGAGGCTCCCTGAGGAAGCCTTGAGGGTCTCACAATGTTTGTGGGTTATGTGTGTGAGTGAACTGTAAAGGCCAAAAATCATCATATACACTGTAGAATGTCCTACTTCAACCATGCTGTCTAATGTAGCTAAATTCTGTGCAGCAGCAATTATAATTCGTGCTTAGGTTTCAACAATTGCTCAAGCACTCACAATTTAGGCTGGCTCAATTTATATGGTATTCCCCCTCCCTTGTTCTTCCTTGTTTTGCTGTAACTGGTACTATTTTATATATCTATGTACTTTGGATTTGGTCATTGACTGCAATAAAGTATTCATTCATTTATTCATTCATCATGGAATCACTGCCAAAGGTCCCAATCCGAGAAGCTTTCAATCAATTTTAATAAAATGGAATGATGCCATCATTCTACTTGTGTGCTGAAAAAATGTGCAACAGGATTTTAGCCAGTGAAAGCAAATGTAAGTCTCATCAAGTAACAAAGCCAAAAAGATGGATTAGACAAAGAAACTTGTTGCAACTTCTGTGCATGGCCATAAACTATCCACATAATTCTAACAAACCCAACAAGTCAACTGTTCAAAGCTTTCTTCCTCCCCCATCATAACATGCTTAAAATTATAAAAACAAATTGCTCAAGCAAGTGGCCTTTGTGACACAAACCTTTTCAGAGCTTTAAGAAAACGTTTACACAATAAAGTACTTACATTAGTCAAAGCTAGTAAAATATTTTAAAGACACACATTGATGAAATATTGATGGCATCCAACGGTGGCTTTACATTAGCAGAAAGTGCATATGCTTATGTATTAAAGAGCACCCAATGTTCACAACCTCCCTTACATACTGCAGTCACCAGTGTCATTTCCCGTATAATTCCAGGTGGTCACGTAACCTTCCTGAGCAGCTTTCTGGAACCACCCGGAGGCTGAAGTGGGTGAAAAGGGGGCCAGTAAAAAGTCTTACTGAAGAAGAGTGCATTCATAACCCCAGTAGCCCCCAATAAAAATATTGTATTGAAACACATAAAAATATATTTGCAGTGGCAGAAACCAAAAAGGTGCTTTCCATAATCTTTGTTTCCACTTGCATTACATAAATTGAGCTGAAAAATTCACAGATGCGTCAGTAATCCCAAAAGAAGTGTCTGTAAAAAACCAGAATCTCAGTAACAAGCCATAACTATAACCACCACAATTTCTTTTTCATAGGTAATAAATAAAATGGAACAGCAAGTGTGAAAAAATATTAAGAAACAGCACCTGTAGTCTTGCTGCTCTAGAAAGGCACTGACTTACTTTTCTCAAGTAAATGCTGTAGCCATCACAGCAGCTCTGTTAGAATGAGTAAGTTGAAGTCACAGTGCTACAAACTTTAACCAAGCTTCTATTTTCAATTTTGAATCACCCTTGAGTTTATACTGCTAATTTTGAGTTCAATATTTTGTTTAATACTGAACTGAATGTTCCAAAAATTTTAATCCAAATAGAAAATGTCTAGAAACTAAGCCTGAGGGTTATTATGTAGTTTTTAAAACTAAGAAGGAAGAAGAATAAACATATTCTACCTCCTTAAAAATCATACTCAATTCTAGTCAGTAATTATCATAATGATATTATTCAATTATACTGCTTAAATATTAATTACATCAGGCATGTCAAAACCTCAGCCCTCCTGATGTTTCGGACCACAACTCCCAGAATTCCAAGCTTAGATTGCCAATGGCAAAGGACTGTGGGAGTTGTGGTTCAAAACATCTGGAAGGCCGAAGTTTGGATGTGCCTGAATTACATGCAGCAAGTGCATAGATAGTATTAAACCTTAACCCACTTACCAGGGAACAGACCCCACTGAAACTGTATCTACTGAGTAAAAGTGCACTGGGCTATATTATAAAGCAGTGTTTTTCAACCTTTTTTGGGCAAAGGCACACTTGTTTCATGAAAAAAATCACGAGGCACACCACCATTAGAAAATATTAAAAAATTTAACTCTGTGCCTATATTGACTATATATAAAGTAATTCTCTTGAATAGGAATCAAATAAACACAAAGAAAATATTTTATAATTACTTTATTATGAAATAGTAAGTAAACAGAAATATGAAAAATTATAAAATACTTTTCAGTGCGCAACCTGGGCCTGTTTGGCTGAACACAAAGCTGATATTCTGGCATGGGTGCTAAAGGTGGCACTCAGAGCCCTTTCTGTGGGCACCCGACATCATCCCTTCACAGCCACCTGTATTCAGGTTAAATTGCTGTATTGCCACTTTATGAAAAAATTAGTGGGTTCTGAATTGCAGTTTGGGCACTCGGTCTCTAAAAGGTTCGCCATTGCTGGTGTAGGGAGAAGCAGGACAGAGGGGCCACAGATTGAGGCAGCCCGCTCTCTAGCACCCAGTTCCCACTTACCTGTGTTGTTTTAAAGACATTTTGCCCTGCATGGACTTCTGTGTCCAGTGGAGACCTGAGAAGGGGCACTGACTCTCCAGGAACACAAATAAGGCCCAAAAGCCCATCTTGCTCTCCACAGTGGCCAAGGCAGATGCCTTCAGCAAGTCCAGCGACAGGAGGGGAGGAGGATGAAGGAGGGCGGAAGGAAAGAAGCCAGAAAGTGTTCTGCTTGTATACTGCCCCATACCACTTCAAGGAGTCTCTGGGCGGTTTACAGTTTTAATTACAGTAGGCAGGCTGCTAGACATACACATATGTAGGCTAGAAATGAGCACGTTTCTATGAAGAGGGGAAAGGGTACGAATGGAAAGAGAGAGGTGGGGGGAAAAGAAAGAAAAGACAGAGAGAGAGAAGAGGGCAACCCAAGACAGAAAGAAAGGGGCAAGACTTCAAGGAACCCATCGCGGGGCCCCTCAGAGACGGCTCTTCCCCTCCCGGACCCTAAAGGCCGGCCGTCAGGCCGTGCCAGTAGCCCCCCCCACCCGCCCGCCTCCTTAGCCCAGGCCCGGCAGAAGCCTCCTCCATCCCCTCCTCCTCGCAGCCCTGCCGCGGTGCTTGTGCGGCAGCCGGGCGCCCCTCCTCCCCTTCCTCTCATCTGGCGGTTTGTTCTGGGCTGGGGCTCCCGGGCCGGCTCGTGTTGGCGGGTGGGCTGTCAGGCAGCTCAGTCCATTGGTAGCTCCCAGGAAAGGGGTGGTGGTGGTCCAGGGTAAAAAAAGGGGGGGGGAGAGGGAAGCGAGCCAGTCGCGGCGGCGGCGGCAGGCACAGGGCAAACACTAAGAGAATGACTGGGGCCAGGTCCGCCCGGGGAGGAAGTGACGCCAGCGCCGCGGGCCTTGGGGGGGAGGAGCCAAGCTGGCCCTTGGACGCTATTTATAGCGCCTCCCAGCTGTGGGCCGCCCGCAGGCCCTGGGTTGAATTTCTTTAGAATTTTTCAATTTTTCCCACGGCACACCAGGCAACATCTCGCGGCATACTAGTGTGCCACGGAACAGTGGTTGAAAAACGCTGTTATAAAGTTCCTATATTCTAATCTCCCCTTCCACCTGCTACTCTTCCTTTCACCCATGTGTGTATAAATATCTGCTGAAGAAGTAGGCTGCAGCTCACAAATGTATATGCCAAATGAAACTTGTTAAGATTCCATCCAATCATCCAACTTCACTCTGCAATGTAGTGACTTAATAACCCTTTACCCTATTTCCACTTTTAAATAAGCTTATTTATGAAATACATTCTTATATATAAAGAAATTAAGTAATACTATGTATATCTGGTCATGGGAAATTTTAATGAATCCAAAACTAGTGTGGGTTGGGCTTAACAAATACATATACTGTATGTAGAAGACTGGGCTAAAATGTGGAGAATGAGAATAAAGGAAAATTTCTTTAAAATAAGTTTAAAATGGTATTTGACGCCAGTGAAATTGAATAAAATGAATGCAATTTTTTTAAGCTTTGCTGGAAATGTGATAATGAGATTGGTACCTTTTTCATTTGTGGTGGGAATGTAAAAAGGTACAGAAATTTTGGAAATGTATTTTTAAAGAACTAAGTGACATACTAGAAATGACTATAGAGCCCAAATCTGATATTGCTTTGTTATCAATATTTGTGGATCATAGTTATGATGTTAAAACTAAAGAGTTGATTAGAAATTTGTTGACAGCAGCTAGAGACCCATCTGTTTAGGGAGGTGTTTGGTGACCTTTCATTTTAATTTTTTTTTTAAGTTTTCCCCCCGCCATCTTTGCCTTCTCTTAAGCTTAATAAATTAATAAATAAATAAATAAATAAATAAATAAATAAATAAATAAATAAATATAGTTTAATAATTGCTAGAAATTGGAAATCTAAATATGAACTATATTTAGAAGAATGGTATAATGAAGTATGGAATATTGCTTTAAATGATAAATTGACTTGTTCTCTCAAGGTTAAAAAAGGAGAGTTAAAAAGAGATATTTTCTATGATATATGGGGTAGATTTATTGAATATGTGCTTGTACGGGATAAGGGTAAAGTTTCCGCGCAACAATCGATTTTGTTCTAGAGGGGAGGATGATGAATGTAAATATGAAGAGTGATCCTGTTGGTGAAGGGGTGCACTGTTGTTGATGTTTGTCTTTTTTTAATGTAATTTGTATATGTTTTTAAAATAAAAAAATTAAAAAAACACAAATACATATACTATAGAATGTAGCTAGTAAGTTAGGAAGACAGAACACTTCCAATATGGATCCTTAACTGTAAGCATTCCTGCATAACACAGAACGAGATACATAAAATACTGCTTTTTCCACTGACCTGCAGCTGAGGTTATTAGAAATCCCAAACCTTCTCATTTTAAAGGTATAAAAACTTACCGTAGTTTTTTTTAACTGAAGACATTCTTGAATGCCTTGAATCTAACAAGGGAAGGGTACTTGTGTTATAGTCTGAATGAGCTGTTAAGCTTTTTCTTCGTTAAAACTTGCTCTGTTGGCAAAGTAATGCATTTGCACTGACTAGAAGGGAAGTCAAAATTAGGGTTGAATAAACCTGACTATTTTGTACTAGCCCATCATAGCTACAAATCAACTCTGCCAACAGGATCAAGCAACACATTACAAGAAGTACAATGTGCCAGGGTATTGCTAGCTATTTATAAGTGAATAATTGGACTTCACATTTAGAAATATTAAGACCACCCAAGTATCATGAACTTTTTTCTGGCTCGAGTTTGATATTAACCTTATCACCTTTCTAACAATATATGCCTTGATATCCAATATGATTCATTTGGCACTAAGCTATAAATATATTTTAAATATGTATCTGCTTCCCAGTTCTGGTACACTGGCCATTCTGCCTCAGACAGACAGCTGCACTAAATAGGCCTTTACTCTCTTCCCTACTCTGGTTAAATAAATAAGACAGTCAAACTAGATATTTACCATACATCTCAATTATTCTTATTCATGATGAAAATATTAACAATCTATATAAAATTTACACTTGTTTCTAATCCATGGTGTTACCGTATCAAATCTAAAAGCAAAGTAATCCCCACAACTGTAGTTTTTGGGCCGCTGCACTGAGGCTCTGGAGGAAAAACTTTAAAAGTTTAAAATAATTATATACAAAATATAGGCCAATGATTGCTTTCCCTTATACAGTTAATAATTGAGTTTTCAAAGGTCAATTAATACAATGTATCAGCATTTTAAAGCACCACCCTGTATCTAAGCATTATTGGCAACAAGTGCATGATTGTTCATTTATCCATTCAAACAAGTCTTAACAATACTTACCATCGATCTTTTGGGAAGTTTTTTACAATTTCATTAATAATTGGTTGATAGCAGGAATCTCTCTCAGGCTTCCCAGTTTCACTCCAATCTCTTACAAATTGTTTTAAAGTTGATTTTAATTTATCCATATCAAAAGTTGAAGCGGGTGTAATCTTTCCATTACCCTAAGAAGGATGTTAAAAAAAGTTAACCATGGAACTGAGGGGGGGGATAAGTATTTATTTTATTTATTTTTGTAACTTTTGTTTTTACACTTCAAACAGCAATGTTATTGAACTTTAGTTGTTATGTCCTTCGAGACAAGAGCTCATGACCAGCAATTTAACCCTAAATGAGACAATTACATGTCCTCAAATGAACTCTTGATGTATCATTTCTCCCAGCTGAGCATTTATATGTCTTGGCATATAAATTGTAAAAATAAAAAATAAAATAAAAATAAATTTATTAATTAAAAAGACCCCAGAAGAAATTTGGCCTTGGTTACCAGTGTCAGTTAAAAGTCTGCTTTAGGCAAACAGAAAGGCTTCTCTCAGATAGAAAGAAATACTTATTATTTCAAATCATTAATATGCTGCCAAAGTGAGGTATTTAGGAAGTTAAAAGGTGAGGTAATTGGATAGTGTAAACATTAGTGATACTTTCTTATAGAAGACTACATTAATGTTCATGAACAGAAAAACAAACACAGCATATTTTCTTTTTCTGAGCCCTGTGGTGCAGTGGTTAAAATGCTTGTACTGCAGGTAAAACTGTGCTCACAACCTGGGGTTCAATTCCAGGTAGCAGGCTCATGGTTTACTCAGCCTTCCATCCTTCAGAGGTCAGTAAAATTAGTACACAGCTTGCTGAGATGGAGCAATGCGTTACTGTAACTAAAACTGTAAACTGCCCAGAAACTACTTGAAGTGGTATGGGGTGATATATAAGCAGAACACTTTTGTTTTAAACAAGGAATACCTTTGATAGCTCTTTAAAATATAGTATTTTATAGAATATGCCTTAAAGTTTCATAGATAGGAGCTCTTGCAGCCTATTAAAGTTTATGCATTTTTATAATTTAAAAACATTCTGTAAAGTTTTAGTCCTAAACTATAAAAACTATTTTCACTAACATAGCTTTCCATATTATGAAACTAGAATTTATTCTAACAAATGCAATGCAAATGCAGTTTATTAAATTTCATGACTATGATGTAATTTGATCAAAAAACATGAAGGAACAAAATACCTTTACTAAAATACTATACATGATTGATTAGCCAAATTAAACATAACTAATTTACAAAAGAGGTCTATCACGTGGAAATAAAATTGTACTACAATGCAGAAAATCCCTGATATTGCACATAAATAGCAGTTTTCAAAACACAATTTTAAACATACATCATCACCATATTCTTTATTTTCAAACATGTTTGTGCAATCCTTCACAATTGACTGCAAAATTCCCTGGTTGTGGTCAATACACTTCCGAATCTTGTCTAGATGAGGAAGAAACTGAGGAAGCAGTTTTTGTTGATTGGCTGGAAGGGATCTAAACTGTCTTTCTGTACGATTCACTCTTTCATGCATATTAATTCTAGAAAGGAGAACACAAAAATATTAGAAACAGGATGGAACTGTTTTTTTGGTATAAGTCCTGTACTTTAAAGATTCCCACACTGGATTTTCAGAGCTTTTATCCATTATATTGGAGTTCCTAGACCTCTAGTGGAGTTATGTCATTATTACCAATATATCCAATTCAAGATACAAACCAACAGCTTCAACCTAATACATGACAGTAATACCTTGGTTTAAGAATACCTTGGTTTAAGAGTGTTGCAAGACAAGCAAACATTTCTGTTACAGTCGTGACGAATCTTCGTGACCCCATATCCATGGAGTTTTCTTGGCAGGAGTACTGGAGTGGTCTGCCAGTTCCTACACCAGGCGCCTACAGCACCTGGTGTTCCCTGGTATTCACCCATCCAAGTACTAACCAGGGCTGACCCTGCTTAGCTTCTGAAATCAGGTGAGATCAGACATGCTTAGGGCATCTAGGCAGCCTCTATTAACATACATCTGTCCTACCAAAATGCATCTGTTTATGATGATAAATCCCCCTCATACAATCAGAGAAGCCAGTTAGGAGAAGCTGTTGAGAGATCTGCTGCAGATTTCCCACCCAAGGCACAGGGAGGATGTGATCCCCTGTGGGCCACGGCCAGCGCTGGCCACAGGTGAGAGACGGTGAAAGGAGAGGCATCCAACATCTGGAGGGGCCACCACATTCCCCATCCCTGCTCAACTCACAAGGTTCCATTCTCAATATAGATAGATAGATAGATAGATAGATAGATAGATAGATATAGATACACACACACACACTCAACTTTGTGTGTGTGTGTGTGTACACAACACACACACACACACACACACACACACACACACACACACGCAAAATTTATGTCGTCTTTCTCCCCAGTTTTTTTTTTGGGGGGGGGCAGTTTCAGAATAGCCTCTTCACTAGATGGAGAGTTCCGTCTCGGAAGATGGTGGCGGTATATAACTATAATAATAAATAATATGGTGCGGTCCAATAAATAAATAAATAAATAAATAAATAAGGCCGGGTTACCCGTAGTAACGGAAGGCGTTGATAATCCTCCGGAAGTGGTCCCGCTCCAGCCGTTCCTCCTCCTCCCCTTCTTTCGCGTCCGTCGGAGGGAGCCGCGGCTGCCGCGGGTCCCGAGGGCGGCGCTCGGTGCCCAGCGGCGCGTCTCCGTCCCACCGCTGGCCCTCGCCCGCCTCCTCGCCGCCGCGCTCTTCCTCGCTCGGCCGCCGCCGGCGCATCATCGCCCTCACCACCGGCGGCGGCGGCGGCGGCGGCGGCAGGGACTCCTTCCGCGGCAAAGCGCACGCGGCGGCGGCGGCGGCGGCCACGGACATCCCGCTCCCCCTCCCTGGAGGACCAACGGCCAAACCCCTTCCTCCTCCTCCTGCCCCTCCTCCTCCTCCTCCTCCTGTTTCGCCTCGCGCCCGCTTCCTCGCTGGCTCGGGCGCTTCCGGCTTCATGGAGGAGCCCAAGCGCCCCTCGCCTCCGCAATCGACCAACCAAGTCGCGGAGAAGGCGAACCCCACCCCCTCCGCTCCCTCTCTCTTTCCGCTCCCGCCCGGCCGCCCGCACTCTCTCTCTCTTATTTCACGCCAGGACTCCGTATCGTCATCACGCAAGCGTGCCTCGCGAAGAGGGCAGAGAGAGAGAGAAAAAGAGAAGACGCCACGCAGACGCACTGCGAGCCCGAGTCTCCCTTCACGCCTCCCCCCTCCACGCTCGCCCTCTGAGCAGTTCCCGCGAGGAGATCCCGGAAGAAGCGGCTCCGATGCCTTTCCCTACTAGGCGGCGTGACGTCATCGTCGCCCGTCGCTCAGCCCTTCCCCTTTTTCCTTTTTCCCTACGCTGCTTTTCCCAATGGGTTTTTGGAACTCAAACATCAGCTGCTGACGATGCCCGTTGTGGCCTCGTTGGGATATGGGAGTACAGAGTTCAAGAGTAATACGTCCTCAGCAGTCGCTTGGTTGGAACGTTTGGCGTCCTGTGATGATAAATCCACGTTTCAAATGCTTTTTGCCTTTTAAAAAAAGAATGTGTAGATTGTTCCACACTTAGTGACCCTTACAGCATATTGTGAAACTAATTTTGGCTCGGAAAAGTTGGGGGCCGACTTATACATGGGGTGCCTCTTATAGACCGAAAAAAATTATAATTAATGGCCTTCAGAAGGCCTGTTAGCAGCCATTCTTGGGTCTTGCAAAGGCTTTATTTATTCCTGTTCCATTCAGTTTTTCTTGGCACTAATTTCTCTTTTATCTGTCTAGATGCCCTAAGCACATCTGATCTCCCTGATTTTGGAAGCTAAGCAGGGTTGGGCCTGGTTAGTACTTGGATGGGAGACCTCAAGGAATACCAGGTGCTGCAGGCGCCTGGAGTAGGAACTGGCAAACCACTCCAGTATTCCTGCCAAGAAAACTCCATGGACATGGGGTCACAAAGAGTTGGTCACGACTGTAATGACACAACACACACACACACAATTTCTCTTTTGGCAAGTCTTACCTTCACAAAGTATTTCTGAGACCCCAGTAATTGTGTATCAGGAAGTCTAGCAAAAGACTTGTTAATCTAGCTGTCATTTTGTTTTTCTGATGGTCCATAGCTCCTGCTACATTATGTTTCAAACAAATCAATCCCTGCCCACTAGCCCATGCACTCCATTCAGATGTCTTTATTATTCAGCTTTTGTATCCATGTGTAATAGTATACCATATCATATACAGCGGAAACTGTATAACAAACGGTTTGTATAACAAAAAATCTGTACAACATAAAACATTCCGGAGATAGGGGGAATTTGCTTAACAGAATTGCCTACGGGGCGAATCTGTACAACATAAAAATGGTCATGATTAGGGATTACTGTTTTCAATGCATTCCTATGGGAAAATTTGTATAAAGGAAGGTTTGCTTAACAGAATTTCTTTTGGAACGAATTAATTCCTTTATACAAGATACCACTATAATGGGAATAACCATGGGCAGGATTTCCAGGGATGGATCCTTACACATAAAAGATTGAATCCACTTTATAGTTGCCCTCCTAGGTCTCTTCTGATTTCTTGACTACAGTTACATTTGGATTGATTGAAATGAGGCTGTAGAAGGTCTTTTCCAGTTATTTTATTAGTCACATTAAAATTGTACAACATCTATATGCATTATCTTTGTCTTTTGAATGTTCAACTGTAATCTTGCTTTTGCATTTTCTTCCTTAACCATCAACTGTTTGAGACATTGCGATTCTTTATTGCGCACAGGATGAGGTTGTCATATGTTATTTTGAGCTTCCCCATGCACAATTGTGCACTAGGGCACAACATTGCTTGTTTCCTGAGAAGGACAGCTTAAATACGTTATTATCCTATATTTAACCCACCAAATATGGTTAATTGCAGCACAACAGCCCAGACAACCATGAATAAATGTACTATATGTGTTGTGAAAAATTTCCATGGAAGATTCTCAACCTCATACCCCTGAATGAGTTGACATAAAATTATGCCTGTGGACATTCACAGGGATTTACGCTGATACAGTTCACATGTCAGATTGCACAACTAGCCACACAACTGACTGCAGGAATGACTGTGCAACTGGATCCACGGAACTGCTTCCTAAATAAGAATTTAATCTTGGTGCAGATTTCACAGAAAGTACATAATTCCATTGTTATGGCAGTTCTTATAGCTGTAAGTTCACTTGTTGGTCCAATTCTAAGTGCTGGTTACGATCTGTAAATCCCTATATAATTTGAGTCCAAGTTAGCTGAAGGACTGTATCCCTTCTTAATGAGTCTTCTTGGCTCCTAAGGTCCTCAGAGGCGGCCTTGGTCTGTCCCACTGCTTTCATAGACACTTCTGGCGGGAACCCAAGAGAGGGCCTTTTCTGTGACTGTTCCCAGGTTTGGAACACATCTTGGGAGGTTGGTTCCCTCCTGCTGGTCCTTCCGGCTGCATGTGAAGGTCCATCCTTTTTAGACAACTAAGTGGCCACAAAAAATTCCAGTATAATTCTTTCCCTGATTTAATATGATTAAGAGGAATTATGAGAAAGGGCTCAGTCCCTGTTTAGAAGTTATTTTTTTCTTTATTAAACATTTTTAAAGTTTTTATTAAATATTATAAAAGTACAATACCAAAAAAAAAACATAAAACAACAAAATATCAGGAAGGACGCATTAATCAAAACGCACACCAATATAACAAAAATATAACAAACATAATAGACAAAAACCCAGTGCAACCCAATTTTAATAACAACACTTCCCTTTTCTACCAAGCAGGATTTGTAATTAAAAAAACACTTCAGCTTTGCAAGAGTTACATTGGTAACTTACTCAAGACATCCCTGCATACTTTGCAGCATTGTGGGTTGCATTTCTGTGGCAGGGTTGCTGGAAAAATAGAGCAGGGAAACCAAGAGTCTGCACTGCGGAATTTTTGTTGGTGTTACAATTGCTGTGGAGGAAGCTTATATCCCTTTTTGAGATGCCTAGTGGGAGGGGCCACTACTATATGTGGGAGACAGTATTGCATAAAACAAGGAGAAGAAAAACTGTAATAGGAAACCAAGGTGTCTGGAATTATCTTCTGCAGATGACTTGAGAGTTTTAAGGCATTAGTGCAGGGGTGGGAAACCTTCAGCCCTCCAAATGTTTTAGACTTCCAACTTCCAGAATTCCAAGCCTATACTTCCACTGATAAAGGACTGTGGGAGCTGTGATGCATAACATCTGGAGGGCCAAAGGTTACCCACCCCTGCACTAGAGTAAGGATTCAGGAGCAGAGGACTGGCAGCACTGCAGGTAGGTGTAATAATAGAACACAGATGGATATCACAACGTGGGAGCACCACAGCACTCAAATTGGTTAACTACTTCTTTATTTATATATTCATTCATTTATTTACCTCGCTTTCTCCTTGAAAAAAGACCCAAGGTGGATTACAACATTGAAGGAAAGTGTTCCAAGTTGAAGACAATGAGTATACATCCAAAAAACTAAAGACAACATCTAAACGCTAAGAAAAATGAGTGTAAAGCATCTTTCAAAATTAAAAAGGCAATATTAAAGCTATGAACAGTAAGTAAATATAGAAAGTAAAATGCCACTCTGAGAAATGGATATTAGAAACAAAGGAAAGCAACTACTATAAATCCAGTCCAAGAGGTAATGCATAAAAATCCATCTAAACTGGTAGCTGGTTACTGAGGGAAAGCTTGCCCGACAAGAAAGGTCTTTGCCAGCTTGCATAAGGCCAACAAAGGTGAGACAAGTCTGGCCTGTGGAAGGGAGCTTCAATCAGAAGGACTTCAATTAGTTTCTTTAAACACCGTATTACCCATAAGGAGTTTTTGAAAATAGGGTTTGTTCTTGTTCCCATCAATGAGTGTCACTTCAAATAATCGTAAGAGAGCCTCATTCACCTGGTGAAGAAATAAACACACATGTACGTGTTTGCGGTTAGTTCACAAACACTGCTGTATTTTTAATAGCCCCCCCATCTGTTTGTATTTTTATTTTTAGTTCTTCAGTATCAGGATGCTAAGTGTTATGTCATCAAATTATACCAAAGAAGTTGTATTTCCCCATTACAAACTATTAAAGGTCAGTGTGTATGTGTGCGTGCACACACATATAAATTATACACAATACACACAGTTATATGCTGTCTCAGACGTAACAGCTATTATGGTAGTTTATAGTTACAGCAATCCTATTTGGGCTTTTCAAAGTAAGTGAGATATTTGAGGAGTTACTTTAGCAATTCCACACCCCACCCACCGTGAGTGTCCGTGCCTGAGTATAGAGATGTGAACCCAGGCCTCCTCAGTCCTAGCGTGTCACTACACTGGCTGAACTAGGTTGCTATTAGATGCCCACTGTCTAAAATTGTCCACAACACCTCAATGTTACCACATCAGATCATTGTGGAAAATGAAAATGGAACACCCCCTGCTGATGGGGTGCACCTGCCATCAAGGACCCCAGAGAACTACAATAGTTCCATTCCCTGAACTCTCCCAACTGCCCCAGACTCCCACATTTTGTACTCTTTGCAGAACACTTTGATCAACTAACAGTGCAGTTCAAACTCAGACATACACTGGTCCTGGTGGGTCTGGAACCAATGGAAGTATCCTGGGCTGGTACAGGATGGCGCTGTGGGATGGCGCTGGCTGATCTCTGATAATACTAGCACAGTTCTTCTGCTGGCTCAGATCAGTCTAGCAGAAGAAAGGGGTGAAGGGCGAGAGGCCTAAAGAAGCTGCTGAGCAGCACAGCAGACCCAAAAGCCCTCTCTGCCCTGACTTGTGGCCACTGCAACCACAAAAAGTCAGGCTGGAGCTAGAGTACTCTAAAGTAATTTCCAATATCCCTAAGCTGGAAGGAGTTTGGAGTCAGCACAGACTCAGCCATCTGTGTCTGCTCATTCAGGCCTCAGGCCTGCCAGCTAACTGAAACTGCTCCTTATTACCTGGAACACACAAGTTAAGATGCATCTCTCTAAATGAATTGTTCCCATCTTCCTAATGCCGGGACCCTTTAATACAGTTCCCCATGTTGTGGCGACCCCTTGCCCTGCTTGGAAGAGGTCACAAGCCCCCTTTGGCAGGCCACTGCCGTAGATGCCATAGAGAATTTCCCTCTACAGCAGGCATGTCCAAACTTCAGCCCTCCTGATGTTTTGACCAAAACTCCCAGAATTCTAAGCTTAGATTGACAATGGCAATGAACTGTGGGAGTTGCAGTCCAGAACATCTGGAGGGCCAAAGTTTGGACATGCCTGCTGTACAGGCACCCCCAGCCAATTGCAGCCTCTGGTGCCATTGACTGATGTCCCTTCCAACCTATCAAGCTGTAACTCACTCTTTTTCCCCTTTCCTCCCCCTCCTCCACCCCTGTGAAATGGTTGTTCGACCCCCAAAGGGGTCCAGACCCCCAGATTGGGAATCACTGCTCTAAATGAAAAGGGTACTTTACTGAACTATTAATCAAAGAATTTGTAACATTCCGAATGTCTCTTAATGAAAGTTGTTTTAGCTGGGGCTAACCACTTACTTATCTTTTTTTTTTAATTTCTTGAGCTATGTCATTATAGATCCTTGAACACAGATCTTCTTGTGATTTCATTCCATCCAAATAAACTGCAAGAAAAACAGTCATCTTAAGCAGAACCAAAATTTGGACGAGACTGTCTTATAACAAACAAGGGGGATCTAACTTAATGGAATTATATTGAAAATAATATCGAAAGGTTATGCAGCATTCAAATGCCACTCTATAATTAGTTTCACTAAGATTTTTTTACACAGATATGGTTTTAAAACAATTGTCTAGACAATTAATCTCAAGTGTATCTCCAATATCAACACAAATGCTTAAAGAAAATGGCCAAGACTACTTTCTCATATTGGAACTGTATAAACAAATGGCTTCTATCCACTCAGATGAGTTCCACAAATACCAGAATATTTGCCATACCAATGTCATTTTCATTTTCTTCCATTTCTCTTTTGTGCTTCAGATACATGGGCCACACATGTCCATCGAAGTACCCGGGTGGGTCTGGTGGATCATAAACTCTGTTGCTACACAAAAACACACACACATCTATATATGCAGGGGCTTCACTCACACAATTTGCTTAACCAAAATTTCTGTGAAGAATACGGAAAGTCTTGGGAAGAGTGATTTAAAATTTCTACTTCCTCGGATGAAAATTACTAAATGAATTCGTATTCACACTATACTTTGTGCCGTGTGTTTAGATGCAATTAAGGGCTCCATTTCAAGGTGACTAAATATTAAGGCTATGCAGCAGTTCCCTCAAACATACTGCAAGTTTCTGCTTTGTGACCAAGCCTCCTCACATCTGCTGGATTTTATCGTATCTGCTTAGCAAAACATTTAGTGCCTACCTTGTTTCTGCTGCAATCCAGCACCCTCCAGATGTGCTGCATTGCAACTCCCATTGTCACCCAAGCATGTTGCTGCAAGGGCTGGTTGGAGATGATGGGGGTTGTAGTTCAAGGAAGGTTGGACACCTTTCCTTCATAATTGGTCTCACTAGACCAGTGATGGCGAACCTTTTTGGAGACTGAGTGCCCAAACTGCAATTCAAAATCCACTTATTTTTCACAAAATGCCAATACGGCAATTTAACCTGAATACAGTGGTGCCCTGAGTTACAAATGCTTTGAGTGCTACCCTTCGGGAAAGCAAGGATCACAGAGCAGGCTTTTGAATTTCCCATGGCCACGGCACCCTCGCTGTGGCCACATGAAATTTAAAAACCGGCTCTTCAGTCCTTGCTTTCCCGAAGAGTAGTGGCCCAGCTGCCTCTCTACACCATCAGGAAAGTTCGGGGGGAGTGGTGGTGTTTTGTGAGTTACTTTGTAGCCCCAGTTTACTCTCCAGCCATGCAGCTTTTGGGATGTCCAGAGCAGCGTGGCTGGAGAGTAAAGTGGGGCTATGAACGAGTCCACAAGCTGCTGCTTCCCCTTCGCCCATCTCTCTGCACGGAGCACAGTGGCATGCTCTGAGCGGAAGGGGGAGTGCCATGGCTGTGAGGAGGTGATGTCGCATTCCTACGGAAAGGTCTCCGCGTGCCACCTTTGGAACCCGTGCCATAGATTGGCCAACACTGCACTAGATGTTAGTTAGTACTCTGACAATTCCAACACTGCACTAGATGTTAGTTAGTACTCTGACAATTTTATACTTATGATACCTACTGATGTCATTACTTCATTCATTCATTCATTCATTCATTCATTTTTATACCGCCCATCTTCCCGCAGTAACTCCGGGTGGTGAACTCTTAAGGAAGAGTATAATCTTAAATAAGACAATGCTTATTTTAAGTCAGGCTGCAGTGACCCTGGAGAATCTTACATTCAAAAACCCACATGAAAGCTTGAGGCTGATTCTCTGTGTAGACTTCTTTGGGACTCATCCCCACTAAACTTTTTGTTTTGTTTTGTTTTGTTTTAAACGAAGATTATTTAATCATAGAGTTGGGAATGAACCTCAAAAGCTATCAACAAACTGCACATGTAGGGATTAAACAACTACAAAACCCTTGATAGATAGCTATTTAGCTTTTGCTGAACACCCCAAAACAGTTGTCTAGGCTGTATCATTTTTATAAAGCAAGTTAAAAATGCTTTAAGCAAATAATCTCCCTGCCGTCACCACTTATCTTGCAGGGGCAACAGGGAGACTGTGATTGTAGAACTAAGAAATAATGATGTACATAAAATTTTAAGATCACAGTACCTTCTCCTCCTTTTGCATTCTTCATAAGGAATTGTTAGGAAATACTTTTTATCCCATATATCACTGAGAGGCCTGTAAAGATAAAGCAGTACATCAGATGTGCCTGTTTGTTAAGTGCTATTTACGCTTGTTTCTCAAACTTGCTTACTTGTAGTTATACAGAAGGAAGCCTTCAATAATTAAGACACAAATATCTTCTGCTCCTTTCTGATCATCATGCACACCTTTGGGTGATCCTGTCGATGCCGTGTCTTCCGGTTTTGTCATCCAAGACCGTATGTTCATCACCATCTTCTCCATATAGAGGGCATCAAGAACTTGAGGCATATAATAAGCAGAAGGCGAGAATTAGAAATTCCTTTAAAACACAGTCATTGCCATTACCTTTGGATAATGCAGAGGAAAACCGGTGTGATAGCACAGAGTAAACATTGCATCAAGGCAGAAAATAAACAGCAACAGTGGAACAGCAAAATGTATTGAGTAACTAAACAGTGGAAACACAGTGCATCAATCTCAATTCCACGCCCTCTCTTTTCTCCGGTGAAGAGAAGGTGATGTAGTTTGGGGGTAGGCAGGGGAGGTGAGAGAGACAGACTTGCGCAAATTTATCCAGATGGTTTCACAGCTCAGTGGCAACTAGAATTTCAAGTTCCCATGAACCAATCCAACATTTAAAATAATAATGAGTGACGTCTCATTACCATACCAGATTTGCTAAGATTCTTGGTAAATAACAGAAGTAAATATTAAAGAGGAAAGTGGAGCAGTTTAATAATAGTTCAACATCAGCAAGAGGGAAATGAGGTCTTCCATTTGATGGCCAAACCTTGCACACTGTATTATACAGATTTAAACTGGACCATCAAGGCATCTACATGTTTAATGTATCTTTAAAGCATAATTAACATCCTCGGAAAATGTATATCTTTAAAGCCTTCTGAAGCAGCCAGGCTGGTCTCCTATGGGTGGCCACAGCGAAGGAGGTAAAGAAGGCTTCCACAAGGGAACAGGCCTTCTTGGTAGTGGCTCCACATCTTTTAAACAGCCTTTCCATAGATATCTGTCAGGCACCCCCGCTCCAAGCCTTTAAGACATTGCTAAAGACCAGTCTCCTTGAGGAAGCTTTGCAGAAACTGTCCCTCTGCGTGAACTAGGAGCATGGATCATCCATTGACCAGCTATGTGTTTGTTGTGCATTTGGGATTGCATTGATTTTGGATTGTTGTGGATATGATTAGAGTGGTGGATTTGGGTTAGAAATTGGAGGATTGTTTACATTATTGTCAACCACAGAGCACAGTGCTTTGCACTAAACTGGGCAACATACAAATTGCTTAAATAAATAAATAAATAAATAAATAAATAAGAAAGAAAGAAAGAAAGAAAGAAAGACAAAATTCAAGTGTAAAACGCTTTAATGGTTATCCTGTACAAATAAATCTTGTATGAGACACTTTGGGCCTTTTTACACAACCCCTAAGATCCGCTGGCCACTTAAATTCGGACCAGAGATCTTAGGGGTTCATCGCTCTTCCTCTGTCCCCACCCCCTCCGCACTTCCTGGTTGCTGGCTGCGTGAGGGAGGGAGAAAAAAGAAAGAAAAGAATGCCGGTTTACCTCCGTTTTGTTCCCAGCAGCATTCAGATCTCTTAAAGGGGCGGGGCGCAAAAAAAGAACAAACAGAAGCCAGGAGAGCCCCGCACTCACTATCCTTACACCGGATCAAATCTTTGTCACATCCAAAAAGCAGGTACCTGAAAGCTGCGCTGGGATGCGCTAAAGTGGGCGGGGCTGCACTTAATTTCCTGTTAACTCCGGAGCTGGTGGGTAAACATTTTTAATCTCCGGAGCTGGGAGCCATTTGCCCTGGAGTTTAGGGGTCGTGTATAAACGCCCTTTATTAGCTAAATAAAAAAAAAAACATCCTCATCCTACTGTAAGCCACCTTGGGTCCTTTCCAGAAGGCAGGATACAAATAGTTTAAATAAAACAAACAAACAAACAATAAATAAATAAATTCTTGAAATGAAATGTTATCATGCAATTTAAGTGGCCTGTTTAGAGTAGATGTCTGCTTTTTGGAGTCCAAACCCTGTAAGAACAGTCTGCTTCAAAAGCTGTAATTACAGTTCTTGTATGGTGTTTTGTTTTGTTTTGAGGGGGGGCAGGGGGGTACTTTTTCTGCTAAGCAGTACTGGGTAGCAAGATTTTAAAGTTTTAAATTTTAAATAACATGCTTTATAAACACACCAGCATCTCAAAAAGGACATTTCAATTTTAAATGCAGCAATAATAATAATAATAATAATAATAATAATAATAATAATAATAATAATAATAATAATAATAATAATAATAAATAAATAAATAAATAAATAAATAAATAAATAAATACCCAACCCCGAGCTGTTCTTTGTTTCTTTGAAAGTTTATATCTGAGTAGACATGCAGTGAATTGAGATCTATTATGTGTGTTTGATGAGGACATGTCCACATCAGTAAGCTCAGTTAATTGGACTGTATAGAAAAGATTGGTGCTGTTAGCAGCTACAGGATCCAGGCTGATGTAGGGGAAAAGACTCTCTCCAACAGCTAAACAAGGACATCTATTCCTATTTCCCATTAGTCATTTAAAGGGTGATTTAAATTCTGTGGTTTAAACTCTTGAAGCTGTGCTTTGCATATATGAAAGCTATTGCATGGGAAGACTACTCCTAAACAAAAGGAGGCTTTATATTTGCTAGAGATTGTGGATATCTGATATTATGACTGGCACTCGTTCACATGTTTTAAACATCCAGCCGAATTTTAAAAGTCCTATTTCTTCTTCTTCTTCTTCTTCTTCTTCTTCTTCTTCTTCTTCTTCTTCTTCTTCTTCTTCTTCTTCTTCTTCTTCTTCTTCTTCTTCTTCTTCTTCTTCTTCTTCTTCTTCTTCTTCTTTTAAAAAAATCTTTTTGCATGCCTAGATGGCCCTGTAGGTTGGTGAGCTTGGCTGTGGAGACAGGATTCAAATCCTCACGATGTCTCTTGGAAACTGTGCATGTGCACTCAGAGTACATGTGGGGCTGATGGCATTAAGTGCCCTGCCACCTGTGTGGCCTTGGACATGCTCCTGCATAGTCCTGAAGCACCATCAGAAGGAGGGACAGGCAAACCACATCTGTGTACCTTGTATCTGAAAAACCCTGAGAAAGTCATCATAACTTCTAATTGCCTTGATGGCACATAATTATTATTCTTTATTTTAAACATCCAGTCCACAAACCATCATACTGCAGAAATCCATGGTCATCTACAGCCACTTCAGATTCAGGCTAGAAAACAGAAAGAAAGAGAAAGATGTTGACATTATAGAAGCAGTATGAAGACAGAAGCAGAAGCAGCAAGAGAGCTACAGCTTATAACAAGCAGTCAATACCCCCGTAATCCTATATAAAATGACTCTTGAAAATGTGCACTGGTGCAAAACAATTGAGTCACACAACAAACCACATTGTATTTATTATTAAGAGGTCAACATTTACCAAATAAAATAAAATGTTAAGAGTTGCTAAATTCATCTGGAGTCTACAAGGTGCAGAATGGTAAAAATCAAACACTGGATATATAGACAAAAGACACACAAAGACGAGAGGAGAATAACTGAGATCCCAGATACTAAGATTACTGGAAAAGATTGTTTTGTTTAAATCTCCTCAAGTGTTGGTTTCATTTGAGGGGGCAGACAGCAGGGCTGGATTTATTCTCCCTGCCATCACCATTCACATATTGAGGAAATGTCCCGGAGTTTGGTTGGAACTAATACATGACAAAGAGTGCTGTTACTTGTAACACCTTATCTTGGAAGTAAAGAGGACAGAATGTCATTGCTGTAACAAAGGCATTTTAACCACTAGTTGGGTCATTCAAACATGTTCTGTAACAAGTAATGTTGATGCATTACTTCTTCTCATCAGGTGTTGAGGACCAAGGTACTTCTAGAGCTGTGATGGCAAACCTTTTTAGAGACCAAGTGCCCAAACTGCGATTCAAAACCCACTAATTTTTTTGCAAAGTGCCAATACAACAATACATTTAACCTGAATACAGTACAGGTGGCTGTGAAGCGGTGATGATGGGTGCCCAAAGAAAGGGCTCCGAGTGCCACCTTTGGCACCTGTGCCATAGGTTCGCCAACACTGTTCTGGAGCATTTTGTGGGCAGTTCTTCTAATTTGAGGCCGCTTTTGACAGATTTTTCTCCCCACAGAAAGTTATTTAAAAATAGGCAATTGTGCCCAGAACCCTGTTAATTATGCCCAATGGTGTAATGGAATTTTGGAAACAAATTTCCACAAGGGAAGACAGAACAGACACCTCCCGAGTTATTTTACAATTGTAAATGACAATGCTGAGTTCTTTCCTGTTGTTGTGTACCATCAAGTCACCCTCAGATTTTGGGGACCCCATGAATGAGAGGTCTCTAAAATGTCCTGTCCACAACAGCCCTGCTCAGCTCTTGTAAACTTAAGCCTGTGACGTCCTTTAGGGAGTCAGTCCATCTTGCCTTTGGCTTTCCTCTTTTCCTACTGCCTTCACCTTTCTTGTTTTTTCCCAGAGAACCCTCTCTTCTCATGATGTGCCCAAAGTAGGACAGCCTCAACTTGAACATCTAGCCCAGGCATCTCCAAACTTTGCCCCTCCTGATGTTTTGGACCACAACTCCCAGAATTCCAAGCCTGTATTTCCAATGGCAAAGGACTGTGGGAGTTGTGGTCCAAAACATCTGGAGGGCTGAAGTTTGGACATGCCTGATCTAGCCTCTAGACATAGTCCAGGCTGGATTTGATCTCGGACCCACATGTTTCTCTCTCCTACGCTCCAAAGTATCTCTCTCCCAGCACAACATTTCAAATGAATCAGTTGTCCTTCTTACCTAATGAGAAGAAGTTAAGTCCTTACTTGTATCAACTCCCGCTGAAACTTATACCTGTTTTATTATATGTAAAAATACAGTGGTACCTCGGTTTACAAATTCAGTGCATTCTCCAGGACGTATTGTATTGCGAAAAATTCTTAAACTGAAATGCAGACTCCAGCATGCATGGGGGCAGTGCTATACACCTATGAAAAGAATGTGTAAACTGGGGCACTGTGGAAAAAAGAATTCATAAACTGAGGCATTATTTTCAATGTGTTTTCATTTGTAAACCAAACATTATGTTTAACTGAGGCATTTGTAAACTGAGGTATCACTGTACAACAATATTTTGGCCTGTATTTTTAAAATACATCCACATAAATGTCAATGCATTACAGACTTTCTGAGGAATTACTTTCAAAAAAGTAACCTTCCAAGGACATTTGACAGCCTGCTGACTGTGTAAGGTTCTAGATTTATACAAGAAGCCAAGTGATATACAACACCCTCAGATCTTCACCTCCAACAGATGGAACGGAACAGAGCACATAACAGAGATGTGATGATGGGGGAGGGAGCACCAATTCTCTCCCCCTTATAGAATCCTATTTGTGCAAAAGGCTTGAACGTTCAGAGTGGATTAGAATTCTGAAGTGAATTAAAAGCTTTCTGTTTATGATTTAAAGTTTCTTAAACCTGTTACCTTGAAAAAATCATCTTGAGAAATTATACTGCAGTTTGGAAGAAGTTTCTTAAGTTTTTTCGCCAGAGTTGTTTTTCCTCCATTTGTTACACTAGATTGGAGATTTAAAGAATGTTACAGTTGCAGGTTATACAATACACAACAGCCACCACACCATTCTGTTTATCAGTATCGGTAACATTTTAACTTATTTAAGGCATTTTCACCCCCAGCCTTTGGCCAAAAAGACCTTGTCTACACTGTAGCCTTGCGGGTGATCTAGACGTTTAAGATTCATTCAGATAGCATTTACTAGTGTATCCAGAAATCTATTTTACTGCATGACCCTGAAGTCATTCCTTTATCATCTTTTGTGTTAATTTGTGTTAAATTTCCAACAACGACTCAGCTGTTGCACAAGGACAAAATATTTCTCTCAGGGGTGTCCCATTGTCAGTTTGTTGCAAAAGGCGATGCTGGCCAGAAATGTTTGGAGTTGCAGCCAAGCACATCTGGAGGGTACCAGCTTGGGAAAGCTACTGTACAGCATCAGATACATATGGTGGTGGCATCACTTTAGCTTAAAACAAAAACATGCAGCTGGCAAAAAAGGCCACTTGATCATCAAATGAGGAAATCGATGAGGTAGACTAGATACTAAGTACAGCACTCTACTAATATAATGGTGAATAGTTAAGTTGTGGTTTCCCCACTGCCTGGAACAGCTACTGAGAAAGAAAAACGAAAGTGAAGATGAAAATTATTTCATGCATCTGCCAAATCCTGCCAATGGCAGATCTGACTGCCTAAAATGAATGGTGGATCTACTGGTGACTGCATGCAATGGCCCAAAACCTGATCTAGGGCCCCCAAAGCCTCTCATCAAAACCAAATGTCAAATAATTCCAATTTCTGCACATAGAACCCAATGAGGTGGATATTCTGCAAGAACCTCATTTTGACCTAACCTCTCCTCACACCTTCCAGGAATTTGTAACACCAGAACTTGGGAAGGCTAATCTGAAAACTGGCCCCCAGACCTCTGGCGCTTGCCCACCCCAGATTTAAGCAAAGGAGGTTATTATTAAGGAACAACCAGCTTGTGCTTACCCTCCAAGTCCAACGACCAAAGTTTTCATGCTTCTTTACCAACCTGAATATTAAATGGAGAGCAGAATTCATTCTGGGCAGACAGCATGTTTTCCACAAGCCACTTATCTTCAAATTTCAGAAAAGTTTCTAGACATAGTTTCAAGGAATTTAAGCACTACCCATTGAAACAAATTCACACTCGTAGTGCTTGAGACATTGTTCTTGCTAATTTTCCTTTCCTTTCAATGAACATATACATTAATGAATATACATTTGTTTTGCACTGAACATTACAAAATGATTCCATATAGCAATTAATCTACAACAGCCCATTAACACAGGAAAGGTGTCATCTAATTTTCTATCTCATTGGCTGGATAGCTCTGTTTGCTAAGCATCTGGCTGTAGAGCCAGGAGTTGGGAGTTCAACTCCCCACTGTGCCTCCTGGGAGAAGGACCAGCTTGTGTAGGCTTGGACAAGATGCACAGTCTAGGAATCCACCTAGAAGGAGGGGCTGATAAAGTATTCTATACCTAGAAAATTATGATAAGGATTGCCATGAGTCAGAATTGATTTGACGACACATAATATCTACTGTATTATTAAAGAAGTAAAACCCCAATTGTACTGGATTTTATCCACCAGTTTTATATACAGTACTGTCTTTCCTCCAATAATGGGAAGAGGAAGAGGTACTTAGAGTATACCGCAGAAGTGAATACACCCCCTCACATTTCATAAACTTTCTATCTGCCACTTATCAGGCTGTTTTTTCAACAATACCTAGACAAATAAAAAATACCTCACGCCTTCACCACCAAGGCCATAGCTAATGACCCATACTTTATGGGTTTCAGCACTTTAGGCCATTGTTCACCTTAAGCCTATTGAGACTACTGTCTACCTAATGAGCCTATTCAAACCATTGTTCATCGTATGAGCTTATTTCAGACCAGGGTGACAAGAGGTCCAAGTGGACTATACTGTAAAATGGAAGACTCACAACTAGCTTTTTTCAGACTGATGAAGCTGTTTGGATGAGCAGCAAAATGTTTCAATCTCTCAAGAAAAAGAAGACCAGTTGCCATGACTCAACTTCCAGAATGCTACAAAAATTCACATTAGAATACAGCGATTAGTCTTTAAAGTCTCCTAAGATTCTAGTGTCTTCTATTTTTATTTCTTTCTCTTTTTTGGTCTGATATGCTTGCACAGACCAACATGGATATTTTTTTTCAAAAATTAGAACTATGAATGAAGTACTAATATACTGTACATAGTATGGATGAGGTATGAGGCAAAAACAAAGCAAAACAAAAAAACACCACCCCACATGTCTAGTTTATTTATCAGCAACTATTAGTACATCAGTGGTTATTTATTAACCTTTCATACATTAGGAAGCTGTTTCTACTAAGCCACTGACCAGCTGCACAAAGATGAAGACCTTTAAACTGTTCTCATGTAGATGGTGATGCAATGGATGAGGCAATGAGGCCAAGACATTCCCTGTGCAAAAGAATTAACATAGGGCAGTGGGGCCTTTACATGGGAGGGCCAACAATGGCCTCTAGATGTATTTGGACTGCAGTTCCTTTAATGTTTGTTCCTGGTAAGAGAAGTCATCAAGAAGAACTATAATTCCTAGCATCTTTCATATATTATTTCACAGGATTTTTGAGAATAAGACTCTCGGAAAGCTAGACTGGGTTATTCAATTCAAAGTCTTTGCTGTTTTGAGAGGAAAGGAAGCAAGAGATGGATAAAAGACAGTTTCGATTTCAGATTCTAAAAAAACTGATTAAGGCTTCAGCCCTCAACCCCTTTAAAAGCAATTCCCACTATATTCAATGCCTTGCTTCCAAACAGACCAAGGGCTGCCTACCATCCTGGCCAAAGGATAAAGCAGCGGGTTCTTTTACAGGCTTCTACTTTTCTACTCTGTGAAGAAAGTGATGCATCACCGGATCAGATGCCAGCCAACCAGATGCCCAATATGCTTTTTTTTTTTTACCATTCCTATTCACCCTGATAGTCAATTTATTTTTCCTTTTTTTGATGGGGTTAACCTGACATGGTCCCGAGTTCCACACATGTTTTATTTAAGTAAAATCAAAGTTTGATTTTGGAAGCTAAGCAGGGTCAGCCCCGTTTAGTACTTGGATGGGAGAGACTACCAGGGAATACCAGGTGCTGTAGGCGCCTGGAGAAGGAACTGGCAAACCACTCCAGTATTCCTGCCAAGAAAACTCCATGGAGGAAGAGTCAGTCGTGACTGTAACCACACAACACACACACAGGGAAGATGTGCATATTAGCGTGCACGGGACTCTTTTTACCAAGGGCTGGACCCATAACACGTTTCACTACACTCGGTGCGGTGAAAGAACGAACCATCAACCACGAACCGTGTGTGTTTATCTTTCCATCCCTTATGGACAAGCAAACTAAAAAAGTCAACTCTCCCACTAAGAGCAATATTATTTCCAATACTCCTGATTTCCTCCAGCCAGAGGAAGGGGTACCAAAGCCAAGCACGCCACAAAGGAACCTGGAAGGTCTCCCTCGGCTTCGCTTTCACCCACCTACCTTGCTCGTCCAGGCAAAGCGGGTGAACCAGCCCCGAAGGGTCGAGGGGCAGGAGTGCGCCCAGAAGGCATGCCAGTCTACAACGAAGCCCCGCCCCTTCCTCCTCCTCCTCCTCCTCCTCGTACAACCCATTCTCATTTTCTTCGGTACCGTCCTTCGGCCCCGCCCCTCGAATGTGCTATGCCAGGGCTGTCCAAGCTTTGGCCCTCCAGAGGTTTTGGACCACAACTCCCAGAATTCCAAACATGTATTGCCAATGACAAAGGGCTGTGGGAGTTGTGGTCCAAAACACCTGGAGGGCCAAAGTTTGGACACCACTGTGCTATGCAAACGTGGTAGGCGGGGCTTAGCTTTAGCTGCCTTCCCATAGGTCAAGGTCCGCCGTCCGGTTACCTGTCCTAGGCCGAAGGAGTCGCCCCTATCCCTGCGCGCCTTCTGATTGGCTGGCTTCTGCCCCTTCCCCCACGGTTCGCCCTGGCTGGGGGGGGGCTGTCCCTCTACGCCTGCAATGCCCGACGGCGGCCGCTAGGGGAGCGCGGCGGCAGGCTCTTGATCGCTGCCTCCGCCTCCATTCCCACTTCCTCCTCCTGGGCGCCCTCCCTGGGACGGTCCCCTCCGAGCCGACTGTCAAAAGAACCCCTCGCATTGCTGGATCTCCTCCTCCGCCGCCGTCCCTGGGGGAAAGCCCTGCTCGTGGCAGAAGAGCCAACCAGAAGAGGGATCGATCCGTCTTCCCAGCACTCGATCCGCGGCCAGGAAGGCTTGGCGCGCAAAGGGGGGATTGCAGGCATGTCCAAGCCGCCGCCTAAACCAGCCAAGCCAGGTAAGGGTGGCGCCCGCGTCCCGATCCTCTTCCTGTCCCTCTTGATCTTCAGCTCTGCCATTTCAACCAGCAGAAACCAGAAAAGTCGGGGGGGAGAGATATGAGTGGCTTAAGGGAGTAGGAGGCAGGCGATGAGCTCGAACGCCCGCTGGGGACACCGTGTGTGTGTGTGTGTGTGTGTGTGTGTGTGTGTGTGTGTGTGTGTGTGTGTGCGTGCGTGTGCGTGTGTGCGCGTGTGTGTGCGCGTGTGCGTGCCTGGGGTGGGGGTGGCACTTCGACACGTGGCTGATGCTTTTCCTTTTAAAAATAGGGAACCCAGCGCTGCTAGGGCTGGGCACGAGTCCGCCCGCCCCCTCCCACCCACCCACCGAGCAGATCGGCTCTTGTGCCGCGGCGGGGGGGGGGGGAGCCAGAAGGATCCGGTCCCCTTTCGCTTTGTTTTTATTTTGGTTTTTTTGTGCCTTCCTCCCCTCTTTTTGCCGTGCGCTTTTTGCCCTGGGGGGGTCGGGGCGGCGGGTCGTTTTGGAGCGAAGCGATGGTCCCCCGACCCCAGGGTGTGGCTCGGTGTGAAGCTGTCAGTGTCAAAAATGAAGGCGGGGTGGTGGCCGGGGAGGAGTTGGGATGGGGGGGGAGAGAGAAAGCGCTCGGCGTGACTTTTGCAGGAAGTGCGCTGCTGACTTCGCGATGCGCCCGCAGTGGCTGGCCGGCTGGCGCCGGCGGCTGCAGAGATCGGCCGCCGGGCAAGAATTATCGATTCTGTGGGTTCCTTTTTTATTTATTTTTTAACCTGAACTGGCTTTGGTGCAATGATGCGGGGAACTGGGCGCCGAGCAGAGGGAGCGCAAGAGTCCCGCCACCCCCTTCCAGCTCGTGCCCGCGTGCACTCCTCCGCGCAGCAAAACTAAGCCCGTCTTATAGTCTCAAAAGTCACAAGAACTGCTTTTATAGGTTTAACAGGGCCCAAAGGTGCAAAAAGATGGCCTGGCCAGCAGCTTTTGCAAACAGCTAAATGTTGTCTTGTGTGAGCTATTCTAAGGGAAAGGAGCCCCTCTTGGGCAGTGGTAGAAAACCCACTCAAAAGTTGCCTGGCCCTCTTAAGTGGCATAACCCTTTATGGGCTGCAAGGAGGCTTTTCCTCCTCAACATCAATCGCCCAGTGGTATAAGAAAGCTTTTGCCAATAAAAGGTGTCTGGACCTTCTAGTGTTGTTTTCAAACATCAGAGTGGAAGGCATTAAATGCCCTCTGATTTTTTTTAAAGGACGTCAGGGGTTTCCCCACAGCCTCCAAACAATGGGGGAAGGGGAGGCCTCTCTCTACATGCCAGCCAGTAATATCTGTGCAGGTGGTTGAACTTGAATCAGGGCCCCTAGTGATTAGCACAGCGATAATATGATCTGGGTCATGTGATAAATGATATATTGTATATAATGCAAGCTTTATTTTTACTGGATAACAAGTGGCTGAATCATTCATATCAGAATTATTGGATATTTAAGGATAGCTGGAAGGTATCTTAAGTCTATATATTGCACAGTGTCCTGCTGTAGTGGAAGACCTACTGGTGGTAGACTGAATAGTTCAGTAGTGAGTTAAGGTTCTTAACCAGGGGTCAGGAGTTCGATTCCCCATGGTGTCTCCCGTGAACAGAGCCAGCGTGTGGGCAAACTTCACAGTCCCAGGACATCCCCAGAAGAAAGCAATAGTAAACCACTTCTGAGTACTTACTGCCTTGAAACCCTCTCCCCTAGAAAGGGACACCCCAAAACACTGTTCATTCATTCATTCATTCATTCCACCTTTCTTGTCAAAAGAAATTGACTTGATGTCATGTAATTCTTGCCAGCCAAAGGATAAAATAATGTTCTTGTTTTACATAAATAGCTTGTAAAGTGCCTAGAGAGTGCTTTAAATGCTACAGGGCGGTATATAAGCTGAACACTCCCCCCCCCTTTGTTTCTTGCTTTTATATTCAAAACAAACTAGAATGATAGCTGTGCCTTGTTTCAGTGTTGTTGGTGGGACCTTGTTAGCCCCAAGGAGTGGGAGAAGTGCAGGATAGGTAACGTGGTGGCCAAGTGATACCTTTTGCAAGTTCTCAACCCTGTTCCTGCCTCCCCACAAGAATTGGCCACCTGAGTTGACACAGGGTCACCAGACCCAGTGGTCATGGTAGATTTGCTGCTGAAACAGGACCACCAGTTAGGGCTGGCCCTGTGTCTTTGCAGGTGAATATTTACCGGAGGGGAGGGGAGGCATTGATGACTTTGTGGGGGAGGGGAGGGAGGAATTGCAGGGATTCATGCATATCCAACTCTCCATTTTGCCAGAGCTTTTTGGATGATGACCTCCAAAATTTCCCAGCCAACTAGGAGCTAACAATAGTGGCATTGTAATCCAAAAAGTAACTTTTCAGTGTGTTGAACCGAAACAAGTTTAGCCTTCAGTGGCATGGATAAGGTCAAAAAGGTTTCTGTGTTAGAGTACTGTTTTATAGCTGATGCGATTTATGATTCATTATAAACAGTTTATTATCACAAAATAAACTTCTGGTGGAAATTTCTTGCATTCTCTTTTGGCGTTGCCTGCTTTCTGGGATTATGTGTTAAGAACGAGAAACATTCTTAGACTTTGAGCTCGTTCCCATTTGCAGATCAGTTACAACAATGACCAATTGTTTGGGTTTTGCCTTCAGAGAAGATACACTGTTAGGAAAAGTCCTAGCATCCAGGCAAGTGTCAGTAAAAGACTTCTCTCCCTATACTCCCAATCTCCAGTCTAAAACCAGTAGGGGCAGAAATAAAGGTTCTCTATCAGGTTGTTGCTCTGCACTGACAAGCACCCAGGTATTTGCTGGCACTGATCTTCCGGTTTACATGAGTATGAATATCCCTTCAGCTTTTTAAGGAAACTAGCACACAGGGGTAGGAGGGGAAAAGAAAACAGAAAAGGGGTTGGGAAATTCACAAACCAATCCTTTGCACGTTCCTTGAGACAGCTCTGCTTTCTTCAAAGAGGCTGAACACTGCCAAGTCTCATACTCAGGGGAAAATATCGAGCTCCATGAGAAAAAGTTACTTTTCAACCTCAATCAGAATAACACCTACAGTTCTTGATTTCAATGTGCGCTAACAGCATATATAAAGCTAGGTATAGGTTGGAGGCTATGTGTGCTGAGTTTCTAAATTGCAGGCTATAAAACACGTGCAAAAATGGTCTGATCAATGCCTACCGAAATTGCTGACCTACCACATACCTTTCAGTTCAACAGGCTTGGTTATTTAGCTTCAAAATGTTACTAAAACTCTCTCTCTCTCTCTCTCTCTCTCTCTCTCTCTCTCTCTCTCTCTCTCTCTCTCTCTGTGTGTGTGTGTGTGTGTGTGTGTGTGTGTGTGTGTGTGTGCGTGCGTGCACACACACACATGCGTGCGCACATGTGCACCAGGCTGGAACAAGCTAGTGATTCTCATGGAGTTCTGCGGAGGCAGAGCTTGGAAGGGAGGAGTTGTAATGAGTAAAAAGTAAAGATATGGGTCAAACCTCAGAAGTCCCTTGTCTGCCCTACTCTGTATTATGATATCCTCCTGGATTTCTGGTCTTAAAATAAACCAATCTGCTTCCCATTTACCGCAGAGATTTGTTCCAGAGACAAAACAACATGTGTGCATTTATTCAAGGATCTTGAAGTTGGAAGGTTAGAGGCCAGCAGTTAGTTGTCCTGGCAGTGATAGTTAAGAGCAATAAGATTTTAAGCAAACACAACTGGTTGGTTATTGGGGATGGAAATTAATGCTAAGGAAATGTTTCAACTGGTAATTAGTAAGAAGCAACTGGCTGAATAGCTCTGTGGTATAGGTATTTGGCTGTGGGGCCAAAGAATGGGAGTTTTTCCCATTGTGCCTCCTACAAACACAGCCACCCTTCTTCTTCTTCTTCTTCTTCTTCTTCTTCTTCTTCTTCTTCTTCTTCTTCTTCTTCTTCTTCTTCTTCTTCTTCTTCTTCTTCTTCTTCTTCTGTGAGGTTTTTAAATTTCCTACATGTCATCATTTCAGCTGGTAAGGCAAATCTTGCAGCATAAATTGCGGCCCGCCACCTAGTTACAGCTGGCCTGTATAGCAGCCCAAGGGGATGTCAGTAAACTACACATCAGGAGTGGGGAACCTGGTCCCTTC
Source organism: Phrynocephalus forsythii (assembly GCA_029282475.1). NCBI lineage: Eukaryota > Metazoa > Chordata > Lepidosauria > Squamata > Agamidae > Phrynocephalus > Phrynocephalus forsythii. The sequence goes on from JAPFRF010000004.1 coordinate 42,355,917, forward strand.
ATCATGTTGCTGCCACCTTCCATCCTCCCCGACTCTTGGCTGTGACAGCTTGGCTGTGACAGGTCCAACAACATCTATGGGGACAAGGCCATAGTACAGAAACAAGGAGATGGTTAAGAACCCAGTAGTCTATATAGAACATAAAATGTGATTGTACTTCAGCTCCCATCACCCTTAGCCATCATACCCGGTGGTAAGGAATGATAAGAGTTGAAACCCAACAGTATCCAGATGGATGAGTGTCCTCCATCCCCAATATGGAGATACATTCAAAAGGCTGTTGGTAGATCTTACATCCAGTGGCACAGTGGACTGGTGGTTTGAGTTAAAACTGAGAGTGATGGTGGTTACAATGGTAGGAATGAATTGTTAGATCTTGGAGGAATGACAAGTGGCCTGTTTATTCCTGGTTTATCTTTCTTTTCAGAGCCATGTCTGTGTAATCCCACTTGGAGAAGCTGATTATTTTGAATGCACTTCCAATAATTATTTAGCTACCATTGCCATGTAATTTAAATCATTTTTATTTTTTAAATTATTGATTATTATCCACCCTTGTTTATTTAGTCCAGTTCTAGCTCTCATTTGGCCCTAAAATGCTACCTCTTTTTCAAGTGTGGTTAAGTTAGCAAACAAGCCAGCAACCCACCTTAAAACTGGTTGCAGAGCAGACTGAATAAAAAAGATAGGAATAGCTGTCATCAAAAGCTGTGACAGTCTTGTCCTCATTCTCCAGAATACTTGAGAAGAAGGCCCTTGGTTTTCAGAAGCTCTTTGAACCTCTGAACTGGCAATTTTTCTTTGGCAAATGCAGCTCTCCAGAAAGCATGACTATCCCAATTGGGTGGGTGGCTGGGCGCAACAAAGAAGAGCATAGCCATTGTGTTCCTGCCTAAAATGGAAGCCATCTTGTCCTGCTGGGAATAAAAGGACTGGGTTAGAGATTCTGCTGAAATCTTTTAATTGTGACATAAATGAAAAGCTGCCTTTTATGTTTAGATTTTGATTTTTTTTTTTTTAAAAAAAGTGCACACTGTTCCTTGCACTTTGAGACTTGAGTTGCAAATTCAGAGTATGAAAATGGATCAAGTAACTGTTGCTTCTGGAACATCCCTGCTGATTTTATTTATTTATTTATTTATTTATTTATTTATTTATTTATTTATTTATTATTATTATTATTATTATTATTATTATTATTATTATTATTATTATTATTATTATTATTATTATTACACAGCAGACAAGATAACTACGCTGGATTTTGTATTACAAATCACTAGTCGAATGCTTCCCAAGCATTTAGGACTATGTGATGTATCAGCAAATTATGCAAGCAGATTATTATTATTATTATTATTATTATTATTATTATTATTATTATTATTATTATTATTATTATTATTATTATTATTATTATTTAGATTTAGATTTAGATTTAGATTTAGATTTGTATACCATGCCATCTAGCTACAAGGCTAATCTGGGTGGTTATATGCATTTATATGCTAGGAATAGGCAGTTCATCACTCTCCATCACCAATCAGCTTGTGGTGTTTGAGGTTGCCTTATAGTAGGGCTGGCCCTCAACAGGTGGGGTACAGGGGAAAGAACCCTTGTGCTTATGCTGCATGATTTGTGCCATGAATAGATTGCATAGAAGAACGATCACCACCACACTGTGGCGTGACCAGAGGCCTTTTCAGTTATTCATCACTTAAGGGTAGCAGTGCGTGAAGGGGAAAATTGGAACACATGGGGATAGCCCCCCTCTCTTACCGCAGCAGGCACTGTGATTGGGATTTCTTTTTGCTGTGGGTCAAGGGGGCCAAAAAGTCTGTAGGGTTTTCCTCCTCCCTGTGTTGGGAGCCTACTAAGTTCCCATCCCAATGGAAGGACTACACAGGTCGGGAAAAAATGGCTCCCTCAGGCAGAGCTGATCACACCTGACGTGGCGAGTGAGTCATAACTGAGTGCCTGTTTGTGGCTGTCAGTCAGAGCAGATGCTAATGAGTCGAAGGTACCCGTGATGGGGTTCAGAAGAGAGCTGTGCCACAGGTACGCACTTCTTAACTGAGAGCAGATCTTGAAGAAGTGGCCTGTTCAACTTAATCATGCAAACAACATGTCTAAAGTTAAAATGCCTCTTCTCAGCTGCTTTTGTAGTTGCAACACTTATGTTCATGATGCCGTAAAATACAGAGATATGTGTACAGGGAGAGATGTTTATATATAATAGGCATGTGTGTGCATGTGTCCATCTCTCGGCACATGCACACACACACATGTGCCCATCTCTTGGCATGCACACACATCTCTCAACACCCACCACCCACACCCACACCCACACACAAAAGAAGAGCATATCTTAATGTTGAGACATTGCTTTATTGCAACATTTTGGTCAGGTTGAACTTCTGAAGAGGAAAAGCTTTCCACACCCAATGGGGAACTGCGGTTGCTTCTCTGTTGCATGCAGAAGATCACGTGGTGCAGCGTGTAGGTCCATCTAGGAAGGAACAGTGGACTAATACCCAATGACAACACTTTAGTCCTGAGGCAGTGGCCTAGACTAATGCAGCATCGTGTTCATGTGAACAGGAGACAATGCGGATGAATTTCCAAGGTTCATACTACACAGAAAATTGACATGATTTAAGTATTCAGAACATATATAATCTGGGTATCTATCACAAGCCCGGCACAGCAAACACTGCAAATTCAAAATATGGTAACTTTTAAAACAGCTTGGCAATAACAGTAAATGCAGTAAACAGCATTAAACCATTACAGTAACACAGAGGGGGAGTTCATTTAAAAACAACTACCACCAAAATTAATTTGACCCCAGCAATGGAAACCCCTTTAAACAGGGAGAAGCCAATCATGACTGAACACCCTTCCCTCCAATGCTGTTTCATTTGTGTGACTGCAACCACTGGCATGATTGGGCTTCCATCATGTCTGCAAGCAGACGGGATCAAGCTTCCAGCTTAGAGAAAGCTCTATTTTCACGCAGATGCATGGGAGATGATAGCAGAGAAGCAGGACAGGGCAAAGAAAGGAGAGCCAGGAGAGATTTCTGAGGAGAAGATGAAGTAGAAAAGCCCCAGTGTTGAAAAACAGTAGACTTTTTTGTTAAGCAGACATCGGGGTTGAGTAGAAACACAACCCTCACAAAGTACTGCTGCAATTCAAACAATGACATCCTGTCAAATAAAAATGTTTCCATGCATATCTGACAGAGTAATTTATTTTAAATTGCTACAAAAATTATACATAAGCAAATACTAGAGACTGCCTTCTTTGATCCATTGGTGTTCTTAGTAGACCTTGTTTTTTGTACACTTTACGTATGAACTATAATTCTGTGGAGACCATCTTCTTAGCTGGGGGAAAATACAGTTTAACCCCTCTATGAGAAGCTTCTTGTCTGTCCTGTTAGCGGAAACATAACAAAAATAAAATAAAAAAATAGTTTATGTCCCTGCTGTTGCTGCTGACATAAGCTTTAAGAAGCAAACCTAGTTTGGAAGCATATTTTCCTTTCTTTCAAATATTTGTCATGACTGTAAGTGTTGTTAAATATGATAGGGCACTTTTAAATTAACACATTTGTTACAATTACAGAAGTTTGTTGTAACCAAATAGTAGTAGTTTTTCCAAATGTTTAGTATAAAGAGAGTAATTTTCAGATTACCAGATGCTTGGTTGCTTAGTTGTCATAATTTTAGGCTGTGTTTATGATATGTTTTATATTGATCCCCATCTATTTGAAGATGTTTTAGTCTCCCTAGAGCAGTGGTGACGAACCTCCCAGAATCCAAGCCTAGATTGTCAATAACAAAAGACTGTGGGAGTTATGGTCCAAAACATCTGGAGTGCTGAAGGTTCACCCCCACTGCCCTAGAGTAATGTTTTGTTGCAGAATTTACCCTGAACTAGGCCTGTGTCTTCAGGTTCACACCACTTACCCCCTAGGAATGCGTTTGGTGGTGGTGTTCCAAACAAACAAACTTACTAACAAACCATTGGGTGGGACAAAATTGTCCCAAAAGATCTATTACTTGCTGGCATTGAGGAAGGGCCCTTTGTTTTGTTGTTTTGTTCTGTTCCAGGAAGATGTCAACTAGCAGAAAAGAGGTCCTCTGGTTATCAATAGCTTGGCCTGGAAAAGATGAAGTCGAATATGGAAATCCTCAACAGATCAGAAAATATAAGAAGTATCAGCTGAATATTTCTGCTAAGCCAGTGGTTCTCAACCTTCCTAATGCCGCGACCTTTTAATACAGTTCTTCATGTTGTGGGTGACCCCTTGCCCTGCTTGGAAGAGGCCACAAGCCCCCTCTGGCAGGCCACTGCCGCAGGTGCCATAGACAACTTTCCTCTACAGCAGTGTTTTTCAACCACTGTTCCGCGGCACACTAGTGTGCCACGAGATGTTGCCTGGTGTGCCGTTGGAAAAGCTGAAGAATATCAGCTTTGTGTTCAGCCAAACAGGCCCAGGTTGCGCACTGAATAAAGTATTTTATAATTTTTCATATTTCTGTTTACTTACTATTTCATAATAAAGTAATTATAAAATACTTTCTTTGTGTTTATTTGATTCCTATTCAAGAGAATTACTTTATATATAGTCAATATAGGGACAGAGTTAATTTTTTTAACATTTTCTAATGGTGGTGTGCCTCATGATTTTTTTCATGAAACAAGTGTGCCTTTGCCCAAAAAAGGTTGAAAAACACTGCTCTACAGGCACCCTCAGCCAATCGCAGCCTCCGGTGTCATTGACTGACATCCCCTCCCACCTATCAAGCTGTAACTCACTCTTTCCCCCCTTCTTCCACCACCTCCTCCAGACCCAAGCAGTTTGTGCCTTTTTCTTCATTGTCTCATGGTGACCCCTGTGAAATGGTCCTTCGACCCCCAAAGGTTGGGAACCACTGTGCTAACCTTAACCATAATCCTACTATGTTCAGTAGAAAACAAAAACAAAACAAAAGACACAAAAGACACAAATGTGGGAAGGGGGAAGAGGAAGAGGGGAGTTGGTTTTGAAGGCAGTTGGTTGATATGTCAGTGTTCTTTTATGGCCATGTGGTAAAAAACAGATACCAGATCAGAGCAGGGTGGGGTGGTGGTGGAAGAGAGTGGAGAGAGTGGAAAAGAGATGAGGCAGTCCGGGCCTACAGTGGGAGGGAGTTCCTGAGTCTGGGCACAGCAGTTGAGAATGCCCTTTCATGGGTTCCCACGAGGCATACCTGTGAGGGTGGCAGGATGGAGAGAAGGGCCTCTCCTGATGACCTTAACACAGTACAGGTTTGCCCTGTACTGATGAATGTGATAGTCTCAGGAAGTCTATTGCCTATCAGTCTCCATTCACTTTCTCCAGTAACATGGCAGCACCACTGATATATCTTACAGTGAGCCAGTGGCAGTGGGGTTCATGGCCCTACACAGCCGTGAAATTCAGTGGACAACTTGGGGATTGTGTCTCCCTTCCTCTCCCCAACTTGTCCTGTCTACCTCACAAGTCTGTTGCGAGATTAAGAGGAGGAGAAGGAGCAGGAAAAGGAGCAGGAGGAGAGTCAGGAACACCTCCTTGAACTCATGAGAAAAGAAGTCGATATTAGATAAAGAGATGCTGGCAGTGTGAAGCACCGATACTTTGAATAAATGTTTGGTTTTGTTCCCCAGATGTTCCTGGTTAAGAGAAGACAAATCCTCCAGCCCCTTTATGTTTTCTCCTAACTCGCTGCTACGCAGGAACATTTGGAAAACAAAACTGATGGTTCTGGGAAACTTTTGGAATGCTTAAACACAAAAAAGCAGGAGAACAGACTGCTAGGATGTTCATGGATATGGACTGAAACTGTCGGCTGCCATAAAAAGAGGGAAGGTAAACAGTGTTCCGTGGGCACAAATTTGTTCAGCCATGCCGGCCACATGGCCACGGACATGCACAACACTGGCTCTTTGGCTTGAAAATGGAGATGGGTACTGCCCATAGAGTCATACATGACTAGCACACATGTGCAGGGGGAACCCTTGCCTTTACCTTTAAGCAGAGGCTGGATAGCAGCCTCACAGAGATTCCAGCCTGTCTTCTGCACTACTGGGTTTGAACCAGATTACCTTCGTGGTCACCTCCAAATCTCTTGATTCTACAGATGCTGGTATTGTTTTTCACTCAGTCAAAGAAAAGGAAAATCTTAGGATGTTCACAGCAAAATCCATTGTCAGCAGTGTATAGCTGGATTTGAACTTAAACAAACAAATGTACAGTATTAGGTGAACTCTTCTCACCTATTATTTCCTCAAATAGTTTAGATTGATAGAAAGATAATAGATGGATAAATATTTATTGTCATTGTCCTGTGCAGAACAACAAGATTGAAAAGTCCTTTTTCAGTCCTTGCTTTAAAACCAGTGATTGATAATAATTTGTATTGCTTTGATTTTTTTAAAAAAGTATGATCCGTTGACTTATTTCAGCCAAGAATTACCTAATGAAGTTTGTGCAACTTTCTCTGGCATAATGACAGGGTATTGGCACGTACTTCAGGCATGCAGTCGGGCATGTGGTCAGACACATGACTGAAATGCACCCCAGCACCTTGTTAATTAACTGCAATTTGGCACAGCAAGTTCAGCAAACTGTGTGCAATTGCTGATAGGAGTCTTGCTGTAAATATATTCTTGGATAGTGCAAGACCTGCCAGCTAGAGAGGCATTGGATGGGGTGGAATTAGATCTCTATGAATGGAATCAGATCGTTGACCTGTCTTGGTAAGGTGTCTGAACACAAAAGGGGACAGGGTTCTCTGATGCCTTTGTTTGAAAGATGGAATTACTGTGTGGTGTTCCTGACTTTCCCCTGTCCATTCTGTCCCCACAACAACCCTATAAGGAGGATTATTCTACCATGGCTCTCGGCCCGAGGTTACCAAGTGAGAATTGGAAAGAAGCAGGGATTCTAACCTAAGTTTCACCACTCCATGTCTTGTTCTAATGACATATTGGTGGTGGCATGGCTCCAACAGCTAGAATGTTTTTTTCTCCAAAATATTTACCTTTGTTCATTAGGGTACGATGACATAGGTGTATGTACAATTTAGCGTCAGAGTGGAATAAGAGATGCTCTGTCATCAGAATGTGTTTATTTCTCTCTCTGTTTTCAGGACAGGTCAAAGTTTTTAGAGCCCTGTACACCTTTGAGCCCAGAACTGTAAGTATTCTTTAGTTTCTTTTTTTTTTTAAAGAAAGAAAATGTTTATTTCCAAATGCAAAGGAAACTCGTCTAGACTAGGTTCTTGACATACAGAAAGGAATATTTCTGTTTTGCTTACAGTGAATTCACATCAGGCATGAAATATCAGACATTTTTTGGAGCACGTTTCAATTTGATCCCCCACATGTTTGTTTATATTAGACATATTTGTTGTAAAATCTTCTTCACAAAGCCATCTGTTATGTGCCTTGCTTCTTGAGGAAAGCAGACAGGCTTTGTGGATTTTAAAAAAGCATACGGTTTGGCTTTCACTTCATACCAACAAGCAAAGATGTTTATCAACAATTATCAACAAGAAACAGTGCATTGTCAACCGTGGCACCAGAGACATTGAATACACTTCCCATGGAATCCAACTGGTGCCTACATTGCCCTTGTTTCACTGCCACTTCAAAACCATCTTACTTCCCATGCATTTTGATTGATTGATTGATTGGCTCAATTTAAGTGCTCATGATGGGTCTTGGTTTTTATGATAAATTATAGAAATTGTATTGTGCAATGTTATTTCATTATTCCAGCTATATTTATGCAGCTGTCTGGGTAGCTCAGTGGTTTAAGTATCGTCGTATTCGCAGTTTTCTGACATTTGAAAAGTTGAAGACCAGCTGTAAAATATTTCGATAGCTAATAAAACGCACCTGGTGGACACCACAAGACCAATTTTCTGTAGGCTGGAAGCTGGGCAGTGCTTTTACTGAGCAGATTAGTCTTTTGGCACTAGATGGGCAGGATATGTATGTAATGAACAGATAAATAAATAAATATTGTTTAAGTATTCTCACTAGCCTCAGCAGAAGCTGTTTATGAAGAATCCACTTAAAATTACATGAGCAATGGGATAGGAATTGTCCGATAACTTCCAAAAATTTCTACGAAAGGGTGGGTAATATCTTTATTAGAGAGCTGAAATGTCAAAAATAAGAGGTCTTTCTCATCTAGCAGGACTTTTTAAGGCTAGGCTTTGCAGAGCTTGGATGGGGAGAGAAAACAAAATTCCCAAAATTATCCCAACTAGTGTTGCAATGCCAGAATCTAAGACGGTTACTTCACGTCCACTCTCATCCCGCGAGGAAGTTCGTTGCGTGTTGATGTCGGTCACGGTCATGTGTCTTCTTCCGGTTCTGTCCCTGTTCCCGTATATGCACAAGCGTGATGGATGATACCGGCATGACGGTTATCGCACGTCATCGTTCCGTGTTGAAATGTGACATTCCATGCCTCTGTTCGCCCCCTTTTTTTTGACCTTCTGTTTTTTTGTTTTTTTATTCTCCGAAGCCTTGCCTTCAATGCGTTACGGAGCTAAGTTTGAGGCATTTGTCTTTTAATCTCTCTGCACTGTGTTGCTGACTCCATAGGGAATGTACTGGCGAATGGCACTTTGCACTCCTGGCACTAGATGGAGAATGGCACGTTGTGTGATGAGCCTTACCTCACGGGCACTCATATCGGAATGAGAAGCGAGACAAGGAGATTCCCGAGGCCATGGAGGGGAATTTCTCATCCCGCTTAAATCGCAGTTCAGGGGGCGTGGTCAGGACGAACTCCCCTCGTCCCGCAATGGACATGCAGTTAGATTACTTCGTACCGGTTCCAAGCGGGACCGCGAACAGCGATTAGATGGACATGAAGTATCAGCCTAAGTTAATATTGCAAATGGAGCTTCCCAATGGGTTGCATCACCAGGAAGTATCAGCTTCCCCCCCCCTCAGGCAGTGTAGAATTAAATGTCTTTCTCCACCTCTGTGCTCATGAGGCTGCCATCTTCACTGCCTTTATAGCTGCTGTCTGTCCATGGGCAGAGGCACACAGAGGCATGACAATCCGCATATAGGAGAGTTCGGCGGTTACATTTCATTAGATGGACCAGCCAAAATATGTCAGCTAGACCCAAATTTAGAGTATTACCTAGTAGTTGGAGGCATTTTCTGGTAAAGAAATCTTATACGAGGGCTGTTTTGAACACTTACAATTTAGAGAACTGTGAGAGAAGATTTTCAGGCCTTTTCTTCTGTAGTCCTTAAGCTGCTTATGGAAAAAGAGACAGCACAGAAAAAATGTGACATCCAAGATCTTGACCAGCCTTCATGTATTTTTCTGAAAGCCAGCTGAACATAAAAGAGACATCTCACTGTGGCAGTGAATAAATAGGTTGTTGGGTGAGGAGATCTGCAGTGACATGCTTTTAAGAAATCGATTCCCGCCCCCTTCCTGATTCAACACATGTTCAGGGCAGTAGCATAGAGGTTATTCTTATATCTTGGGAAAACCTTAAGAGTTCTTTGAATAAGCGTTATACAATAAGTTTGCACATATTATCTTTACTACAACTCTGTATGAGGCATATGGTACCTTCTTAATGCTCTGTGCTCCACATCCTTAGAAGTCTGAGGAACATATGGAAAGAACAGAAAACATCTACAGGTCTGCTTAAGAAGCAGTGTAGGGTCTCTACCAGCAAGCTTCTCTGTGTCTGCTTAGTTGGAAAAATATACTGTGAACTCTACGTGTGCACTCAGGAAAAAATACCTCAGCTTTGTCTTTCTTCCTCTTTATAGAGATGAAAAGAGAGAGAGAGAGAGAGAGAGAGAGAGAGAATGTAGCCAAGCAGTCTTGTTTCTTGTGAAGTGCTGGTATAACACCTTTATTTTTAGAGAAAGAACAAGATAGAAAAGTTTCAACCTCAGTTCATCTGGTTCCTTGGAATTGATGCACACTTTGGCAGCCTGACCATGTCCATTGCTTGTGTGAAATTATTTGAGAATGCTTGTGTTGTGATCATGCAAACTCCCTCATGCTTCAGAGCTGAATGCTTCTCTTTTATCACCATACTAGGTAGGAAACACCATACTGACAGGTGTCAACAAGTGCAGACCACTTCTGGCATGCCCAGTGTGAGAAACAAGATGTTGTCTCTAGTTCTGCAAACATCTAACCTCAGAAATGATGATGAGAAGGGTTTTGGGGTGGGCAGTTGCATTTTTGTTGGTCATGACTCAAAACATAAGCACTGATGGCAGGGAATATGAATGTATTGTTGGATTCCCGTTCTCATCATGCCTCAGCATTAACTGCTAGCTAAGGTTGATGGGAGTTGCAGACTAGCAACATCTGGAGGACCACAGGTTGCCTACCCTGGTGGAGAGAGATGGTAAGACGTGTGCGGGAGCTTGTGGACAGGTAGAATAGATAGGTGTCCATGGATATCTTCCATAAGGAATATGTGAAATGTAAGAATTTGGAAATGTTACCTGTTTTTGGAGGCCAGGATGAACCAGATTTTGGGAGTTCCAACAGGGTGTATTTTTTAACTCTGAGTTCCAAATTACTAATGGCATGGGACATTTGTGACTAGATCCCCTGACTTTGAATTGCTGTTACAGCAGCTGCTAATACAATCTGATATAGCCGACTCAGTTCCTACTGAAATAGTAATATAGAAGTGGGAATATCCAAGCCTTTTGTCCACATTCTTTTTCTGATCTAAATCACCTCTCCCACCCAGACACTATGAATTCTGCAGCCTATAATACTAATGCCGGCCTTATGGCTGCACCGTTACAATTTGCCAGTGCAACATTAATGGTAATGCAGAGAGTACTGGTACAAAATTTGAATAGATCAAAAAATAATAGGATCATCATCCCTTCCCAGTGCCATTTCTCTGACTAAAATAAGTGACACCTCAACTCCTTCGAACTCAAGAGAAGACTCAGTTTATACCACTGTTCATCTCTCAAACCACGTGACCTGTGGGTCTTCCATGAGAGCTGATTAGCAGTGTTATTATTTCTTGGCAAAGCAGTAGGTGGCAGCAGAAGACAGCAAAAGTCTCACTTTGCCATCCCAGCAGCTCCTACACCATGTTTGGGGTGGAGGCACCCAACATCTTTTCTTTCTCATTCCTCTTCCTTCCTTCCTTCCTTCCTTCCTTCCTTCCTTCCTTCCTTCCTTCCTTCCTCTGCTTCTTGCATGGACTTCTGCTGGGGGGGCTGGAGCATGCTAGCTGTGGGAATGGAGCCAAAGACAACCCCCCACACACACACACAAATGTCAGATGCATGTGCCAATCCAGAGTTTGATTCGGAGCCCGAGTTAGGAAAAATTAGGGTTTAGACTACAACTCTCATAATCTCCACACTATCATGGCTAGTGACCATGCTCATTGTAGAAACTGTTATCTACAAACAGAATTTTCCCCAAGCTCTGGTCAGCAAGCATGATGATGGCCAATATCAGCTTTTAAGCAAGAGGATAGTCATTTCCCCTTTTATGATAAGGCACAGCGCTGCAGTCTGAAACTGTCCTGACTGAAGGTTGTTCTGAATACCATGCTTTAAAAATATGCATGAAGGATACGTTTAAAAATAGCCCATTTCTTTTTCCAGCCAGATGAACTGTACTTTGAAGAAGGGGATATCATCTACATTTCTGATATGGTGAGTTCATAAATCCTGTATGTTAACAATTAGACCATGTTAGGTCAACAGAACAGACCTGAAATGAATATTGTCTTTGCAAGCACTGCTTTCTTTTCATTTCAGAGCGACACAAATTGGTGGAAAGGAACCTGTAAAGGAAGGACTGGATTAATCCCCAGCAACTATGGTACATTGCACTTTCTTCTTCTTCTTCTTCTTCTTCTTCTTCTTCTTCTTCTTCTTCTTCTTCTTCTTCTTCTTCTTCTTCTTCTTCTTCTTCTTCTTCTTCTTCTTCTTCTTTCCTCCGCCCCCCTCCTTTTTCGGTTGCCTTTCAAGATTTACCTTTGCCTTGTAGGTGTGGAGCAAAAGGAATTAATAATCTTTATTATTTTAAAGGTAATATGTTTCAGTGGGATCCTAGATGGAATCTATATTGTACTATCAGGACTGCTGTTTGGATAAATTGCATTGGGGAGATGGCACCATTCAGCTTAATTGGCACTCCTATTGGCCAGGGTGGGGTGGGGTCTGCTTATTTGTAGAACAAGAACTGAACTTTCCCAGACACTGGACCCGAGTGGCCAGGAAATGGGAGTACTGGGCAGCTTCAAGGAAAGTCTTTCCTTGTGCTGCCCCCTGCTGGATGGAAAATCTATTTTTTCAAATGATGATGTTTTTCTCCCTTAATTAACAGGGCAAAAATTATGATGTCCAGTTTGTCCACTATGAAGCTGTTATTAAATACAGTGTATGTTAAAAGAGATTATTATTATTTTTAAAATGTAGATGAATGTGGGAACAGAACTGACACGGAAGAGATTAGGATGCTTCTGCTTGTGCTGAGTTTTATATACAGTGGTACCCTGACTTAAGAGCAGCTTGACTTAAGAGCAGTTCGACTTAGGAGCTGTTGGCGTTTTAACTGCTGCCTTACAAATTTTAGATATAGTCTGCTCGACTTACAAATATTTGTTTATTTATTATTTATTATTTAACTTATTTTTTCAATTTTTTTATATAGGTACCCCAATTTAAGAGTAGTTCGACTTAAGAGCATGCATTCAGAACAGGTTAAATTTGCAAGTTGAGGTACCACTGTATATATAATTTATGCAGCCTGGAGTGAAATATAAACTTAACATCTATCACTGTTTATTAATTAATTCAATTTAACGTGAACAATGTATCAATGCTGAAGAGGGTAATCTCAGGCGAACTTCAGTAGCAGCTTAGATTAAAAGAGATGGTTAATGTGTTGTGTGTGTTTTCATTTGGCGTTTAGTGGCTGAGCAAGCAGAATCCATTGACAACCCACTACACGAAGCTGCCAAGAGAGGTAATCAGGTGGAGTCAATAGCATGCACACCCCCTGCTATGATTGCATGTAGCCAACTTGTGTTCAGTAGACACAAGAAAGGAGCCTTACTTAACTAGATTTCTTGGGGATTCTTTCGTGTTTCGGCCACTTATTTTAGGGCTTGAATCAGACTGGACGGTGAGGTTTTCTTTGAAGTATATGTGCCTCAGTTGAAGCTGGCACGGTGGTGGGATGCTACGGTTGCAGCTGAATTTTCCTTTCCCTTGCATTCTCCCCCTTTCTCAACTCAAGAGTAATTTGTGGGGCTCGGAAGGGAAAAAAACCACACAGGACAGAGCAACCGGCCTAACAGATGCCATTCTGTTGGCAGATCAAGCTCTTCAGATACAACCCTGCAAGACTTGGATTGTTTTCGGTGTTTGGGTGGTCTCCTTCCATTTTGTTTCTTTGGGACCCTAAATCCCCTTCCACTCTCTTTAATGCAGGCTACCATTTTTATTCTTGCTGGCTTGAGTATCCCAGGCAAATAACATGTACTGCATGTTCTGCATAGACTCATTTGTTCGGGGGGGGGGGAGCCCGTGTCTCATTCTTGCTTACTGGAAAAGGAAAGATGATATTTGACACATTTTCTCACTGGCCAAAATCCAGAGATGAATTAGCATCAACTGCTGCATGGTCCCAGAACTCTCCTAGAAGATGGGAATGGTAAATGACTTCTAAGTGCTCCACACCTAGAAACCCGAGGAAAGATTCCCATACGCTGGAATTTATGGCACATAATTAACAACTAACTAATTAATTAATTAGTTAAGAAAAGCCAATTGGAACTGCAGTACTACATAAGAAAAGTCAACTGAAGCAAGACTGTAGGTGTTGCCTACTGAATTGAGATAGCTGGAGCCACCGCTATATTCTTTTTCAAACAGGTGACATTTGATTTCCTGGACAGTTCTTCACACATAAGTTCAGCTGTGAATGTTCTTCTGTTTTTAAGTACAAAATATTTATATTACTCTGCAAAAATAGAGTTTGTTCAAGGGGAAAAAAAACTCTTGAATCCTGTTGTCCAAAGATATCTGTTCATGCCATAGTGCTGTGACAATTTTTTTTTAATAATTCAGTAGAGCTCAGTTTAACCACTGAGTTTTTTTAAATTGGTGTTCCAATAAAAAAATCATTTGTTTGTTTCAGGAAACCTAAGCTGGCTGAGGGAATGTTTGGATAACAGAGTTGGAGTCAATGGCTTGGATAAAGCTGGAAGCACAGCCCTGTACTGGGCGTGCCATGGCGGGCACAAAGGTAGGGTTGATGGTACCATTTATCTCTTTACATTCCTTATTTTCTTCTATCCTATTTTCACATCAGCTTGCTTTGCTTTCCTTTTTAAGCCAGTGCAAAGTTGTTGTTTTTTATTTTTTCCATGTGTATTTTCCCCCCTAAGGTTGGATATTTGTGCAGTTTCTGTTTAACATAGAATTAGTCGGAGTTTGGTTTTTTGCAAACAGTTTCTCCAACATAATGTATTTTGTGAGTTATCTTCGCCAATGCACCCACTCTTGAGTGCTGTTCCCCTTCGTGTATGCTTTTTGTATGCTTTAAAAAACACACAAGAACAAATACGTTGTGTAAGTTAGGGAAGTACAGAAATAAACTATATTAAATCAGGACATACAAATTAGACTTGCATGAAAATAATAATTAATTTCTTCCCTATGCCTACACAAATGTACCTTAGAATTTTATCAAGATGCCTGGTAATCTTGAATTCCCCATTTGCTGAATTAATGGACTAGCCACGATTTCTTCATTTGTTACAATAACTAATGCAGTCTGAATTTGTGTATGATACATTCTAAATTGGGGTGGCAATGGTTAACAAATAAAGATATTGGAAAATATTTTAAAAATACATCAAAATAAATGTGTCACCAAAGTCATAGGTTCAAGAAACCTTTAATGGCATAAAATAAATTGAGCACAAAAGCATGAAATTATGGGATAGAAGATTAAAATATAAACAAAAGAGCATAGTCTTGAAGGCTTTCACAGCCAAGATCTGATAGCTGTTGGGAGTTTTTCGGGCGGTTTGGCCATGTTCTCTTGACATAGTTCCCTGAGCTCCTTGCCTTCTGAAGATGCTGGCCACAGAGTCTGCCGAAATGTCAGGAAGAAAGGCTTCCAGAACATGTCCAAAAAGCCCAGAAAACTTACAACAGCTATAAATAAAGAGGTTGCAAGGGAACAAGTTAATGGCCATCCTTAGTCCTGTAGATCTCATTAGTGGTATATAGGATTCTGGGTAGGTATTCAGCAACCAAGATCCAAGATCGTCAGTTTAGTAGATTTGTCTGCAGGTAGGTGCTAGGTGATACCCTCTGGAGATCCAGAAAAGTTACAAATGACTGCAGCCAGAGGAACGTCATTTCCGGCTGCTTCGGATGAGCAGCTGAAAAAGCAGAGCTCCGCACGGTCGAAAAATGTCAACAGCTTTAGAGACTTGTTTTCCTTCAAAAACTTGTGAGTAATTACACTATGATGTTTTTAAAGTGATTAACTAAAGACTGGAGCAAGCTGGAATGTTAATTATCTGATAATTCACCAGTAGAAAGAGCTTTCGATTTTGACTTGTTGTGAGAGTGATGGCGACCGGCTTTCAGTTTTGAGTTAGTGAGAGCTAACAAGATGGTTTTTCTTGTTTTAAAACCTGCGTCTGTGTTTTAAAAATCTGCTTAATGAGAAGGAAAAAAATCTAAACCTCAAGAAGCAAAGTGGGTATGTGCAGTCCCTTCTGATCGTAGTCTGGAAAGGTTGAGACGAACTGAAGCTTCACCCGCCCTTCAGACAGAAGGAGTGGGGGAGGGGAATCTACAACAGGCTGTCCCATGGAGAAAATCGAGAAACAACTCAGCGTCCTCACGGAAGGCTTGGAAGCCTTGGGGGGGGGGTTACTCAAGGAGATTAAACAAATCAGTGAGGACTGTAAATTTTTTTAAAAGGAAATGACTGGAGCCAGAATTTGTTGACAACACTTGCAATGAATGGTGCAGGAAGTAAAATCATAGAACCACAAAGCTAGAAGAGGCGTATAAGGCTATCACGTCCTTAAAGAAATCCAGATCAAAGTATATCTGACAGATGATTGCCTAATTTGCTCTTAAATGCCTCCAGCATTGAAACGCTTGGCACCTCTTGAAGTAATAGGTGCCATTCCCACATTGTTCTAACACTTAAGAGCTTTTCTTCTGATATTCAGCCTAAATGGGCGTTTTCTTAAGCTCACTATTATGTGTCCTGCATTCTAGAATGACTGAGAACAGATCCTTTCCCTCCTCTGTATATCTGTCTTTCAAGTATTTGAACAGCCCTTCAGTCTTCTTAATAGACAATCAGAGAGTTTTAAAAATGTAATGTCTTATCAACTTTTATGCACAGATTGTTTCACAGTCCCTTGCCAATTCACTTTTTGCAAGTTTAAACAATGATGCAGGCATTTGACTGAATCAGGATTCAGACCACCAACCCCTTATACATTTTGAGTAAGAGTGAACAATTTTTGGTTTCTCACGATACTTTTCCCTTTTCTTTAATTTTATGTAGACATAGTGGAAGTGTTATTGACGCAGCCAAATGTAGAACTAAACCAACAGGTATGGCATTATACATTTCAAGAGGTGGGCTGGAAGAATGGAATGAACTGAACATTCACTGCCCCTCTTAACCCCATGATTATTTTCCTTCTGCCTGCACAGAATAAACTCGGGGACACCGCATTGCATGCTGCTGCATGGAAGGGTTATGCAGATATTGTAGAAATGCTGCTGGTGAAAGGTAATTTATGTACATACACAGTTGTGTTCTGCCGGGGACGTTAGCCGAGTTTGATTCTGCATATTGCTGCAAAAGTTGATAAATACACAAGCTTGTGCTTATATGCAGTGTTCTCATGTGCCCCTTCTTTTCTTAGCCCATAATCATTCAACCTTTTGGGGTTATTGAGCTATATCTTTCCATATTTCTCCCTTGGAAAATAGGTTTACCATGATGTGAAGGCATTATTTGAAACAGTTTTGTATCGCTCCTGGTTTGATGACCATAATTTTTTTGGTCTGGCTTCAAGAGAAACTTTTGTTAACTGAACAGACTCTGGCTTTGTGCCGAGAAAAGAGGAAGGGAGGCATTAGGGTGGAACAAGCAAGTCCAATCGTCATGCATATCACAGTTTATAGAACAAAGCTTCCTTGGCCTGAAATGAGCCATGCACATTTGTGTGACCAGGGTGATGGGCCCAATATAAGCTGGTTGATATTGTAGACTCATCAGATCGTCTTTTAACACACACGATTGTTTGGTCCCATTTTGACCCGTGTTGAATCCAAATCTTTAGAAGGTTCCTGTATGAGCTGTGAAACAAAAATCCAAGTAGACCATAAGGAGAGACAACTCAGTAAGCACCCTTCAGTATTGTAAGCCACCTTGGGTCTTTACCAAGGAGGGAAGGTGGGCTAAAATATTTTAAATAAATAAATAATAATGGTAAGTAAGACAAGCTACATTTGTCTCTTGAAAGAAAGAGATTTGGATCAAACTTTCCACATTGCTGTTTTCTGAATTGCAGTCACTGCAGACACAGACTACCTTGGAGTAATTAGGAACTGTAAGATTTTGAAGGTCAAGACTCATTTCTTCAGACCCCCAGAGACAGAGTGGCTCTAGTCTCACTCTATCTGAATTTATAATAACAATATGCTATATTTTGGATTTTTCCATAGGTGCTCGAATAGATTTGAGGAACAATGAGAAAAAATTGGCTCTGGACATGGCGACTAATGCTGCGTGTGCATCGTTGCTTAAAAAGAAGCAAGGTCAAGGTAAGGGTTTATAATCCTTTGATTTTTTTCAACCTCTGTTTCACTACATTGAACCTATAAAAGAACTACGAGTGTACTTAGAACAAGAAACATAAGGTGGTGATGAGGTTAGGAGCGGATTCCAAGGCTTTACACATGTTAGTGACTGGAGGCTCTGGGCCCTTCTACCGAGGGATGTCTGTTGCACAATCACCTGATGTCCTTCACAATTGTAAAAATAGGTTACAGGCAATACCTTTATAGGCCACTATTAAAAATAAAAAAGGAACATTGCAAGCTTTCGGGTGTAAATCACCCTTCTTCAAAGCAGGTCCCAGAAGTTCAGACATGGTAAAAGATGTGCTTCACCAGGAGGTTACTTTTAAAGTCCTTGGTTAGATGATGTTCTTAAAGTCCTTGGCTAGATGATGTTGTAGTCAGGGCAAGAGTCTTGTTAGAGGCAAGAAGGGCAATTGTAAAAAGCTGCTTCTTAAATCACACCCCCATGCTTCAAACAAAGGAACATGGGTCATATACTATCCCCTCCCTTACCCAGCTCCATTTGGCACTACGAGGCATACAACTCCCTTTTGGTGATGTCTGCCAGGACCCTGCCTGTCACAGAACCTGACTCTGAGGGGTTAAATGGTGAAGAGCTGCTGGAGGAGCCTTGCAGCTCAAGTCAGCAGGCAGCTGGGTCTGATGACTCAGCTGAAAACATATCTTCTCCCCCTAGAAGGGCCGTTACTTCACGAACCTCTCGCTGCGCGGCGAGCCATAATTTCCATGCGAATCGATCGCTTCAGTCCGCATGCTCCTCCTCTTTGGATTTGGCGCCACCCCGACCACGCCCCCTAAACCGTGCTCCAAGCGGGGCGAGAGATTCCCCTGCCGGAGGCCGGGAATCTTCTTCGCTTCGCATCCCGCTTCGCATCCAAAGTCACGTGTTTATATATATATATATATATATATATAGTTAATATATATATATATATATATATATTTTTTTTTATATATATATATATTTTATATATATATATATATTTTACTTATTTTTTCTCCGAAATGCCAATGCATCGATATTTCGGTTAACCCGTTCTTTTGATCTTGCTTTCTGTACACGGGGAAGGGGCAACAGAGGGGGGGCAAGCGTCCCCGGGTGACGTGAGCAGAGCCCCTCCGCTGGCAAGGGATGGCGAAAGGCTGCGCAGAGGGAGGGGGAGGGGGTGTCGGTGCCGCCGCTGCAAGACACCCCCACGCGCGCCCACCCAGAGAGCGGCGGCGGGGCACACAGGGCGATGAAGCTGAGAGAAGCCTCTCCCCGCCCCCCCCAAAAAACCAACCCAGCTGCTCTGCTTCAGGGAAACACGATGGCTCCTCGGGACAACCGCAGGGGCATTTGAGCGCCGGGCTTGACCGCTGGCTTGTGTGCCTCTGACCGCAAATGACAGCCGGGTATTGATGCATCGATACGCCATGGTAATTTTTTTAAAAAAATAAAAGAAAGCAGAAACCGGACGTTGCAAGTAAGCTTCCCAATGCGAAGGGAGCACATGAGGTAGTAATGGATTCGATCCTAAAATTTCGCATGGTGAGGACAGAGAAAGAGGGGTGGGGGCGAAGGGAGACCATGTGACCGCCTTCGCATTCAAAGCGAAGGCAATCCCGCTGCGAAGCGAAGTACTTCGTGAAGTAACGGCCAAGGGCTATGAGCAGGATTCTGCAAAGACGTGCTACCAGGAGAGCTAGGGAAAGGGTCTTTGATGCTAGATGGGGAATCAGGTCGGGAAGCCCTGAGTACTAGCAGGAGCCTTTCCAGAAGTAAGGGTGTGTTCCCTGTTTTGAGATAAAGCTGGTAAGCTCACCTTGAGCTCTCTGTGGGAGCAACTGTCATTTGAACTTGTAATCACGTTCCTGTCTGTGACCTTGGCTCCGTTTCCTGATTTCGGACTGGCTTCCTGGACAACGGCTTAATCTGTTCCCTTGGGTTTGGCATCTGGTTTCCGTGAGATATTCTGGTTTTGACTTGGACTGTTAATTGCTGGGAGTTGGATTCTGTTATTTATCTGGCACCTGATTGTTGGCAAAGGACTTGAACTTGCCCGGCTTTCCACTAAAGATCTTGGCAAAGAACTGAACCCTGTTTGTGTGTGTGCCCTGTGTGCGGGGCTTGACAATGTCCTTCACAGAATTTTGGAAGTGATTAAAATGGTGGCATCTTCATTTTGTCACCTCTTTGTTCCCCGCAATTCATTATAACAGATGGGGGTTTTTTCTACAACAGAATATCTTTTAAGGAGATGAAAAGGGTATAATTATACAATTGCGGGGGGGGTCGTAGCATGAGCCACCCTCCAGGAAACATGTATTTAAGAAAGCCAGGAGTAAACCCATACTCCAAAGAAAATACGTCATTCAGAGCATCCAATAGAGTAGACTTGTTTTCAAGGAATACACAGTTTAATTTTTCAGTTTTCTCAAAGGTATCTTAAAAAAATAGAATGATGTAGCATTCTCTGTTGTCAGGCAGAATTCACAGCTGGTGTGGGAGAAAGCATTTTTATTCACTGTACTTATTTCAAGAAAAGAGAAGCACATAAAAATACAGCTTACAAAAGCTTTAAGATACAAAAGAAATCAGATATCAATAATAGGTTTTTAAGCATTCAGAATATCTGGCTGTGCTACCAAAAACAATTTTATATGTTTTACTTTTGCTTCTTTTTTTGTTCTGCTTTCCAGACATAATGAGAACATTAAGCAATGCAGAGGAATACCTTGACGACGAAGATTCTGATTGAATCGCCTTAATATACTAAAAAAAGAAAAACCTACAACCTCTCTTGCCTGCACCTTCCTCAAACTCTTTCTCTCTGTAATTATAAAGTGTACTTTTCACTCATATAGTCATGAAATGTTACAATTGTCTAAAGTATCATGGTCAGAGATCTCTTCCACAGGGATCTCTTTGCCTTCGAAAAGCAGGTACAATATTTGGGATATGCAAATAGCCATTGTGTATATATATATATGTGACACATCAAATATATCTGATTAGCATTATTTTGCAGAGGGATACATCTCAGGGAACAGATTGGTTGGTTCCCCTACCCTGCCCCCAGTATATCTTTGCCTTCCTCACAAGTGTGAGTGTGCAAGTATGGATATTTACACTTGCATTTATGTGTAATTGGATCTCCCGTGTGTGTAGACACTGGGGTCTCAAATTTGAGAAACAGAAAAATATTTCCTTCAGAACTTGGCTGGGAAGTTGACTGTTCTATAGAGAGTTCATCTTCCTCCTTTGGTATATGCCCAACAATGAAGAAGTGTCAATCCTGTCCCTACAGGGTGGCTACTCTTGGGTAAGCATAGTTTAGATATGTAGCCCACACAAGAAGGCACAGTTCTCTCTACTTATAAGAACACCAATAGGGGAGAAATCCAGCTCAGAGGCTAGAAATCATAGTATAGTAACAATTGAAGGTACCTATTAGGCCATTGAGTCCCTCACTCCATGCAGGAAAGCAAAAAAAGCAAAGTATTCTGCTTATATACCACCGCTTAAAGCACTATCTGGGCAGTTTACAATTTAATTATGCAGGCAACACATTGCCCCTCCCCCAGCAAGCTGGGTACTCATTTTACCTACCTAGGAAGGATGGAAGGCTGAGTGAACCTTGAGCCTGCTACCTGGAATTGAACCCCAGGTCATGAGCCCAGTTTTGGTTGCAGTACAGCAGTTTAACCACTGCACCACAAGATGGCCACACATGATGGCCTCAGATATCAAAAGAGATCTGCTAGGTGGTTGTCCAAAGTTCTCTCAAATGCCTCCAGTGTTGGAGCACTCAGCACTTTGTGAGGCAGTTGGTTCCTGCTTTCTCGGGCCAACCCCATCCCTTCCGGCAGTCACATCAAGGACAAAAGGATGCAAACCCATTTCTTCCTTAGTGAAATCACCATAAGGGTGAAAGTATATGTGTGTAAAAAAGAGTGTGTATGCAAATAGGGCTGGCCCTTCCTTTAGATGGAATTTGGTATCTGCTCCAGGAGGCACCGTGCAAGAAATGTGGATTCAAGGCTCTATCTTGCCCTCCATTTCACTCCCAGAAGGGAGATGAAACAATGGAGACAGTGCTGGCCGGGCAGTAGCAGCTGTTTGATTGTTTTTATTATTATTATTATTTTCAATTTAGAAAAGATAATGTAAGATTTAAGAGGTGACATGTCATGGTCTTTTTCCCCTTTCTGGTGCAACCCCAAAATCCTTATATGTATAGCCAGTATTTCCTCCAAAGGTAAGCATTAAAAACTTTGGCCTCTGTCCACCTGAGCACATGCACGACTTCATCAAGTAGATGAAGTTGTGCATCTGTCATTCTGATTTCCTGCAGGTGGTTGATGATATTCTTGTGCGCATTCCCAGCAGTTGGGTTAAAGAGAAGATGGGTTTAGTCAGAGGTGGACAACATGCAGCCTTCTGGATATTGTAGGGCTGTAACCACCAGGATGCCTCCCATTTGGTTGGGCTGGCTCAGACCCATTCACCTCGCAACAATGCAATACAGTAGGACCCCCGTATCCACTGATTCATTATCCACTGTTTCAGTTATCCACAGTTGGCAGAGGAAAAAAATTAAATAATTCAACAGTCACAAAGCAAGCTGTAAAGCAAGCTGTTGTTAAAAACAGCAACTGTAAAGCAAGCTATTGTCACAAATAGCATCTGTAAAGCAAACTATTGTCACAAACAGCGGCCATAAAGCAAGCTACTGTCTCAAAACAGCAGTCATAAAGCAAGCTACTGTCAGGAAACAGCAGTTTTTGGGGGCAGGCGTTCTCTCTTATCCATGGTTTTCATTATCCACTGGAAGACCTGGAACCAATCTCCAGTGGATACCGGGGTCCTACTGTATCTGGAACATCTCTCATTGCCCGTCTCTGAGCCAAATCTTTGCTTTGCATGAACAAGGTTTCTTATCCAATGAAGGTTACCTGAACAGAAGCTGCTTTATGTGTTGGTTTGCCACACAGAAGGGGAGAAACTTCTTTGTCTCAAAGTGAGTGCCTTGTGTAAAAATAAAAAAGCATATGTACTTGCCTTGCTATCTGTAGCCTGGAGGTGGACACTAGTTTTCGCTTTATGCTGTTTTGATTTCTCCTCAGCCAATCTTCTCGATGTAAAGTTTTGACTCTTCTCCCCCTCACCCCTCCAGAGCGTTTTACCTCAGAGCTGATGTGCTTCTGAAATTGTTTCTTGGGTAGGATACCATTAACCAAAAACAATCTGTCCAAAAAAGAATCTAATATGAATAAAGATTTTAAAATTCTTTGAAATTTGATTGTTTGCCCTCTTCGACCATGGAATATTTGGTTTGTGTTAGGAATTAATAAGAAATTTGAAGGCCAGACCTAGAGGGAGGCATTGGCAGGCATTTTCTATCATCATAAAAAAACATAATGTCATTTGTTATAATTTACTATAGTTATATTTTTGCTTCCAGGGAGAGGACAGGTATTTGTAGAGTTTTCTGCTTTAGGTACTAACATAACCTGACTAGTCTTGTATACTACATACCTTGTCTGCCAGTGGGTGGGAGTGAGAGCATATTTCGTTATCCTATTTCTTGCAGCAAAATATCTCAGGCTGGCCCTCTGATGAGTCTACAAGCCATGAGGGGACTTGAAGTACCTCTCTAAGAACATAAGAAGAGCCATGCTGGATCAGGCCAAAGGCCCATCTAGTCCAGCTTCCTGTATCTCACAGTAGCCCCACCAGATGTGTCCGGGAGCGCACGAGACTAGATATCTGTCTCCTGATTCCACTCCCCTGCATCTGGCCCTTGAAGTACCCCGGTTTTAAGTCTGGAGATTACACATCTCCTTTCATGGTTTGATTACACATATCTCTGGGTTAGACTAGAACTGGGTGAAGATAGATGCAAATGGAAATGAGGAACTTGCAACTGTAAATCCATTTTTAAAAGTGCTTATGCTATGAGTTTGATATCAGCATTGCAGCAGGGCTAATTATGGCTTCACATCAATTTATGTTGACCGGGAAATTCACATTGCACCAGAATGGACTGTTTTCCCCCTTTTACACATACAATTAAGTTCTTAAAGATTCTGCTTTATTTTTATAAGGCTCTTGCAGATTCAGACATGTTTACAACACAAATGGTTTCATGGATTAGTAATTTACTGCAGATTTTATGAGGTTATCACTTTACATTCTTGCCCTATCTGCATATTGAAGAGAAGGTTGCAGCATACTGTGCTCTATATACATTTCATACAAGCAATTTCATTTCATGTGATCAATCATTTTTATTTTACATTAACTATATCTTTCATAAAGCATATTTATTTTCTGTGTATTTCCAGAATGTACAGTATTATATCCTGAAAAGTTGCTTTTTAAGTGTTTCTAAGCAATCCAAGAATATTTATTTATTTATTTATTTATTTATTTATTTATTTATTTATTTATTTATTTATGGATGATTAACATTGCTCCTTACATCCTGCCAAGCATCATTTTGTAATATGGATACTGATTGATCACTATGTTACTTCAAAGGATGTGGCATCACCCTAATTTTCAGCAATAATCTTTACAACCTTAACTGCAGTTAAAAATGGTGTTGTAGCATTTCAGATTGCCAACACACCTTTCTCATTTATTTCTAGGCTCTCTAAGGAGGACGGGCTGTTCTTTAATACTGATTAAAAATAACAACAAACTCAAGAACAATATCCCAAGGAAAACAAACAAACAAAAGATTCAAGCAGCCACACAAAAAAGAAAGAAAGAGGTACAAGAGAGATGTTTTATATCCCATCTTGGAACTCAAGAAGGGGAGCAACGCAACTTGGTAGGGAGGAGTGGCTAAGGGGTGCAATTTATTGTACAAGGAAACATTCACAAAGGGCCGTTTCACATGACCCCTAAACTCCGCGGCAAATGGCTCCCAGCTCCGGAGCTTAAAATTATTTACCCACCAGCTCCGGAGTTTACAGATAATTAAGTGTGACCACGCCCACCTAAGCGCATCCCAGCACACTTTTCATGTACCTGCTCTTGGAGGGTGAAAATTCCTGATGCAGATATAACAGTAGTGACTGCCGGGCTCTCCTTGCTTCTGTTTGTTCTTTTTTTGCCCCCCGCCCCTTTAAGAGATCTGAATGCAGTGCCGGGAGCAAAGCAAGATGGCAGAACGGAGGTGAGCAGCATTCTTTTCTTTTTTTTCTCTCTCCCCTCACGCAGCCAGCAGCCAGGAGTGCAGACGGGGTGGGAACGCAGGCACAGCAACAAACCCCTAAGATCTCTGGTCCGAATTTAAGTGGCCAGCAGATCTTAGGGGTCATGTGAAAAGGCCCAAAGTGACACCAATCAAGGCAAAATCCCATCACCTGATTCCTTTTTTCATCAGTTAACCATTTTTCACCCAAACAAACCAATTGTTAGGGTTGGATTTCAACACATATGATCCATACTGAAGTGCAGGTGGGTATCCTATAGTCCAGTGTTAGTGAACCTATGGCACGGGTGCCAAAGGTGGCGCTCAAAGCCCTTTCTGTGGGCACCCAACATTGCCCTTCACAGCCACCTGTATTCAGGTTATATTGCTCTGTTGGCACTTTGTGAAAAATTATTGGGTTTTATATTGCAGTTTGGGCACTCAGTCTCTAAATGGTTCGCCATCACTGCTATAGACCATCTTGAGATGTGCCACTGGTGTTGTCAACATTCAAGCTGTCCTTTGTTATGTCAAGCTCAGGGTCATTTTTCATGCTGGCAATGAGGACATGACATTTTGCAGCAATATCGGGCCATATCTGGGTGTTTTGAATCATGGGTAGAGAAGTATCCCACATTAATAGAATGGAGGTTTTTTTGAAGAACTGGATTTTGAAAAATCAAGAATAAAATTTAATCAAGAATAAAAAATGAAACACAGTGTTAATCATACTAATTAAAATATGCATATTATATTTTATGCACCAGTGGGCAGTTTGGGTAACAGGCAAAGTGCATCTCCTTAAGAAGTACTTTGAGACATGATACCACAGCCAAACTAGTCATCAGCAACCTCCCCACACATGACAGAGTCAGACAGAGAAAAGCCCCTAAGTATTTTAGTATATACAAGTTATATGAGAGATTAGTGATAATTAGAGATGGGCACGAAACAGAAAAATGGTGTTTCAGTTTTTCATTTGTCGTTGAGAGGTCTGTTTCGGTTCGTTTCCGTTTGTCAGGTATTTTTTGAAAAATTTCGTTACCGTTTTTTGTTTTTTCGTTTGTCGTTTCTATCCGCTTTTTGCGCGATTTTTAAAGCATTTCTGTGTGCAGGCATCCCCCAACACCCCAGACCAGAGGGAAAACACTAAAAAAAGGGATGCTGGCAG
The DNA here is from genome assembly GCA_029282475.1 of Phrynocephalus forsythii. Classification (NCBI taxonomy): domain Eukaryota; kingdom Metazoa; phylum Chordata; class Lepidosauria; order Squamata; family Agamidae; genus Phrynocephalus; species Phrynocephalus forsythii. The sequence continues at coordinate 42,382,215 of JAPFRF010000004.1, forward strand.
AGACACAGTATAGACTAGGTATGCAGGGAGGCTGCAAAGGCAGTGGCGGGCGTTGCCCAGGGTGCAAGGCAGCCGCAGAGTGACTGCACTGCGGGGCAGGGGAGGGTACTCACCAAGAGGTACGCAGCATGCACACACACAGGGAGGCTGCAGGACTGAAGCTAGAGTCACAGAGACAGCAATCCCACCCTAACTCCCACCAGAGACTGCAAGGAGGACGGGGGCTGCCAGAGCTTTTTATGCCTTCTGTGGCTGCCAGACCTGCCCGCCCAGTCTGCAACCTGGGCATGCTATTGGTTGAACATGATCCCACATCACATGGCTTGCCTCCATTTTGTTGCTGGTGGCGACATCCATTTTAAAGGGAAAAGAAAAATACATCGCAATGGGAGAAGACAAAAACAAATGTTTTAAGGACCCCAACCCCCCTGGTAGGTATTATCAGACAATATAAATAATTATTGCTGCGTTTTTACGGATGTCCAGGGTGTTTTTTAACATTTAAAACAGCTCATTTCATTGCACGTCGCCATTAACGGAAACGAAACGTAACAACCACAATTTTCGTGGTTCTGTTCATTTCGTTTCATTTTCATCACAATTTTAGTTTGTCGTTTTGTTAAGTAATGGAAACGACAAACGGTAACAGAAACGAAAAAAATGTTTGTTCCGTGCCCATCTCTAGTGATAATCCATGTGGCTCTTGATAGATAACTACCTGTGCTTTCAGTTGTACTCAAAGACACCTGGAAGCAGCCTATACCAGGCTTCCCTGCATTCACCTTTATGTCATGTAGTCATTGGGTTTTCATTCAAATCCACCCTTGCACAATCTGGCATAAATTGCATAAATGTAGCTGCCCCTGAAATGCCAGAGACTGACCCTGAGGGTTTCAGCTTGAAAACATGTGCTCTGTTTCTGTGTTGAAGCCCACTCAAATGCACTACAAAGCCATGTGATGGATGTCACAAAGATGGACAACCTCCCCCATAGCAGAAAGTCACAATGGTCCCTGCAAGGCTGTGCTGCTGCTTTTTTAGCAGTTTATTTGTTCCACCTGTTTTCAATTACTTTTGACAATTTCGGAATCAACATATGCCAGCCACAGTGAAGCTAATGTTAGTAATGGTCGGGGTTACAATCCTGTGCATACTTAAGTGGAACAACGTGACTCAGTTGGATATGCTTTTCAACAGACATGAATAGGAAAGAGCTACACCTCCCACTGAAGTGGGCAAAACAATTGTTGTGAATATACACAGTCACACTCTACAAAACATGGGATTTCTACAACCATTTTTTTCTACCAGCTCCCGCTGTTAACCCCAGCTCTCACCAACCTAGAAGTTCAAAAGCATGTAAATGCAAGCAGATAAATAGCTATGACCATAAAAAGCAGGAAGGTGTTCCCTTGCAGTCATGGCAGCCACGTGGCCATGGACTTGCACAACACTGGTTCTTTGGCTTGAATACGGAGATGAACACCACCCCTAGAGTTGGACACAACTAGCATGCATGTACAGGGGGAATCTTTATCATTTAACCTTTTTTAAAAGGTGGCTGTGGATGCTGACATGTAAATGCAGTTGCTATACCCAAATGCAGTAGAATAATTCCACCAGATCAAGCATTAACTGATAAATCAACAGCTTCATGGATCCTACCCTGTTCAATGGATCTACATTAGTAGAGATTATCAAGTGGATTTAGACCTGTGACTGTGGATTTAATTTTCCCACTGAAAATTCCCATTTCAAGATGATATTTCCAGGTCTCCACTTAACGTATCTGAAAAGTTAATGCACACATAGAGACATTTGTTCTAATCAAGAGAAGATGATGGTGTTCAGAGGTATACTGTTGAGTAGAAATTCAGACTCAAGTGCTGCAAACTTGAGTGAGCTGCATTTCCAATAGCTAGGACAGTAGAATGGCATACATGTGGGATCTTCTAATATGCTTGACTTCAGAGCTAACATGAGCAAAGGCCTAGGAATCCTATTTTGAATACCAAGTTGTGATCGCAAACCGCAAAGAGTCCAACATCCAACGGTGAGGTTTCTGTACAGTCCCACAGAAGGAAGCCACAAGATACCAGATAATTGTAACCAAAAAGTGTATTGACATTTTTAGTATGCTGCTTGCTCTACTCCCAATCTTTAATAGGGCACTGAAGCAGCTATTTTCCACTGAGAAGTCAATTAAAAGTGGCACTCACACACACAGCTGAGACATCCTTCAATCTAGGTTAAAAGGCATGTCTGAACAAGTCCACAATTGCCCCAAACTCAAGGTTAGCCGGGCTGATGCCGCTGTATTTACCATGAAAGCAAGGTATACATGTACTTCTGACAAAGTCAGAAAGCCATCTGTCGGGAGTCCTGTGATGGGGGTTCCTGCATGGCAGGGGGTTGGACCGGATGGCCCTTGAGGTCTCTTCCAACTCTATGATTCTATGATTCTAATTGTTAACTTGGTTCAGTGGAATTCCAATATTTAACACTAAAATTATATACCAGACGACTGGTGAGTTCATCATTTTTGATCTGTCAGTGTGTCTACTTTCTCAGCAAATATTTAATGACAGGATGAAGCCAACATGTTTCAAAACCCAAGTCATATATAAATGCACAGCAAAGTGCATTCATAAACAAGATGTTTCATTGTTGTGAGGCAGCAGCCATTGCTCCAGTCCCCACTGGCTTGTAAAGTCTGGGGTCTCAGCAGGTCATAGCATTTAAAGGAAAGGTAAACATCTGCAAAAAAACAAGCAAACATAACAACAGCTGAGGCAACAGAAATCCAGGCTGAACCACAGCTTTAGAGAAAGGGGATTGATTCTTTCCCTGGGTGTTTCTCTCACATACCTCCCTGGTTTGTGTTTGCTTCACACAGAAATCTGTATTGGTTTCTGTATGACTTGCCCTGGGATGCAAATTAGCAGCTCTGGAGCAGTTTTCACGGGGGAAAGAGCTGACCTTTGATCAGATGGGTGGTATAATATCAAATGAATAAATAACTATTACACTGGGATCCCTAGGTTGTGCATAGTACAATCCATCCTCCTTTGTAGTTTTGATAATTTTTTTCTAAATCCAGAGGAGAACCTCAAACCAGATCTCCTCAATCACATCTATATGGGCTCTGCTTACCCCCATGTCAAATCTGAGGGCTGAGGTAGAAATATTGCAAATAAATAAATAGAGGAATTTAAATAAGAAGTACCATTCAGATGTGGCTGGATGCAGCATAGTTTGCACTCCAAAAATGTACAGTATGTCTTGAATGGGAAGAAGTAGAGAGAGGATCTCCTCAGGTTTCCAAGGCTATTCTTCTACTCTAACCTGTGCAGACCATCTTTCAACCTTGGATGGTGGTTGTTAGTGTTGCTGGTTGAACACTTTGTTCTTCCTCACATCTTCTTGTCTCCAAATGAGGAGACATCTTGCCTTTTTTGCCCCTCTGGAGATGAAAGGGGCTGCAAAGACTCTTGACATCTCCAACTCGGTTAGCTAAGACTAGGGCTTCTATCACCTTTTTAAACATTGCAAGTGAGCTTCTCTAATTTCACATAAGATTTTTTATTTTCTTAGGGAAATTGTGTTGCTGTGGTTCCTTTACAAAGAGGAAGTGTGCTCATGCAATCATTCCAAGTTTCAAAGTGCTGAACTCACAAAGCTGCTTACCCTCCAACACTATTTAAATAGCTGTAATATTTTAAAAGCAATAACAACAATAGCAGCAGTGGCAGTGGAAATTAGATTTCCACTCTGAGAGAACAGTTATTTTCCACCCAGAACAGAAATGCACATTTCAAAATGAATTGGTACCTCCACTTACAAGCGGCTTGACTTAAGAGTAACTCGACTTAAGAGCGAAAAACCATTGGCATTTTAACTGCTGCCTTACAAATTTTAGATGCGGTCTTCTCTACTTACAATTTTTTCAAATTTTCAGTTATTTACTTTTGAGATAGGACTGCTCTACTTAAGAGTTGTTTGACTTAAGAGCATGCATTCTGAACAGATTAAACTCGTAAGTAGATGTACCATTGTACATTTAAAATGGCAAAATGTATTTAGTACTGCTGCAGCTGAAAATTATGAACAATCTTCAAACATATATAGTCCCACAAACAATGTCACTCTAGAGGTTGGTGGTGACAAGGTAATATTTGTTCTCAGGAAAGAGGACACCAGCCTATTGTGAGGGTTCTTCTTCTGACCAGATAGCCATCTCTCTTCTAATCAATAAAGGACTTTCAAAGTTTATATGAAATGGTTGTTTATTTTTAACATCTTCAACATCAACAAACAATTCAACATTGGTATAGGTATGAGGGTCGGACCCCTCCGGCATCAGGAACAGGTTATTCGGATTGTCCTTCAACAAGTCAGTTAACAAACTGGTTGCCTGTTTGCTGAGTTCGGGTAAACTCTCAGTCCATAACACGTCCCAGTCTCTCATAGCTCTCCTTTTATAAGCTTTCCGTCTCTTGGTCTGGCATCATCATGCGCTCCCTTCTGCCTAAGTCTGGATTTTCCATCCAGAACCATTGCAAGCCTGTTGGCAAAATCCTTGTTCCCCTCCTTATATCCCCTTCATTTCCATCTTCTGATATTCTCCCCTTCAAAACTCCTGCCTTTTCCTCTCCTCCAATCACTATCAGATTAAGCCAAGCATGTCCAAACTTCGGCCCTCCAGATGTTTTGGACCGCAACTCCTACAGTTCTTTGCCATTGGCAATCTAAACTTAGAATTCTGGGAATTGTGGTCCAAAACATCAGGAGGGCCGAAGTTTAGACATGCCTGGTTTAAGCTGTTCCTGTAACCCCTCCACCTTTTCCTCACTGGGCTATGGATCAACTTTAACCCCTTTGCCTCTAGTCTTCAGTCTTACTGCTGAAGAGCTTTCTCCTGGAGTGGGGCAGATGGCACTCCACTCCACGATGGGTCCTCCATGGCTAAGGTTCCATACCTACATTGATGAAAGATATTGCCTAAACTGGATTTCATGGTATTCCAGGATCCAGTTCACCCAGCAATGAGAACAGGGTGGCCCTTAAATATAATTCCTAGAACCAAACTGTACCCTTCACAATTTTGCTCCAGTAGAATCTGGAAGCATCATCTATTTCAGGGACAGCTTTTGGAGATCTGAAATAATTTGTTTATTTTGTGGAGAAGAGGTGGCAATGGAAGTTTGGGTGGAATGCTCAGGGAGAGCCCAGGGAAAGAAGTGGGGTGGGGATAATGCCCAGAGGTCCACCCTAGCTTTTGTGGGAGCACACCTTCATTGGCTAAAAGTTGTTTCCAGGGAAAATAAACTGTAGACTTCATGGGACATCTTGTCTTGCTAGACTGAGTTCCAGGTTATTGACCAAACAATTGACCAGCTTACATAATGCTGGCATTACAGGCTAGGTGTGCTTCCTTGCTTTACCTTGAGAAGCAAATGTTTCCAGAAATTATGTTATGAAGCAAGACACCTTAGAGTAGAATTATAATACATTTGTCTATCTGTCTCTTTTTTAAAAGGACAAATTTCATAAGATGGCTACATATGTTCTATTTATCAACCATCTCATCACAATGCTTTTTATGTGATGTAGAATAACAGTTGCTTTAATTTAAAAATCACACATTTCCAGGTAAACAAAATACAGTAAGAGAATGACTCAGAATTTCAGATTTGTTGCCATTATCTTGAAAGGTTTGAATTATCCACATAGGGGCATGTCTTCTGACTGAGAACATAAATATGAGTGACTTGTAGGATACTGGATCAAAACTTATTTAACCATATTGTTTTAATTTCACAAGGTCTACATGTTCCACAAATTGCAACATGTGGAGAAAATTGCTTTGAATGTGGACTGTAACAGTCTTTTTATTTCAGCCACTAGAGGTCTCTACAAACAATATTACTTTCATTTTGGGTCTATGTTTCCTCATAGACACTACCATTTTTAACCGTCCTTAACTGTCAGCTACACAGTATTCCCACCATTGATTTAACAATTTTGTTTCAGCATCAAACAAATTAAGATGTTCTAAGTCCCACCACCACCACCACCAATCCTACAAGATTGAAACTCCTGGGTAGGATAGATGCTCATCAAGACATTCTGCTTTCAAAAAAACATAGCTCATAAACACCTGTGACATTTAATATTTGCTGCTTGTCATCCTACAGGTCCAGCATTATTATTACTTTTCTAGTTTCTACCCTCCCTTTTTCATCATAATGCAGCACTCAGAATCGCTTGCATACTTCATAATGCAGAACAAAAACAAGCAAATAAAAAAAATCAACCATAAAACCATTATAAAAGGTACTTTATGCCAGAGTCACCTTTGTGCTATTTCCATGCTATAATACAATTTTAGTTTTGAATTAGTGAGTATTCTAATGTTGTGACAGGTATAACAAAAATGGAAATTTGTAGGCATATAAATCCCTGTTGCTAGTCATAACTAAAGTAGTCCCTTTGGCTGACTGATTTATACAGGCCTTGTCATGCTATTCAACAATTGATTACTTAGGGCATTTATACACGACCCCTAAACTCCGGGGCAAATGGCTCCCAGCTCCAGAGCTTAAAAATGTTTCCCCACCAGCTTCGGAGTTTACAGGAAATTAAGTGCGATCATGCCCACTTTAGCGCGTCCCAGCGCACCTTTCAAGTACCTGCTCTCTGGAGGTGAAAATTCTTTGATGCAGTGTAACGATAGTGAGTGCGGGGCTCTCCTCGCTTCTGTTTGTTGTTTTTTGGCTCCCGCCCCTTTAAGAGCTAGAGACTGGAATGTTGTCGCGCCAAGAGCGAGAGGCAGAACGGAGGTGAGCCATGTCTCTTTTCTTCCTGTTTTTCTCCCTCCCCTCACGCAGCCAGCAGCCAGGAGTGCGGAGGGGGTGGGAAAGCAGGAACAGTGACAAACCCCTAAGATCTCTGGTCCAAATTTAAGTGGCCAGCGGATCTTAGGGGTCATGTGAAAAGGCCCTTAGCTACTCTCTAGCTGATACTAGAAATGGGTGTGTGTTGGGGCAGAGTAGTAGAGATGATTGTGGTGTATTTTGTTGTGAACAGAGTTATAATAATGACAATATAGCAATACTGTATTAGAAATGCTTCAACAGGACATTGCCTAAGCAAGTTACGTAGCTTAATCATTGTTGATCTTTCTAGAGCCTACAGTTACTCATGGAGGTGGGGATGAAGTTGGTTAGGTTCAAAGCTTAGTGTTTGTTTGATAGCTGCCTGATACCTCCAGCATCTGGTCTCAGATTAGTTTAGAAAGATAATTTTTTACTGGACGGACTAGAACATGGGGATAAAACCTATGGCCTCAGCACCTAATCCAGTTTAAAGAATCAATTTGCCATCTCCATCTTTGAACTTTAACTATAAACCTGTTTCAGTGTGTAGACAGAATGGTGGTTTGTTTGTTTGTTTTGTACTTTTCTATTTCTCTCCTCCACCACAAACCCAAAGTGGGACTAGGAATTCTGCAGGACTTGAAAGACCATTGGCTTATATTTTAGCAGTCCAATAAGGATACTACATATTGTAGCATGGGGTTAGTGATTCAGCAGTGATTTCAGCTCTGGGACAAAGAAGGCTGGAAACAGCTTCTAGTGAACAGCTCTTTAATCAAGGAGAGACAAGACTGGGGACTGGGGAGAGGAGGTTACATTTATAGGGGCCAGGACTGGCTAGGAAAACAATTACAACCAATCACAAGGCTGCCTTTTGGTGGGAACCAATAGGATTGAAGATCCAAATGCAGCAACTATAATCAACCAATAGGCCTGTTCCCTTTTGAACAGGGAGGCAGTTACTTCAACCAGCAATTACAGATCAATACACAACACCCCTCCCCCCCCTGGTGGGCACAGCACATGTAATCCTTTAGATATTGTGGGGCCCTGCGACTTCTAGTTGATCTCCTGACTACGGGTGTTGCAGGGGCTTCAGCAGGCAGTGTCTGTGGTGGAGAGTCTACTGTAATCGTTTCATCTGACACGGAGGGGGTTTCAGACAACTCAGTGTCCCTGATCTGTTCCTCGGCACCATGAGGACCTGCAGGAGTAGATTCATTTGCTGACGCCACTGGTACCTGCATTCCTGGGGCATCTCCACTCTGGTCTTGCAGCTGGGACTCATTAATGGGGGTAGTGTCACTCTCATGCTGCAATTCACCCATACCGGTACCAACTCTACTGGGCGCTCTGCGCCTCAGTTGGTCCACGTGCCCACGCCAGACCCTGCCATCTTCAATGGTCACGTAATAAGAGACTGGCCCAGATGCTCTGGTAATCACCCCTGGCACCCACAGGAGACCTCTGGCATAATTCCTCACCCAGACCAAATCTTCAGGAGCAAAATAGTCGCTCTTTGCCTGTGGAGGTGCACTTGCCTTGCGGTTTGGCATTTTGTCTGGGTGGACATATTCCAGCACCATCACCAGTCTTCTACCTAGAAGCAGCTCTGCTGGCGACTTGCCTGTAGTAGTACACGGCGTCGCATGCTGCAAGAACAACATTCGGGCAATGCGCATTGACCAGTCACCCTCCATCAAGCATGCAAGGGATCCTTTGGCTGTCTGCACCATGCGCTCAGCCTGCCCATTGGATGAGGGATGAAAAGGAGCTGAGGTGACCCCTCTTATGAAATTATCAGCCAGAAATGCCCTGAATTCTTGGGATACAAAGGCTGCTCCATTGTCTGACACAATGGTCTCGGGCAACCCATGGGTTGCAAACAGCTGTCTCAGCACCTTGATGACTGCAGCTGATGACATGCTGGGAACCATAGCCACCTCTAACCTTTTAGAATACGCATCGATAACCAAAAAAACCTTTCCTTGGAATGGCCCAGCAAAATCTAAGTGCAGCCGGCTCCAGGGAGTCAGGGTCTGCTCCCACCAGTGGACTGGTGCTCTGGCCACTTCTGGGCGTACTTCCTGACATGCCTTGCACATCTATACCCATCGTTCAACCTCTTGGTTCATCCCAGGCCACCATACATAGCACCGGGCCAGCAACTTCATCCTGACCATTCCCGGATGCCCCAAGTGCAGTGTATCCAGAACCCTGTTTCTCAGTGGTGCTGGGATGATTACCCTGTCTCCCCATAGGAGACAGCCCTTATGCAGGGATAGCTCATGTTGCCTTGTTGCGTACGGTCTAAATTTTTCCTCATGCGGGCCACCTGGCCATCCCCTCCCCACCCAAGTGAGCACACGGGAGAGAGCGGGATCTTGTTCTCTCAGCTATTTCAGTGGCAGTTACAGGGGCCCCCGGAAGTGTTTCCAGCATCATCACTCGTTCAGCTGGGGCAGGATCTGCATCGCACACACCAGGAAGGGGCAAGCGACTTAGTGCATCAGCATGGCACAACCTTTTCCCTGGAACATGGGTCAGGGTGTACTGGAACCCATTCAGGAATATAGACCATCGCAGCATTCTGGGGGAGAGAATCTGCGGCGTCTGTTTGTTCGGGTGGAACAATCCTAACAGAGGCTTGTGGTCAGTTTCAAGGAAGAAGTGGCGACCGTATAAATAGTCATGAAACTTTTTAATCCCTGCCACTATTGCCAGGGCTTGTCAATTTGTGCGTATTTGCGCTCTGTTGGCGACAACGTACGAGAATAGAACGAGATGGGCTTTTCTGACCCATCCGCTTCCCTATGGCTCAGCACAGCTCCCAGCCCATACTGAGAAGCATCACATGCCAGAACAAGAGGTTTCGACTCGTCATAATGAGCAAGGACGCTCCTGCTAGTCAGCATGCCCCGCAAGGTGTCAAAAGCCTTCTGCTGTGCCTGAGCCCAACGCCACACACTCTTTTTCTTCAATAGTTTATGCAACGGTTCCGCTACTGAAGCTTTCTGAGGTAGGAATGAATGGTAAAAGTTAATAAGTCCCAGGAATGACTGTAACTCCGTCTTGTTCTGTGGGCGTGGTGCCTCAGTAATGGCTTTAATTTTAGAGTCAGTGGGGTGGATGCCCATTGCATCAATTTTGAACCCCAAGAAATCCACAGATGGCACCCCAAAACTGCATTTTTCCTTTTTTAGCTGCAGCCCCACCTCCTTAAATTTGAGTAACACAGCACGGATACGCCCCACTAGTTCCTGGGGGTCTTTTCCAGCATTCAGAACATCATCAAAAAATGGCAAGACCCCTGGCAGACCCCTTAACAGGCGCTCCATTAGCCCTTGAAAAATTCCTGGAGCCACACAAGTTCCAAACTGTAACCTGTTCACTCTGAAAGCCCCTTTGTGCGTTGCAATTGTTTGTGCTTCCGCAGATTGCGGAGTCACTGGCAGCTGTTGGTAAGCTTGAGCCAGATCAAGTTTGGTGAAAAATTTTCCCCCAGCCAATTTTGCCAACAGCTGTGAGACAACTGGAATGGGGTATGAATTTCCCCTGAGTGCCTTGTTGATAGTACATTTGTAGTCTGAACAAATCCTTACTTCCCCATTCGCCTTAAGGGGTGTGACGATAGGAAAGAGTCCACAGGTGAAAGAACTCCCTGTTTGACCAATTTGTCCAGTTCCGCCTCAATTTTGGGTTGCAGCGCAAAAGGCACTCGCCTTGGCTTGAGTCGGATTGGAGCCACCCTGGGGTCCAGCTCAAAGTCAATTGGAGGCCCTTTATAACAACCCAGCTTTCCATTGAAGAGTTCAGCAAATTCTTGGCCTAATACCTCACCCAACTCTGGGGAAGTTTGGACTGAGGTGAGCCCTGATGTACTCAGCCCCAAGGCAGGAAACCAGTCAGTACCCAAAAGATTGGGCGACTCCCCTGTGCAATCACCAATTTAAGCACGGCCTGTTTCTCCCGGAATTATACCCTCACAGCACACATTCCTAGAATGTGGATGCGGCCCGCCATGTATGATTGCAAGGTTGCTGGGAATGGTTCCAAAGAGGGGAACTTACCCCCAGGAAAGAGCCCCCTTGCAGTCTGGTCTGAGACAATGGTGAATCCAGATCCGGAATCCACCTCCATGTCGCACGGTCGACCTTCGATCTTCACTCTGATGGATGGTTTGCCCTGAGCCGGAAACTGCACGATCTTTCCATTGATCTCTGTGAGATAATTGCAGTCGTCCAGGAGATGAGTCGTGGTGGATGATCTGCAACGCGTTGATCTAGGTGATTCCGTTGTGGCAGCTGCCACTGACTGACAGACCCGGCCGATGTGTCCTGTCTTACCACAAGCCCTGCACGTAGCATCACGAAAACGGCAGCTCTTCCACTCATGGTGTCCGCCACAGCCTGTGCAAGCGCCTCGGTGATCTTTGGGCTGTGCATTCGCCTGACGCACCAACTCGACACCCCGGACTGGGCTCTGGCTTGGACTAGCCTCTGGCTCATCCATGGCATGGGCAGCCTCTACCCGCAGCTTCGTGGTCTTGCCACTGGCCTTGAGCTCTTCCTGCTCATAATTCTCTGTGGCAGAGGCTTCTTTCAAGGCGGAGGCAAGGGTGACATCTTCCTTTGCCACAATGCGCCTTCGGGCTTTTTTGCTGCAGAGACCCCCAACAAATTGATTCAAGAGATTGTCTTCAAGATTTGGGAAGCCACCGTGCTGAGAAAGCTCCCGGAGGCCTGCCAGGAATGCAGCCACAGATTCTCCGGCTTGCTGCTTCCTTTTCTGGAACTCCATCCGCCAGGCCATCTGGGTTCTGGTTGGTGCCAAGTGGCTTGTCAGCCAGGCAAAAATGTCTGTGAGTGCTGTCTCACTCAGCTTTGCTGGGGCAAGCAGTGCCTTGGCCAACATGAAGGTCTCCCACCTACAGCAACTCAGGAACGTGGCCCTTCTTTTGGTGGCATCTGTGATTCCTTGAGCCACCACGAAGAACTCAAAACGCTCAACATAGTCCTCCCAAGTGTGAGGCTCGGATGGCTGGAAGGGCTCCAAGACCCGTGGACTTTCCATTCTCCAGGTGGGCAGGGTCGTCTTCTAGCCAGCAGGTGAGTCTTGTCTCTGCTGCAATCCGGACTCTGAGTCAGTGTGATGAGCCTCTGCTACTCAGCATTCCGGATCCCATCCTCGTCGCCAGTATTGAAGCGTGGGGTTAGTGATTCAGCAGTGATTTCAGCTCTGGGACAAAGAAGGCTGGAAACAGCTTCTAGTGAACAGCTCTTTAATCAAGGAGAGACAAGACTGGGGACTGGGGAGAGGAGGTTACATTTATAGGGGCTGGGACTGGCTAGGAAAAGATACATTTTGGAGGGAACAATTACAACCAATCACAAGGCTGCCTTTTGGTGGGAACCAATAGGATTGAAGATCCAAATGCAGCAACTATAATCAACCAATAGGCCTGTTCCCTTTTGAACAGGGAGGCAGTTACTTCAACCAGCAATTACAGATCAATACACAACACCACACATCAGGGCTTCCTTCCTGCCTGCCTTCCTGTCTTCCTTCCTTCCTTTTTGTCTGATTTTATTGGTAACAGATTCTCGACACATACACACACACACAGTAAGCCGTGCTCAGAATCTCTCTGTATTAATAATAATAACTATATGCCATCAAGTCATTTCTGACTTAAGGTGTGACCTTTTTCAGGGTTTTTTCAGTAGAGAGTACTGAAAAGTGGTTTACCATTCCCTTCTCCTGGGGGCTTCCTAAGACAGTGCAGCTTATCCAAGGCCACACAGGATGGCTTTTCTGGAGTGCACAGTTTGGAACTGAGCTCCCCTGCAACCTAACTCACTGCAACCTAGCTCTGTAACCTAACTCACTGAGCTATCCAACCAGCTACAGCCTCTTCTTGTGTGTGTGTGTGTGTGTGTGTGTGTGTGTGTGTGTGTGTGTGTGTGTGTGTGTGTGTGTGTGTGTGTGTGTGTGTGTGTGCGTGCGTGTGTGCGTGTTTGTGTGTGTGTGCATGCACGTGCGTGTGCGTGTGCGTGTTGAGTTGTTTCAGTCATGACTGACTCTTTCTGACCCCATATCCATAGTGTTTTTTGGCAGGAATACTGGAGAGGTTTGCCAGTTCCTACTCCAGGCTCCTTACAGCACCTGGTATTCCCTGGTGGTCGCTCAACCAAGTTCTAACCACGTCCAACTCTGCTTAGCTTCCAAAATCAGGCAAGATCGGTTTTGCTTTGGGCATCTAGGCAGCTACAGCCTCTGCTTAGTTCTTCCAGTTCTCTCTCTGCCACCTCATATACAGATGGCAGAAAGTCATCCAAGTATATACGAAGAATGGAAAGTGAAACTATTTACTTCTTTCCATGGCGACCTCCAGACTTGTCCCCTTTCAAGGAAATATGCTCTCCTATATGGACAAATGGAAAATCAATTCACCTTAGCAGCTGAGAATTACATCAGAAGAATTTATAGTATTGCCACTTCATAGTTTTTTATACAACATGAATAAACTGAGTTAATAGGCAATATTTTTTACATCACCTGCTAGGAGGAGGAAGCCAAAGAAGCAATTGCAGTATGTCACGTGGATTGGTACATATCAGAAAAGCTGACTTGGAAGACCCCAACAGATTTAAATAGCATGTACTAAATTTTAAAGGTACAATAGTCCCTCATTTATTGTGAGAGGTTAGGTAAAATCCACGCTATCCGGACGACATTGACATGACAGCATCTGCATATTGGGTCAGGTCCGGAGGTGTCCGCTGCGGCTGCCATCACCATAGTGGGGTGGTGGTGGTGGCAGATCCCGCAATATAGTGGGACCATGATATTTGGGGAGGGATGTGGCAGGGCATTACTGTATGCACTAACAGTAATGTCAGAAGGTGAAAACCATGCCAAAGTACACTGTACTCATATACTGCAGTAGGTATGTTACCTGTCATCAAGTTGATAAGGGATCCTAATGGTTATTACAAGGTATGTTAAATATTTAAGGAGTGGTTTTACTAGTCCCACCCCCCTCAGAGAATTTCTATGACTGACAGGAGATTTAAAGGTCTTCTGAGACCTACTCCATTGCTCCAGTTATTACACCACACAGGATCTCATTGCAGTTGTTTGTGCTGTGTCATTACAGTCGTGACCAATTCTTTCATGACCCCATGTCCATGGAGTTTTACTGGCAAGAATACTGGAGTGGTTTGCCAGTTCCTAGGAGTAGGAACTGGCCTACAGCATCTGGTATTCCCTGGTGGTCACCCATACAAGTACTAAACAGGGCCGACCCTGCTTAGCTTCCAAAATCAGGTGATATCAGATGTGCTTAAGGCATCTAGGCAGCCTCATTGCAGTTAAGTGGAGTCAATTCTAATTCACCCCATAATTTACTCTGGATTAGCCACATTGGAGTGACTCCTCTCAAGAACAGATGTTGCTCAGGCACAAATGGGCTTGAATATGATATATTTTAGGATGCAAAAACCTTGCTGCCTCTGTATTCTTATGTTTCTCTAAGCCCCCTGCATATTCTTGTGTCATCCACATTTCATATCATAACTGGAAACCAAAGATCAAAACAGACAATTTATCATCAGAAGAGAAAAAGTGCAATGGCAGGCATTAATGCCACAATCTTGCTTGCTCAAGCCACAAAAAGGCTGCCTTAGTCATGCTCTCCAATAATAACATGAGTGCTTTCACCGCTAATCATTGGCTATATATTTCTTTTGGTGCTGTGTTTAAATGGGTGTCAATGACAGCCAAATCTGGCCCACAGAATTCTGGGGTTCCCAAATAGTGAAAAAGCATCTATTGCTGCTTTTTAGGTCCTGTCAAATTAAATGGCAGTCTTACGCCAGACCACGACAACTTGTTACCACCACCTCATTTTCAGAATTGTGGTTTTCTGTGATTTGGCCACTAAAGCGCTAAGGCTGGCTTGGGAAATGGTTTACTGGTGAGACAACATCCTGGAAACAGGAGTAATGCATATGCAGATCATCGGCCAATCCCAGCAGGAGGGCAGGGGATGGTATGATATAAAAAGGGTGGAGCCTAGTCAGTTGAGGCAGTTAGGTTGAGTTGAAGGTTTTGAGAGTGAGTGCTGGGAGAGAGCACTGCTCTGTTGGAGTTCTGTCAGGCAGTGAGGGCTTTACTGTTTACTAGTTATTAAAGACAGGGAGGCTTGAAGAGTTGATTAAATATATTTTATGTTAAAGGCAGCGCATACCAACATTAGTCATAGTTATATTTATTTATTTTCTCAATAAACTTCATTATTATTTTTATATTATACATCTGAGTCGGTCCCAATTCATAAGGCGACAATCTAAAAGGTGGCAGCATTACCAAGTGAATAAAAGGTGGCAGCATTACCATTTCTTGCACAATTACATGTGAAAAAGGGAGGTGTTGTCACAATTTGGTGGCACAGCAGTGGGATGTCAAAATAAACCCAGTTGTGCCTTTGAAAACCCAGTCTCTGAAAGGGGGTGACGTCACAATTGGCATTAGGGTCTTCTTTTTTACAAAGCTTCTCTCTTTTTATGCCTGGCTAAGCAATGAAATATGGAAGGCCCGGCCAGAAGCTTAAGGCCTGTCAAGAGAAAGGAGATTTCAGGCTTGAGCCATGAGAGCAGAGCACAGTGATAAATGGATACATCCTGGCAAACAAGAGAGTATCTTTTGCCTTGTTCCACCAGCACCATCTGTTGATGAAGTGTCCATCAAACACTCTGGAAGGGACATGATTTTATTTTCTCAGATAAGTTGCCATTGAAGAGGAGGGGTTCTAGAGTTCCACAGGTGGGCTGTGGGAGTATTTTGTGAGGGAATGGGATAAGATGTTCCTCCCACTGTCCCTCTTTCTTCACCAGCGTCCTCTTCTCATAACATTTCCTTTCATCCCTGTCCTCCCTGCACTAATTTGTCCCACCTGGTCATTCTTTCTCTCAGCTCCTTTATACTTCCCCCATTCTCTACTCCCCATCTTCCAGCGCCCACATCCACATGAATACAAGATGCCACCTCTGAATGAGCCAAGCCACTGGCCCTTCACACAGCAATGCCTGAAGTGGAGAGTTGATTCCTAGCCCAGTCTACCTAAGATATTAGGTATAAATTAGGGATACCTGGGACACTATACTGTAACACTAAATCTCCTCCGTCTGTCTAGCATAGGAAGGTAGACAGCATGTGGCTTTTCCTCCTCCTTTTGTAGGACTGCTCTGAGCATGTGCATGTGAACATCTGCACATTAAGACTGCTGGGGTCCTGTTGAGACTGCTGGTCCCACCACCTGGATATGGTGGCTCCCTCCTATTTGCCTCCTTTCAGAGTGACTGAAGCAGGAATCCTGTTTGTCAAGTCACAGCGTGACTTTATGCCTGCATAAATGTGTCAAGCATATTCTGTCCAGGCACAAATGACGGTGTGCAATATGATTTCTCAATCAACTGCACATTTCCTGTTTCAAGACATGGGGCAATACACCTGTGGAAGGGCTTCATTAATCACGCTTCTGCCGTAGGGTGATGAGTAATACCACTTGTGTAGCACTGGATCGTGCAGGCATAATTATTTGACAGGATTACAGCCAATGTGAATGATGGACTTGGAGGCCTGCCTGTGTATGGTGTGGATCACATATATATTGTGTGTGTGTGTGTGTGTTGTGTTGTTACAGTCATGATTGACTCTTTGTGACCCCATATCCATGGAGTTTTCTTGGCAGGAATACTGGAGTGGTCTGCCAGTTCCTACTCCAGGCGCCTACAGCACCTGGTATTCCCTGGTGGTTGCCCATCTAAGTACTAACCAGGGTCAACCCTGCTTAGCTTCGGAAATCAGGTGAGATTGGATGGGCAACCATTTAAATGAAGGAGCAGCTGGCATCAAAAAGACTCCTTCTCTAGTCTGGTGATGCCATAGCACTCCTTTTTGACATAGAACCCTGGAGTATCCAGGATTTGGATCCCAAAACTTGAGATGAGCAGTGGATCCAAGAAATACTATGGAAGAAGACCCTAGGCCTCTACATCAGCAGGGCTGGCAAAGGTTAGGCCACTTATACAGAGACCTTCAGATGCCCAAACCATCACCTCATTTGTGACTACTCCATATTACCTACCAACTTATCTTAAATCAGAATATTTCCTTGGGCAAATATTCGAAAGAGTGATGGTATATATATTCTCAACATCCACTTGCATCCATTTTTTGCATAATTTTGGCATCAAATGAAGACCCATTCAATCTTCTAGGTTTTTGGGCCGAATTTGTGTTAGTGTGTTAGGAAACTATATTAGCATACACACACCTTTTTTCTGTTTATTACTTTGGCAGATTAACTGCAAAATTTTGTCGCATTTGAGTCATCTCATAAACTGCATTGGAATAATGACATAATGCATTTTGAAAAGAGGAAATATTATTGTTTTTTTAAAATAAAAGAAATAATAGATGCTTCTGGAGCCAATGCTGTCCTTCAGCTTTTTCAGAATATATTCATTGCCCAGGTGGAAGTCTTCAACATTTCACATGGAGCAGTGGCTATTTCTTATAAAATGTTTTGTAGTATATGTGTGGCACAGGAGCAGCTGTTCTCCACATGGACATGGAAGGGTTAGGCCTATGGGGTCAAATAAACAGTTGTCGAGGATGCTGTGAAGATAGATTGGTAGCTCTTTGATCCCAATTCCCTTTTCAGAATAAGGAAGTAATGCCAGCTGTCCCAACACTGCAGCTGCAACGAAGAGCAAAAGCTCATTCAAATATGGCAATTGGGCTTGATCTTTTTACTCACTGATGTCAGGAAGGAAGTTCTTACAGGTTTTAGAGATGGTGGCATCACCCACTTTGCTATAATAATCATCCCTATAAGCAGTTCAATAAAATACTCTAAAATACACTAAAATAAAATAAAATAAAGTTTCACTGCACAGCCTGACTTGTACAATTCACGGTAGAGGCCTTCAGTATATTAAATTTCATTTTGTCATTAGGCTCCAATCCTAAGCCTGTCCCTGGAAGGACAATTCTATTGAGCTCCTTGTGATTTATGTTAGGATAAATGCACATCTTTTTATTTTTATTAGATCCCTTATTTAGTGGTAGCATGTGAGCACTGATTTCATAAATGCAATGCAAAATCCTCTTTAGGCACGACAACTTGTTTAACTTGTAACTTGTTTAACTGTGTGGGTGTGCATGCCCACATGCTTGCACGCACACACCCACACATATTATTAAACAAGTTTCAATTACATGCAAACAAACAAACAAACAAACAAACACATCATTAAACAAGTTTAAAACACCATTGAATTGAAAATGTTTTAAGAAAACAAGAACCAAAACAATAATTATTTTACAGAGCAGCAACAACCTGTTAAAAGTCTTGCACTTAACAGCCTGCCCATCTCCAAAAGTCTGCCCAGGTTACAGGTGTGCTAGCCGGTCAATGGAAGGACAACAGGAAAAGGACCTGCCCAGCTTCCCATGGAAGAAGTCACAAAAAAGGCCCAGCCTGGTATAGTTTATTTTATTGTATTTAACATAGATTTACCTTGCCTTACCTTTCTCCTTAAAAAGGACCCAAGGCAGCGCACATCATTAAAAGACAATATGAAAGCTAAAAAAACACTTTAAAGCTAAATTATGCAAATATTTTATAAAAAAATACAGGGGGGGATTCAGAATCATCACCAAATGTGTATCTGTGGATGTCAGGAGTTGAAAGGAGAGATTCTCTCAAAGATCAGAAAACCTAGGTAAAAGGATTGGGGGAAGTACTGTCTTTGTCCTGAACCAAAACCATATAACCAGCACTTTGAATTGTGTCTGGAAGTGGAATTCAAATTGCGCTTATAATTTTGCCTAGTTCAGTGCCTCATAGAATCAGCCTCTGTTCATTGCTATATTTTCACCTTCTACAAGTGCCCTAAAAGTTCTGGACTCAGAGACTGTAACCATGCTCCTGGTTGAAATCTGAATTTTGCTCCTGTGAAATATTTATATTTTATTTTCACTTTCAATTTGCTTAATTCCTCGGGCTTGAAGAGAAGCAACAACTTTTTTGAGCACATCTGCCCAACAAGATAGACAACTCAGGTAAAACCTTCCATTACCAGTGATGAAGAGCAATCAAGCTCCTGGCACAAGGTGACCAACATAATGTCAGAAAATGTTTCCCTGACCATTTCAGTTATACAATTCAGTGGGTTCTATTTCTAGTCTGAATAGGATCAGCAGCTGAGCTGAGAGGCCCCCAATCTCTGAAAAAAGGATTAATAAATATTCTCCTAGATATATATCCACAACATTTATTTATTTATTTATTTATTTATTTATTTATTTATTTAGCTTGTATGCTGCCTACTACCCAAAGGTCTCTGGGCAGCTCACAATCAGAATAAACAATTCAGGCAATTAAAACATCAACATTGCAATAAAATAAAACATTTAAATACAATAAATACAATATATTAAAATACTACACTAACATCGACATCAGGACTTACAATAATCAGTTTAAAAACTTCTGGAACCAGAATGTTTTTACCTGGCGTCAGAATGTCATCAACGTTGGTGCCAGGCGGGTCTCACTTGAGAGGGCATTCCATAATCTGGGGGCAGCTGCCGAAAAGGCCCTGTTCCTACAAGCCATCCCTTTTACTTCCTTGAGGGATGGCTCTTTCAGGAGGGCCCCCTGGCTAGATCTTAATTGCTGGGTAGGTTCATATGGAAGGAGACGGTCATGAGTACTACTCATATGTTGAAAGAAGAAAACATACAGTTTATTAACAGTTGTTAAGCAAGGTGTGATATACAGAGCCCTCCCCTCCTCCTCCCCCAAAATGGCCAAAGAGGAATTGGGAAGGCAAGAAAGGAAAACTTGGATACATGGTACATTTCATGCTATTTGCCAGGTTTCAGAAAGCCCAGAGGGCAGTTCAGCAAGGTTTCGGAGAAGCTGCTGACATACCTGTAGTCTCAGAATTAAGATTAGCAATTTGTAGTGAGATAGGCATAGGGAAGAAGAGACACCATCTAATGTTGTGAAACTCATTGATAAATTGAACAATAGAGTGCGGTTATTGGAAGGAGGAACTGTCTGCTCTGATAATAAAGGGTTGGCTTAGAGTATATAATCAAGAACATATTTTATATTCATATCTAATAGTTCCTTCTTGAGAGTAGTTAACACTGAGGTTGGATTAATATAAGTACCAGATTATGCATTACTTGAAATGGGAATTAAAATCAAATGTGTTTACAGTAAAGCTAAAATGTAGTGATTAGATAGTGTACTAGCATTTTTCAGCAAAAGACAATATTAGGTAATATAGAAAAAAGATAATAAGTGGAACTGGTATCAGCGAATCACATAATCTTAAAATGAGAGAAACACATTTTAAAAAGATTAAGAATAAAATACAGTAGTTGAAAGAAAATATATGATAAGGATTAAAAAGTATATCAGAAATACTGGCAAAGAGGAAAGAATTAGAAATATTGAAATGGAAAAAAACTAATATTTAAAAAAAATTGGAGCTCTCTTGGCAAAGTACTTCTGTTGATATAGAGGGAAAAATCAACTCTTTTAATAAACATCTATAACCAGGGGTTTTAAAGAAACATGCACATGTAATTTCAGAGCCTTTCTTTATTATCATGGATTCTTGGAGAACAGGTGAGGTCACTGCAGGTCACTGGGGGTGAGCAAATTTTATCCTCATCTTCAATGAGGGGGGGGAGGAAATCTAGGGTGGGCAACCAACAGTATTTCAGCTAGATGGCAACACCAGGAAAAGTTCTACAAGAGATCATTACACAGTAAGTCTATGAGAATTTAGAAAGTGTTTATTGCTAACCAGCATGGATTTCTCAGAAACAAATCATGCCAGAGCCGTCTCTCTTCTCCTCCACCCTTTCTCTTTCATGCCTCTCTCTTCTGCTGACAGAGATAGTCCAACTTCATTTGTGGCATCGTCTTCAGTTCTGGTCACTATAATCTAAGAAATATATGCACAAGTTAAAATACAGTGTTACCTCTGTTTAAGTAATGAATTTGTTCTCCGGGCCATTTTGTATTGCGAAAAATTAATAAACCGAAACACAGTTTGCCTTAGGAATGCACTGAAAAACAAATTAATCCATTCCAGAGGTCAGAAAAAAGGCAATTTAGGGCATTCAATTTAACATTTTCTTAAACTGAAGCATCATCATTCTTTTTGCATGTGAACATCACACATCAACTTTTAATGCCTCATGAAAGAAAAGAAAACCAGGGCATTCCATTGAAAATATTTATTAAACTGAGGCATCCCCATTTCCAATAATTTCTTTTCTTAAACCAATTTTTTTCTTTGTTAACCGAGGCATTCTTAAACTGAGACACTGGTTGTATATCCAAATGAGTGACACCAGGGTGCTCAAGTCTCATGGAATGCTTGAGTAGTTTCAGCCTGGAGAAGACAAAACTGATATAACAAGGGTCTTCAAATATCTGAAAGGTTATTATATGGAAGAAGGGGGCGAGCTTGTTTTCTGTTGCTGCAGAATTTAGAATTGGGAAAAAATGGATTCAAATTTTAATCATTGTAAATTATTTTAAAGGTTGTAATGAATTTTAAAGATTGTAACGAAACATGAGAAATAACACCTTGCATGGTAAGAGCTGTTCAACAATTGAATGGTCTGTACACTCTGTAGCTCTTAAGGTGACAAAAAGAATCACTGGGAATAACTGTGCTCTGCAAAACAGTATGGGCATTGGGGGTGGGGGGGAGATTTACAGTAATTCCCTTGCTCAGGGTATCTGGGATTCATTGAGGCAGGGGAGATCCTCCAGCTGCTTTTGAGATACAGTCAATTCTAAGCATATTATTGAAAAATACTTTATACAATGAGATGCAATTATTAGTTATTTCTCTCTCCCCCATTTTTTGCAATGCAAAGCAAATATGATACAGCAGTAAAATAAAACAGCTCATGTACATTTTAATTATTTTCCTAAGTGCTTCAATGCTACATACAGGCACAACAAGTAGAAAAATGCATAAGTCAGTCAGTTCCTGTTTTAATTAGAAAATGTAGGAATTGCCTTGGAAGGAGAGGATTTGGCATGCATCATCTGGGCCAACAGAACCCACAAAATAGCACCTCTTGTCCCCATCCAGTTCTCTTCATTTTCACTCAAATCAGCTTTTTTGTGTGTGCGAAAAACATTCACAGGGGCTTATATGCTTTTAAAAATGCAAATATGCCTGTCAGGTGCCAAAAGAGACCTTTCTTTTTTTGGCAGATAGAAATTTGCATACTTTTGTAGGTAAAATTGCCACTTTCTTTTGGGGGGGATGTTTATTATGAAAATACATCATTATTTCAGCGCTATGCAAGACGACAGCTTTAAGAGTTACTTGGAGGCTTCAGTGTCGTAAATCTGTAATGAAGTAAAGCCATGTTTCTCACAAAAATACATTTCCTGAAGTGATTATTCTTCAGTGCAGAAGAAAAAAGGTGCAAGCATTATCATGCATGATTCCACAGGCAATGTGAAAAGCAATGCAATTACATTTATGGCCACTGATAAGGTGCTTGCTTGATAATCATTGGAGGTCAAAAGTTTAAAACTCACACAAGAACAATCATTGCGCATTAAAAACTACATTTTAAAAATGTAACACTGAATACAGGCTGCAATAATTTTTATTTTCTCTGGATGAGGGATATATATCTGTGCATCTATATATTTCTACTCTAAGTTATCTGAGCACTTACGGGTTTCCCATTGTCATTTGTTTCCTTGAATGCGGCATCTTTACATTTATGTCAGGAAGCTAAATGGGGACAAATCTTGCAGATTTTCTCAAACTTGTCTTTGGAAACATATATAGAAAGATAAAAAAATTAATTGTATTACAGTATAATCTCTTTTTTATAATCTGAGGCTGCAGTCTGGTGCTCACTTACCAGGGAGTAAAAGAGGCTTCCATCTAAGGAGGCATATATAGGATTCTTCTGAAAGAAAATCAGTTGAAATATTATATTTTTAAAATGTCCTTGTTTTAGCTAATAAAGAAGAGTTGGTGTACAGTATATAAGACTATGAACCTCTGCTTTCATAACCATAATATATGAGGAATAAGTTATCTTTGTTCTAGAATTCTACAGCAATAGTATGGAGCCATGTTTTCCAAAGCATGCATTAGGACTTTTAAAACACTATTAGGAAGTACAAGCTCCTCCTTCACAAGATAACAAATAGAGATGGGCATGAAATGCCAAAATGGTGTTTCATTTCATTTTTCGGGTCATTTTGTTTCGTTTTGTGGGAAATGAATTTTTTTAAAAAAATCATTTTTTGTTTCATTTCATTTTAACTTTTTTTTCTTTAACTACTGTTTTGGGGCCCTGCTGGTGGGTGCTTTTTTAAAAACCACCAACCAGCTGCCTCATGGGCCCTGCCAATGAGCACTTTTAAAAAAACTACTGACCAGCTGGCTCGTGAGCCCTGCTGGTTGGCGCCCCCACTGACAAGCTGGCTTGTGGGCCCTGCCAGGGATTGTAGGTGGCAGCAGCCACACTTGGTGGCAGGAGGCCTCCCTGCCACCTCGGAAGCCCTCCCTGCGGGGGATCGGTGACAACAGTAGTCACGCCAGGCGGCGGGAGGCCTCCTCGGCCTCAGGTAGGGGAAGACGCGCCCGATTGATGGGGGGGGGACAAAAATGAAAGGAAATGAACTGAAAAGTTTCATTTAATTTTGTTTCATTTTTCTTTGATGGGTCATTTCATTTTTCATTTCTTTAGGGAACCAAACAAAAACAAAACGAAAAAAATCATTTTGTGCCCATCTCTAGTAACAAATAATAGAGGTTAGGTTGGGGCTACATGAGTGGGTAAGAGAAGTGCTATTTGTGCAAATAATTGCACAAGAGAGGCAATTAATTCATGGAAGGAGAATTGAGAGCCACTTCCTGCCCATCTTGTACAAGCAGGATCCTTTGCTGGATTCAAGAGACTTCAATTAAGGGAAGTAATGAGGCATTAATAGAACTGCCAGCAGGAATCCAACCTGCTACATAGCTCCTGAAGTCAGACTAGGAGATTACACAAACTTTGTTTTCTGAAGCAGCTCTCCATCATGTATTCATCAGTTTTGAGGGCTTCTGGTGAAACTGACACTCTTGATCCATTCCAGTTGGGGTTTAGGAAACATCATGGTAACGGAGTCAGCATTGGTCGCCCTGCATGATGGCCTCTTGAGAGAGGCCAACGGGGGCAAAACGTCCTTGTTGGTCCTCCTCAATCTCTCAGCATCCTTTGATACCATTGACCATGGTATTCTCCTGGGAAGGCTCTCTGGGTTGTGGATTGGGGTACTGCCCTGCAATGGTTCAGCTCCTTTTTTGGAGGACCCTCCCCAGAGAGTTCAGCTGAAAGATGTGTTAAAGTATATAACCCTATTATGACAGCTAGGGATTAGTTATGTTCAAGGAAAAAATAAACTACTAGCGTTGTGGAAGAATAAATTCACTTAGTGATTATGGAACCAGGAGGCAAATGAATAAGGCAATAGAGCTTAGTACAAAACTTATATTACATATGTACACATGACAGAGTAATATACAATAACAATATACAAAGCACAGCATAAATAGAAAATATAACAGAATGTGGGAAAGCCACCTCTCATCTTAGGCAGTCCCAATTTTTACATTGGTTTGCCTGATACTTTTACATACAGCAATATGGTGTAAACCATACACACTACATGAGATGAGGTGATTAAGCTATACCTCATGTGCCTAATCATCCTGTCCTTCCAGTGCTGATTATTCCTTACACCTGTGTCCTAGACCTAATACACATTCTTGTCTAGCTCATGACATGATACAATTTACAGAATCCATTTTGTAATCTGTTGAATACATATTACAGACATTCTGTCAAAACTACAGTCCTTGACAAGATGACCTCTACCTCTTGGTCCCTCTATTGTGAGGTTACACAGGGGTTGGTCATTTGCCCCATGCTCTTTAATAGCTATATGAGGCCGCTGGGTGAGGTCATCAAGAGGTATGGAGTTTTGTGTCATCAGTACGCTGAGGACATCCAGCTCTATATCTTCTTTTTTTTTCCAGGTGCAGTGGGTGCCATTCTGTCCCTTGAGTGGTGCCTGGGTGTTGCTCTGGGATGATTGAGAGTGAATAAACTGAGGTTGAACCCGAGCAAGACAGAAGCCCTCCAGGTTTGCCCCCCGCTGTCAGCGGTTTGATAAACTCCCTTGGGGATGGGGGTGGGGGAGGGTGACTCTCTCTGCCCAGGATGAGGTGTGTAGTTTGGGTGTTTGGCTGGTCCTGGCACTCACCATGGAGGCCCAGGTGGCATCGGTTGTCCGGTCCACCACTACCATCTGCACCAGACTGCCAAGCTATGTGCTTACCTTGATCCGGGGTTGGGGGGGGGCTCACCACATTGGTCCATGCAGGTGTTGTCTTGAGATTAGACTACTGTAGTGCCGTCTACGTTAGACTGCCTTTGAGGTTAATGCGGAGGCTCCAGCTTGTGCAGAATACTGCAACCAGATTAGTAATGGATGGAAAAAGGAACCAACATATCACCCCTACACTGGCCGCAGTGCAGTGGCTGCCAATCTGGTTCCACATTGACTTCAAGGTTCTTATGATGACATACAAATCCTTAAATGTTTAGGACCCCACCATCTGTCAGAACAGCTCCTACCACAGTATACTGCCCACAAGACTCATTCCTTCCAAAAAGGTCATCTGAGGGTCCCGGCCCCAAACGAAGCCCATAAAACATCTATAAGGAATTGGGTTTTTTCTTTTTTTCAGCAGCTGGTTTGGTTTGATGGAACCAGCTGCCCTCTGAGATCTGTCTGTCACCCTCCTGTATGTCTTTAAAATTATTGAAGACTTGGCTGTTTAGACAGGCTTTCCCTGATGTCTGACAATTATCTTGCTGATCCTGACCTTTAGATTTTATTCCACCTCTGTTGCGTTCTTACATTATTTTTTATTTTTGCTCATTGTTTTGTTATTTTTGATTGAGTTGTGGTTATTGATAATTCTTGATTGTTTATGGTTATTGCTGGTTTATATAATTAATGTGTTTTGTATATGTATAGTTGTGTTATTTATGTTCCCACTTTGTAAACCGTTCAGATTGACTTTAGGTCAAATGAGTGGTATATGAATCAAATCAAATCAAATCAAATCAAATCAAATCAAATCAAATCAATCAATCAATCAATCTGTTTGTTCATCACAGCTTTTGGTTTTCTTCATCTTTATATTTTGCATTCAATATGATTTTGGGGGAGGGGAATCACAGGAAAGTAAATACATGCTTAATTAGCAACTCTGATAGCTGAAACACATATCTCTGAGGAAATCCCATCATGGGGAAGGAAACAGGTTTATTGTTCACAGAGTACATCTTCCATTTAATGACTTTTCTGATCCTTGTTGGTATAATGTTAAATTGTTGTTCAATCAAATGTTAAGGTTCAGTTTCACTGCGCGCGTGCACACACACACACACACACATGTGTACAAACACAATGAAAACTTTGCATCTGGTTTACATGTAATATTAGCTACATGCTTTCTGAATAGTATTTGAATGATTTGCAAAACAGCTTCAGGTCTGACAATCATTTTGATCTTTAAAGAACTTTGCCATTTTTTTCCACTGGAAGGCTTTTTCAAAATGTTACTATTTCTATATTCTCAGTGACTTTCCTTATTAACTGTCTATGTAATTTCAGCTTCATAACATGCACAGACAGCTTGATGGTGAAGGGCTAGCGTTGCCCTTTTACGCTTTGTCCAAATGTTAATAGTTGAACTGTCTGTGCTAATTGGCAGTACCATTATGGAGCATACATCTCCACTATCTGTAAATTATCTTAATACTCTACTATCTGTAAATTATCTTAATATAAATGAAACATCCACCTGCAGAGTAATTATTTTTCAGCAGCAAACTTGTTAATTGGCTTTTACAGAGTCCAAGAGTAAAAGGAACACATAAAAGCACCACAAAATGGCAACTAGGATTCTTTAATGCCTGGAACCCATCAGAGCTTAAGAAAATTTCTATTTTAGACTCCAACTGGCCACCCTGATTTGAAATTCTGGCAGCTGTAGTCCAAAGTAACTTTCTTAAGCTTCTAACATTCCCATAAAAAAAAAAGGAAATTGTACTGTCTAGTGGTACCTGAACAAATCATTACTTTTACTTTTCCATTGAAAAGCAAAAAAACCAAGCATTGGGGGAACTCAGGAAGGATGTAAGAGCAAGTTTGTATCAACCATAAATTGTTGTGAAACAGGTATGGTGACAGCATGATATAAACAACCCAGAGGTGAGTATTGGGTTTTTCCCTTTCCAAATCTCTCTCTCTCTCTCTCTCTCTCTCTGACATTATCTCAACAGAGAAAATTTACAGAATTGCAGAATTGATAAGGCATATTCTGAAACTGATCCTTTCTATATTTTAGACCAGTATTAGAGATGAGCATGAATCCAAAAAATGGCATTTCGTTTGTCGTTTGGAGGGTCCGTTTCGGTTCATTTCCATTTTTCGTGAATTTTTGCAAAAAAATCGTTTTCATTTTCGTTTGTTTTGTTACCATTTCATTACCATTTATTTCATTTTTTTGTGATTTTTAAAAGGATTTTATGCTAACACGGAAAGAAACAATTTCCGGTGTTTCTTCCGTTTAGTTTCATTTTAGAGACAAAATTCATTTGTTTTCAAGACTGAAACGAAAAAACAAAAACGGAAATAAATACTAAGGTATGCTAACATGAAACAATCTCTTTCTTTTCAAGACTGTGAATAAATACTAGGCATGCATATGTGTTTGGCTAGAATATATGAACTAAGCCCACAAGAAGAAATGAAAGAAGTGACAAACACCCATGTTGACCTGTTACAATAAAAACAATAAGGAGTCTTGAGGAACATTAAAAACTAGCAAATTCTTTGGGATACAAAGTCTTGTGAACAACAGCCTTTGCAATGGAAACATGGAGTGGAGTCTCAACAGGCATATGCTTATAAACTGATTCTCTGTCTCTGTCTCTCTGTCTCTCTGTCTCTCTCTCTCTGTGTGTGTGCATGTGTGTGTGTGTGTGGTCAAAATAGAAAAGGTATTCGAAAAACAGTTATCTCAACTGTGATCCTTTAAAAGTTGCTGGAAGGTCACCAGGTCATCCTACTTTAGGTAAACAGATTAATATACATGGTGATGAAAAGTCTTTGTCCAAATCAAGTATAAAATATAGTTTGGATAAGAAACTGAAACTGGCAGGGCCAAAAGGAACAAAAATGCAAGAACTACAGAGAGGAAATCCCTGAAAAGAGGTCATGAATTGAACAAATATTGGTTAATAATAATACAGAAAATGACCATACATCTATAGAAAAGGGTATTTTGAGCACAAACTGAATAGACTCCTCTATCCTAATCTATAGGATAAAACATAGGTTCCTAGCACCATGTTCCGGAAACTGTTACACTATGTTTAATTTAGTTACATTTTTCCAGCCTATAATTTTCCTCAGTATATTATCTACCTTATCATACATGTATTATATATCTTATTGGGCCTTTGGCTGTAAAATAAAAATTGATTGATGTATTATATATCTCAGGGAGATAATAATAAGATCAAATAATACATTCACATTGTAGATTCTTTTAAAATAATAATAATGCCAACAAGAATACACTGGAATTATGGACAATGACATGTTGTTGGAGATACTGGAATCCTTTTCCTAGTTACTTTTTAATGCCCTTTAAAGCAACTTAGAATCAAGGGGTACCCTCTTTTTCATGAAATAGTTTTTTGTTATTTGTGATACAAGTCTAGGCAGTAAAAGACAGCTGTGAGACTTTTCACACGACCCCTAAGATCCGCTGGCCACTTAAATTCGGACCAGAGATCTTGGGGGTTTGTCGCTGTTCCTGTGTTCCCACCCCCTCCACACTCCGGGCTGCTGTCTGCGTGAGGGGAGGGAGGAAGAAAAGGAAGAAAAGAATGCCAGCTCACCTCCGTTCTGCCATCTCGCTCTGCTCCCGGCTGCATTCCAGTCTCTTAGTATCTCTTAAAGGGGTGGGGGGCGCAAAACAACAACAAACAGAAGCAAGGAGAGCCCGGCACTCACTACATTACATCCGCATCATGAATTTTTCACCCCCGGAGAGCAGGTACTTGAAAAGTGCGCTGGGACGCACTTAGGTGGGTGTGGTCGCACTTAATTTTTTGTAAACTCCGGAGCTGGTGGGGAAACAATTTTAAGCTACGGATCTGGGAGCCATTTGCCGCAGATTTTAGGGGTCGTGTGAAAAGGCCCTGTGTCAATCATGCACACATGCACTTGTTTTTCATGGTGTCACATGTGCATTACTAGAATTGAAATGAAATCAGTTCAAATAATACACATGGCATAGTATTAAAAACAAATCTCTATGCACTGTTTACAGGAATGCGAGAATCTGTCCACAGGGAGCCTTTGAATAGATGGCATGGCATTAATAAACATGTTATCCTGTCTGGTATCCGGCCGTGTGGCTAATGATTCAATACACAAATCTGATCTAAGAATTGGCCACCCCTGCTTCATTGGATAATGTCCTTGCAGTGACGTGGCTCTCCATCGATAGATGGCCATATTATCTTCCCAATGGAGTCTCTCCCTTTTGGTTCATTAAAGCAACTTTTGAAACAGCAAATATTCTGAGTCAGTCCAATGTGTGTTCCTTTCCCCCTCGTTTTTTTTTTTTACTCTTTTATGGGATCAAATGGAGAAAGGCAAAGGGCTGATCCCACTCCAGAGAATCTATTCCATTGATCTCATCAAAACCTTTCCCAAAAACTCCCTGCACAAGAGTGGGTGGAAGAAAAGCCATGCCTTCTGCCCTTCCCCTCAAAGGCGGTCACCTTTCCAACCGTGTGTCCCCACATGCTTTTCTGTTTGATTAAAATCTATCATGCTGCACCAAGGCATGAAAAAGAGAAGCAGCGGGATCCTCCAAAGTCACAAGGGCTCATCTATGAACCAGAGCATTTCTGAAATAAGGTCACTTCAGTTTAAATGCCTGTCAAATTATTTTCAGAATTCCTTCCCACTGCAATCTGTAAAGGAGATACTTTATTTTTGCTTTGTAATTATGGTATGCACTTAAGGACTCAAGAGACCCAAAGCCAAGTCATGGCAAATGTTTATCAACAACACCTTCTTTCTAGTTTGTCCCAATGCATTACATGCAATATATTTCATCAGAACATTGTGTGCTAGATATTATTTTAATAGGCATTCTCTTTCCTGTGCCCTTCAAAAAGCCCTCTATACCTTCATATGCACTAGAAAATCCTTCATATAATAGTGTTTTGCTGAGGATGGGCATCCGTTTTGCCAATAGGCATTTCATAAATTACAAATTACGGTACCTACAGATTACCTATTATGAGATACTGATTCCTCTAGACCAGTGGTTCACAAACATTTTTGACTTGAGGTTCCACTGACTTATTGGCCACTGGCCTTGGCTCCCCCAATATGAAACTTTGTATGAGGTGGGGGGAAAGGTAGGGGGAGGCCCAAGATGAGAAGTACTTCCAAGGATTACCTGGTGCTCCTAGCTGGTTTACGCAATGCTCCAGTGGTTCTGAGGTGCACAGTTTGGAAACCACTGATCTCTACTGCATCTATGATATATTGACTTGATCCCTCTGCAATCCATGGAATCCTGGGACCTCTAGTGTGCTGAGATAGTTAGAATTCTCTACTGTGTTCAGTTCTAAACCCCCGAACTATAAATTCCAAAATTCTACAGAGTGGAGTGGTAACGGATAAAAGTGGAATCAAAATACTATATTATTTATTTATTTATTTATTTATTTATTTATTTATTTATTTATTTATTTATTTATTTATTATTTACACTTATAAATCAAACCGACTTTCTCATAGGGAAAGATAGATACATCAATAGAACACAATCTATGTTTAGCCATAAACTGTTGTGTGGTACAACATCACAGAATCGTAGGATAATTGAGTTGGAAAGGGCCTATAAGACCATTGTAGTGAAAGAGTAATTACTACCGCCCAGTGCAGAAATCCAAATCAAATTACAGTATTTTTCCATATATAAGACTATATTTTTGTCTAAAATTGTTAGACTAAAAACTGAGGGTTGTCTTATATATGGTCGTAAGTAGAGATGGGCACGAATAAAAAAATTGTGTTTCGGTTTTTTGTTTGTCATTGAGAGGTCTGTTTCGGTTCATTTCCATTTGTCCTGAAATTTTGGAAAAAATTCGTTTCCATTTTTCGTTTTTTCGTTTGTTGTTTCTACCCGCTTTTTGCACAATTTTTAAAGCATTTCCATGCACGGGCGTCCCGCAATGCACCAGACCAGAGGGAAAACACTAAAAAAAATGGATGCTGGCAGAGACACAGTATAGACTAGGTACACAGGGAGGCTGCAAAGGCAGCGGCGGGCATTGTCTAGGGTGCAAGGCAGCTGCAGAGTGACTGCACTGCGAGGCAAGGGAGGGTACTCACCGAGAGGTATGCACGCACGCACACAGGGAGGCTGCAGGACTGAAGCTAGAGTCGCAGAGACAGCAATCCCACCCTAACTCCCACCGGAGACTGCAAGGAGGACGGGGGCTGCCAGAGGTTTTTATGCTCTCTGTGGCTGCCAGACCTGCCCAGTCTGCAACCTGGGCATGCTATTGGCTGAACATGATCCCATCACATGGCTTGCCTCCATTTTGTGGCTGGTGGCGACATCCATTTTAAAGGGAAAAGAAAAATACATTGTGATGGGAGATGACAAAAACAAACGTTTTAAGGACCCCAACCCCCCTGGTAGGTATTATCAGACAATATAAATAATTATTGCTGCATTTTTACGGATGTCCAGGGCATTTTTTAACATTTAAAACATGTCATTTCATTGCGTGTCGCCATTAACGGAAACGAAACGTAACGACCACAATTTTCGTGGTTCTGTTCATTTTGTTGCATTTTCATCACAATTTTCGTTTGTCGTTTCATTACGTAACGGAACAACAAACGAATAATGGAAACGAAAAAATGTTCGTTCCGTGCCCATCTCTAGTCCTGATTTATGGTTCTTCTGCCTTCTGGAAGATGTAGCTGTCAGTAGGTGAAGTGAAAGATTAGTTGAAATCTTACCTTTTGGGGGGATGAGTTGGAACTATTCAGAGATTTTCAGGGCCACAGCTTCCAATTACTGGGGTATCCTCGCTGGTGGTTCTTAGACTTGTACTCTAAAAAACCAGAGGGGAGGTTTTCCATGCTCTGCTCTTACTCTATGTTGTGGCCACTTCGTACTGATGGACTGTAGTGTCACCTTTTCTGGATAGGAAAAATGATATATAGATATAAATAAATAAGTACAGTACTGTACATGTGACAAGGGCTGAGACAAGTGTCTAGGGCAGTTTTGGCTTTTATTTTAATCGAATTCTACAGTTTTACTTATTTTGTCTTAAAGCAAAATGTGTCTCTCCAGAGAGTTTTATGTGTAACAGAAACAGCAAATCAAATTTCTCAATGGGAAATCTGACTTGATAATACTGTCCATTCTTTCCCTGCCCACTGTGAAAGAATATCAGCAAATTTAGACTTTAGACATATCAGACTTTACTGTTAGAAACTTCATTTCCTGCAGTCCTGAGTATACATGAACAAATGTATATTAAACTGAGAGAAAAAAGAAATTCTGATGGGTGATTTCACATATGTAAATACCTCTTGTGTGGTGTCCTGAGAACGTTATTCCAGGTAAGCTCATAAATAGTGGTGGCTGGAGGCTCCAGTGTTGGTAGGGCATTGAATCTGCTCCAGGTTTTATTCTGAACTTTACAAACAATATCCTCTATGCCGCAAATAGTTTTAGCATCTAGACTAAAATGTGGAGTGGAGCTATTGTCCCTCTGAATCACCCACTTCCACTTCTCACAAAAAAAAAATTACCTCCCTGTGTAGGGTATAGGGGAAGCTTTATTCAGTGGATTAGAAAATGTGAAATTTATGTAAACATACATGTGCACACACAGTATGTGGGTGTGTGCGCACACACACGTATATTTAAATCAATAATTCAATCTGGATTCATTTAGACCTAGACAGTAACCTCTTTCTCTTTATTGCATAAGCTTTCCAAAAGCTCTTTCGCACAGCATGAGTTTTAATTCACGCTACTCCTTTTCCTCCAGCTTTCTTCTAGTGGGGCAGTCTTACACATCCTACTGGGGTTTTGCAGCTGGCTTGGCCTCATTCAGAGCAGACATTCTTGATCCTCAACACATTCTTCAGAAAAGAGAAGGTCACAGCTGAGTTGTATTGCTTTGGCCTATTTCATTTCCCAACTGCCAATACCTCCCTCAGACAGATCTACCTCTCTATAAAGAAAGCCCCCTTCTTTTGTTCTCACTGGGTGTAATTAAGGTAAGTTTCTTTGTATGTCTAGCAGTGACAGAGGCCTTCTCCTTTGTCCTGGAAGAACAGAAAAACATCATTTGCCATTTCAGACTTGGTTCTTTAGTGGAGGAGATATAGCACAAAGAGACTTCAAATGTCAGCGCTGCCCAATCAAGATATCAGAACCAAGGAATTGAAAAGACCGCAACCTCCATTTTCTATGATAAGCACCGATTGCTGCTGCCTCACCAACGATCCATCACTCATTTGAACCTGTCACCTTGCATTCTGCCTCTCCAATAACCGTAATCATTTTACTGGTTTCTTATTGGAGTCCATTCTGTACTAATGAGCTGTCATTCAGGTGCCGCAGTGCATCTGGAAACAATCTCTCCCTACCCCATCAAATAAACTAGGTACAGGAACACCACACAGGGTTTTTTAAAACTTTCATTGTGGGACAGAAACTGCAGGCCACCAAGATTACTTTTCTTCATAAAGGCACATTATTGGGGAGGGGGATAAAACATCCACAGACCCTTGCAAGACGGAAGGAGAATGTAGTTAGAAAATCATACAATTCCACATGAGGTAAAAAAAATTAAAAGACAAAGCACAGTCAAGATATTGTCTCCAGTGTCATTGGAAAACAGATTACTGTTGTATCCTGAGGAATTTCTGAGAAATGCTAGATAACTCAGGCCACCCCAAAATATAAGGTGCACTCCAGTTTTATACATGAGCCTTAGCAAAAACCAAGAGCTGCCTAGATGCCCTAAGCACATCCAATCTTGCTTGATTTTGGAAGCTAAGCAGAGTCGACCACCAGGGAATACCAGGTGCTGTAGACGCCTGGAGTAGGAACTGGCAAGCCACTCCAGTATTCCTGCCAAGAAAACTCCATGGACATGGGGTCACGAGGAGTCGGTGACGACTGTAATGACACAACACAGACACAAGCAAAAAACACAGTTAACATTATCTAAAAGTTGAGTCATGGCAACTGGACTTCTTTTCTTATAAGATCAAAACATTTCACTGGTCATCCAAGCAGCTTTGTCAGCTTTGTCAGTCACATGCACACAGGATCAAAAATTAGATGCACCGATTGCATCTTCGTTTTAATTTGTTTTGTTTTATATCTATTCTACATATACAGTATAATGAAATACAGAGTCTTAAATGTTAGCCTCAAATAGAGTAGATCCCTCAAATTACTGAAATGTTGATATGTGAACATTTGTGTAAGTCCCATTGATTCAATGGGTCTACTCTAATGGGGAATTAGTAATCAGATGTATGCTGATGAATGCCCTTTCAAGTTTATGTTGGGGCAGTCATCAGCATAGGTGACAAGTGAGGGGTCCTATTTCACGCAGCATCCCCCCAATCATGAACTACCATTACTCCTTGGCATCCCACCACACATGGAAGATCAAGGTTGAGCATAGGCAACTGGCACCGTCTCTCTCTCTTCTCTCTCTCACCAACACCATTGCACCCCCCCACGTGCACACACATTATCACCCCCTCCCGCCTTATTTTTCAATGGCAGCAGCCTTGCTCCCACCCCCTCATATCTCTACCCACCCTACCCCCTGCACCTTCCCTTTTCCCACCCTACCCCCTGCACCTTCCCTTTTCTCTCACTGGGAAAGCGTGCAGCCTCTCTGCCTTTCTCCCCAATGGCAAATAGCACCTGCCACCACTGCTGATGCCACGTCATGCCACCTCCTTATCCTCCTCGGGTGCTCCTCTAAGCCTATGCCATGTTGCTGCCACTCCCCCTCGGAGCTTCTAGATGTGGATTAAGGATATGGGGACATATAAAATGTGGTTACTTAAACAGGGGAGCACAAGACATACTTAGCGGTCACCATAAGCTTATTTTAAAAGCCTGGTTTTCACTGCTTTCTTAAAGTCTGTTAGGGACTGAGCCTGGTGGATGTTGCTGGACAATTTGTTCCATATGGACGGGTCAGCCACCAAGAAGGCCCAATTGGGTGTGGCACACCAACACTGCATTTGCTGGCACAAAGATATCCCCTATAAACAATGGCCACCCCCCCCAACGCTTCGACCTTCCCAGATGCTGGACGCTAAACCCATGGGGGAAGAGCCGGGAGGGAGAGGCTCCCCCCTCCATGCCTACCCAGGTTTCTTTGGGGAAGGCCAGGTCATCCCACTCATCCACAATCAAGTCGTGAATGACTGGAATCTTATTATGGACCGACCTGGCATTAACCAGCAAACAGGACATGTTGGAGCCACTGATGGAAAGGTTACCTGGTATGTGGCAGTGGACCAGAGGGTCAGAACAGGGGATAGGCATAAGATGTCTGTCCTGAGTTATCTTTGCCAGATCAACCCCCTCCCAAGCCCAAAGTGTACCTCCCATGGTGGGACACCACCGAGATGGAAGATCCCACTAGCACTGATGATCGCAAAGGAACAACACAAGGGAAGGATAAGTACATTGCACCAACACAAGATACAATACATAGTGAAGTCCCAAAGATAGAAAATTCTGTCTATGAAATGAAGAACTAATATGGGGGTAGGGATATTCCTTCAATTTCTTCCCCATACTACTAGCCATACATGAGGAAGAGGTACTATGTCTTAAACTTCCTCTGCATAGATGATATAGTGTCAATGACTATTTATCACTACTGTTCCTGTTATTCAGTGCTAAGACAATGATTGTTTCTAATCACACCACTATCATTATGGTGAAGTGCTAAAGGGAAATGAATTCCATCCCTGGTCTTCTCTCAAGTAGGTCTCCTTCATACATAACAAGTCAGCATCAAGTCTGGGATGAGCAATGCTTTCCGAGAGAGAGAGAGATGTTCCTGGCCTTACAAAACCCAGATCCTTAAGTGGCATGATCTGCCTTTGGTGTTATTACCATGGCTTTCTTGGCAGAGCTTCCACTTCAGAAGCAGCTTTTAAGACAAAGGAAGATGACATGGTGAGGTGACATCAAAGGTAGCTGAGCAGTTTTAGCTTCTCAAGAGCATTATCCTGTTATGATTGGTCTGACTGGATGGCCTCAGCACATTTTCCTATGCATTCATCTTAAAAGTAATTCTCGAAGTTCTGCTATTAAGTTAGACTGTACTGTGAAAGGAGGAAAGAAACATTGGTGACCTACTTACCTTGATTTCTGCATAATGACCAGGTTGGAATCGACCATGTCTCACCTGCCAGTAATTACTGGAAGAGTCATGCCCTGTCCCTTTACCTGTTCCTGCTCTCTAAGACATATCTAAAGAAGCCTGGTAAAGCAGCAGTAGCAATGGACTCTATTTAGCAAGCTGGAACTAGTCTTCTCTGCATTCTGTGCAACTTTTTACATGTGCTGTTCTATAGAAATACTATACAGTATATACAAAGATAGAGCAGGTGATACCTTTAAGCTACTAGTAAAATTACAAGTTGTTAATATTTTGAAGGCAACACCCTCTTCCTCAGAGCTGTACCAAAAGTTCAAACATGGCAATTGCCAGGAGTTAGTTCTTAGATGTACAAATCTTGGCAAGATGGAAAAAATGCCAAAACCCGTTGTGAGGCTGCATCTGAAGTAAGGGTGGCGTTTTCACTGTCCCAGTCCTTCAAACAGCGTGCAACAAGTTATGTACACACTTTCGTGCATCCCTCTCTCCATGTGGCACTTCAATGCCAAAGACCCATTTCTGGCCAGAGAAGAGGGAGGATTGGTGCAGAGGACCCATGCATTTCATTTGGGGCCTGTGATAAAATTAAAAAAAATCCACTAGATGTAGCCAAATAGAGAGAGAGAGAGAGAGAGAGATGTAGCCAAGTTGATGCAAGGTGCAGATTCCTTCCTGTTTTACAGCTGTCCTCAGATTTCTGGAACCTGGCTTTGCAGACTATAATTTTGAGACTGCTGAGAAGAAAGGAAGGGGGGGGGTAGTCAAAGTAAACAGAGGACAGAAAGAAGACTGAGAGGGAAAAGTACCGAGGATACACAAAACCTAAAACCATTGCTCTCTAATTTCTTGTCTTTTTTCCCACATACTCTGTGACTGAAGGAAACGTCTGCAAACCAACAGGTACTACAAGCAAATGGTTGAGGCAGCCTTGTATGGAGGCATCACAATATATCCCTTCCTCTCCCTCTTCTTTCAGCATGTAAAATGAAATGTGTAATCTCTGGAATGTTCATTTTCTTTTACTACTGCTGTACTTAGTAGGGAAAAGCAGAACTGATGACCAGCTTGGCAGCTGACAATTACAGCCAGTAAAAACTCCAGCTCTGTTTCCTCAATAAAGATGCCAAAGAGGGCATGCAAATCATATTTTCACCTCTATTTCTTTACTACTTTCAACAGTCTGGTCATCTCTATGGACTTTGTCCTGATTTTGAATGAACCTGGACTCTTGGACTATTTTTTTTGGGGGGGGGATACATTGTGCAGTTCTGCTCCTTAGGAAAGCTAAATATTAAATTTTAATTTATGCAAGAATGCTGTTTTATGGAGGTATTCCTTGAAAAAAGAGCAACAACAGTTAATCCAGAAATAGTTCTTTTGCTTCTACTCTTATGCTTTATTACTCTTCCAGCCGGAACATACTACTTCTTATGATCT
Source organism: Phrynocephalus forsythii (assembly GCA_029282475.1). Taxonomy (NCBI): domain Eukaryota; kingdom Metazoa; phylum Chordata; class Lepidosauria; order Squamata; family Agamidae; genus Phrynocephalus; species Phrynocephalus forsythii. The sequence continues at coordinate 42,420,233 of JAPFRF010000004.1, forward strand.
GTTTATAAGTCACACAGTCTAGTCTGGGCTACAGCAGACCAGAGTTTAGAAAAGTTCTTTTGTAGAGTACAAAGCCAGGCAGTGTGGGTAGTAGTTATGCCAGCCAAGGAATCTGGGGAGCTAGAGAATTAAAGGTGGGTTTTGCAAGCTTTGGAATGGTGTGTGTATGTTCTAGCTACCAAACCTACCAAACATTATTCAAGAAAAGTGAGCTGTTAACAAGGCATATGCAAGTATAATACCTGGTGATAGTAGGGCTCATTTAGAGCTGATAGACTCAATCTATCAGCATCTCATTGCCTTATACAGTTCAGTGGTTTGGGTCTCTGGCTGTGGAGTTCAGCTCATAGAATCATGGACTAATTGAGTAGGAAGAGTCCTATAAGGCCATTGAATCCAACTGCCGACTCATTGCAGGAATCCAAATCAAAGCAGATCTGACAGGGGGGTTGCCCAATTTTCTCTTAAATGGCTCCAGTGTTGCAAGTTCTCCACTGGATTTTTGCGACAGCGTCTGGACTTGATGCTCCATAGTGTCACTTTCAGATCTGCAGTTTTCTTCTGATTATATTTTATTATTGGCATACTGCATAGGTGAATTCACTTAGATGCAAAGGGTTCTCCTCAGAGCAATGCAGAAGTCTGGTCTGTGTAGTTATATCTTATCTAGCTGCAAAACACCACTTAGAGTTAAAACCACTACCAGATTAGCTCTGTAGTAGACTATGTGTATGACTTGTCATGGCTCTTGAAGGATCACAGACATGGACCAGTATTACTGCAAATTTTTGGCATCTAGGGCTGAGTCCACAGAAAGGCGTACAATGTACCGTACAGTGGTTCCCCACCCTTTCGCGGTTCATATATGTGTATATCTATCTATCTATCTATCTATCTATCTATCTATCTATCTATCTATCTATCTATCTATCTATCTATGAGGTTCTTCTCCCCCACCCCAGCGCCAATGAACTGGAGCCCCCCTCCCTGGGATGCTGGGAAGTGGCATGTGTTGTTTAAAAGGCTTTCAGCCATGGAGCCAAGTGCTTGGCTTCATGGCAGAAAATCATTTTTAAACATCACACACCACTCCCCTGCAACCCCCCAGTGCTGGGAAGCCACACAATGTTTAAAATCATCCCCCCCCCGGGCCGACCCTACCTGCATTCATATTCCATGGATTTTTAATGATCACAGGTCGGGTCAGTCCCTTACCCCTGGGATAGACCGGGGGTTACTGTACTTCTTATTTGAAGCCCAGCAAATCAATAGGCCAGATACGTCTTTTTATCACATTAACTATGAAGAAGCCCTGCTCTCTTGAGGGAAGTTCCTATGTACAGCTCCTAATGGAAGACCATCTCCTGGTGTACATGTTACATTCATATAGTATTTACTTCTCTTCTTGTTCTCATCTGCAGTCAAGTCAACTCTGACTCATTGCAATTCTATGAATAAGCACTCTCCAAGATGTTCAGCTGCTCTCAATGGCCCTGCTCTGATCAGCTCAGCCCAGCTTTAAGATTATTTTGTAGATTCTTTTAGGGAATCAGCGCATCTCATATATGGCCTTCCTCTTTTCTTGCCGCCTTCCGTCTTTCCCAGCTTTAGCAGCTTTTCCAGAGAATATTTGCCACTCCAGTAAATGTGATTTGTTTTTCAGCAGGTTGTTAACATCTGTTTTCCTCATTACCCTAGAAGGAGATTTGAGTTGCCACGTGGCCAGAATTGGTGTTTACTTCGAGTAAATGATATCTACCCTTCAAATAAATAATGTATAAGTTCCAGACACCAACACAGCAATTTTGTCTGATTTGACTATTCTGCATGTAGAATATAATTTGTACATGAGGCAAGTGTTGAGATACTTCTTCTTCTTGAGGTTAAATTATGCTCTAGTTGTTCTTAGAGCAGACAACCCTAGAATCTGTAGCAGTCCAGAATAAACACCATGTGAAAAAAGCAGCCATCTGAGGAAAAGCTATGGAATAAGAGTTGATGGTGCAGCAGCTTGAGAACACATACAAGAACACTTGGCTGTATTTCATTTTTGCCATTGCTTGCATGTCAAGAATTTTAAAAATAAAACAGCTTCTTAATCTGAGTACACTGTATATATACATCAACAAAATGGTCTTTTAATCCTCTCATAAATAAGTCATAAAACATACGCTAGCAGAATTGGCACCAAGGCCCCTGCCTCTTGCCTCACTTAAAACACTCCATTTTGCAAAAGCATCCAGAAGGGTTTTTCTTCCTTTCTTTCTTTTTCTTTCAAAAATTCATAGTAGGAGGGAAGAAACAGGGGATCCAAGAGGCTTAAATGTTACAGTCATTTTAAGACTTCAGACCAGTCAATACTAGAGATGGGCATGACTTGGCGAAATTCTCGTTTCCGTTTCCGTTACTCGTTTCCGTTACGCAACGAAACGAAGAACGACAATTACTCTGCCAGAACTCGAACTCGAACCGATAAATGACAAATTGGGTCTGATTTGTCGTGTTGTCTTTCCTGGCATCGCGCAACCGCGCGATGCCAAGCGGCACAGAAAAAAAGTTTTTAAAAGCCTGATTCATGGCCAAAAAAGCAGGCGAAAATATGCCTGCCTGAGGGCACCTACCAGAGGGGTGGTTTCTGGGTGGGGGGTCCCCACTCCAGCCTCCCCCCCTGTCCTGGGTTGCTGGTGGTACCAGGGTGGGGGGTGGCATCCTCGGCGTAATCCATTTGCCATGCGGTGAGGGGGGGATCCAAAATGGTGACCGCAATATTTTTTTAAAAATTGTGGTCCAAAAACCCACCAAAGCACCACAGAAACATGCGAAAATTAGCTATTTTAACTGCTTGAATTTTTACAGTAGCAGTAGTGGGTTTTTCTTGCAACAAAACGTCTCCGTTGATTTTATTTTATTTTATTTTTATGCTTATTGTTTTACACGTACGCAATGATGGGCTGGCCATGGGATGGGACCATGAAAATTTTTGGACCCATTCCACCATTCGCATGGCCAGGTTTTGACTGACACTTCTCGATGTGCAAGAGGGTATAAAAAGGCGAGGCACTCCCCAGAACAGCGCAGTCCGGGCTTGTATGTGGGTGGGAGAGGGCTGTGTGTAGCTGGCTGCTGTGCTAGTAGTTTCGATTTCACGGTCGCGGTCGCGGAGCGTTTAGATTCTGTTAGGCAGGCAGGGAGGGAATTCAATTGAATTTTTAGGAATAGGAATTTGGAAATATTTCATTCCGCCTGCTGTGGGGAATAGCAACGCAGTTCATTCCTGCAGTTTGCTATTTTTTTCTGATACTGGTTTAGGTTTGACTGTGGGTGTGTGGATTGGTATTGACCATTCAATATTTATTTTCTATTTTCCAAAGTTCATTTTTTCATTTCATTGCTAGCAGTTTTGTTTATTTTCTCCTCACCTTTTTGTGAGACAGAGCTGCTGCAGTGCTTTCAGGCTGGGAAGCAAGCCTAATATAGCAGTTCTCTATTCTCACCTTTTTTGTGAGACAGAGGGAGAATTCATTCCACTCTAGTGTTTCAACAGGGGAGGTTTCTTGGAGGGCAGTGGATTTATTATATATATATATACTCTTCCCATTTAATTTATATATACACTCTTCCCATTTATTTTCTATTCATATTCAAAAGTTCATTGGCAGCAGCAGGCAAGGCAAGAAGAAGTTACTTTACCTGGCTGCCTCCATCACTGCGGCTGCAGTGCAGTGCTTTCAGGCTGGGAAGCAAGCAAGCCTAATATAGCAGTTCTCTATTCTCACCTTTTTTTCTGAGACAGAGGGGAGAACTCATTCCACTCTAGTGTTTCAACAGGGGAGGTTTCTTGGAGGGCAGTGGATTTATATTATATAGGATGCACTAGTCTTGTGCAGCAAGTCTATCACCCAGTTTAACAAACTGTTTTTCGCCTGCTCTGGGTCATTTGCGGGACCCGTGCCCACCGCCCGCCCACGCGCCCGCCGCCCACGTGCCCGCTCCTCCCCCCTGCCGCTGCCACTGCCCACACATGGACCCCCTGCCCCCGCCGCCCGCCCTGCGCCCGCACCTCCCCGTCCCCGCTAAAATAGCGCTGGTCGCGCCGGACATCAAATCGTGCGAAATCGCGGTAGAAACGACAAACGAAAAAATGACACGACGAAACAACAAATTTTTGAAAAATTTCGCAAAAAACGGAAATGAGCCGAAACAGACCCGTCCCGAAAAACGATAACTCAAAAAAAATTTTCCTGGTCGTGCCCATCTCTAGTCAATACATATCTAACTGGAATAATATGCAGCCAAAGGCATAAGCCAGCTTTAGTGGTAAAGAAATATATATCAACGAGCAGTCCAATTATTTTAGTGAAAACACCTTGTTGACTTCAGATACATTAGTTCATGCTGCGGACGAACTAAATTTGAGGCAGTGTGTTAAAGGAAAGGACAGGGAAAGACTCACCATTAGAGGGAGATATTTGGGCAGGGGAGAAGGAGAATAAGACAGAGAAAGGGGGGAGGAGAGGATAATTGTAATTGGGGGAAGGAGAAGAACAATGGGTTGGAGAAAGACTGGAGGGGAAATCATAAAAGAAGACCCATGGATAGGAGAGTGGGTGGGTTTGAATGTGCCCTTGGAGGTAGTGGAATAGGAAGGGAGAGAACAGAGTTACAGAAGCTGCCATATTGGGATGAGAAAGGAGGAAAGAAAGAGTGGAGCGGGAGGGAGGCTCAAACAAGAAATAATCAGAAATGTCTCAGGACCATTAGCAAACCTCATCAGGCCAGTCCCTTAATATCACCGAAAACAGTTTACCCCAGGCAAGAAAGTGTGGGAGCAACCTGTGGGATTGGTTTTCTATTCTCAACAACAGAAATTAAGACAGAAACTGAAAAATCCATCAATGGTGTAGGTTGGCCATTATCTGGAGTGAGTTCTAACCTATTGCTGGTTGTGAGGGACCGGTCGGTTTATGGAAGAAAATCCCCTGGGAGAAAGGGGGCATAAAAATAAAGTTGTTGTTGTTGTTGTTGTTGTTGTTGTTGTTGTTGTTGTTGTTGTTGTTGTTGTTATTATTATTATTATTATTATTATTATTATTATTATTATTATTATTATTATTATTATTATTATTATTAAACCATCTCTGAGAGAAGACACGTCTAACATCACTGTCGATAAAAAGGAACTGTTAACAAATAAAGATATAGTTTTGTTGCAAGATTGAGTTGCAGCATCTTGAATGGTGGGAAGCAAGGAAGAGGAGGAAAGGGGTCTCAGAAAAGATCATGTATATGTAATCAGTTTAGTGCATACTTCCAGTTTAATGGTGAAAATAATCTCACATATTCTGGGACTATCATTTAATCTCTTTATTCTTAAAAAGAAATAATATTTTTGCTTTAAAAGAATTCCTGATCAAGTAACTTCAGGATTCGCTCCTACTCCACCAGCAAAGCTTTGCCTATAACTGAAAGGAAAAGATTCAGGGCTAGGATTCTGGATGACTGGACCGACCCATTTCGCTTGAGTGAATTCAGAGTTGCTATGAGCCATCATTTTAACACTTTCCTTTTTGTGGTTGGTAGATGTGGGGGCATTTGAGTTGCAGAATATGGTAGCCCTGACAAATGCATTTTACTTGAAGGCTAATACACTGTAGGCTAGGCCAATGTATAACACATGTAATTTACATATGATTTCTCTGTTTATTTTTATTTATTTATTTATTTTTACAGCTTATATGCCGCCCACTACCCAAAGGTCTCTGGGCGGCTTACAACAAGGAATTAAAACAGTTAAGACATAAAATAGCAATAAATAATTAAAACGTCAGCAAAACCTTATACTAAAATCATCACTAAAATTGCCATCAAAGGACCCCAGTCTATGTTGTATCAATTAAAAAACTTCTGGAACAGGAAGGTTTTTACCTGGCGCCGAAATGTCATCAATGTTGGCGCCAGGCGGATCTCACTTGGGAGGGCATTCCATAACTTGGGGGCAGCTGCCGAGAAGGCCCTTTGTCTACAAGCCATCCCTCTCACCTCCTTGAGGGATGGCTCTTTCAAGAGGGCCCCCTGGCTAGATCTTAATTGCCGGGTAGGTTCATATGGAAGGAGGCGGTCCTTCAGGTATCTAGGTCCCAAGCCGTTTAGGGCTTTATATGTCAAGACAAGCACTTTGAATTGGGCTCGGGCAGCAACTGGTAACCAATGCAGGTTATGTAGAATCGGCGTGATGTGATCTCTGGTGGCCCCACCACTCACCAGCCGCGCCGCACGATTCTGAACCAGTTGCAATCGCCGGACCGTCTTCAAAGGCAGCCCCACGTAGAGCGCATTGCAGTAATCAATACGGGATGTTACCAGCGCATGCGTAACTGTCATGAGGCTCTGCTCGTCTAGGTAGGGGCGGAGCTGGTATATTTTCCGCAGCTGAAGGAAGGCGCCCTGGCCACCGAATCCACCTGGGCTTCCAGAGTTAGACCAGGGTCCAGAAGCACCCCCAAGCTGCGGACCCTGTCCCTTAGGGGAGTGCAACCCCGTCCAAGACAGGGAAGTAGCCCTCTAACCTGTCCGGCGAAGCACCCACTAACAGCACTTCCGTCTTGTCTGGATTGAGTTTCAATTTATTAACCCTCATCCAGTCCATTATCTGGCTCAGACACGAGTTCAGGACAGAAACCGCCTCACCTGGATTGGTGGAGAATGAGAGGTAGAGCTGAGTATCGTCAGCATATTGCTGACTCCTCAGCCCAAACCTCCTGATGACCTCTCCCAGTGGTTCCATGTAGATGTTAAACAGCATGGGAGACAGTATTGAGCCCTGAGGAACCCCATGACGTAAACGCCACGGGGCGGAGCAACTGTCCCCCAGCACCACCTTCTGGACACGGTCAGCCAGGAAGGAGCGGAACCACTGCAAAACAGTGCCTCCAACTCCCAACCTGGCCAGCCTATCCAGAAGGACACCATGGTCGATGGTGTCGAAAGCCGCTGAGAGGTCCAGGAGTATCAACAGGGTTGCACTCCCCTGTCTCTCCCGGCAAAGGTCATCGTACAGGGCGACCAAGGCAGTCTCTGTTCCAAAACCCAGCCTGAAACCAGATTGAAATGGATCCAGAAAATCCGTTTCATCCAGCAGCGCCTGGAGCTGTCCGGCCACCACCCGCTCCAACACCTTGCCCAAATAAGGGAGGTTCGCTACTGGCGGTAGTTACCCACCAGCCCTGGGTCCAGGTTGGTTTTTTTAGGAGTGGCCTAATTACTGCCTCCTTTAAGGCAGCAGGGACCACTCCCTCTCTTAATGAGGCATTTACAGCTTCCTGGACCCAGGTGCGAACCCCCTGGCAGATCTTTCAATTAGCCAGGAAGGGCAAGGGTCGAGCAGAGTGGTGGTAGAACGGACAGATCCAAGCACCCTGTCCACATCCTCGGGTCTCAATAATTGAAACTCATCCAATAATACTGGACCTAAGCACGGCGCACTGGACACATCCCTTGATTCTGCACCAATAGTGGAGTCCAATTCCCTGCGAATCTGAGCGATTTTTCCCTCAAAGTGAACAGCAAACTCGTCACAACGGGCTGCGAGTGGTCCAGAACCTCCTCCGTATTTCTCAGTTGAAGAAGGTCCTGGACCACCCGAAACAGCTCTGCTGGACGGCACTCTGAGGAAGCAATACGGTTTGCGAAATATTGCCTTTTCGCCAACCGTATTGCCACAGAATAGGCCCGATAATGGGCTCTAAGCTGTGTTCGATTGGACTCACAGCGGTATTTTCTCCACTTGCGCTCCAGCTGTCTCCCCTCCTGCTTCATTGCCCGCAGCTCAGATGTATACCAAGGAGCCGTCTGGGCTCTGCGCAAGGGAGAGGGCGCTTAGGTGCGATCGTGTCAACTGCCCGGGACATTTCCTATTCCATAGGGTGACCTGAGCTTCGACAGGAGCACCGACCATATCAGACGGATAATCCCCCAGAGCTTTCAAGAAACCATCTGGATCCATCAGTCTCCGAGGGCGGATCATCTTAATAGATCCCCCACCCTTGCAGAGGGTTGGAGTAGCTAATAGCCTAAACTTGACCAGGAAGTGGTCTGACCATGACAATGGAGTCAGGACCAACCCCTCCACATCCAAACCACCATCCTCCAATCCCGTTGAGAAAACCAGGTCTAGAGTGTGGCCTTTCTCATGTGTCGGGCTGATGACATGTTGAGACAGCCCCATGGTTGTCATGGCAGCCATGAAGTCCTGAGCCGCCCGGCCAAGGCAGCCTCAGCATGGATGTTGAGGTCCCCAGTACCAACAGTCTGGAGGTCCTCAACACCAGGTCCGAGACCACCTCCGTCAGCTCAGGCAGGGAGACTTTTGGAATGCAGCAGGGTGGGCGGTACACCAACAGAATCCCCAGTCTGTCTCGTGAGCCCAGCATACAATACAGGCCCTCTAAACCTCCTCTCAAGGAGACAGGAAGCCTGGTCAAGGAGATAGAACTCCTATAGACTATAGCAACTCCCCCTCCCCGACCTTCCGGGCGACACTGGTGCTGGACTGAATACCCAGGTGGGCAGAGTTGGGAGAGGGGAACCCCACCTTCCTCTCCCACCCAGGTCTCAGTAATGCATGCCAGGTCGGCACCCTCATCCAGGATGACATCATGAATGAGGGCGGTCTTATTTTTACCGACCTGGCATTCAACAACAGCACCGTGTGGCCCGTAGGTTCGCTGATATGGTCACCTGATACCTTCAGGTTGGAAGTGGAACCAGAAGAGGGGATAGATGTAAGATATCTAACCTCTCTTCTCCTACGCGGGCACGTTCCACTCCCACCCCCATACCTTCCTCTACCCAGCACAGGCTCAATGGCTCCCCCCTCCATTGCCCTCCTTCCTTCCTGTTCCATCAGTTCCATTGTGAGTCCTTATCTCTATCTCAGATGGTAAGAAAATGACCAAAAATGAAATAAAACAAAACAGAATAAGGCAGATAAAAACAAACCACCCCACCATTCAGCTTCAACATCCCACCACCCTCTCCCCTTCACAGGCAAATAATAGAGGTTGGTATCAGCCCGATGCCCCTCCCCCCGCCACACCTCTCTGATGGCAAGCCAGCTAAATTGTCTCTCGTGCCTCTCACTCACGAGGAGACCCAGCAGCAAGCAGGTGGAGACAAAGGGGTGGTGGTTGAAGCAGGGTCTGTTTGGAGCAGTACTTGCTGGATGATGGAACCACAGCACAAGCTTGCAGACAGCTAAAAAGCTGTAGGGCGGAGTCCCAGCTCTCCAGTCCCACCCCTCAATTGGCAAGCTGACTAGGTTACCTCTCGTGACTCTCACTCACGAGGAGACCCAGCAGCAAGCAGGTGGAGACAAAGGGGTGGTGGTTGAAGCAGGGTCCGTTTGGAGCAGCACTTGCTGGATGATGGAGCCACAGCACAGGCTTGCAGACAGCTAGAAAGCTGCAGGGCGGAGTCCCAGCTCTCCAGTCCCACCCCTCTATTGGCAAGCTGGCTAGGTTGCCTCTCGTGCCTCTCACTCACGAGGAGACCCAGCAGCAAGCAGGTGGAGACAAAGGGGTGGTGGTTGAAGCAGGGTCCGTTTGGAGCAGCACTTGCTGGATGATGGAGCCACAGCACAGGCTTGCAGACAGCTAAAAAGCTGTAGGGCGGAGTCCCAGCTCTCCAGTCTCACCCCTCAATTGGCAAGCTGACTAGGTTACCTCTCGTGCCTCTCACTCACGAGGAGACCCAGCAGCAAGCAGGTGGAGATGAAGGGGTGGTGGTTGAAGCAGGGTCCGTTTGGAGCAGTACTTGCTGGATGATGGAACCACAGCACAAGCTTGCAGACAGCTAAAAAGCTGTAGGGCGGAGTCCCAGCTCTCCAGTCCCACCCCTCAATTGGCAAGCTGACTAGGTTACCTCTCGTGCCTCTCACTCACGAGGAGACCCAGCAGCAAGCAGGTGGAGATGAAGGGGTGGTGGTTGAAGCAGGGTCCGTTTGGAGCAGTACTTGCTGGATGATGGAACCACAGCACAAGCTTGCAGACAGCTAAAAAGCTGTAGGGCGGAGTCCCAGCTCTCCAGTCCCACCCCTCAATTGGCAAGCTGACTAGGTTACCTCTCGTGCCTCTCACTCACGAGGAGACCCAGCAGCAAGCAGGTGGAGATGAAGGGGTGGTGGTTGAAGCAGGGTCCGTTTGGAGCAGTACTTGCTGGATGATGGAACCACAGCACAAGCTTGCAGACAGCTAAAAAGCTGTAGGGCGGAGTCCCAGCTCTCCAGTCTCACCCCTCAATTGGCAAGCTGGCTAGGTTACCTCTCGTGCCTCTCACTCACGAGGAGACCCAGCAGCAAGCAGGTGGAGATGAAGGGGTGGTGGTTGAAGCAGGGTCCGTTTGGAGCAGTACTTGCTGGATGATCTGAATTTCTGTTCCTGAGTATCAGAGAGGGTAGCTGTGTTAATCTTTTCAATAATTGCAGGCAAAAATCAAAGAAAAACAAAACAAAACAAAATACACAAGACATGTGGCACCTTAAAGACTAACTTTCATATTTTATTGTAACGTTTCGTGGACACGTCCACTTCTTCAGACAGATAGCAGCAGAGTGCAATATAATATGTGATGAGATATACATTTCATACCAGATGTTCATTGGTAGATAGGGGAGGGGGAAGAGGAGGGAGTGATTATTAGCTGTAGAAATGATTGGAAGGAGGATTTGGCCAAAGGTCATTGATATGTTAAGCATTGTTAATGGGTCTGTGGAAGAGGAAGTGGGAATGGTGGCAATGACACCTGGCCAAATCCTCTTTCCCACCATTTCTACAGCTAATCATCTCTCCCTCCTCTTCCCCCTCCCCTATCCACCAATGAACATGAAATAAATGTTCATCTCATCACATATTATATTACACACCACATTCTGTTGCTGAGTATGTCTGTGAAGATTCTCAGTCACCCAGGTGAGTTTATCTGGAAGTTGAGTCATGGCAACTGAACTTCTTTTCTTGAGAACTTGAAGCACTTCACTGCTCATCCAAGCAGATTCGTCAGTCTGAAGAAAGCTAGTTGCGAGTCTCCCACTTTTTAGTTCACATTGACCTCATGTCGCCTTGGTCTGAAATAGGCTTATAAGATTAAATAGGCTCATAAGATGTACACCTAACAAGCCTACCCAGGCCATTGTTCATCTTATGAGCCTATTTCAGACCAGGATGACATGAGGTCAAAGTGAACTATAAAGTGGAAGACTCACAACTAGTTTTCTTCAGACTGATGAAGCTGTTTGGATGAGCGGTGAAATGTTTCAATCACTCAAGAAAAGTAGTCCAGTTGCCATGACTCATCCTCCAGATGTTCCTGAGTATGTAGTCTGAGAATCATAGAACCATAGAAAAATTGAATTGGAATGGGACTATAATAAGGCCGTCCAACTCCCTGCTCCATGCAGAAATTAAATCAAAGCAGATCTGACAGATAGTTGACCAATTTTCTCTTGAACGTCTCCAGTTCTAGAGTGCTCACCTCCTCCTGATGTAACTAGTTCAACTGTCGTACTGCTCTAACAGTTAAGAAGTTTTCACATATTATTTAGCCTAAATCTGGCTTCCTGTAGCTTGAGCCCATTCTTACATGTCCTGTACACTGGGATGATCGAGAACAGATCTGCCCCTCCTCTGTATAACTTCCTTTCAAGTTTGTTTGGTGAAACTTGACACTGGATGGGAACCTTTCAGTCTTCAAAATTTGGACTTTAACACCCATAAACCCCAACCAGTGTTGCCAATTGAAAAATATTATGGGATGCTCCAAAGCAGGCATGTCCAAAGTCAGAGGGCCAAAATGTGGCCCGTTTTCAAATTTTGAGTGGCCCATGGCCTCTTTTCCCTGCCGGCTCAGCCTGTCATGCACCCCTGCCAGCTGGCCTCTCCCCTTACCAGATGGAGGCATCATCTTGCAGTTTTACAGTTTGTCTGCCCTCCCTGCCTCTGTCCAACCCACCAGCCACCTGCTCAACCTACCGGCCCCCAGCTCCATTGCTGCAGCACCCTCCTTGCCCCCTTGCATGTTATAGAGACTTGTCCAAAGTCTGGCCCAAGGGCCAAATGCTGCTGAATGGTCAGCCCCCACATATTTCACCCCGATAAATCTGGCCCTCCTTTCAAAAAGTTTGGACACCCCTGCTCCAAAGTATCTGGGGGAGCAAAGATTCCCTGTCCTGATAATCAGTGCTTACACTTCCATTTATAGATCTCCAAGTTTTTAAAAAACACAGGCACTGCAGACTACAAAGTTCATCAGCATCACGTTGCTTCCCTCGTCTCTCTATAGCACAGATGCTAAAAATTGTGAGCACATGCAGGATGTAAATCCTGACTTGATGCATGGTCATGGCTGGTTGTTATATTTGTTGCCTCTTAAAGAGGTTACTTTGGGCTTAACAAAGGTCTAGACCCTGAAATAGACTGTATGTGTCCAGAAATAGCCAGTAAATGGTCAATCACACCACAATCACTGGCTATTTCTGTCAGATATTAGATAGCAAAAAATGATGTATTAGATGGGATGGATAAGTAAAATCCTAATATGTATTTAATAGATTTAAAATAGAGTCTGTAAAAGTACAAAGTCACTATGATTCAATGTACAGTTTTTTCTATGTAGGTACAGGTGTTAAGAATAAGCAGCATAAATGAGGTTTGGCTGATACAAGGTACTGCAATAGCCATGATGTAATCCAGTTTATGATTGGTAGACACAAGTATAAAGGTATTCTGGAAATCATTGTGCGTTGAGCCTTTTGTGAGTAAAGGCACCCACTTTGCTATGTTTATGTATATTTTCTATGTATGTTGTTATGCTGTCATTTTTATGTCTGTATGTATTGATGTGATGATATTTCTCAATACTATATTGAAATGCTGAGATGATGTGATTCATTCTGTACATAAGTAATATAGCTACTTGATTTTAAGAAACTCTGACTATAATTTGTTCCTAAAATATTGCTTCTGCTGGCAGATAAAATTGCAAGCACTCTGACAATTTCCATGTCACAATTTTTATTTAAGCACTAAGAAGTCAATGGCATGGGCACTTGAATAGTGGGGGTAGCCTGCTGAGATATAGGGCCTTTTTACACGACCCCTAAGATCCGCTGGCCACTTAAATTCGGACCAGCGATCTTAGGGGCTTGTCACTCTTCCTGTTTCCTCACCCCTCCGCACTTCCTGGCTGCTGGCTGCATGAGGGGAGGGAGAGAAAAGGAAGAAAAGATCGTGCCTCACCTCCGTTCTGGCTCTCATTCTGGCTCTCGCTCTTGCCGGCAAGATTCCTGTCTCTGTAAAAGTAGCTCTTAAAGGGGCGGGAGCCAAAAAAACAACAAACAGAAGGGAGGAGAGCCCCTCACTCACTATCTTTACACCACATCAAGGACGGAAGAGCAGGTACTTGAAAGGTGCGCTGGGACGCTCTAAAGTGGGCGTGGTCGCACCTAATTTCCTGTAAACTCCGGAGCTGGTGGGTAAACATTTTTAAGCTCCGGAGCAGGGAGCCATTTGCCCCGGAGTTTAGGGGTCGTGTATAAACGCCCATAGTGGACACTGTGAAAGTGTCTATCCTGATCTACACTATCTCATGGAAGGATAGAAAGAGACGAAGGACAGAAAGAGACGAGTGTATACTCCAGATACCTATCACTGTGCATCCATTTAATTAGAGATGGGCACAAAACAGAAAAATGCTGTTTTGTTTTGTTTTGTTTGTTTGCTTTTTTCTGTTTCTTTTCATTTTGTTTGAAATGATTTTTTAAAAAACGTTTCTTTTTTGTTTTTCATTTTTTAACTCTTTGCGGGAAGCAGCAGTGGTGGAATGGCTCTGCCATCGCCGCTTGCTGCAAAGACTTTGAAATCTGTCACTTCTCCCCCAATGCGCCTGATTGGTGGGGGGAAGCACAGGTCGTTTAAAATGTCTTTGAGCCACCAAGGCAAGTGCTTGCCTCGTTGGCTAAAGACATTTTAAAGGACCCCCTGCTTACCCCCAATGAGGCGCATTGGGGGAGAAGCCTCAGTGGCTAAAGACATTTTAAACGACCCGTGCTTCTCCCCCAATGCACCCGATGGGGAAAGGGGGTTAAAATGTCTTTGAAGCCTCGGTGGCTCAAAAAACATTTTAAATAACCTGTGCCTTTCCCCCTCAATGTGCCCGATTTTGGGGGTGGGGGGAAGCGCCTGTTGTTTAAAGCAGTTTCTCATAGGAATGCATTGCTTTTCAATGCATTCCTATGGGAGACCTTGCCATTAATAAAAAATGAAATGGAATGAATGGAAAATTTCCAATTCATTTCGTTTTTCTTTAAAAATCAGTTCATTTTTTGTTTCATTTTGAAACAAAATAAAAAATGAAAACAAAAATCATTTCGTGCCCATCTCTACATGTAATTCTATAATGTGTTTTTCCTTTCAGTTAAGCTTTTAGGCCTGCATCATAATACATGCCACTAGTACTTGTGTGATCTGAGAGAATTGTGGCTTCTTAGTTCTAACCACCTCCTGTCTGAGGGAGGATATATAATTTCTGCAGAGCAATTTCATTCACTGTTATTGCAATAATTATGCTGGTATAACCCATGCCTCAGGAGGCCAGGGATGGAGTATATGAAGCAAATACATGTATGTATAAAGCAGTAGTTTCCTTCGCCAGTTCTTAACAGGCACTGTGTCTTTGGGCCACCATGGTGTTTGAAGACACTCCAGGTAAGGAGGAGCTAGGTGGTGTCCTCAAAGCTAGTAAGGGGAAAGGTGGAGACAGGGAGTGGTGGGAAATTGGAGACATGGGTGTTGTAGCTGAAGACAGGAGAACTCCACTCATCTATTATTTCTCCTGTACATTGGGAACAGGGCCTAGAAGCGTAGTGAATAAGGAAGAGGGCACTGTCTTGGCATTTCTCTCCACAATATAATCCAGCAAGGGAAATAGATAGACAGATAAAGGTAAACCAGCATCCATCAAACTGATGCACACACACACACACACACCACCATTTTCCCTTCCACCCAAGCCTGAATTTTCCACTTAGCAAAATCACACTCTTTCAGAGTTAGCTCTTTTATCCATCCAATTGGTTTTTACAGTTTCATTTCTCTGCAGATGCTAATGCAACCCTAACAGAACTCTCTGCTCTTGACTATAAATTGAGCATTGAAAAGCAGACCAGCAGTTCTGCATTGCTACTGAATGTAGAACGTCTCTTGAGTTGTGCTTCCATCTTTGGTACTAAGTAGCACTTACCTGTAGAGTAAATCACAATTCCTTTTACTCCTTCAAAGCCTGTGTAGTTTTACAGTAATTCAGTCCAGGCAATTATAGATATTCCTAAAATATTGTTTTTTGTTGATCCTTATGGGGAGAAAGGTGGGATAGAAATAATTTACATAAATATATAATAAATATTATAAACTTTTTCTTGAAAACCACACATACTCATACACACCATTTCAAATTTAACAATGCATGTCCATCTCCTAACAACTTTTCAGGATGCCAGAGGCAATTATCAATTGATGAGAAACATATTTGAGACTATAGCCATAATTCCTCCTCATAGCAGTGGTTTGAAATTACTATTTGTTGTTCTTTTTGTTCTTAGGTTTTTGCAATCTGTGTCTGCAATGGTCTTAAACCTCAGGCAATGTCTTGTTTGTGCAAAGTCATGTACTGTAGTTTTATAGCACAGTTCTAATTTCTCTGTTCTTCCAGTGTATTGCCCTTGGATGTATATAACTCACCCGTTTTTTATATGTTCTTTTCCACAGTGCCTATAACCCCCAGACCTAAGAAAAGCAGTGTAGTATTAAACATTTTCTTCTGCCCCCCCCCAAACAATCCCATTCACTTTTTTCGGAAATGAAACTGCTTTCTTACCAAAGAATAATGTTTGGTTTGAATTTTTATGTCTGAAGGTTATAGGGATTTTGGACTCTAGCTATGGCATGACTGCCGTGTGTGTGACAATGGCAGTTTTCCTTGTGCAATGCTTTCACCAGAAATTGAAAGCCTTCCTAGTGGCCCACTCTTCAGTGAAAGCCCAGAGAACGATGCCATGCGATAAATTCTCCTGGGGCCTCTCAAACAAGGAAGTGTGGCCAGCTGCACAAGCTGTGATTTGGTACAGTAGTGTTGTATTAAGACAAACAACTGAGGGAGTGTGTATGTGCCCCATACATATAAGATAAGCTGAGAAAGAGCACCAAAAAAATCTAAAGCATTTTAGAATGACTTATAACAAGGAAGAAACTTTCAGAAAAGTTTCCACTTTTTCTAGGTCATTGTGAGGAAAAGATTTTGGTATCTTGGAGGGGGAAAACAAACAAGGAAGCTACTTATGACCTATGTATGCCAGTAAGAAGAAATTCTATTTTTCCTTTGAATCCTGTTTAAACCCTGCTGTTGTGCAGAAACTGCAACAAGACCAGGATTAGAATTAAATGGCTTTCTTTATCTCACAAGCCTAGTCATAGTTTGGATCCTGCCTCTTCATTCTGTAATATTTTATGAAATGTGAAGCTGGTTATTGGATTGTATAAATCCCAGGCATTATTAAATTTATGCTGTGATACTGAATTGTTGGCTTTGTTTTGTTTTATACGAATTCATTTGACAGGTTCTGGAATGGATCACTAATTGAACTGTTATCCAGGGTGATGTAGCGTTTTGATATTTATGTGATTATTCTTGCGAGCTGCTTTGAGTCTGGCTCACCATACAAAGTGGCAAAAAACAAGTGAATAAGGAAAAAATGAAGAGCTTACCTGCATCTATCCCTGCTCAACCAAAGCAACAGCTTTCTTCCTAGGACAGATGGTTCGAAGGTCACAGAGTAGACCCAAGCCAGTGCACTGAGCAGCTGGCCTAACGCAAAGTGTTCAGACACAGCCTGTTTCCAGAGGTGCATTGGCTGGAGCTGATCTGGTTGAAGTGATCTGAGCCCATGCATTCTCTGCCAGAAAAAAAAATAAGAGAGAGAAAGAGAACATACATCAATTCCTCTTGGCTTACTTGCTTAAACATCTGCTGTTTCCTCAGAAAGGCTTCCTAAGTGTGTGCGGTTGTTTAACAAAATAAAAATAAAGCCAACTTCTTCCACTTTTCTTACCGCAACCAAATACAGGAGATTCAGTGGTTGTTTGTGGTCACGCATCTACCAACTGTCTTGCTGGTTGCTTATTTTTAGTTCATCATAAATAAATGAAGTGTGTGTACACATCTATACATAAACACAATCTCTCTCTCTCTCTCTCTCTCACTCACTCACTCACTCTCTCTCACACACACACACAGCCCTGCTTCTAACTCCAGATTTTTTAAGGAAGTCAGCTAAGATTTTTGCAGAGAGTGCAGCCAAACTTTGTATCTAGCCCACACACGTGGCCCGTCTAGACTGATCAACCCAGACATTACCACTACCATATGTTTTCAAACGAAGTTAGATCTCCAGATCAAAGAAGTGAGGTCACGTAAACATTCCATGTATCTTAAATATGTACCTCCTCCATGACTGCACAAAGATTTTATACTATAAATTTCAACGTCTTCAGACCCAAAGTTGTGTCTTATTCAAAAATCGACAACAGAGACTTCGCTGCCTTAGATGGTTAAAAAAGTGAAATTCTTGGCTATAGTTCTTTAGTAACAATGCTGCATCCATAAAGTCCAGCCAAATTTAATCACTTTGAAGTCCCATTGGGTTTAACTGGAAACCTGCTTCACTTAAGCTAGTTTATACTTTTAGATTTTTGGGCAGAGTTATCTACAAATGAGCTGGTGCTCTGCGTGTGTGCTGGAAAAACTGCAAAACAGGAACTTTTTTTAAAAAAAAGCAAAGAATGAAAACAGCCAGGAGTAAGAGCCCTGCATTTGTGCAGACCCATAATATTTTTAGGAATTTTATTTATGAATCTCTAAGAAGTCTACCTTCTGGAGAACGCCTAGGAGGCACCACCAGCAGCTGCTAAAACAGTAATAGGTGTCCAGGGAGAAAACTACAGCACGATACCTTTTAGGCCTTGTGTCATTCATTGTCAGAAGCACCCTGCGAACCTGAGAGTAATTGCTCCCAGGTTGCAGCCTCTGGAGTTATAGATGTTGTCACAGCAGAGATCAGCAGACTGGTGGCTGATATGATCTGGTGCTCCCATGAATGCAAAATGACACCCCCAGCTGCAGCATGCATCAATCTCTCCACCACTCATGAAACGTGCTGACAGAATGCTCATGCTTCTTCAAAAGCAGTGGCTGGGGTGGAAAAATCTCCCAAGTCTGAATACTGTAGTGTGTGTGTGTGTTGTTTCGTTATAGTCGTGACCAACCCTTTGTGACCCCATGTCCATGGAGTTTTCTTGGCAGGAATACTGGAGTGGTAGTTGTTAAAAGTGATTTGCTCCTGGTACTAATGACTGTTTAAAAAGCAGAACTGAAACAGAGACTAGCTAAAAATAATTCAGTTGCTTTCAGGGTAACAACTAGAGATGGGCACGATCAGGAAAAATTACGTTTCGAGTTGTCGTGTGTCGGAGCCAGCCTGTTTTGGCTTGTTTCCATTTGTGGCGAAATTTTTCAAAAATTTGTCATTTCATTTGTCATTTTTTCGTCTGTCATTAGTACTGGTTTTTTGGGGGGTAGCGGGCTCCTGGAGGCACCTCTCTGGGGTGGGTGCCTCCTCTGGCCCGCTACAAAATGGCATGCATAGCCAATTGGATATGCATACCAATAGAGATGGGCACGAAATGAGCAATTTTTTGTTTTCATTTTCGTTTTTTTGTTTCGTTACGCAATGAAAATGAAACAAATTTTTTAAAAAACAAAATGAAAATGAAAACGAAACGACCAAATTTGCCGTGTTTTTCGTTTTCATTGCAGCAGATGCATTGAACTAAAAAGAATGCTAATGAAACAGCAATTTTTCATTTTCATTTTCATTTTTTCCTTTCGTTACCTAACGAAACGAAAATGAAATTTTTTGCAAAAAACGTCACGAAAACGAACCAAACGGACCCCTAAATGACCAAACGACAAAGGAAACACCATTTTTTTGAGTCGTGCCCATCTTTACATACCAAGTTGCAGTGGCAGGCAGAGGCACCTCTCTTTCGGGTGCCTCTCTGACTCACTGCCTGGCATACGGTGCACTTGGGCTGGGGATGGGGAGGAGGAACAAAGTGAGAGAGGACCCCTATGGGCGCCCTCTGGCTCACTAAGAAAGGAAGTGTACTTGCTGTAGTGCAATGCAGATCTGGCTTAGGGTTAGGGTTAGCGCAAGGGCTAGGCTTAGGGTTACGGGTAAGATTAGGGTGAGTTACTGGGGTGCACCTCTGGGTGCCTCTCTGACCCACTAAGAAGGACAGTGTACTGGTGTATGGGTTAGGGTTAGGGTTAGGGTTAGGGTTAGGGTTAGGGTTAGGGTTAGGGTTCGGGCTATGGTTAGTGGGCTTTTTATGCCCGACTGGCACATCCCAGAAGTCTCGGTCAAAACCTGGCCAAGTGGCCATGCAATTGGTGGAATGGCTCCAAAAATTTGCATGGTCCACTCCCATGGCCAGCCCATCATTGCGCAGGTGTAAAAAAATATAAATATAAATAAAATAAAATAAAATCAATGGAGACGTTTTGTTGCAAGAAAAACCCACTGCTGCTACTGTAAAAATTCAGGCAGTTTTAAAATAGCTATTTTCACATGTTTCTGTGGTGCTTTGGTGTGTTTTTGGACCACGATTTCAAAATAAATATTGCGGTCGCCCCATTTTGGATCCCCCGCCCGCACCGCATGGCATGGTGAGCGAGTTGGCGAGACGACGAGGATGCCCCTCACCAGAGCAGCCCAGGACAGGAGAGGGGGGAGGCCGGGGACCCCCCCCCAGAAACCACCCCTCTGGTAGGTGCCCTCACTCAGGCAGGCATATTTTCGCCTGCTTTTTTGGCCGGGAATCAGGGTTTTTTTATTTTTAAAACTTTTTTTCTGTGCCGCGCCGCTTGGCGAGTTGGCAAAACGACGAGGATGCACAGCCCAGGAGAGGAGGGGGGAGGCCGGGGACCCCCCCAGAAACCACCCATCTGGTAGGTGCCCTCAGGCAGGTATATTTTTGCCTGCTTTTTGGCCAGGAATCGGGTTTTTTTATTTTTAAAACTTTTTTTCTGTGCCACGCCACTTGGCGAGTTGGCGAGACGACGAGGATGCGCAGCCCAGGAGAGGGGGGGCGGGGACCCCCCCAGAAACCACCCCTCTGGTAGGTGCCCTCAGGCAGGCATATTTTCGCCTGCTTTTTTGGCCTGGAATCGTTTTTTTTTAAACTTTTTTCCTGTGCCACTTGGCATCACGCGATCGCTGTGATGCCGCCAGGAACGACCATGACAAATCAGACCCGATTTTTCTTTAGTCGGTTCGAGTTCGAGTTCTGGCGGAGTAATTGTCGTTCTTCGTTTCGTTACGTAACGGAAACGAGGAACGGAAACGGAAACAAGGATTTCGCCGAGTTGTGCCCATGTCTAGTAACAACGTAACTCAGTTGTGTTTCAAAGCAACATAAAGCTCAAACCCTTATTGCATAAGGTTAGGAAATCTGTATGATTTGGTCAAGTAAATGAAGAGTCCTCACTGCAATTCTCGGGTGGTGTGCGCACACACTAGCTTGGTGTGAATGCATGCCCCCCGGAAATCACAGGAGAAGGTCCGTATTTACCAGTGATGAATGGATGAACACCCATGCTTTTGTAAATAAGACAATGGTTATTTACAAAATTAAATTTTCATGCAATGAGTAGAATTTCTTGTTACATGTACTTACAACACTCACTTTTGGAAGACATTTTAAGAGACCTCTTGACAGAAAATGACAAAGGGAGCATTGTTTTTGTTTTTTATTTTGCATTTTTGTAAAGTGTTTTCAAGGAGCAAAACCAGAAATTGGCAGTTAGAGGAAACCAGAAGGTACTTCCATGTCTTTTTCTGGCATGGAAGTGAGAACAGTGTTATATGTTACCTATGTGCCGGGCAATGCACTTTTGCAAATGAGCAATGATGCCTGAAAGAAGTAACACAATTTCCTTTAAAAACATTATAACAAGCTGTTAGAAAGTAATTTCTTGCTATTTGACTGATTTAAAGGTAGCTCATTGCATTGTGTATTGAGTTTAACAGTTACTATTTTTAAAAAATACTTATTATTTTTTTCTGGAAAGAAAGCTGATTAGGAGCAATAATAAAATGCCATACCTTGCAAAAAAAAAACCCTCTTAGAATGTCAGAACATGTCCTTCAAGCAACTTTTTTAAAGCAGTTAGGGAGCAAATAAAACAAAATAATTCCCACTTACCTTATTGAAATATAATTATTATACTCTTATAATAACAAGGAACTCTTTGGAAGTAACTAAAGTTACTCACAACTAATCATGTCCAAACTCTGATCAATTGACATATACCCAAAGAATCTTATGAGTTATTAATGTCTTAATCACCACCACCATTATCTTAGAAGCACAGAGCTGGAAGGAATACTGTGGATAATCATGTCCAATCTCTGTCAAGGAAGTACAGTGAGGAATCAAGTTCATAAACTCTGCTCTGCTGCCAGATACCTAAACCCCTGAGCCATCCAGCAGTTGCTGGAGAAAACCTCAGAGGTGTGTGATTTTTTTCACTGTGTTGATTGTTCTGTCAGATGATTGTCAGCCAAGATTAGAGGTATCCAAGCATGTGGGATCCTTGGCAGAATGACCAAAAAGTCTTCTCATCACTGCTGTTTCTTTCCCTCAGATATCAGAGCCGATGTACTGCATCCGATTAGTCAAAAACATTTGAATGAAAATGAAAAGATTTTATTCTGGACATACTCCAGCACCCCAACCCCTTTTCCATAATCAATCCTCCCCTGAAATGAATAAGAGACCATCCGTTAATGGTTGCTTATTCTTCTTTGTGTGATGAATGTTTCCAGTTTTTTAAAATAAAATAAAATAAAATAAAAGTGAAGGCTACTTTTCTTGATCTGAGCTGTAGGCACAGAATGAATCAGATAGCAGTGCCTCAAACAGGCT
The DNA here is from genome assembly GCA_029282475.1 of Phrynocephalus forsythii. Taxonomy (NCBI): domain Eukaryota; kingdom Metazoa; phylum Chordata; class Lepidosauria; order Squamata; family Agamidae; genus Phrynocephalus; species Phrynocephalus forsythii. Next base: position 42,442,324 of record JAPFRF010000004.1, read on the forward strand.
GTGAGATCATCGGCTTCTCCTCCATCTTCTCTTTCCCAGAAGAATCCATACAAAGTTCCAGACCTCCCCCTGTTAATATTTGGTGTTATGCACAATTGTGCCTGAAAGGTATGAAAATATTTCCAAGCCCAGTCCAAGAACTGGCACTTCCAGATTTGTATTCAATGAGTATTGAAGATCCATGAGTTTTTTTTTAACAATTTGGAGGGGTTACTTCTTTGTGGGGAAAATTAACAGCAGAAATGTTGTTATCCTTTGGTTGATTAGCTACTACAAAATGAAATCATGTTAGTTCTCCAGTGTTTTATTTCTAACACAATCTGCATATGTTACCCACATAATATATAAACAAAGAACACAACAGGAATTCTTTAAACATGCAAAATACAGTAATACCTTGGATAAAGAATGCCTCTGATAACAAATTTTTCAGATAACAAATGGAAATTTCTGGGTATAGGGTTAGGGTTAGGGTTAGGGTTAGGGTTAGGGTTTTACTGCTGTCAACTTCAGGGCTAGGAGTGAGCTATATGGAATATCTCACTAATCCTTGCCAGTTCCGGGTTTTCATGCTTGCCAGACTGAATATCCTTCCCTCAGCTGTCCTCTCAGGAAGATATCACAACATGCCATTTGAGAACAGACTATGCAAACATTGCCTAATGGAACCCAAATCAACTTCCCATATTCTTCTTTTCTGCCCCACCCATCACAAGTTCCATCAACAATTCCTGGCCCCATTCATTTCTAAAATCTTTGGATCCCCAGAGAAAATAACTCAGTGCCTACTTGCATAAAAAGTCTTCCACATTGATGGGTCTCAATAATGGAATACTTGAACAGAGTGCTATATACCTTTAATAAGACCTCCACGACTAAGGATGGCCACTAATACGTTCCCTTTCATCTCTTTATTTATTTATCGTTCAGCCTTTTATTCCACAGTTTGATGATTTTGTTCTTAATTATTTTATGTCATTAAAAGTCCTTTGACTTGAATTGACTATCTGAATACTTGCATAATGCCAGTAAAAGAGGTTGAGTACTAATATTTTGAATTTATTTATCTGGTTAGCTATTATGTTTGTACCCCACTTTCTCCCCCAATAAGCTTAATTACCACAAATGCTTGCCTCTACTCCTTCCAACGTTGTTCTCACATACAAAAAAAAAAAAAAAACCTGTGAGGTTTGTCAAACTGAGAGAACGTGACTGGTCAAAAGTTACCCAGGGAGCTTCATGGCTGAAACCTGAACCAGGGTTTCCCCAGACCCTGCTGGTCTAAAATATATTTAGAATGTGGATCCAAAAGACAACAAGACATGGGGGTTGAATGAATCCAGTTTCACATATACATTAGCACAAGTGGCTCATGTTTTTGAAATGTAAGATTTCAGAAGGTGCTGGGTGTATTTCACATTCAGGAAGGTCAATCCCTCAACCAAGAAAAGCAATATTTTTTAAAAAAATCAATACATGTGTTGTTCACAGCACCACAGCTGAACTTTGACAATTGCATTTATTTTTATCCTGCTTAGGACTGCTGACAATTTATATCATCAGATTCTGAAAGTCTCTAAAATAATACACCAAGTTCTGTGATCAATAAAGGCAAGAGTCTTTTATCCAACTCTAATCCTCCAGTCTGTAGGCAAAGGTCATTCCCATAGTTTGGGCAAAGGGAGTATATAATGAAAAATCTAACCTTCCCAAGTGGATTTTTGTTTTTGAATTATCATCACTTAATGAACACATCAGCAGAAGGCAAGAAGGCAAGGTGTGTCAAATGCTGACCTTCCTTCTTCCCTCTCTGAGGAAATGTATTTAAATGTGTCTGGATAGCTTTTTTCCGGCAGTTGGCCAAGTCTGCAGAAATAGAGCTTTTGCAAATCAGGGCAATTCTCGTTCTTGTTGAGGACAGCTGCTTGCTTTCTGTCTTTCGGAGTTCTTGCTTTAGAAACACAATGTTCTCCTTAACATGTATCAGACATCTTGGTACTTGTTTGTATACGATCCTACTTTAAGAATCGTATCAGGTTGAAACTATGAATCTTATTCTGGCAGGAGCTTAGTGAGACAATGTTCTGAAGGCATGTCGAGTCTTGAAACTATCACCTTATTCTAGGCTCAGATGGGCAACTTGACTGGAATGCTTAGACAAGTGACTTTTTTGAATGAAAACTCCCAGAACGCGATGGGATGAATGATGAGAAACTGTTTCTCTGCAAGATGTTACAGCACTTCTCATGGAAAAGAGACAGCAATTATGACAGCAAACCGATAAACAATGTCAACAATCCAGTCAGTTATAGAAAGCAAAGAACCAGAGACGTATAATACTTTGGTAGGACACTCAGGGCTAGAAAAACTTACTCTTTGGTTTATAACTCTTGGAGTGCCCCTACTAGCCAGGTCAGGAAGTCTGGGAGTTATGGTCCAAAAGTAACTTTTCCAAACTCTGAGCAGAACAATTATCAAAAGTAAAGTAATATGTGTTTGTTAAAGGCATAGTATATCACCATTATGTGTTGTCAAATCAAGTCTGACTTATGGGAACCTTTTCCCAGGGTTTTTCAAGTAGAGAATGCTCAGAAGTGGTTTACCACTCCCTTCTTGTGGGGGCACCCTGGGATTGTGCAGCTTGCCCAAGGCCACACAGGCTGTCTCTGCACACAGGAGGCAGTGTGGGGAAATCAAATTCCCAACCTCTGAATCCATAGCCAGATATCTAAACCACAGAGGAACCCTGAAATTAGAATCCAAAAATCTCAAAAGTGTAAGATATTTCATCTGTTCCACAAATGTAGCAGTGATTCATTATTTTATAATCAATTTTAGAGATGGGCATGAAACGCTAAAATGGAGTTTCATTTTGTTTCATTTTTGTAATTGGTCCTCATTTTGTTTTGTTTCATTTATAACATTTTTGTTAAAAAAATTATTTTGTTTTTCATTTTTATTCATTATTTGCCCCCCCCCATTGGGCACATTAAGGAGTGAAAGGTATGGGGTTTTCAAACTGTCTTTGAGGTACTGAAGCAAGCGGTAGCTGTGGCCATTGCCACTTGCTTTGGTGTCTTAAAGACAGTTTAAAAACCTCGCATTCCCCCCTCTGAAATTGGGCACATTGGGGGAAACAAAAAACAAAGTGAAACAAAGTGAAAATTTCCAGTTCATTTCATTTTGTTTTTCTTTAAAATCGGTTTGTTTTTCATTTTGTTCTGAAACGAAATGAAAAAAATCATTTCACGCCCATCTCTAATCAATTTAGATGTAGTGCAAATGAGTTTAGTATCCCACGATAATAGCTACACTGTTTCTGCTCTGCCTCATTATTTATTTCTTTATGTATTTATTATACTGCCCTTCAGTCACATTCCCAGAGCAGTTTACAAGAAGAAAGTGATGAAATCTTAACTTTTTTGTTTCCTTTGTGCACAAAACCCTTTTCACAGATGCAAATTAAACTCATCCGTTAATGAATTCTCTCTGCACAATTAAGGAACTGAGGAAACTATTCACAAAACAAACAAATGGACAGTATTAATAATATTGGTTTAGCATCTTGTACCCTTTTTTCTCTTAGCAGAGGAGAATCAGTATCATCGGCCATTTTAGCATGAAGAACTTTATGCCCCAAGAAGACCCATATGTTGGACCTTATTGAAGACCTATCTAGTCCAGCATTCTGTTCACACCGCGGTCAAAGCATTGCCTGTAGGAAGCCCATAAACTGGACTTGGGTACAACAGCACCACATCACTCATGCTCCTAGGATGCTCTACTGATTTACAGTAGCAAGATGCTGCCGAAGAAACATTTCCATTATGATTAATAGCTAATGATAGCCCCATCCTCCATAAATGTATAAAATATTTTATTTTCAAAATCCAATAATTTCTTTGGGTGGTGATTTATCAGAATTGCGCCCCAATCAAACAATAACTGAGCCGGTATTTCTGTTTAGAAACACCAGCAGAAATATATGTTTTATTATTCTGGTATAATCAACATAAGTTGAAAATTCAGAGTCTAGAATTTCGAGATGAAACATTGGTATTCGTGTCAATGTTTGAATGGCTACATCCAGCCCATCATAATAAGGCATTAGAACATTGTCACACATTGCTTGTTAACACTGTATTATAATAAAATGATCCAGTATAAATGAAACCATTATGAAAACATCGATAAAACTAGTGTCTCGGATTCATCTAACGATAATGTGATCTGCAACAGTGCACATAGAGGCGTAGATACATGCAGACAAAATTTAACAACCATCTATGTGATTTGTACACAAATGCTAAGTCAGGGAATGCATAATCAAAGGCATAAAAGATACCAGGAATACTTGGATTTCAGAAACAAAAACAGTTGTAGTTTCTGAAGAGATTATGACTCAATATTTTCACACGAAAGAAAGAAGGAAAGACCGAGTTTAATACCAACAAAGCTAAAAAAAAGTTCTGTGGTAACTTTAAGAGGAATATATTTATTTCAAGGTGAGCATTGTGACTACATCGTGAAGTGCTGAATTAGATTGTCTTCAGCCTTGTACTTACAAGACAGAGAGAAACTTTGTTGTATGGTTCATAGCACAAATCACAGGCTATCTGTTTGTCTCCTATGTATGCATTACAGAACTAAGGCAGACCAGATTGCAAGAAATATCTGTTATGGCTGCAGAGACAAATACTACCCCAGTATTACAGAAAATTCTTGAAATGGTATTTCTTCTCAATTACTTTTTCTTACTGCTTTTATACACCATACAGGAGCATGACGGTCACAGAGAAGATATTAACTCTCTTGGCTTATATAAATTGTGGATCCATTTTAAAATACATTTGTTCTGCAGAAAAGAAGACAGAAATCCTCTCAACAGAACTGCAATTGTGTCTTAAATCCATTCTAAGACAAATAAAAAATGCAGATTTGGAGAGGGAATATTCCTGTTACAGTCATCTGGATTTAGAAATGATGCTTTTGTTTGGATATTTTTTAAAATGATCTTTTTTGGTCAATTGTATTTTCCTCTAGCAGTTTCTTTCAGAAGTTCTACAGACCAATATCCCTATCCCGTCCAGTTAAATCCCATTTTGGATTATCCACTGTCTGAAATGTCTCTTTCTTTGAGCCCTGCTTACTTTTCTCTCTGACTTTTCAGAAACTCATTTAAATGTAAATCAAAATCAAAACACTTCCTCTGAATTCAAAATACTCGCCATTCCTTTATACTTCTTCCTATTTCAAGGCATTCTTTTCATCTCAGTGAGTTCAGACTCTGTTATAAAAAGAAAATATGATAGCATCATTAACATTTTAATACCATTTTATTATTATTTTTTAAACTAGTTTACATACGGCTTCAGTCTTGGCTTTATGGGTTGTGAAAGTTGACCATGGACTTCTCAGCACAACATTCTCAAAATCTCTGCCCAGCAATGCGTTGCTGAACTTCTAATCATTTCGAGGGAGAAGTTATGCCTCAACCCCACCCTCTTAACTGGGAAATTGTTCCTTATTTCTTGACTCCATGGAGTGAGAAATACTGTTTCACATACTTCAAAACCTCACATTTTAATAAGCTGTTTACGAGTTATTCTACATGCAGATTACCAAATTGCTGAACACCTCAGGGAGGAGGGAACATGTACATTGAATATATTTCTCTCTGTCTGGACATACATTATTTAGCTTTTTCAGAGAACGGCAGTGTAGACTGCAAGAAATGCCCGAATGGGCTGAAAGTACGCAGGCTATCCGATGGTTACAGGAGATTTTTGACATGGTATCTTGAAAAGCTGAACAGAGTCTCAGGTGCCCATATTTCAGTAGGACAGTGTTGGCAAACCTATGACACAGGTGCCAAAGGTGGCCCTCGGAGCCCTTTCTGTGGGCACCTGACATCATCCCTTCACAGCCACCTGTATTCAGGTTAAATTGCTGTATTGACACTTTGCGAAAAATTAGTGGGTTTTGAATCACATTTGGGCACTTGATCTCTAAAAGGTTTACCATCACTGTAGTAGGACCTCAGTATCCACTGGGGATTGGTTCCAGGCCTTCCCATGGACAATTAAAAACATGGATGAGAGAGAAGCCAAACAAATCCCCAAAACTGCTGTTTTGTGACAGTAGCTTTATTTACAGCTGCTGTTTTGTGACAGTAGCTTGCTTTATAGCTGCTGTTTTATGACAGTAGTTTGCTTTACAGCTGCTGTTTGTGACAGTGGCTTGCTTTGCGGCTGCTGAACTATTTATTGAATTATTTTCCTCTGCCAGCCATGGAAAACTGAATCAGTGGACAATGAATCAGTGGACACGGGGGGTCCCACTGTACCTGGGTTTGGGGCTCATCACATACGAATCCTTAAACTACCTTAACAGCTTTTAAAGATACCATGTCAAAAATATCTTGTAACCACATCTATGATGTTCTCTTCTTGTAGAATAGTTGTAAATGGAATGGAGAGGAATTGCAGCAGTAGGTGCTACCCATAAGCATCCAATTTTAAATTAAAAGGTACAAACAGTCATTGGGCACCTTAAAGACTAAATATACCTTATTTGGCACTAACCCTACCTTTTCCCAGATTAGAAACCCATTAGTTCCAACTCATGCTCCATGATCTATCCTTTTTTCATACCCAAACACATAAACAAAACAAAAAAACCTCCCCTCTGCTTAAAGAATAGTTGCATTACAAAGTTAAGGCAGCTTGACATAACCTGTCCCTGGTTTCTCTAGAGAGGCAGGAGCCATTTAATTCTGCACAAATACAATGGGCTCCTTTTGATGCTACATTTGTGGTGTAAGATCAGCAGTGCAAAATTAGAGAAGAAGCTGTTGTGAGTTTTTCGGGCTGTTTGGCCATGTTCTGGAAGATTTCTTCCTGACATTTCGCCAGACTCTGTGGCTGGCATCTTCAGGGAGCAAGGAGCTCAGAAAACAAAGAGTTTTCTCTGTGCTGTGGGGTATAGAGTGAGTGAGACTGTGTGGTTTTAAAGTTGTAGGAAAGAGGAAACTTGTCCTATGCAGGAGAATAGGTGTTAGTCATTTTATTGTGATGGAGGGATTAAGACATTAAGACCGGTTCTTGTGGCTGGGAGGGAATCATTGAATTTTGATCTTTTGCAGGCTGTAGTTTTCAATACTGGAAGCCAGGCTTTGTTGATTTTTAGACTTTTTTTCTTTTTTCTTGAAATTGTGTTTATGTTTGTGGATTTCAATGACTACCCTGTGTAGTCTGACATAGTGATTGGTACCTCAACAGCCTGAAAAACTCACAACAGCTATCAGATCCTGGCTGCGAAACAGCCCAGATTTCTGTTCTGGAAAATTGGTGCGGTAAATAAATAAATAAATAAATAAATAAATAAATAAATAAATTCTTTAAAACATAGGGATCACTTGCTGCCCTGTTCCAACCCATCAGTGCCTTTGAGTTCCTTATATTGGCCTGTGAGCAACACAGAAATTCACATTTACCTGTGATTTAACATTTGTTCTATAAAGACAGTGTGCAATCCCTGGGGCAAGCTATATATTTAAAGTAGAGATGGGTGTTTCATTTCAGAAAGTGTCCAATTTTGAAATGAAACACAGCAGCACAGCTGCTGATTAGAACCAGGACCCAGCCTCTAGACTGAAATCAACCACTGACTTACCTTCCTTTGGGTCACATGGGGCAAAACTCCAGTCAGGAAACAGCCTCCGATGCATCATCTTTCCTTCTCCCTGGTGCTGGCCAATCAGGAGCTGTGCAAAGACGTACATAATTCCTCCTCCCTGTCTGAATGCTGTGCTGTCAAGGTTCATTTTGGAACCAGACCCCTTTCGAAACAAAATGCCCATCTCTAATTATAAGTACATGTGATTCAGCCAATTTTTACTATCTGAAAATCTGGGCTTGCATACACAAAGTGAATTTATATCCTGAACACCAGTCAGAATACAAAGTATTTTGTAAATTACAGATGATGAGAAAAAAGACCTCCTGTGATAATTACACACAATCGCCACATAAAGGTTGCCGTCCTCCATGACAAGTTAATTATGAAATTGAAATTGTGCACTGGTTCAGCTCCTAGATCCAAATGTTATATTCATCTGTTCTCCCACAGAGTTCTACCTTTATGACGCACCAGCCAGCTACACTGCTTTTAATTTAAATGACAACAGCAAAAATTTGTCACATTTCCAGCCATCTTGTTTCAGTCATCTGACAAAGTGAGTCCCGCTCTGTCCTGGAAAGGCTTATGGGTTATGGGTGGCACTGTGGGTTAAAACGCTGAGCTTCTGAGCTTGTCAACTGAAAGGTCGGAAGTTTGAAATCATGCAACAGGGTGAAGTCCCATTGCAGGCCCCAGCTTCTGCCAAGTTCGAAAGCACCTAAAATGTGAGCAGATAAATAGGCACCACTTTGGTAGGAAGGTAATGCTGTTTCGTTATGCTGTCCACATGACCATGGAAATAGGCCCACAGACAAACACTAGCTCTTCAGCTCACCAGCAGATAGGAGTACCAGCCCCGAGAGTTGGAGACCATTGGAATTAGCTGTCAGAGGGGACATAAGAACATAAGAACAGCCTTGATGGAACAGGCCACAGCCCATTCAGTCCAGCATTCTGTCTCACACTGTGGCTCACCATTTGCTTCAGGGTATTCCCAAGCAGATGTCTTCACCTGCTTACGATTCTCTGCAAATGGCATTGAGAGATATCCTGCCTATCTCTCCAACCCGGAGGTTGTCTTTAGGCATTCATAATGACAGTAGCCATTACCTTTACCTTTATTTATTACTAGTCTTTTATGTGTCACACAACTCAGTTTAAAGGAGTGAACGTTCTTTAGAAAGAGAACTGCTCTAGATAAGCCTTATTTCAAATGAAAATACCAATTTCATGAATTTCTGCCAAAGTTTGACAAATACATAGAGGTTGCATTATAGTGTTGCAATGCCAGGAGTATTGGTCTGAGGCTAATAAGTAGGGTGCCTGCCACCGAAAATGACAATGAAAATGAAATAACCATTGAGGATTCATTAGTGCCAGTAAAATCCATGGCCTGACTTGGAGGAACAGTGCAGGGATAATATCAATGATTATTCAAAATGCATATCTATGCTTTCCACTGCACTGGAAAAGGAACACATTCCCCAGTGACAAGCTGAAGAAATAATACTATATTAAGGCTGATAACCAGGGGAAGAGTCATTCATCCAAATCAGGGGTCCTCAAAGTTTTCAAACAGCGGGCCAGTCCACCACCACCCAGACACCACTGGGGGCCGGATCACAGTCCAAAAGCAGCTGCGGAGGCTGGCTTGTTCACAAAACAGGGGGTAGGTGTGGGGTTGCAATTGGTCCCAGGGGCCGGATTCAAGACCTTGGGGGCCGCATCTGGCCCCGGGGCCTTAGGTTGAGGACCCCTGATCCAAATGAATGTCTTTACAGTTGCACTATTATACATGTGTGGGTGTGAGGAAGTCCCACTGGGAGCTAAACTAATAAGTATCACATTAAACATATAGTACACAGTGCACCATCTCTTACTCCAAACTGCAGTCACAGGCCCAGTCTGGATTAGAACTACCACACATGGATATGCGTCAACATTCCCCTTGCAGCGGCCCCTTCTCAATTAGTTCTCCAGCAGTTTTTGAGAGACTTGGAACCATTTCCACATCCGCATCCTCTCTTGACAGATATTCAAACTGTGGGTTACTCAGTGCTAAACACGGCATGGCCTTGCCGTGTTATTCCATCTATGTACGAGTTATACTAGCCTTATAAAAGTATTTAGCTGTTCATGTGTAGGGCCAAACTGGGGATGGAATCCCAGTTTGAAGACCAAATGCCTCTCCACCAAGCTGTATTTAATTGTACATTCTTAATTTAAATAATGGAAACAATGACTTTGTGATTTCCCACTTTGGCACACCCTGCTAAAATTAGACAGATTCTAGTTTTAAAAATTGCTGAGAGAAAAATCATCCAACTATAAATGCAATACTTAAGCACTTGCTTCAATAATCAAGCCTTTTTGGTACTATTTTGAGAACCTTCTCTCACTCAAAAAATATTCAGCAAACAGCTTCTTACTTGAGAAATAAACAACTTCAAACCCTTTCTTATGAGCCAGGAAGTCTGCAAAGCACGGGAATTACTCAGCACATTAGACCCCTTCACAGCGGGCACCTCCAATTAAATCTCACAGCTTTGGCCTGTAATTAAGTGCATTTGATTAATTGCATTAATTAATTGATTAGTCTTAGGGGCTCCTCTCACTGTAGAATGAGCTCAGGAGAAAGACAGCCTCTTCTTTCCAGCAGAGGGTCACTCGTCTGGGTTATCTAAACCATGGTGATTTGCAAACAAAATAGTCCCAATAGGGTATTCTTCCTGAAAGCTTGTACTTAAGAACTAGATGCCATTGAGGTTCATGGCAAAGCCCATCCTGATGAAAATTTGTGTGGGATACAAATAGGCCTCCTGCCCCAAAACCTCTGCTATGACCCAGCAGTAATGGAACAGCAGGAAGCTCCTTGACTGTCAATCAGGATGTTCAGGAGACCCACAACGGTTGGAAGATTTAGAGGTCACTATGGTTCAACAGTAGGGGCAGTTTGCTCTCTTGCCTGCAGAGAAGAATATTTGCCACATGAGGGTACAGGTGGAGCATCAGAAAACTCATTATTTGTGGGGATGTGCTATCTTGCTACTTCTGAGCATACTCAAAACCTCCAAGGATGCTCAAGAGCAATTATTGGGCGGTGAAGCTGGTGCCCAGCTGGGATCCCATTTTCCTGTTTCCAGAAGAGAAACAGGAGATGCAAGTAAGATTTAATTCCATGCAAATGCCTTTAGGAGTGGACAGTGCTTACAACCACTACTTCTTACAAAAAATATCTTCCCCAGACTCCCACATGAGGTTGTGTGGTACTGGGAGTTGTAGTGATAGGGACAGATGAGCATGTCTCAAAATCAAAATATATTATAAGCAGACCCAAATATGCTGACAGGGTACAGGGTCAGGTTAACCCAGCAAAACTTAGCATAACAGGAAAACTTGCCAGCTGGGACAGTATGCCAGGACAGCAAATATTTTGTGGTTAGCTAGAATGGAGCTAACAAGACTAAGGTCACTATGGCCCATCATCTAAGATTGTTGACTGTCTCACAGTGCAGAGGTGTCGTTTTGCTGACAGCAACATATGGCAGTTAGCCAGGAACAAGGAACCAGCTTTGAACTAGGAAAATAGGGTCAAGTCATTCTAGGTCTTGACAGCCAAATGGCTATAAGCCAAAGAACATGAGCTGATGAACAAGCACATGTAGGCACGTGTAGACGAACAAAATACGTCAGCCTTAGATCATGCTTATGATACAGAAAACTATAAAAACCATGGAGAAGCCATTACTCCTTTGTCCAGGACAGCAGGGCCATCTGGCCTGTGCTGTGCCTTGGATCCTTTGTTCCTTAAGCTAACCTATTTTCTGTACTGTATGTGTTCTGTGCTTTATTTCTATCTGTCTTTAATAAACCTTTTGCTATATAACTAACTCAGTGTGGCAATTTTGATGAACCACCAATGATGCATTGACAATTTATAATGCATTGGCAATTTATAACGAACCACCCCAATCCCAATTTTTAAGGTAAAATTTTGACTTTATCAGTAGCACAAAAAAAGTAACATTTCTGCATTTAGAGTGCGTGGAGAAGACTTGCATACAGATGGTGTCAACTAGGAGCATTTATAGCATTTATATGGCACCTAAAATTGTGTGCCTCCAGATAAAGAATTTGTTATGCAGTCATCCTGCCTACTAGGCCACGTTTTAGGCTATAGTTTTCTTCTTGCCCTTCAGGGCTTTCCCACAGCTTCCACGGGAGATCCATTACGAAGGAAATGATGGCAGAGATGTGTACTGTCTAGACCAGTGGGGGCGAACCTTTGGCAATCCAGATGTTTTGGATCACATCTCCCAGAATTCCGAGCCTGTATTACCAATGGCAAAGGACTGTGGGAGTTGTGATCCAAACCTCTGGAGTGCCATAGATTTGCCACCACTGGTCTAGACTGTTAATCATAGAAGTCCCCATTGAGAATGATCCTGTTGCTTCTTGTTGCAACAATTTGGTCTTTTTGTTTCAAAAGACAAAGCAATTTCAGAGTGTAATGCCGGTCAAGAAAAAAAGTTATATTATTATGCCTAGTTTTATGGGCCAGACTCTTAACTAGGGGTCAACACTGATGTAACCCCTGTTGATTTAATGGGTCTACTCTAGCTGGGACCACCAGTAGAATTCTGTCTGTGATCTATTTTAATCGGCATTTTTCAAAACATGACATTTTCACTGCCGTTCCTGAAAGGAAAATTTCGTGCTAGCAATGGTATTCATTTTTCAGTAGTGGCATAGTAATATCATCCACCTGGTTTATATTCAAGGTCAAAAAGAATAGTTTCTGTCCAAGGAATTTCTGTAATTGTAAGTGCAAGGCATTAAAATCAGATTTATGCTAAAAGAGAGGACAGTGAAAAAGGTCTCGGAAAAAAAATCTTTAAATCAAAGCCTGAAGAATCTTTTTTTCCCAGAACCTCGTAGACAGCATAGAAAACATTATTGGAGAAGGATGCTTAGGAAAAACATGTTGAGGTCCTGCAACAAGGTGAGATGAAACGTCAGACAAATAGAGGCACAACAATATTTCTCCCTTTTCCACTGCACCAAACAAAACAATCTGGAAATGATCTGGAAAATATTTGTGAAGGGAAGAGGGTCAAAAACCACAGCTGGGGTGAATATCTGTTCCTCCCCCATCTCACTCCCAAAACACCCAGCAAATTTCTTCATTGGGAAAGTTTAACCAGACAAATACAGACCCGAGACCAAGAAAGTGTGAAGAAAGCACCTTAAAATGGAATGTGTTAATCAATCATTTCATCTGGAAGGAGGAACAGGGTGGCTTGTGTCATTTCTGTTTTATTTATTTGTCTGGCTTTAACTGAGGAGGAGTTGACAACAAAATGACCAAGCTGTTTCAGGGAAAAAGAGATGTGCTGAAATGTTCATTCAGCTGGGGGCATGTTGGGGGAGGGAGGGAAAGAAGATTACTTTTAAAGTGGACAACAGCTAAGATCAAACTCCTCTACTCCTTAGATAACTCAGAGCTAACTGGCAGCATTTACATGATGTGCAAAACTGCACAGATGTTCAACTGTCAGAAAGGAAGATAAAGAATTAGAATTTTTTTTTAAAAAAAAGACATCATAGCACTTCTAAGGTTTGCAAATTTCAATCAGATCAGGAGTTGAGCAATTGTTGAAATCAGTAGAGCTCCTGAGAGCTTAACTGCTCTATTATCTGTTTGAGCCACTTTTCTTTGAACGTCCCTGGGGCAGTGGTGGTGAACCTTTGGCACTCCAGATGTTTTGGACCACAACTCCCAGAATTCCAAGCCAGTGTTGACAATGACAAAGGACTGTGCGAGTTGTGGTCCAAAACACCTGGAGTGCTGAAAGTTCACCACCACTGTCCTAAGGGATGGAGAAATCTGTTGCTTTTGCTTTCTCCCGCATTCAGATATTTTAAAACTTCAAATTTTTTTCTGCCCAAGACATGAAAAAAAATTCCATTTGTAATAAATATCTTCAAAAATGCCCCTGACTCTTAGATCTGTCAGTAGACCACACTTTACTCATTTGAGGAAAATTATTGTTTTTATTTCAGAAATACATTGAGATAAGAAGGGAAATAAGAATCATAGTAATAGAGATGAGATGCAGGGAGCCATGGCCCTTCAACTCTTAGGAATAAAAATGTCTTCTCTGTCCTGTTCCAAGGAAGACCAAGAAGGAATTGTGAGAAACAAAGGAATGACAACCGCAATCCCAGGATTATCAGTCTAGACTTCTGGAAGGTTAACGCAGGTCTGAGTACAGTTTAGGAAACCTGGGGATTGTCTCCTCTTGTCTGAAACATTTCATGCGAAAACATCCATCTTCTTCATTGTAAATGGAGCTAAACATAGTTATCTGCAACACTCACAAGGGAAAGAAAAAGGAAGAGGAAAGTGACCTTTACACTCCAGTTCAACCGTTTTGCCCTTTGTCCTTCTGAGGGGGGGGGTGGCTCTTTGGGGATTGATTCTCCTTTGCTCAGCAGAATGGAAACACCTGTGAGGAAGGAACAGGCCAGAGATTCACCTTGGTATTATTTCACTGTCCATAGCTTTATGGTTCCATGGCTTACAACTCCACATTATTGTTCTGTGCTGTCAAGCTTTTTTCCAGTTTATGGTGGCCAGAAAATTCCTGTCATTAACACCTCTGCTCAGGTCTTCTAAACAAAAGACTTTGCTTCTTTTATTGAGAAAATCCATCTCATTTATTTATTTATTTATTTATTTATTTATTTATTTATTTATTTATGAATTTATGTACAATCCATAATTATGGTGGTCTCCCATCCAAATACTAACCAGGGTCGACCCTGCTTAGCTTCCGAGATCAGGTGATGTCAGATGTGCTCAGGGAATCTGGGCAGCTTTACATTGAAATAAATTACAGGGCCTGCTATGCGGAAGACTAAGACAACCGGTTGCACCAGTGATCTTGAGTGTCTCCTGATTTAATAGCCTGCCAGCAGTTTTGAAGTTTTTGTTGTCAGTTGTATCCCTGGAATACCATAAAAGTAACAGAGCGCTACTCTTGCCAAACCAGTTCAGTACAGATCAACAAACAAAGCTATTCCTTTCTCTGATATGGCAAGCAAGAAATCTATTTATCAATAACAATTCAGAAGACTTTCAAAGGAAGCCTTAAGGCAAAAAGACTGAAAACTCAGCACATATCCATTCCATACAATTATCTCTTGCTCAAGCTCTTTAAAAATTGTATTTATAGTACCTTAGCATGCCTTGGATTACAAACAAAAATAACCAATGTCTGTTTAATCAAACAGTTCCACTTTTATCTTTCAAAGAAAAAAAAACCTTAACAAAAGTATATCAAAGATACAAGGACAAATATTGGAAACTCGCTGGACTCAGGCAGAAGTCATCATAATATTTGCTTTTTTGCAGAGAAATATAAACTCTTCATTATAAACTTTATTTATTATAAACTACTGCTTATAAACCACACAGAGATAAACTATTATCTAAGCTAAAGAATAGGTCCAGTTCTGTCTGGCACTCTCCTCTAAGCAACTCACAGCCGTGAATGCATTGAAAACGGCAAGAATGTGCTTACTGAATGTGATTAAAAACTGCTGCTTGGTAAGTAATGAAGAAAGGCAAAAATGCAAACTGAGGGAAAAGGGATTTGCCCACTGCACTGATAAATTATCATCATGGGTTCAGCATGAATACAAAAATGTTTTCAAAATGGCATTATGTGAGGCAAAAAGACTCACTGTAGTCTGGCTGTTCTTGCACCTGGCTTTGTGCAGTACCTAAGCTGTTCTTTATCCAGGACAAAGCATGTTGACATATTGCCTGCCTGAGACATAATAAATGCGCTGTATGGATTCCGAAGGGGTTGCTTCGAAAGTTGGCTTCTCCCAGTACATCTGTCTGGCAAGAGAACAATAGCCCCGATCAAAGGACGCAACAGCCTTCAGGCAGCTTATGAGCCCATGGTGTGATACTGTGGGCACTTGCTTATCCAGAGGACACGTGCTTTAAATTAGCGTGTGTGCCGTGAACAATCCACTTTTCCCTCTGGAGAATCAGATTTTCCCTGAAATTTCTTCACTCCACAAGGCCAACCTCCTTATCGCTGAATGCTTTTGTTAACCATGTGTCAGAAGTAAAATCTGTCTTCCACTGCATGAGAATGCAACAGGGGGGGATGTCTGGAAGACACAATAGCAGAACTATAGTGTTGGCACAATTATGGCAACAAGAAGACAAGGGTACACATGCTTTCAGAACCTTTTCAGGCACCTCTCTTTTAAAGCATTGCAATTTATTTATTTATTTATTTATTTATTTATTTATTTATTTATTTATTTATTTATTTATTACAACTTATATGCCACCCACTACCCAAAGGTCTCTGGGCGGCTTACGATCAAAAGAATTAAAACAGTTAAAACACAAAATATCAATAAAAATTAAAACAACAATGAGGGATATGATGTTTTGTTTGTTTTGGACTCCCAAATTTTTTCCTGGATTTTCCCAGGGCAGAATTTTAGGACTTTCACCCTACAGAACCACACCTACAGGCACCTGTGTTTGGCTGACCTGGATCAAGCATGGCAGAGTTCCTCTTACAATGCTTCCAGAGAAGTGGCCACTGTGCTTTTTGGCTAAAGAAGAGAGGGGACAATACCACTTCCAGAAAGCATAGCAGTAGCTTCCTCCTGTGTAATACCAGAGGGAAAAGAAGAGATTGCAACAGAAAAAGAAACCTTCCCAATAAGCATTTGAGTATTTTAAAAAGATACCAGCTTGGGGCACAAGAGGCTCTAGCTAAGGCATGGTAAAAGGGTCAACCCCAAATCTGGAGTAGATGTTTTTCTAACCCAGTGGCCCTAGGGAGTGGCAGCTAGGTTTAAGGATATGATGCCGGAGAGCTACTTGTGGCTGTCTGAAAACTGTGTGACCCATTTAGTGTCAGAATCGGGGAGAAGAGATGCCTCCACAGGGAAGGGCACCACACCTGTCTCTCCAGCAAGAATCATGGACTCTCCTCCATGGTGGCCTCTTCTTGTTGCTGCCCACTTCTCTTTCACCAGTAACTGCTTCTGGATTTTTCTGTCAGCCAAATCCCATTCCTGTTTTGTGTTATTACTATTTACTTGTTTTATTTGTATGTATCACTTTATTATTAGATCCTAACCCACCCTTCTAAACACATCTCCTGGCTATTTACCCCAGTGTGTTATTTAACATGCATATGAAACCACTGGGGGAAATTATCTGGAGTTTTGGAGTGAGGTGTCACCAGTATGCCAATGACACTCAACTCTAGCTCTCGTCACCTCCGGATTCCAAGGAAGCTATTTCGACTTTAGATCAGTGCTTAGCTTCAATAATGAACTGGATGAGGAAGAGCAAAGTAAAAACTAAACCCAGAAAAGACAGAGATGCTTCTGGTCAGTCGAAAGAGAGATCAAGGGATAGGGATGCAACCTGTACAACCCCCATTGAAAAAAAGAGGTAGTAGCTTGGGGGTGCTCCTGGACTCATAGCCTAGATGCCCAGGTCACAGCTGTGGCCAGGAGTGCATATGCAACTTTAAAACTAGTACAACATTTATGCCTGTTTCTTGAGAAACCTGCTCTGGCCATGTGACACATGCCCTAGTGACCACCCAGTTAGATTACTATAATGCACTCTATGTGGAGCTACCGATGGAAAGTCTCACAGGAAACTTCAGTGGGTCCAGAATGCAAGTTACAGAGATCACATTACACCACTACTAAAGCAGCTCCATTGGCTACCAATCAGCTATCGGGCACAATTCAAGTTGCTGACCTGAACCTACAATGCACAAAATGGTGTGGGTCCAAGCTACCTCAAAGATTGAATATGACAGTGCGAACCGGCTCAGGTGCTAAGGTCATCAGGAGAGGCCTTTCTCTCCATCCCGCCACCTTCACAGGTGCGGCTCAGAAGAACACATGAATGGCCCTTCTCTGCTGCTGCTCCCAGACTTCGGAACTCCATTTTGCTGGAGGCCAGGACTGCCCCATCTCTACTGTCTTTCCGGAAGCAGGCAAAGACCTTCCTGTTCAGGCAAGCTTTCCCTGAATGAGGGACTATTTACTATGTGACTTTATATGGATTACTATACATGATTGCATTGACTGATTTCTTAAGAACACTAGTGTTTTCCATGTTCCTTTTCACCCCTTATAATGGATTTTTCTTTTTCTTGCATGCTCTTTATAGCTCTATGATGTTCTACGATGTTCTACGATGCCTCTTCCAATTCCCTGTTCTTAACTTGAATATGTCTTAAATGTTCTGAACTGTATATTGTCCATCATTATTGTAAGCCACCTTGGGTCCTTTTCCAAGGAGAAAGGTGGGGTAAAAATATTCAAAATAACTAAATAAAATAAACAAGTTGGTGCCTGTGCAAGTGCAGTCCTTTCGTGACACTGCTTGTCTTCCAGGACTGATCCTCTTTCACTATTTATTTTGATGACAATTTACAATGCTTCCCACTGTTACTCCTTTAACATGTATTGCTCATCTGCAGCAAGAGGGGGGAAGGCAGAACATGGAATAGTATTTATTGATACACTTTTGGTTGATTCTGACTCCTGATAGTTTAATAACTGCTGCAGCAGCAGCAACAGCAACAGCAACAGCAGCAGCAGCAGCAGCAGCAGCAGCAACAACAACAACAACAACAACAACAACAACAAGAAGAAGAAGAATATTCCCTGCCTTTACTCTTCTGACAACTTAGCCTATTGAGAAGAAGAAAGCTGGGGAGTCAGACTGGAATGAGTTTTTGGTGTACAAAAAATGTGAGCTCATTGTTGGTACTGAAAACAAATTTCTGAATTGCCCTATTGTTAATTCCAAATGTACTCTATGCTTTTTGTATTTGTAATAAGTAAACCTAGACATCAGAGAAAAAAACCAATAAAACCAACCCTCCAAGTTGGAAGTGTATTTACCTCTAATGCACATTGTCTGACTGTGTATTCTGAAATATTTTTCCTTTTCACTTCAATACCACACCAAAATATATTCTCCTCTTTATAGCAAAGATACCACCTGCTGACTGAACTCTTAGGCTATCCGAAGTAGAATATCATCCAATACATTTATAATGACATCTGGATCCCACCCCCACCCCCCGAAGGATAAAGTAAAAAAAAATCTGAATAAAGCCAATCTGACAATTCATTCACAGGTTTAAAATGCACATCTGTCTAATGATATGGTGGACAGCAGGCAAGGAACAGTTGTGTGTATTTGCTACATGTGTATGTCCTTCAAATGTGAAACAAAAAAGAATAATGAAAGTTCTCAATCTCCATTGCCTTATTTGAGCTAGTGTGATGTGATTGGTGGTATAATCCCAAATTTGTGACATAGTTACTTGACCACAATTATTTGTATGTGAGCTAAACCATTCTTTTATGTAGATCTTTATGGATCATTCTAAAGAAAGGGTTTTTATGTACAGTTACCCTGGATTATTTCCCAAGCTAGTGATCTCATGAACTCTGAATTCTGTGACTTCCACATTTGCCAAGGAGAACATAGATACAGTACAAGGCATACGAAATCTATGGCGTAGTACCAGATGGCAGCCGTAACATAGCAGTATGCTGAA
This sequence comes from Phrynocephalus forsythii, assembly GCA_029282475.1. Lineage (NCBI taxonomy): Eukaryota > Metazoa > Chordata > Lepidosauria > Squamata > Agamidae > Phrynocephalus > Phrynocephalus forsythii. Next base: position 42,461,646 of record JAPFRF010000004.1, read on the forward strand.
ATGATGTTAGAATTAAAAATGTGTTTTCCAACATAGCAATTATTACAACAGAGCTGTCTCTTTTGGGTACCTCTCCAAATACTCTGTGTCAGGTGTAAGTAACTTATCTCTGTCTGTGGGTTGTGTCGTTAGAGTCGTCACCGACCCTTTGTGACTCCACGTCCATGGAGTTTTCTTGGCAGGAATACTGGAGTGGTTTGCCAGTTTCTACTCCAGGTACCTAGAGCACCAGGTTTTCCCTGGTGGTCTTCCATCCAAGTACTAACCAGGACTGACCCTGCTTAGCTTCTGAAATAAGGCGAGATCGAATGTTCTTAGGGCATCTACTTCTCCTTTAATCATGCTTTTCAAGGCAAAAGTTAAACCATGGTCACATAAATATGGTAAGATTGTCTCGATATACATCCATTAAAAGAGAGAGAGAGAGAAAAGAGGGGCAAAGTGTGAAAGACAAAACATGCCATTTGAGGTGCGCAATACTTTTTGTTGTTGTTGTTGTTGTTGTTGTTTCTTTTAAATTCAGCTCCCAGAATTCCCCAAGAACTCCACAGGCAGAATTCTGGGAATTCCAACCCACACATGGCTACATTTCACTCATCTGGACTGAGGCCTACCTCAGACTTAGCTTGGAACCATCCCAGTTTTTCCTGGCAGCCTTGGGTCTTTGGGGGAGATATAGTTCTTTGAGAGGGGCCTTCTATGGAGCTGAATAGGCAGGAAGACTATTTGTCTAACATACTGTTGGAATGTAGTGTCATGGCAGGACTCTGCCCTGATAAGGGCTCCATTTGAGCTATTCATTGTTGATGATACCAATGAGATTTTAGGGAAGGAGAGAGACAGTAGCATCCACAAGATTTAAAGAGCTATGAACTAATGATTTCTAAAAATATGAATAAGAATTGATAAAATATACAATGCACTAAACAATCCCACTAGTTTCTTGTGATGATTGATCCCAAGAAAGAGGAAAGAGAGATAATAGCCCTGGACTATGCTTCCTTCTATCATCCTTGTGTTGAGGTTGCGTTTTACAGTTTTTGATTTTTGAAAAAGGTAATATAGGAGAGAGAGCTACCTAGATGCCCTAAGGCTACCACATCCGATCTTGCCTGATTTTGGAAGCTAAGGAGGGTTGGCCCTAGTTAGTACTTGGATGGGAGACCACCAGGGAATAACAGGTGCTGTAGGCGCCTGGAGTAGGAACTGGCATGCCACTCCAGTATTCCTGCCAAGAAAATTCCATGGATATGGGGTCACAGAGAGTTTGTCACGACTGTAGCAACTCAACATACAAACACAATATAGGAGAGAACTGGAATCTCAGGAGGTGCTACTTGTTTTTTTATTTATTTATTTATTTATTTATTAGATTTTTACCCCGCCCATCTTCTAAGGCGGAACTCTGGGCGGCTTCCAAATAGCTGAACAAGTCAGCAAACAATACAATATAAAACAAACAAATTGAGCAGCAATACAATAATAGACAACAACAGCAATAAAAACAGCATTTTAAAACAACTGGGGCATCTTGGCATATTGACTTATAGTCGCAGCTCAGCAGCAGTAATTGTTGACAAGCGTGTAGATGGCAGGAAGAAAAAAAATCTCGTGCTATTTTTAGGGTACAAGAGTACACTGGACTTGGAATGGACTGCTGACCTGTGGAATGGCCTGCCTATGGAGTAGCATTGGGGAAGTCTTTGGTTTGCTTTCGTACAGCGCAACTGACTGTTTCCTGTTGGCAAAAAGGACTGAGGATTCATTTCAGCCTGGACTTTGGCATGATGGAATGAGCAAAAAGGACAAATACAGGATTGCTGTGACAATAAGGCTCTGGCCGAGCTGGGTTACAATGGAACAGTACGGACAGGCTAAGAGGTTGAATATTTTCAGTGACTCCAGACCCAGAGTGCAACCTGATAACATATTTTGGTCACATCATATGTGCTGCAAGACAAAGAGGTGATTTGTTTTCTGGGAATTAAAGAAAATTGGTGCATTGCCTTTTGTCTCCCAGCTTGCCGCCTACCCACACAGAACTGATTTTTGACTACTCTGGGGCCTAGAGGCCATTGTTTGCCTTGAATTTCAGAGAAACTTCACTTTTTACCATGAAATAGACTGATTCCTGGGGATTCCACACGTCTGTCTGGTTTTCCCGTTTGGATTCTTCTGGATCAATTCTCTTGCATATTCCTCTGAATCTCCAAGAACCTGCTCCTTGGAATAGGCAGCCATACATTTTACTTTTCCCAGTCTTTAGCCCAAACAGCTAGTGAGCTTCAACTATAGGAGTGGCAGAAGGTTAGGAGCAAATATTGTGTTTCACAAAGGGTGAATGGTGGCTGATTTTATCTGGTACTTAAATATAGGTGCTTCTGCTTTGCACTTTTCATTTTATCATTGCATTATATTGTGTTCTGTTAGAAATGCATTGATTCTCCTTTGATTTCTTTTCTATTGTGTCTTCATGTTGTGATTGTTTTCCTTGTTTATCTCCTGTGATTTAAACAGATCTTCAGATTAATTGCACCTATGAATAGCCCAATATGATTTATTATCATCCATTCTTACCCACTGGGATAAACCAGGACAGTGGTGGCGAACCTTCAGCACTCCAGATGTTTTGGACCACAACTCCCACAGTCCTTTGTCATCGGTAATCTAAGCTCAGAATTCTGGGAGTTGCGGTCCAAAACATCTGGAGTGCCAAAGGTTTGCCACTACTGAACTACGACCTCTGTTTCACTGCTCACCACTTCAAGATTTGTGCAGAAGAAAATCTGCCGCCCATGGTGTTACTAAAGTATCAAAAGAACTTTCTCTTTTATAGCATCTAGTTACTCCACATCTGATCAAAAGAATAGCTTTTTCTTCCACATGGCAAGACTCAGCCATTAAGCATGCTTTCCCTAGTGCTGCAATGACTGTGGAAGTCATATCCACAACATGTCTGAAGAAGTGGACATATCCATGAAATGTTACATTAAATTATGCAAGTTAGTCTTTAAGATGCCACATGTTTTGTATATTTTGTTTTGTTTTGTTTTTCTTTGATTTTTTTCCTGCAATACCCACAGTATGTTTCCCTATCACAAACCTTTCAAGGTTTGGAATTAGATACCTTCTGAATGTTTCCCATATTTTTTGCTCTGTATTGCTGGAGGCAATCAAGAGCAGTAAAACTAATTTAAAATTATTTATAGGAAAGCTTTAGTTGATTAATTCAAAGAGGCTATCTGAATTTATAATGGTGGATTTATTCAGAGGGTTTGAATCAAAAAGCATATTGGGATAAAAAGTGGAATGATTTTGGTTGTAATGTGTTACTGGAACAGAGAATGATAAAGAACATTCTCAAAAAAGAAGGGAAACATATTTGGTTTAAAATAAAAGCATAAAGATTTTTAATGGAAACACTATCCCCCATAGCAAGGAAATTTACACCACCAATCAAGGCCTCCCCTTCAGAATAAGAAAGCATTAATGAACCCCTTTGTATAATAACTTCCAGCTTAGTAAATGTAAAAGGGAGTACAACTTCTTGATTCACTGAACAGATAAACCTTAAGTCACAAAAGGGGAGGACTGGTCCTTTCTTTGCAGCAATGCCATATTGCAAATGTATGTCATGTATGAAGTCCAACATTTTGATCCTATGTAGGCAATAAGCGACATCCTTGGCTTTCATCAAGCAAACCTGCAAACAGTTCTGTTCTGTTGTATGGGGCAGCATGGATTACATGTAAACATATATAAAATGTCAATAGAGAAGATAGAAACCTTGAGGAAAGAACTCATACACCAGGTGCAAGCCAGGAATGAAAATAGTTTGTCAATGGAAGCTGCCTTGCTTGTCTCTTGATAGGTGTAATGGGAAACAACCTCTAGCCCATAGCCTAGTTATCACAAGTGGAGGGTGGTCATATGCACTAGGATTTGTATCAGGGATTGGATACAGAGCTCGTGAAGCCTTTATACATGAGCTGGCACCTTCCAGATGTGTTAAGATATAACTATACTCATCCCCAGCCACCACATTCATACTGGTTTGGGGCCTGATGGGTTTGACAGTCCAATATGTCTAAAGGTGACAGATTGGGGAAGGCTGTTGCACAGAGATATTAAGGAAAGAAAGGAAGAGGAGGAGAAGGGTTTAAATGAAAATGTATCTGTAATAGTCTGATCCATGGGAGGAAGCCCAGAGTCCCATTCCAAGAGAGTGAAAGCACTTCTGATGAGGCACTCTGCTGAATCCACATGTTCCAGACTCCAGACCTTGGGATCTAACCCAGCCTGGGTAACTTATTATTTCCCTTTAATTTCCTCAGCTTGTTTATTCCTGACTTGGCGCTGCCTGCCCATCTCTACTTATTTTTTGTTGGTTATTGGGATAATTCCTGTTTGCTTTCCTGTTTGCTTTCCTTTCCCCTTACCTATATTCGTCTTCCCTTCATCTATTGTCTCCTTATAATTAACTCACCTCCCTCTGTTTCATTAGCTCACCTCCATGTGCAAACAGCTAGGGCATGGGTTATGGCAATCAATAACTGGGCAAGGCATGCTCCATTCACAAGGCAGTCATGAGGCCATCCTCTATACAGCATCCTAGCCAACCAGCAAATGTAACGTATGTAATGTTCCCCTTGTAACCAATTGCTGATTCTGTGCATACTGTGGAATGTAAATGATATGTAATAAAACCCGAATGGCAAGGGGCGATGATTATCATGATCATTGCTCCGCTGGTCGGACAAACTGGACTCGAGTCTTTCTTCATCAGGATCCTCCCTCATGTATCAGAAAAGCACAGTTAACAGTATCCCAAGGTAGTGTGGGATAATGATGTCTGCTGATACTCCATATATTCTAATAAAATGTGTCAGAAACCTGGTACACTAACTGAAAAGCAAGGTGCTCATGTGTCCTCTCACTTCACAATGAAACTCCACTCAAAGGTTCAACATTTTGTGTGCAGAGTTTTCTTAAGAACTAAGTAAGGATGGCTGGCTTGAACATTTATGAGGGTGTGAAAACCAGCAACTAATCTGATGGAACAGTAGGAGACCTCTGAACCAATTCAGTGAAGCAAGGAGGTGGCAGAAGTTTTGTGTACAGATGCCAGCTGTTAAGACCTACTGCCTCATGTTTACTGATGTTATCCAGATGGTCTGTTTAGAGACTCTGAGGGGGGTAATTTATTATACAGAATGGTTCAGCAAGAAAAAAAAGGAAATGGAGACCATCTACCAAGTGACAATAACTGTTTCTTTTTTAAAAAAATGTTAACTGTCTTCTAAATAGTAACAAATCAACACAAAGCTTATTAATGAAGAAAAGGAAAAGGAAAACAAAACAGGGTTTGAACTCCTCTGTCTCAAATGGCTTTCTGTAGATATTGTTGAAACAGAATATCCAGCGATCTCTGCATGAAGTGGGAATAAATGGAGCTTGCTAGTTACCATGTCCAGCTATTTATGTCCTCCCCAAATTAAAATTACTGGACTAATTTTCATATTAATAGCCCCCTTTTAGGTTGTTTCAGGATGAGGGCAACTCTGCATATCCAGCAGATGTGAAAAAACTGTTGTGGGTTCTGTGTGTGCTGCAGATTCAACATCAACATTGCCAAAACTGTATGGATGCGAAAAAGGTCTCTCAAGTTAGGAAGACCTTGTTGCTTGAGCAAGCCTTCACTGTTTTCAGGAAGCCATCCTATAGTTCCTACTACTCTCCTGTACAGAGATATCCAATATGCAGCCTACGTGGACAGGGTTAATTCAGTGTCAACAATTGTTTAAATGCATGGACACGTTGCACCACAGACTCAGTTATTCACCACACAGTGCGGCCACACATAAGCCAAAAGGCTCTCGGTAAGGTTTCAGTGTTTCAAATATTATTTAGATAATACATGAGAAGAAGGTGGACCATTGCTATTTGGATTCAACAGAGAACAACCAGAAAAGTGTGGAATGATCTCTCTCTTTTTAAAAAAAAAAGAAAGTTATTTTTTGATTATTACATAATTGATCGGGAAAGGCAAAGAGAGGATTTGAGCTTCCTTCCCATTCTCAAATTTCTGATCCTCCTTAGATAAACTAAGATCCCTCGCTGCTACATCAGATTTGTTTTGCTTTCCTGGTTCCTAATTTACCCAGAGGAACAATGAAAAAGCTGGATGCATATGCCTAGTGCTCCCGGAACTGGGGAATACTGAAATTACTGCCAAACACTTTTCATCTGGTAATGACCATTGCAATAATGTTTGAATGTAATTTTTTTCTGAGTCAAAATTTTCTCTGTTTGTGATTTTTAGATCGGGGGGTGGAGGTGGGGAACAGGCATCTTGCATATGGTGGGTTTTTATTTATATGTTTATTCATTTTAATTTGTTTCATTTGGGGTCTAGAAGTCTTAATAGTCAGTTGGGGCTGTTGTATCAACCCCAACTGGTGAGATAATGATTCTGTAATGTCTCATTTTGTGATACTGTCAGTTGTGTAAGGGAAAATGTGTTCAGTGCTTAATTTTTGATGTTCAGTAAAATGGACTTAACTTAGAAGCATATAAGGCTGAAGAAAGGTTAGCATGGAAACGCTAATAATAAACAAACCAAAAGCAGAAGAATGTAAAACTAAATATTGACATTCACAGAAATAAAACAGTAAATAACTATGAAACCAATTGATGACAACAGGATATTGTTGGGAAATGACTTCCACCCTTCAGAATATGAGTTTCATCTAATTCCTACATAGTATATATAGTGCTCCAAAAGCTATTGGAGAAAATATGGGACTTCTGTCTTTGAGAACATCTGGCCATCCAGAATAATTTTGATTACGACGACTCCAGATAGTCATGTTGTGTAGGCCTAAAGGGAAAAAGTAAAAATGAAAATAATGTGAAAATGATATTTGTTATCACAGAGCTTGATTTCACTGACAAAAAGAAACCCTGTTGTATCATGGTCTCCTTTATTTTTATTTTTATTTTTTAACTGTTTAAAATAAGGTGTCTTCATGACTTAAATGGAAACATGGATTACATGGATGTGCTTTCTGGTTGGACTTAAAATACTGTTCTATCAGATGGTTGTATGGAAACCTGATGTATTTCAATTGTTTTCACATATCTAAACACCCATTTTACTACAAATGGCACCTTTGATGGGAGAGGTGGTGGGAGAGATGGCAGCAGCCACAAGAGCTGGGGTGGTGGTGAGGAAGGAGTAACATGTGGGTGCAGCAAGCCTTATGTAGTCAGTCCAGTAAAGGGCTGAAGAAGCAAAGAGCAATCTTTGGGCAAAAAAATGGATCTGAGTCACAGATCCTCATGGATTCTCATGATTTTTATGTGGGATCACCTTCAAAGCAATCTTAATCACAGGCATCATCTCTGTCCACGTGGTTTGGGGATGATCCCATGTTTAAATTATGTGGATCCATGCTTAGACCAGAGCTGCCTAGAAGCCCTAAGCACATCTGATCTCATCTGATTTTGAAAGCTAAACAGGATTGGCCCTGGTTAGTGCTTGGATGGGAGACCACCAGGGAATACCAGGTGCTGTAGGAACTGGAAAGCCACTCCAGTATTCCTGCCAAAAAAACTCCATGGACGTGGGGCCACAAAGAGTTGGTCATGACTGTAACGACACAACACACACACACATGCTTAGACCATGTTTTTGCACCTCTGCAAAGCCAGGCATCCTTCATTTCTGTGGTGTATTCTGTGGGTACAAATAGGACATATGATTTTACAGTGTTTGGAGGTAGATCCCATGTTAAAATTATGCGGATTAAAGATGATCCATGTTTTTGATCAGTGTTTTTATACCATTGCAAAGATAATCTCCCCTCATTTCTGTAGTGCATTCTGTGGGTACAAATGGGAACTGCTGGAGCATTCGTAGATGGTTACTTCACGTCCACTCTCATCCCGGGAGGAAGTTCGTTGCATGTTGATGTTGGTTGTGGTCACGTGATCTTCTTGCGGTTCTGTCCCTGTTCCCGTGTACGCACGGGCGTGATTGATGATACCGGCATGACTTTTTCCGCACGTCCTCATTCCGTGATTAGATGTGAAATTCCATGCCTTTGTTCTCCATGTTTTTCGACCGACCTTCCGTTTTGAGTTTGAGGCATTTGTATTTTAATCTCTCTGCACTGCATTGCTGACTCCATAGGGAATGTACTGGCAAATGGCACTTCGCACTCCTGCCACTAGATGGAGAATGGCACGTTGCGTGAAGAGCCTTACCTCACGGGCACTTGTATCAGAACGAGAAGCAAGATGAGGAGATTCCCGAGGCCAGGGGGAATATCTCATCCCGCTTAGATCGCAGGTCAGGGGGCGTGGTCGGGACAAAATCCCTTCATCCCACAATGGACGTGCAGTTAGATTTCTTTGTACCGGTTCCAAGCGGGACCGCAAACAAAGATGAGATGGACGTGAAGTATCAGCCTTAAAGAGACAGAGTCAGCCAAGATTTCTAAAAGGATAAGCAGCTTTACCTTCTCTGTTCCTCCCTTACCTCACCATGGCAGCAAGGGCAAGTGGTTAGCATGAGGGCAGGCCTGGCAAACCCCAAAGGCAGTGATTTTAAAAGCCACTGTAGCTCCCCTCAACTAAGGTGCAACACAACTTAAAATGTATTAAAGGTTTTCCCAAGAGGATGCATACACCAACCCAAATATCAAGTCACGACCACAGGATTTCTACATCAGTTTCATTTAGGATGGAACTTATTGTGAGGCAAATGTAAATGTAAACAAGCTCACATGACACTAAACAAAAACCAATTCCCACCAACCATGCTCATTCTAACATCAGCCAGAGTGGTCTTAAAACACCCTGAGGCTTAAAAAAATCTCCTCCAGAGTCTGACTAGCCTATTAGGAGAATCAAGTGGTGTTGAAGCAAAATGGACAGGGGATAATCTGATTCAATTTATGTTTGATAAGAATATACCATCATCACGATTAAAAATGAAAATCAACATATTAACCAGAGATTTGTCAGTATTTGATTTTCTTAGGACCTGGGATATAGTTCTTTGAGGGAAAATGTATATCACAATATACAAATTTGAGAGAGGGATGCAGAAAAATAATATAGTCAGTTTATAAATAGATTACAAAAGAACTACTTGCAAATATGTATTTATTTAGCAAAAGAGTGCACAGAAATTATATATTCAGAGGAATACTTGTGAATTGCAACATAATTCCTTCATGTAAACTTTTTTTTAAAGTAGCATACTGATGTAAGAATGGGACAAGACAAAAAGATTTTGGAGGGAAAGAGAAATGCCAATTACTTGGAAAAATTAAAATGAAATTAGGCAGCAGAAGGGGAAAGTTTTGATAGAGATGGAGAATAAAAGGTCCATAGCCTGGAAGATGGTGTGATAAGGTAAACTCTGTTGTCCAGGCAACTCAAGATGGAGTTCACTCTGACTCTAAAAGAACTGAAGTCAGAGAGAGAAGAAGGGAGGGAGAACTTTGCGATTTTTATCTGCTTTCTTCCCAGAGGAGATGATGCTTCTAGAGCAGAACAACTAACAGCAGAAGTACTAGGTTTAGTAGACACCAGCTTCTAAATGTCATTCTGCTAATTCCCAGCATTCTGTTTAGGCAACAGTTAACATTTTTTGCTACTTTCATTTCTTACTTGAGCAAGTTAGCCACTTTTAGTATTTTTTTTAATTTAGTGATTGATTTATCAACCAATCAATAGAGTTGGTCCTATTTTTTCCATAACTTTTTGCTGTCTCTCCTCTCTCAAGCCACTTTGTCCTTTTAAAAAGCAGCTTGTGTGGGGGGCGGGGGTGGTGGTGGTGGTGTGACATGCAAAAGCATTGTGCATAAGTTTTGTTCTGAAGTTGCTTTCTCGGGTAAAGTTTTAAAAAATTCAATTGAAAAATCACATGGAATTTCGCAATAATAATTTTGCAAAATGCATCATGATTTACAACTCAGAATGATTCCATTTGGGATCATCTCCTTCCCACCACTCATTGATTACTACCTTCAAGTAATCATGGACCACCACCACCACCACCACCCCCGCTCCATGCAGGAGTACAAATCAAAGGATATCTGCCAGGTGGTTGTTTGAATTTCTCTTGAATGCCTCCCGTGTTGGAGCACTCACCACCTCTTGAGGTAAGTGATTCCAATGCCATGGTGTTCTAACAGTTAGGACGCTTTTCCTGATATTACTTGAGACCATTTTTGTGCTTCCTGCACTCCAGGATGAATGAGAACAGATCCTGCCCCTTCTCTGTATGACAGGCCTTTAAATATTTGAAAAGGATTCCCCATCACCTCTCAGTCTCCCCTTCTCAAGATTAAATATCCCAAATTCTTTCCTCATTGGCTTGGGTTTCCAGCCCCTGATCATCCTTGTGGACCACCTCTGAACTTGTTCCAATTTCTCGACATCTTTCTTGAAGTGTAGTGTCCAGAACTCTCAAGGTGAGGCCTAACCAGTTCTAAATAGAGGGGGACAACCACCTCATGGGGTTTGGAAATTATACTTCTTTTAATGCAACTTAAAGTAGCACTTGCCTTTTTTGTGACCACATCCCACTGTTGCCTGATATTCAACTTATGATTTATGACAATTTCAAGATCCTTCCCACTTTTAGTATAGCTGGGGCAGGTATACCTCTATCTTGTAACCGTGCATTAGGTTTCTTTTTCCTAGGTGCTGTTCTTTGCAATTATCCCTGTTAATGTCATTCTGTTGTTTTCAGCCCAGCGCTCTAGCCTATCACGAACATTCCTAATTTTATTTCTGTCTTCCAGGGTATTAGCTATTCCACCCAATTTTTCCCTCCACGGTGGAGGTAAGAGAGAGCTTTAAACTCATTTCCAGCCTCCATCCGGAAAGTAGCAGCAAGCAGCAGCTTTTTGCTATCTTTGGGACGGAGGCTGGAAACAAGCTTAAAGCTCGCTCTTCCCTCCACCACATGGGGTGGAGGGAAGAGCAAGCTCTTTAAATCTCCCCCCAGCCCTCCCGGCTGTCCCTTCCCTTTAGAGAGACCCCCGTTCACGCCTCTGCATCTAGAGGTGCGAATGGGGGTCTCATCTTCCCCGCGCTGGATGACAGTGCCAGGCGTACTGTCACCTGGCGCGGGGAAGATCCTGGATCAAGGGATCTTCCCCATGCCAGATGACAGTGTGCCTGATGCTGTCACCCAGCACAGGGAAGACGAGACCCCCGGGAGGGCTGGGGGGAGATTTAAAGAGCTTGCTCTTCCCTCCACCCCATGTGGTGGAGGGAAGAGTGCACTCTTTAAGCTTGTTTCCAGCCTCCGTCCGGAAGATAGCAACAAGCAGCTGCTTGCTACTACCTTTGGGATGGGGGCTGGAAAGAAGCTTAAAGCTTGCTCTTCCCTCCACACCCGGGCGACTCTCGGCCCTGAGAGGGGTCCCCGCGGCTGCGGGACGGCTCTCCCGGGAGGTTTGCCACTGGATCCGGTGATGCCTGGCCCCGGGAGGGCTCCCCGCGGCCGTGAGAACACTCTCCCAGGTCGCATGCAACCGGCTCTGGCGGTGCCCAGCCCTGGGAGGGCTCTCCATGGCTGCAGGATGGCTCTCCTGGCTGGCATGCCGCCAGCTCTGGCGGTGCCCGTCCCTTGGAAGGCTCCCCGTGGCTGCAGGACAGCTCTCCCGGAAGGCTTGCCACTGGGTCTGGCAGTGCCCGGCCCCGGGAGGGCTGCCCACAACTGCAGGATGGCTCTCCCGGCAGGCTTGCTGCCGGCTCCAGGCTCCCCGCAGTCATGGGAACATGCTCCTGGCAGGCTTGCTGCTGGCAGCGCCCACGCCGGGAGGGCTCCCCGCGGCCACGGGGCAATCCAAAAACAAACAAATATGAAATGAATTTTTTTAAAAAAAATTTCATTTCGTATTAAATGAAACGAAACAGGCCCCAGGGCCCGAATAATGAAAACAAAATACCATTGTGGCATTTTGTGCCCATCTCTACTTAAGAACTATGCAAATTTAATCTTTGCAGTGAAGAAACTAAAATTGTAATTAACTTCCTCCCCACAATCACAAATTGTTTAGCACATCCTATTTCCATACCACAATAGTTTATGCAGAATGTATCATTATTCTGTTGGCTAAATGTGGGGTTTATCATTATTTATTTATTTATTTATTTATTTATTTATTTATTTATTTATTTATTTAAATGTTTTAATCTATATCTGAAAACAATACCATTGTAATGTTGAGCAAATAGGCACTATGCTGTTTTCAAACCACTGAATGCCTTTTCGGAGTATTTTGCTATGTGCTGAATGACATGACCTGAGAATTCACAACTCAAGAATCTTAGGGTGTGATCCGATGGTGAGAAAGTATTGCATAGAGGCATACTGGAAATGGAGGCTTTGCTGGGGGAGATTTCCATTAAAGAGGACTTTCCATCCATGAAGGAATTGCTCCAGTCTAGTTCCAAAAAATGTGAAGCCCTGCCACTGGACCAAAGAGCTCCAGCTTGGGTCCCCAGGAGGGTTGGGGTAGTTTGCGATCTCCTGTGCATTATGAGATTGTTGGAAAACTGATTGTATCAGATCATGCCACAAGTGGTCCAAAATATGAGCTATTTCCTTGTCTGATTATACTCTGAGTTTCTTAACTAATTGCAGGGCTAAGGGCCATGTAATTCTATAAGGGGTGTGATTCTTCTACACCCATTAGTCATAGGCAGTGCAGCCAATGATTGGGCATCATAGGAGTTGTCGTTCAAAACTCTAAAATACTGTATGTGCACAATGTCTTGTGTTAGGAGAGCTGCACAGATTTGCCCAAACCTGCTATTTAAGGACTGTCAGTGTCTAGCATTAATTTGTCTTTTTCTCCAGAGAGTTAATAAATCTTTTGGGTTAATATAGCAGTGTATTCACATGTTCCTATTGATTTCACTAACTTTGACAGATACGATGTTTCAAGTAAATTCCTTGCAGAGATAAGAATATATTAAAAATTCCACGACCATGAAATCTAATGAAACATACTGGGAGGTTTTATTATTATTATTATTAAACACAGTAACACACTTAACAGTTTGTGATAAAAACTCCTGGAAGAGTGGCCAGATGTGGTAAATGGAGAATCTGGACATGCTTATACCTTAACAAAACTACAACTCCATAAAGATTAGAAAATGTAGTAATTATTAATCAAATTCAACACTCTATCCTGCTCATCGACCAACATAGCTGCCCCTGTTGTCACATTTGCATTGGAAAACACTTCATTTTCTATGGCTAGAGGCTAAAATTATACCGGGGGAAGATTTCCTACCAGCAAAAGAGGGATTGCCCTGAATCCTCCCTTCTCCCAATGCCTAGTAATACAACATGGCCTCTAGAACCTAACAGTACTTCTGCTGCTCCATGCCATTACAGAAATTGGCATGTTTTTCTCAAGACAAGAGCCCAAATTGGTAGCTGCAGACAGTCTTGTGTTTTCAGAAACGGAGGCCCACAAATGGCTCTCCTTGCCAGTATGCAATTACTGGGTCTATTCTGACACCTGACTGCCTGAGAGTAATTTAGTTTACACAGTCTTCCCTGAGACTGAGTTGAACTGTGTAATTCATAGCATCAGTGTCTGGCCTAACAGGATAGGGCCTGGAACAGTTTCTTTTGTTGGAGTTATTGCCACCTTGCATGCTGCCTGTAGTAGTGTTGGCGAACCTATGGCACGGGTGCCAAAGGTGGCACTCGGAGCCCTTTCTGTGGGCACCCGGCATCGCCCCTTCACAGCCACCTGTATTCAGGTTAAATTGCTGTATTGGCACTTTGCAAAAAAAAATAGTGGGTTTTGAATTGCAATTTGGGCACTCGGTCTCTTAAAGGTTCGTCATCACTGCTCTAGTAGGTGTGGCTGAGAGGGAGTTTTCTATGCTGGGGTGACTGTTGGTCTCAGTGGTGACCTATCTTTCCCTCCTCTCTCTGATTCAGGAAAAGCCCTACTGTTTTTTTCCCTTTTCAGTAGTTGTTGGAAGCAGTCAGTCTGTTGAGGCCTGTTGCTGGAAGTCAGTCAACCAAGTTTATCAGTTTGCTGTTTGACCTGTTCACTGTAAGACAATGAAACCTTTTATTCTTTCTACTATTAATGTCTCAAATTTGGCTGATGAGACTGTAAGTCCCAGGTGATGAGTAAAGGGGTAGACTAAACTATGGGACTTGGATCAATTCTGCTTTGTGAATCCATGCATTTCTGCTGGACAGCTAGAGAAATTTAACAAAAAATGGGAAAACAATTCTACACTCTTCAAGACTTTTTCCTTCCAGATAGCCTGATGAAAACCTCTAGAAAACGCAAATATTTGCCTCTAGTCAATTCTGACTTATAGTGACCCTCTCCAAGGTTTTCCAGGTAGAGAATACACATAAGTTGTTTTGGGGGGAAACCCAGGCTGTGCCAAGGCCATACAGGCTGCTTCTCCTGCCAGGAGGCACAGTGGGGAATTGAACCTCCAACCTTTGCCACTGCAGCCAGATACCTAAATAAAATGGATCTTCTTTAAGAAACCACTACAAACTAGAGATGGGCACGAAATGAACTTTTTTCATTTCCATTATTCGTTATTCGTTTCATTACGTAACAAAATGAATAATGAACATTGTGATGAAATTGGAATGAACCGAACAGAACCCACTAAAATTAGGTTCGTTACATTTTGTTTTTCGTTAATGGCGACGCGCAATGAAATGAGCTGCTTTAAATGTTAAAAACACCCTGGACATCCATAAAAATGCAGCAATAATTATTTATACTGTCTGATAATACCTACAGGGAGGGGTTGGGGTCCTTAAAACATTTGTTTTTGTCTTCTTCCATCGCGATGTATTTTTCTTTTCCCTTTAAGGATGACAAAATGGATGTCGCCACTGCCAGCCACAAAATGGGGGCAAGCCATGTGATGGGATAATGTGAATTCTTGGACAACTTCAACCAATAGCATGCCCAGGTTGCAGACTGGGCAGGTCTGGCAGCCACAGAGGGCATAAAAAGCTCTGGCAGCCCCCGTCCTCCTTGCAGTCTGCAGTGGGAGTTAGGGTGGGATTGCTGTCTCTGCAACTTGTTATTTTCACTTTAGGCCAGGCAGGCAGGTGTGTGTCTCTGTGTTTCTGCCGGCTGCAGCCTGGCTCTTAGGGGAGAGAAAGAAGAGGTTTCTCTCTAGCTTTAGTCCTGCAGCCTCCTTGTGTACGTGCGTTTATACCTCTCGGTGAGTAGTACCCTCCCCTGCCCTGCAGTGCAGTCACTCTGTGGCTGCCTTGCACCCTGGGCAATGCTCGCCGCTGCCTTTGCAGCCTCCCTGCGTACCTAGTCTATACTGTGTCTCTGCCAGCATCAATTTTTTTAGTGTTTTCCCTCTTGTCTGGGGCGTTGGGGATGCCCGTGCACAGAAATGCTTTAAAAATAGCTCGAAAGCGAGTAAAAATGAAAAAAAAAAAAGAATAAATGAAAACAATTTTTTTCAAAATTTGCAAAAAATGAAAACAAATCAAAATGGACCCCTCAACAAAAATGAAAAACCGAAACACCTTTTTTTCTATTTGTGTCCATCTCTACTACAAACGCATACGTAAGCACCCCAAAATGTCATATAGGCACATTTTCTGCAGTGTATGAACATTCCTTTACAGCACTGAGTAGCCACCATGACTGAATAATACCCTATCCAGAAGATTGGGTATTGTTCTGATAAATCATCACTTTTATCTATGCCATAAAACAGTATTCTAGCAGAAGGCTGGAATTATTATCATTCTGAATGGGATGCAAATGTGTTGATTAGTTTTGCATTTAAAAAACAGATCACTGAAGCACTTCATACGGAAGATGAGGCAAGAGGCGTGCCTGTGTCTATTACAACATATAGCTAAAATGAATTGAATGGCGTGGTAAACATACTGTTTCTTTTCATCAGTCAACAGGATGGAAAATTTGGTGTGTGAAAAATGAAACTGATGAAATCAGAAGCTGTAATAATCTGAACAGCATCCTGCCCGTGGTGACTGTGCCGAAGACTCTTCTGCTCGTTAGAGAAATGCAGCTGAAAGCTGGAGTAAAATATTTTAGCAAGTTTCCTCTGTGAAAAGCAAGAAAAGAACAGTGTTGGATAAATTGGGGTGGGGGATATTTATCCGAGATGCAGAGGTCCACACACAAGAGCATCTATATGGAAAAAGTTATATTAAGACACCATCTGTGGCTCTGAGGTATGTCATGTTTAAGAGGCCCCTTTGTACAACTATTCCCCAAGCTTGAACCACATATATAAAATATGTGTATTTGGAATTTCGGACAGACCCTAGAAAGACAGTTGGAGAAAAGAGGCAAAATATTATTGTCCTGTGATGCTGTGAAAATTTAAGCACCCTTCACAGAGCCAATATTATACCTATTTCTCTCATGAGGCAATATGTGCCAATGTCTTGTATCACAGCACTGATAATCATAGCACTTCCCCAAGTGCATTGTTTTAATTAGCATTTAAAAGTTGAAATAGGGTTTGAAAATTATTTGGCCTTCCCTCACAAATTAAGGCTCTGTGCTATGGTTTATCTAGTCTCAAACATTTTTGAGACCACAATATTTTCTAAAATACAGTAGCACCCCCATATCCACTGATTCAATTATCTGCAGGTGGTGATCAGTGGGGTGGGGTGCTGAGGGTATCCAGACCTCTGGAGGAGGTTTAGAGAGAGCATGGGGTTCAAAGGACAATTGCCTCTCTCTCTCTTGTTCAGTAAGAGATGTAAAGATCATATAATAAAGATATTCAACAAGCAAGACTCTTCTCTACAAACTTGCAAAGCTATTTCCAGTCAATGTAGGTAGCACTAAGCTAGAGGAACTAGTAGTTTGACTTGTAATGCAACTTTCTTGATTGGATAGATTCAAAGTGTCATCTCTGCACAAAATCTAGAGGTTCTACTCATATCACAATAAAAGAAAACAATTTTCTCATGTATGCATACCAAGACAAGTGTGAGCATGTGTAAGAAAATACATACCCCCAGCAGGTGTCATATTAAGAAAGAATCTGCTGGAGCTCAAATACCTCAGCATAGCCCACTTTGGCTAATGACTTCCCTGAACCTCCAAGTGCTATCAAGAGCACTCCACTGCTTGGAGCCTTGGTGGTGCTTCTGCCCCATCATAAGCCTTCCATTTGTACTTGTTTGCAAAATGGCTTGTCCAACATCACCACTGTCAGATAACTCCACCTGTGAACAATCATGGCAACAAGCAGCCCAAAGTACTGTAGATACTGAAGGGTGGATAAATATTTAACCTTGGAACTGGGGGAAATCCATCCCCCCTTTTAGAAACTTTGAGCCCCCTCAATCTGGCATGTTGTGGGGGAGCATTGTTTTTTAAACGGTCTTTGAGCCACCAAAGCAAGCAGCAGCCACGGCCATCACCACTTACTTTGGTGGCTCAAAGACAGTTTAAAAACCCCACAACCTTTCCCCCCAATTTGCCCAATTAGGGGAAAACAAATAACAAATAAATACAAAAAATGAAATGAAGCACTGTTTTAGCATTTCATGCCCATCTCTAGTTGGGATCCATAGTGCATGAACAGGAAGTAACATACATTGATGAGCCCATATACAGACCTGGGATATACGTACTTAGTTAGACCACTGGTTCAGCTGCATTTTCTTTAAAAATCAGTTCGTTTTTCATTTTGTTCTGAAATGAAATAAAAAACAACAAAACCAAGAAAAATCATTCTGTGCCCATCTCTTATCCCAACCTATCTTTCTAGACTCGTGTAATGCATTTGCTAAGGATATTGCACTCTTGCTCGCTCGCTCGCAGCCTATGAATACCTCATTTGCTCACCCCACCTTTTCACTCCCATCACACAGTTCTACATTGTGAAGGATAAAGATCTGCCACAGTTAGTGTGTTCTTTGTGAGTGGCCTGAATAATTTAGAACTCAGAGCACAAAGGATTCTAAATTGAATCCAGAGCTTACATGTGTAGAAGGCAACTTCCTGCTGCAAAGTATGGAGGGTGGCAGGGCTAGATAACAGCAGCATGACCGTGGAGTGGGTTCTGCAAGCATTATCTAGCCCAGTCTCCTTTCGCATGTGGGAGCTAGAGTACTTGAAAAGGGCTTAGGTTTTCTGCTCATCTATGATTCTCACAGAACATTGCTCACTCCTCATTTATAGACTTTTGCAGAGTTGATTATTATTTAAATATATCAAGTTGAAATATCACCTTGATAGTGTGGGGATGTGAACTGTGATAAGAGAAATGGTTCTGGTAATTAACTCTTCCACTTGGTAGGGGTTTGATGATAAATATGTGCATTATATAGAAATCGAATTCAAGAGCACAGCAATATATTATAATAGTAAGGTTAACACAGGGGAAATGTTAGACAGAAGAAAGGAGCTGAGGAAGAAAGTGCCCATACTGTCTATTTAACCATTTTGGTCTATGATCGTAAATAAACAATTATTATTATTATTATTATTATTATTATTATTATTATTATTATTATTATTATTATTATTATTATTATTATTATTATTATTATTACTGTCTATTTAAATTTAGCTGGAGGTTTTAAAAAGATATTCATGTATTCAATCCCTCTGAAAGTTCACCTAGGAAGGTACTATCCTATTCAGAATGACCAGGGTGAACTCAATGGGAAAATACAGCCAACTAGACGTGCACAGTTTTGTTTTTAATTAATTAATTTTCCTTTAAAATATTGAAGCACTGGTCTGATTTCTCTACAACATCAATTCAAAGTTATCAAAAAAGTAACTGGAAATGCTTTGGTGTAGAAATGCATTAATACAGTATCAGCATTTAGATGTGAATAATCTGCATGGACTATGTCATGAGAGTTTTGAATGACGATCATCTGTTCTTTCTACAATGAGATCCAAGAGCTTGGAAAACCTAATATTTTGGGCTACATCCCCTAGAATCCAGCATAGCTATGCTGACTGGCAACATGTTAGAAGCAGTAGTCCAGGACATGTTCTTCTTCAAGTGCCATGTCCTTGTTTTGTCCAAAGAAGTAAACCTGTATGTCCATCAAGGTCAGACGAAAAATATAACAATTAAACCTTAAGGTGTCATAAATTGTCTTCTTCTTCTTCTTCTTCTTCTTCTTCTTCTTCTTCTTCTTCTTCTTCTTCTTCTTCTTCTTCTTCTTCTTCTTCTTCTTCTTCTTCTTCTTCTTCTTCTTCTTCTTCTTCCAGAAAAGCTTACACAGACTAACACAGCTACCTCTTCTAAATCTAAAAATGTCATCCTACTTGTTCAGCATCAAGTTACACCAAAAGGATTTTGGCCACTGTAGGTTAGTGCTTGGATGGGAGACCACCAGGGAATACCAGATGATGTAGGCACCTGGAGTAGGAACTGGCAAGCCATTCGATTATTCCTGCCAAGAAAACTCCATGCACATGGAGTCACAAAGGGTCGGTCACAACTGTAATGACAAAACACACACACACATGATTTGTGCACATTACACAATAAAATAACATATAAATACATGATCACCAGCCATTCCTACTGCTTTAGGTTCCCCTGTTTTTGCACAGAGGTGTAACTGCTCGATTCAACACAAGAAATGACTTTCTGTTTTTTACTTAGAGAAGGAAAACAACTAGTTCTGTCCCACTCTTTTCTTTGTAGAAGGTAGTCCCCTGCCTGGTATAGAAATATTTCCCAGATCTCAGTGGGTAGACTTCTCTGTTTTACTTTTCAAGCAACAACCATCCTAGAGCCTCACCTTGACCCTGGAAAGAAGAAAAGTATTTGCTGTTTATCTTACTTTACTGTTGTGAGATTGTAGCTTTTTTTGCTATTTCTCTAAGCCAAATGCAGTAAAAATAAAAATAAATCACATAGAACATAGGATCCATATTTGATGTGACATAAGGTAATGATGCCAAAGAAATACTTTGCTTTTATTGATCAAAGAGGCAGCGAGATGCAACTGCATTAGTTAGTCATCCAGCTTCTTTTCAATAATACGGCTCCATTGCCATAGCTTTAAAAGGTACTCGTGGAAACACAGTTGCCACATATTCTGTATCCTGTATGAGAACATCCCAATTTACTTATTTTAGTCATGTTCTGATTATTTTCTGCTCTAAAATGTTTGTGTTTGTTTTAAGAATGCTCAGTCACAAAATACATCTGCTTTCACACCACCCACAAATTGCTGTTCTAGAAAATCTGCACAAGATGTGCCTATTTAGAATTACTTGAACAGTTATTACCATGGACTATACATTCATAGAATCCCGTAGCCCAAATGACTATTACAAACCACGTTGTCTGTGAGATTCTGAGCCTTTTCACACGACCCCTAAGATCCACTGGCCACTTAAATTCGGACCAGAGATCTTAGGGGTTTGTCGTTGTTCCTGCGTTCCCACCCCCTCTGCACTCCTTGCTGCTGGCTACGTGAGGGGAGGGAGAAAAAACAGGAAGAAAAGAGAGGTGGCTCACCTCCGTTCTGCCTCTCGCTCTTGCTGCGGCAACATTCCAGTCTCTTAAGTAGCTCTTAAAGGGGCGGGAACCCAAAACAACAAACAGAAGCGAGGAGCACTCACTATCGTTACACCGCATCAAAGAATTTTCACCTCCAGAGAGCAGGTACTTGAAAGGTGCGCTGGGACATGCTAAAGTGGGCGTGGCTGCACTTAATTTCCTGTAAACTCTGGAGGTGGTGGGGAAACATTTTTAAGCGCCAGAGCTGGGAGCCATTTGTGGCGGAGTTTAGGGATCGTGTATAAGCACCCTCTGTGAGTTATAGCCCCCAAAAAGTGATTTTCCAGGATTTGCTCAAGGGTGGAAATTCCTTTTATCTTAGCATAATGGAAAGGCATGTTTTCGTAAGTGTGCCAAACATTATGGCCTTCACAATGAGGACTGTGCCATTCAACTGCATGCTTGGTCACAGAGTTCCCAATGATGCCACTGAGCAGCCTGTATGCAGAAGTTCTTCCCAAATACTTATGAGTTTCCAATCCAGTTTTTACACCTTTCCATTGTACAATGCAAAGCTCTACAGCAAGATTACAGCCACTGTGGTTTTTCCCAAGACTGACTACAGGTATTTGTTATGGCGGATATGCCATAGGGATATTTATTTATTTATTTTGAATATTTTTACCCCACCTTTCTCCTTGGAAAAGGACACAAGATGGCTTACAATAATGAGGGACAATATACAGACCAGAACATTTGAGACATATTCAAGTTGAGATATATTTGTCTCAGGGATATGATTGTATAAATCATGCATGTAGAATGAAATGCTATTGCATAAACGTATACAGTGGTACCTTGTGTAATGGAATTAATTCATTCCAATTGAAATTATGTTAAGCAAATTTTCCTTTATACAAGTTTCCCATAGGAATGCATTGAAAACAGAGTGATCCCTAATCATGACCATTTTTATGTTGTAAGGATTCACCCCATGGACGATTCTGTTAAGCAAATTTTCCCTATCTCTGGAATTTTTATGTTATACAAATTTTATGTTATACAAACTGTTTGTTATACGAGGGTCCACTGTACAGTACTGTCACAAGTTGTTTCATCAAACATGAGCTTGGAGAGCTAATTTAAAGATTCCTGCTCCCTACCTGTTCTGTGAATCCCTAGGGATCCATTTCAACTTGGAGAAGGTATTTTTGGTTGGGGAGCTCAGGATATGCAAGAAGAAAGAATTTAATGCCTGAAAAATGCCAGTGTGGGTCCCATTCACCTTAAAAATGCCACACTGGATAACTTGTATAGCAACCAAAATATTAATTACACATTACGCATAGTAATATTGTTCTAATTTGTTGCTTCACTTTCAAAATGAAACCTTTTTAAAATGTAACTTTTTACAACTAACCACATTGCATGTCCATCATTACTTTGGAACCATGAGTCTGAGAAGGCAGTCACAGGGGACAATGAAACCTCTGCATTACCAAGAGGGATGGGCCATAATTTTAATTTTATTGGTGTTTTTGTAGAACACCTGGGAGAAATAAAAAAAATTAAAAGGTGAAACAAAATAAAAAAATTGCATTTCCAGATATATGAAAAGTAACATTGTGTTCATTAATGTTGATTTCTTAGTTCAGTCAGGCAATACTTTTACTTTTAATGAGTTATTACTTTTGTAACTAACTCCAGAGTGATGCTAATCTCCTGGAACAGGAAGATTTGATTTTGGAAGGCATTCCTTGGAAACCCATGTGCTTTCTAAAAGATTTGTGCACTGGCTAAAGCGAACAAAAGCACAGTTCATCTCAGAATGTAAAGTTACTCCTTTGGAAGTGGGATCTAATAGCCAACAAGGCAGCGGCAGCCAGCTCAATAAAAGGTTAGCGTCTCAACTAGGTAGCCTACGGAGATGCTGTGAAGTGGTTCCGAATATCATGCTTACTTAAAATGAAACAAAGGAACCTGTATAGGTGTCATTTCCCATACTCAGCATGCTCAAAGGTGAACTGTGAATTTTGCACGGAGCTTTCACTCAAGCATATGACTAAGCAAATTGTACAGAAAAGGAAACTGTCCACCAATAATAACATGATAGGGTCAAGAGAAGTGTCTGGCACAGTTCCTAGTAAGGCTTGGTCTTGGCACATTGTAATTCCATGGGATCATTTTCTAGAAATGACTGGAATGAAAAGCTTAAAGACAACATATATGTACAATTACATTTCAAAGTTCATGTGTTCACCTGTAAGGCAAGTATGTGCATTTTTGGTCTGTATGGTGTTCTGGAATATTTCCAGACATTTTTGCAAAAATTCCTACAGTAAAGAAATCCATCTGCATGTAGCTAAGCAAATCCATCTGCGTGTAGATCCAAACAGATGCTTGTTTGGCTCTCTCCATTCTACTTTTACTTTAAATTGTGGGAAAGAGTAGGAATCAAGTGGCTCCAATGGCTGCAAAAGTATGGATTGGGGAAAGCAACATTGTCAACTTCCTAATAAAAGGGTAAACCACGACTTGCTCTCATACAGACTATAAACAGAAGTGTGTACAACAACACCCAGATGGTCAAGAAACAATATACGGAGAAACAATTAACTGAGAACATTTTACTGGCTTCAATGGCTGTATGTTGACAGAAATTTTCAGATTTCATCTGCAAATCCTATGCAGATTTACTTTGAAATAAATGTCATTGAATGCAGTGGAATTTGTGTTTGAGTAGCTACACAACAGATTGCATTACCCGCCTCTTATTCAAATAAATGAATCAAGGACAGGGCTGTAATTAAAGAACTGGATTAGGCAACATTTGTCTGCCCTTTCCCTTTGGTTTCTGATGAGCCATAAAGATTCTTGAGTTGCAAATGTGTGGGTGAAGAGGGTCACTTAAACTATCCATTTATACAGTGCTTAGAATAACAGGACAATGGGGAAATGTGACTTGTGGTTGAAATGCTTCTAGGTGAAAAAAAGTATGCAAACACCCTGAGGATCATTTGGGTCTCCTGAAAGCCATGAGAGATTTAATGTCTGTTGTGCTTAGGAATGGTGGGATGTCACCATGAAGGTGGCATTACATTTCAGCTGCAGAGCACCCATCATGTATTTCACACCATTACAAACTTTTCTAGAGCCTCTTCCTCGTTTTCATAAATCTTCCATTTTATAACTGTGCCCCATCATGTTTCTAGCTAAAGGGTACTCAGAAGTGGTTTACATTTTAGCCAAGATAAAACCCATTCTTTGTTATGAGGGTTAACAAATTGAAACTTGGTCCAGACAATTACAGACTGCTTTTACTGTCAGAAAGTTTTCCAGACAGGTTTAGGACACTTCTCCTGTTCTTATCATTTGAATCCATAAGGGACAGGGATCCTACTTGGGGGTGCTCCTGGACGACCCGGTCTAACTCTGGTTTCCAGGTGGGTTCGGTGGCCGGGGTGCCTTTCTCCAGCTGCGGAAAATATATCAGCTACGCCCTACCTGGATGAACGGAGCAAAAAATAAAAATTGGGCATGCACTGGTAACATCCCGTTCATTGATTACTGCAATGCGCTCAAGCACATGGGGCTGTTTTTAATAATACCTTTATTGTCAATGTGCAACTGGTTCACAATGAAATTGGCTGAGTAAGTGGTGGGGCCCCCACCACCATCACGCCGATCTCACTGGCAACCCTACATTGGTTACCTGTTGCTGACACAGAATGCCCAGCCCAAAGTGCTTGTTTTTCATATAAAGCCCTAAATGGCTTAGGACCTGGATACCTGAAGGACCGCTCCTTGGATGAACTGTTCCCAGTCAATTAAGATCAAGCCAGGGGCCCTCCTGAAAGAGCCATCCCTCAAGGAGGTAAAAAAGTGGATGGCTTGTAGTCAACAGGGAATTTTTCAGCTGCCCCCCTCCTATGGAATGATCCCTAGAGAGTGAGATGCACTCTGGACAGCCCAACACTGATGACATTGCTTACCACGCTCAGGTAAAAACCTTCCTGTTCAGAAGTTTTTAATTGATACAATTTAGATTGTGGGTCTTCTGATGGCTTTTTAGTGTGATGTTTTAGAAGGAGATAATCAGTTGTTTTTATTGTTGTTTTAATTATTTATTGTTGTTTGATGTTTTTAACTGTTTTACTTTTCCTTGATTTAATTCCCCAGGAGACCTTTGGGTAGTAAACTCCCATAAATTTAAAAAAATAAATAAATAAATAAATAAATAAATAAATGGGGTGGTTTACATTTTAGCCAAGATAAAACCCATTCTTTGTTATAATATTTAGATATTAGTTGTTTTCTAGGCACCATGTGGATAATTTTTACAGACTCTTTTACTGTCAGAAATTTCCCTAAGGTTTAGTCCCAAATCTCCTGTCTTATCATTTGAATCCATTCATTCAGATCCTACACAATCATATGTAGACAGTGAATACAGGAAGGGACTAAGTCACACAGCCCTTTGGGGAGCCGGTGCTAAGCTTCAGGAAGTAGATAACGGCCCAACCCTCACTGTTTTACTCCGGTCCCCAGAAAGAACTTGAACCAAAAAAGAAAAAGAAAGGGTCAGATCAGCCATTTTTTTAATAAGAATGCATGGTAGGATGGTGTTAAATGCTGAACTGTAATCAAAAAAAGTTTAAAATAATTTCCAGGATTCTCCAGATGACTCACTGCAAGGTGTAAGGCATGCCTGCATCATCTGTTGATCTGTTTCACCTACCGAGGGGGATGTTTATCAAAGTCCCTGGTGGAAAACATCTTTTCCTGTCCTGGGAGAACCAACCAGGCTGGGAGCATCATCATCACTCGTCTCCATTTGCCATAGGTGGGGGAGTCATTTGGCAATTAACACTGTTTTCTTTTGGGACAATGGTAGCTGCTTTCAAACATGATGGAACCAAAGCACCACAGAAACATGTTGAAAATTCTTGTCAGGTATTTTAAATGCCTGAATTTTTATACTATCCCCAGGTTTTTATAGCAATAAAACAGCTTTACTATTGATTTTATTTTATTTTATTTTATTTTTATTTTTATGTTTTACAAAATGAGTGGCTGAGAATTTGATGGGCTGGCCAGCAGGATGGGACCATGTCTTTTAACCCAATTGCATGGCAAAGAAAATTTTCTGAGACTTCTGGATGTGCCAGTGAGGGCATCAGCCACCAGCCATGTTCCTCATCTTAACCCTAAAGTAAGTTAAATGCTAAGTCCTAACCCTAACTCCCTTTGTGTTGTTATCAGCTACAGTAGTTCTCCACCTTTTGTTTATATTTTTGTTTTGCTGCCTTTATGCCTCTTCTAAGATTACCCAGCCTCTCTATATGTATCCATGTCCCCTGCCTTAAAGGCAGAGTTCCTAACCCCAAAGTGACCTCAGAGTGAAATTTTTAAAAAAACCCGATTCTTAGCCAGTAAAAGCAGAAAATATGCCTGCCCAGAGAGGTGCGGGGTGGTTTCAGAGACCCCGGCCCTCCCCCTCTTCTCCTGTCCTGGGCTGCTTGCACCAGGCTGGGGCTTTCTTCTTAGTGAGTCTCCATTTGCCACCGGTGGGGAGGTTCCTCTGACACACTAACCCCCAAATGTTCTTAGTGAGACAGAGAAGTGCTGACGAGGTTTCCTGTCACACTAACAACAACCCCAACATAATTATAACGGTGGCTACATGTTACACTCCCTAAACCACTGTACAAACGACAGACGACAAATGGAAACGACAAATTTTTGAAAAAGTTTGCAACAAACGGAAACGAGCCGAAACGGGCCCGTCCCGACAAACGACAACTCAAAACATAATTTTTTCTGGTCGTGCCCATCTCTACCGGGAGCCAGAGAAAACATCTTTCATGTGACAGTCCTTCAGATGTTTGAGGACAACTATGATATCACCTCTAAATATTTTCTTCTGCAGGCTAAACATATCCAGTTCCCTCAACTATTACTCATAGGTCTTGATTTCCTGATCCTTTACTATCTTGGTCACTGCCTCTTGATGCGTTCTAGCTAGTAAATGTTTTTTAAGCTGCATGCCAAGACCTGAATAAAGTATTCTAGGTGGGGTCTGACCACCAATACTGAATAGAAATATGCAATTACTTCTGTTAATCAAGGTACTGTATTTCTGCTGATGCAGCATAGAACTGCTTTAGCATGTTTTAGCTGCCACACCGTACTGTTAATTCAAGTTTAGCTTGTGGTCCACTTTTGACATGTTTTATCTCCTTTTCACACACACTGTGCCAAGCCAGAAGTTACTCATTCAATATCTGTGCATCTGCTTCTATCTTCTGGTGTATTCACTATACTTTCTATTTTTATTTCATCTGCAGATTTGATAAACATCCCCTCTACTTCTTCATCCAGGTAACTTATTAACAACTTTATAACCACCTTACTGGCTATTAAGAACATGCTGATAAATTATGTTGAACAACACCAGGCCTAGTACAGAAATCTGTGTATGACTTATTTGGCTACAGACATCAACCAGTTAAAAAACCATCTAGCATTAGCATCCAGTTCTGTGACGCCAACTCACTATTTATTATTATTATTATTATTATTATTATTATTATTATTATTATTATTATTATTATTATTATTATTAAAATTATTAAATTATCAATGATCAATAAATATTTATTTATTTATTTATTTATTTATTTATTTATTTATTTAAAGTCTGCAAAGAAAGTATGTATAGCCCTGATTGGCAATCAGTCCTTGATATAAGTTGTGTTTTCAACTAAATGGAAATTTAAGAATCGGATTATTTCTTCTTCACAAACAAGGATGGTATCAAGTATAGTACACTGTTTTATAAGAGGAAATAATATGTACTTTCTTAGGAAATGGGGTTTCAGAAGGACCAAGCACCATCTGGTCTGCCAAATGAAACTTCTTGGTGCTGGACTGAGGTTCTGGATATAACTTGACTATCTAGAAAGTAAAGGGGAAAATATTTGGAGATGAGGCAAACTGAAGTGCTTTTGGGGGGGAGGGAGGCTATTTTGGCTAAGCATCGGTACTTAGTAGAATTTTAGTGTAGATTTTCAAACAAAAAGGACTCTTGATATGAGTTTGCAAGGAAAAAAATCTACAAGAGGTAGCTAATGTAAATTTATTATAATGCAGTGCAGTGCAGTGCAATACTAGGAATAAGCTGTAACTTGTATGGAGAAAGCTGGGAATACCTTAATGGACCTCCCCATTCTGTCCATTGGTACATCCTGTGGCTTTGTTCTTCAGCAAATTATTAATGATTCAAAACCTATACCCTCAAATAACTCTCAATAAGCATGTAAAATGCAGGCTTATAATAATATTGACTTTAATCATGGGAGCCTCTTTACCCAAGAATAACATCCTATTAATTCCACAAGAATGGTACCAGATGTTCTTCCCTTACTAGGTGTTAGAGCTAATGTTACATAGAGAACAATGTTTGCCAGTTTGGTTAGGGAATCCCATAATCATTATCTTTGAGTCTCATGTACCAAAAATTTATGTCTAGTCAACAGTATTATCTATCCTAATCTTTCCCAACCTGCCACTCTAATCTATATGTGTTTGATTGCATTAATGGAAGTTGTAATCCAATGCATCTGGAGGACACAGGACACGTTCATACTTTGCAAAAGTACTGCAGGCAATCACATTTTCCTAAAGTTGAAAGCAGTGACAAGGAGTCAGCTGTCTTGGATCTGGTCCTTCCCAGCAGGGAAAATAAACAAGACAAGAGATGGGCACGAATTGAAAAAAATGATGTTTTGATTTTTCATTTTTCATTGTGGGTCTGTTTCGGTTCATTTTTGTTTTTCGTGAATTTTTTGAAAAAAATTCATTTCATTTTTTGTTTTTTGTTTTTCATTTTTACCTGCTTTTTGCACTATTTTTAAAGCATTTCTGCGCGCGGATGTCCCCCAACGCCCAGACCAGAGGGAAAACACTAAAAAAAATGATAATGGCAGAGACACAGTATAGACTAGGTACACAGGGAGGCTGCAAAGGCAGCGGCAGGCATTGCCCAGTGCGTAAGGCAGCCGCAGAGTGACTGCACTCCAGGGCAGGGGAGGGTACTCACCGAGAGGTACGCACGCACGCAAAGAGGGAGGCTGCAAGAGAAATCTCTTCTTTCTTTCCCTTAGGAGCCAGGCTGCAGCCAATAGGAACACAGAGACACACACCTGCCTGGCTGGCCTAAAGTAACGAGTCGCAGAGACAGCAATCCCACCCTAACTCCCACCGCAGACTGCAAGGAGGACAGGGGCTGCCAAAGCTTTTTATGCCCTCTGTGGCTGCCACACCTACCCAGTCTGCAACCTGAGCATGCCATTGGTTGAAATTGTCCAAGAATTTACATGACCCCATCACATGACTTGCATCCATCATGTGGCTGGAATCCATTTTGTGTCATCCTTAAAGGGAAAAAGCAAAATACATCATGATGGGAGAAAGAGAAAAACAAATGTTTTAAGGACCCCAACCCCCCAGTAGGTATTATCAGACAGTATAAATAATTATCGCTGCATTTTTATGGATGTGCAGGGCATTTTAATACCCAAGAAATCAATATTAGGCATCTGGGAGCCATTTTGGGTCGATGTCCTCTAACTTCCCTTAAAGGAAAAAAAAATACAGCAATCTGAGAAAAGACATAAATGCATGTTTTAAGGACCCCCCCCCGGTAGGTACAGTATTATCAGGCAGAATAAATAATTATCGCTGGGTTTTTACGGATATTCAGGACATTTTTTAACATTTAAAAATAGCTCATTTCATTGTGTGTCGCCATTAACGAAAACGAAACGTAATGAACCTAATTTTCGTGGTTCTGTTCGGTTCGTTCCAATTTCATCACAATTTTCGTTATTCGTTTCATTACATAATGAAACAAATAACGAATAACAGAATGATTTTTTTTTTTTTGTGCCCATCTCTAAACAAGACTGAAAGAGTGAGATGACTGAGTGGAAATGACCATACCTTTCTGGGATTCACTATACGGAAGAAAGGGAATGTAAAGGTAGTATAAGGACACTGCATTTCATTAGGCTTAATGAAAAAATTCCTTTCAAGAGGAATCATATGATGAGCAACCAGCAATTCTAGAAAGAAAAGTGAAAGTGTTTTGAAAGTGCTGGGAAGAAATTAACCACAAAGGATAGATGGGATGCCATTAGAACTATTTCAAACCATGGAGACTGAATCTGTCAAAATCCTAACAAGAATATGCCAAAAATATGGGGAGGGGGTGAAAACAACTCAAGGACTGAAAATGTTCAATCTACATTCCAATCCCCAAGGATAGAGATGCCAAGGAGGGCAATAACTATAGGACCATTGCTCTAATTTCCAGTGCAAACAAAGTGATGGTCAAAATATTGCTAGAAAGGCCTTTTTATCTTATGCAGTGAAAAATGCTGATACTCAAGCTGGGTTCTGAAAAGGAAGATTACTCAAGATGGTTTAACACCATTAAAGAGGTCACAGGATTGCATTTACGAGAGCTGAGCAGTCCTGCTTGAGCAATGTTAGGTGTCCATGTTTGATTGTAGATGGTCATTGGTCAGCTATTCAGGGCATTTTCCATAATAATAACTGTGTACCATTATGCCAGTGTTTATCAGGGTTTTCTTGGTAGACAGTACTCAGAAATAGTTTACCATCCCTTTCTTCTGGGAGCATCCTGGGACTGTACAGTTTGCCCAATGCCAAAAGCTCTGGTTCGTCTAAGATGCACAATGAAGAACTGAACTCCCAACCTCTGGCTCCACTGAACTATCCAGCCAGTGGCTCACACCTTTACTTACTGATTTACAAAAGACAGCTGTGCAATGCACTTGTCACAAAGGACCTCCTACCTGGCAGTGGCTAGCCAAAGGGATCTGCTTTCATCACATGGGTGGAAAAATACCCAGCCTAGGTGCACAGCCCCATCCCTTGTCCCAAAGGATTCTGGAATTATAATTTCTGCCTGGTGTGACCAATGCTTAGAAGGGGTTAAAACCTTTGGGGGCAACATCTTCAAGAATCTCACTGACAGCATGGCCAGGGGCAGTGAGAAGCTGACAGTCTTAGACTAATAAATAACTTTCTGGATATTATAATGGGAAAGAACAAGCCAGGGGATTTCCTCCAATGCTAGGCAGGGATTATGCTGCTACAATAATCCTGGTTTCATATAGACACCAGATAACACCAGATATGCTGACAAGGGTCAATGGGATTTGGGGGCCATTGGGCTAGGAGAGGTGGTATTTTAAAACAGGATAGGAGAGGCTGTGTTTTAACAGTCTACACAGGTGTGGTTTAAATTTTACACAGAAAGTTTTTGAAAGGAATCCCTGCACTAATATTTGGGAGACATAAAATAAGCTTCCCTGAAGAGTGGAAAGCCATGCCAGTACACTTGGGCATTCCCGGGGCAATAGTGTGTTATGGAAGTAGCCCAGTTCTGGTCAAAAGTAGAGATGGGCACGAATCCAAAAAATGGTGATTCATTTCATTTCGTTGAGGAATTCGTTTTGTTTTGGTTTTGTTAATCTTGTGAAAAAATTCATTTCGTTGTTTCGTTATTCGTTTTTCATTTTTACCCGCTTTGCACTATCAAAGCATTTTCCCACGTGCAGCCGTCCCCCAACGCCCCAGACCAGACGGAAAACACTAAAAAAAAAAGCAAATTGATATAACTGAACAAACTGCATAGCTTAAAGTGAAAGTAACAATGCAGACAGCAATCCCACCCCAGCCTGACCGCTCCACTCCACCACACACTGCAAGGAGGGCTGGTGGGAGCAAGAGCTTTTATGCCCTCTGGAGCTGCCAGAACTTCTCACTGCAAACTGGGCATGCTATTGGTTGAAGTTGTCAAACAATTTACATGATCCCATCACATGGCTAGCCCATGTAACTGTGCTCAATGCATGATATAGTAAATTAAGGATAAATAAAAAATAAAAATAAATTCAAGGAAACTATGAATCAACTCAAAAAAAATACCAGAAAAATAAAATTAAATTAAAGCAATCTGAGAAAAGGCATAGATGCATGTTTTAAGCACCCCTCAACCCCCTGCATGTTTTTAATACCCAAGAAATATTAAGCATGTGGCTGGCATCCATTTTGTGTCATCCTTAAAGGGAAAATACATTGCAATCTAAGAAAAGACATAAATGAATGTTTTAAGGATCCCAAACCCCACTGGCAGGTATTATCAGGCAGAATAAATAATTTTTACTGGATTTTTATGGATGTCCAGGTGTTTTAATGCCCAAGAAATTAATATTAGGTATGTGCCAGCCATTTTGTGTGGATGCCCTAACTCCCCTTAAAGGAAAAAAATGCACCACGATGTGAGAAAATACATAAATGAACGTTTTAAGGACCCCAAATCCCACTGGCAGGTATTATCAGGCAGAATAAATAATTATCGCTGGGTTTTTTAAATGAATATTCAGGACATTTTTTAACATTTAAAACAGCTCATTTCATCATGCACCGCCATTAACGAAACGAAACATAATGAACCTAATTTTCTTGGTTTGGTTTGGTTTGTTCCTTTTTCAGCGCCAGGTACATTATTCATTTTGTTATGTAATGAAACGAATAACGAATAATGAAATGAAAAAAGTTCATTTCGTGCCCATCTCTAGTCAAAAGTAATCTAGTGTTTAAAAGTATTATCTATATTTCATTTATGTCCAAGTTTTTAAATTGTGTGATGCACTGATATGGATAAAGAAACAAGTGTTTGCGTTCTTATCGAAATCTCCATGGTTGTTCATCTGCAAGATACTTGACATTATAAGGTTGACTATCACATGGTTTTTAATACAGTGACCCCCACCTATCGCGGGAGTTAGGGACCCACCCGATCTGCGATCATTGAAAATCCATGATATGGTCGAGTGGGGGCACAATTTTAAATATTGTGCACCGCTTGCCAGCACCCTCAGGTGTTACGGGTAGGCAGCATACAATATTTAAAAAGGGCTCTCAGCAGCAGAGCAGAGCGCTCGGCTCCACAGCCAAAAGCCCCTTTGGGATCACGCACCAGTCACCCGCACCCCCAGGGAGGTGCAGGCAGACGGCAGACAATTTTGAAAGGGGGTTCTCAGCCACGGAGCTGAGCCCTTGGCTCTGCAGCCGAAAGCCGTTTTGGGATCATGCGCCAGTCACCCGCACCCTGAAGGGGTGCAATACCTCCAGAGGCAAGCCCTGGGCTCCAGCTGATTGGTGTTGGAGTGGGGAAGAAAAAACTTTTGTTTTCCCACCCCAGCACCAATCAGCTGGACCTCGGGACTTGGGGAAAGGGGAAAGGGGAGAAGGTTTTAAAAGCCCCCAAACCTTCCCCCTTCCCTCAAGCCCTTTCCGGTTACTGCGGTCCCACAAAAGTGCAGGGGACCACTGTAAACATGTTAAAATAAAAATTAAGAACATGTTGCAGAAAGTGCTTTTGTTGATTAAGAGGATTGATTTATTATATGAGTAGGGATTATGAGTTTGTATGTTCGCCTGTCCCCCCCCCGCCCCACCATCTTGCTTTAGTATTATTATCCTGAATCTTTTTTTAGCTTTTCTTTTTAACTTTGCCTTTGGCTGTTTGCTGTTCATTCTTTTTATGTTTATTTTGTGGAACCGATTATTATTTCTTTTGAATTGTGGTATATTACACTTGTTAACCGCCTTGAGTTCCCATTTGGGAAAATCTGGTGGTATATGAATAGAAAAATAGAAAAATAGAAAAATAAATAAATAAATAAATAAATAAGCATTGAGCTATTCTCTTTCATCTCATTTTCCTTGCCTTCCCACATTCCAAAAGGCCACTATTTTAGGCTCCTTTCCTTGTGTTGTGCATGCTTGCCTTCACAGACATAGTGTGTAAATGAGTTACATTCGCTTGTTCTCCATCTCAGCTACATTACAATTTTAGGCATATGGAGTCACATAGAGTCAGTCATGACTGTAACGACACAACACACACACACTTCCACTTCTGGTGACATTTAAGAACAGTGTCAGAAATGCGAACCAGGAAATATCCACATAAATTGGTATAATCTTTTATTTCTCTTCCTCCTGTTTTATATCCCTTTGTAAGTGACTGAATCAAAGTGCTGATATGAGAGCAAAAATGTAGGAATGATAGGGGGATGGGAACCCCCAAACAGCTGTGTGAGGACTAAACTTATTCGGTTGGGGGGGGCAAGGGTTGCTTGATAATGTGGCTGAACAAAAAGCAAAAACTGCATTTTGTGAGCTGAAAAATTCACTCCCTCTGCTTCCAGTTCTGAAAGTGTTCTTCTCTGGAAGCATTGTTTTCTTTGTGAATTTGCCAATTTACCCTGAGCCTGCATATAGCTGAAGGTAATTGGCTAACTGCTGATACCATCATCGTGTTCATTATGTGATATCTGATTGGGTGGGATCACTCGCAAATAACACAGAAGTAATGTTGCTGCCATCACCTTGCTAGGAAAAGTGTCCTTTCTTGATTTCTTCCAATTGATTGCAAACAAAAGACTTTTCCCTCTAATAAGTAGTTGCTACCCTTTATCATAAATGTTCTGCTAGGATATGAGATGTGATGAATGGTAGCTGGTATGTGTAAGACACATCTGTCATTAATGAAAGTGCTTGTTTACTCTGGCTCATTTTGGCCATACTCCTTTTCATCAAAAATCATGTTGTTGGCAGCAAGCTATTATAGCTCTTGTTGTACCGCTTTCTGCTTCTGTCCCAAGGAAACCACAAGGAGGCATTTGGCTCCAGAGATGTGTGACTATAATATGGTTGTTGTTTTTAATCTGTCACCACCAAAATCATTTTACTCTTGGATCTAAGCAGTTAGTCCATACAGATAGCTTTCAACATAAAAAATGTAAATTGTGAATGACTCTTTTCCATAAATTAAACAATTACCACAAGGTCTATTGTGCCACTTTGACAACCACTACAATACTTGGTTCTGAAGCTACTGATGAATAGATGTGTGATCTTCTTCGCATCTAAACAGAAGCAAAGAAGCCATTAATAGGATGAGGTAAAGGAAAACAATTTGTTCTCAGACTGGTGGTGGGTTTTTTTTTACTTCTAAAATATGTCTATATATCTTCCTTTCTGAGGTGTAGAAAACCCACTGGGAAATCAATGATCCTTCTGCAGAAGAAATGTACTGTTGTACTGTGTTGTCTTTGCAATACATTTTTAAAGTGCAACCTGAATTCCTGTCCCCTCTCCTCATTAGAGCTGTCAGCTGCCAGAGGAAGCAGGGAAGGGCAGGATGAGTTGCCCGCTGGACAGAGCACTGCTGGAGAACACCCCAGTGGCATGTGGTGAACAGTGAATGGACCAACGGGCAAGGGGGGTAGGGCTACAGGTCCATGTGGCATCTACGGTGCTGTGCATGTGGGCCTTTGTATAAATCCACACCATCAAAGTCAGTCCCATCTCTACAGTAGGCATTTGGGAGGAAGGGCAAGACAAAGTGTGACAGGTATAAAAATAAATGTGGCAAAACTATTAATGTTCCTGTAAGGCAGTTTGAGGATTTATCCGCTACCTACTGAACTTAAGGGGACCTGCTAAAGAACAACAGTTTGTGGATGTACCAAGCAGTAATAGTAACAACATTTGCAATATGTTCCCTATTATTAGGGATATCTAAATCATGAAATACTAGGCCTTCTTTTTTCTGTAAGTGAAATAGCTTTGCATTTAACTTTGTTTTGAAGAAACATGGTGCCTTCTCCCTCCTCATGGAGGAAGTAGAATAAAACAAAATACTGTAAGATGTATTTTGTTACACCAGATTTATCTAAAATGTAAAAACAGAGAAGCCTACTCATTATGTTCTGAAAGGCATTTAGTAAGATGAAAAAAGATAATAATTATGGAAAATGTGCAGGTTTACATCTAATTCCCTATATAATACAGGTTTCCAAAGTGTTCTTTCTTCTGGTTATCACCTTTTATAAGCCTCAAACAGCACAGGTATAACTTATTTACCTCAAGCTGCAATTCTGTGTGCATAAGCAAGAGAGAGTATTAAAGTTTATTCCAAATAAACATGTATGAGTGTTACAGTTAATGGGGTTCTTGCTTTACTTGAATCTTTGACCCTCTGTAGATGCTCTCCTTTACTTTAGCTTCTATGACTGTGAACATGAAGGGGCCTTTTCACTTAAGAAAGTATTGAGGAAGTACTTTGTATATTGGCAAAACTCTCTCCAAATCATAGTTGTCAAGTTTCTCCTGGCGCTGGGCGGGATGGGAGGAAAACAAAATTCAATACAAGCACGCATGCACCTGCACCTGTACCCGCACCACCCCTCCCACCACACGGCCAAGGGATGAGGAGGGCATGGTGCAGGATCCAGGAAGGAGAGGCGAGGAGAAAACAAACCCTACCTCCCAGCCTGCCTGCCTGCAGCCCAAACGCTCAGGCTGCCCGGATCCTGCAGCTTTACTGGGAGCATGCCTGAGCCATTCCTTCCTTTATATACCTCTGGCACCACAGGCTCCTTGGAGTGCAGCTTCCAGAGAGGATCACGGGAGTTGTAGTCTCCTTCTCTCTCTCCTGTCAGACTCCTAATTTTCTCCTGTCAGCAGCTGGAGGAAGCTCGCCTCTGCCTCCACCACCTGGGACATTTCCGGTAAAAGAAATGTTCCGGGAAGATGGCAGGACAAGGGCTAGAAAATGGGAATGTCCCACCCAAATCATGACACTTGACATGTTTGCTCCAAATGGACAGTAACTACACTAAGATCCCCACTCATGGTCCAAGCCCTCATATCACCTGAGGCAAAGGTGGTGCCATCACTTTCAAATTTCTTTGCTGCCATGTACCCCCACCCACCCACTGCTGCTTCCACCCAGTCTTCCTTCTTTATCTTCCAACTTGCTTTAATACCTTTACCAACCCTCTCAGCGAGCCACCTAAGTGCTCAGATGAGGCCCAGGCTATTTTGCACCAGGAGGCCCCCTGGGAGATGAAGCCTGGGACAAATGGTCCTGCATTTGGCCCCCTTGTAGATGCTACCAATGTGTAAGAGGAGACCATCCACAATCAATATATCTCTCTATAAAGTGCAGGCTCTGTGGGTAAAGATGAGTCAGTCACTCAGTCACTTGGAGTGGCTGACAATGCCAGCAAACGGGGGTGGCAGCCCTATGCTTTGGGTGATAGTGGAATACAACTGGGTGTGGGGGGAGACAAGGCAGGGCTGCTGCAGCTCCATAGGAAGTGTCCCAGCAGGTCTTTCACACTTCCTGGCACCCCAGTGCCTGAGGAGATAGCCTCAATCTGCCTATGAGTAGGGCCAGCTCAGTAAATGTTTTGGTTGCCTCACAGAAAATAGATGTTCTGTTCATTTCTATCATGTTTAAACATGTGTTTTCAAAGAGCAGTCGAGTGTGGAATCCCTACAATGTGTGGTGTAATGGACGGAGGGACAAATTAGAAGGACAGAGTTCAAATCTCTGCTCAGTCATGGAAACTCCCTGGGGGACTGTAATTTAATTCTCACTTACCTTGAAAACCTGTCAGGGTCACTATTATGCAGTTTTGACTTGGCATGCATAGGAGCAGCCTGTGACATTTTGTTGGCTGAGGTAACGGTGCAACTGGCACCCCAGACCCACCCACCTCAAGATGCACAGCACCTGAATTACAGCCATTAAATTTGGGAAAATGAGACACACACCCCCACAAAAAAAAAACCCAAACAGAAAAGCACCTCTTCCCTCACAGGTGAGAAAGATAAATTAATAATCTTGTTGTGCTTAGTCATGAAACTCAAAATCTTCATCGCAACAGATCCCAACACAGGAAGAAGGACATATGAACAGTGTGTAGCACATGAACACGCTGCACAGCATGCAGAGCTGAGTGCTTGCTGTCTAGGTTCAAAGCCTGCTTTAAAAGCTTTGACCGCTTTGTTTCAAGATCAGATATTTTTGTTGAAACAAATGTATTGAAACAAATGTATTGAAATAAATGTCATTCAAAATTAAAGCACACAACTTGCCTTACGGGCCTATTCTTCAAGTTATGAAAACTGTGAAGAGAAAAGATAGGATGAGAGAGAAAAAATTAAGACCGGTCCACATGACTTGTGTGCCAGGCCAAAATAGGGGAGAAGGGTGTTGTTGATCCTTATTTCAGCTGCCCGTAAGGTCGAGCAACAGTTTGATGGATTCACCATATCTCAGAGCATTAGCAACTGAGTAAATGCTGCTACTTTCAATTCCTTTTATACTAAATGGAAACTTGGACACATGGTGAAGCAATCGGATGTCTTCTTCATTATGCAGCCATCTGCAATTAGGATTGACTTGGTGAATACCTCAGCACTTTATGTCATGTGAACTGACCCTGAAAGCTGGGTCAACCAGTGAGCTTCTTCACCATACATTTGAAAGGATATTCTTTCTTTCTTTCTTTCTTTCTTTCTTTCTTTCTTTCTTTCTTTCTTTCTTTCTTTCTTTCTTTCTTCTAGGCTTCTTCAGACAGCATTATCTCAGGAAAAAAATATAAAAGGCTAGATGTGATCATTTTTACTAACATTCTGCAAAATGACAAAAAAAAAATCATTTTGTCCTTTGCAGATACCAAATCCATTTGTAAGCATAATAAGATTTGAAATAGGTTTAGGTGTTGGAAAAATCTGATTCTGCTGAGAAATGCAAGAATGATAGGAAGTCTCGTGTTCTCTTTTACGTGCATATTTTGAATGTGTATTAAGGATTGGCTCCAGTGCAGTACAATAAACATAATTCCTTGATTTATTTAAGAAAGGAAAGCCAACACATGACATTAATGCAAATAACAAAGGAACAGAGTACAAGAATTAAATCTTATAGATAGATAAATCATTATGAGTACTCATGACGTCTTGATGTTATTAGAAATCTTAGGACGGATTCCTTTAAAATTTCACATGGTCTTTAGAGGAGCCATAAGGATTTGATCCTCCCCCAATTACTGGGAAATGCATTAAAGGACAATAAAACATGAATGTACTTTTGCATCTTTTTTTCTCCTAGAAAATATAGAATTCATGTTGGAAGTGAAACTATGCTTATGTTTGCATTGACACCTATTTGCCTAATTATTGCTACATGCAGCTTGGAAATAAATTATTAGCAAACATATTTATTCGTCTCTTTCAAAAAAAGGACAAGAAAAAGAAAAAGGTGGCCATGACCAAGTGTACTCAAGTCATTACCAAAAGCACTGAGTTAATGAAACACTCTGGCATTGTCTATGTAGAGAAGTGATAGTACTGTAGTAATATGCTCACAGGTCAGAAACAACTTATTACGACCCTTATAGGAATTTCAACTTAAATGAAATACAAGTATTTAAGGAGTGGTTTCATTAGTCTCCAGTGATTTTAACCCAGGCGTCCAGAGGTCTATCCTATCATTCTATCCACAACACCACATGGGGTATCACTAAATGTTTATGTACCTGAGCATGGTAATGGAACACCTGCCCTGAGGTAACAAATAACTAGAAAATTACTGTAAAATAAATATTCTGATTAAAAATTTCAAAACACCTCAGTTTACGACTGTGGAGATTTTCCACTTCAAATCAATGTAATTTTACCGCTCACCTTCTTTGAATGATCTGCAGCACAGTCCTAAATAGACTCAAGTTCAACACCATGGCCACTGATCCCCCAGGGTTCTATTCTGTCTCTTATGTTATTTAATATTTATATGAAACCACTAGGGGAAATTATCCAGAGTTTGGGGGTTAAGTGTCATCAGCATGGCGATGATACCCAGTTCTACCTCTTGTCACCTCTGGATTCTAAGGAAGTTATTTCGACTTTAGATCAGTAATAAACTGTATGAGGAAGAACAAACTGAAACTAAACCCAGAAGACAGAGCTGCTTCTGGTCATTCTAAAGGGAGATGAAGGGAGAGGGATGCAGCCTGTACTGGATGAGATTACCTCCCAATTGAAAAAAGAGGTGCATAGTTTGGGGTGCTCCTGGACCCATCCTTGAGACTAGACACCCAGGTCACAGCTGTGACCAGGAGTGCATTAGCACAATTAAAACTAGTACACCAGTTACGCCCGTTTCTTGAGAAATCTGCTCTGGCCACTAGACATGGGCACGACCAGAAAAAAATGACGTTTCGAGTTTTTGTTTGTCGGAACAGGTCCGTTTCGGGTCGTTTCCATTTGTCGCGAAATTTTTCAAAAATTTGTCATTTCCATTTGTTGTTTGTCGTTTCCAACGCGATTTAGCGTGATTTGACTTCCCAGAGCATAGGGGCGTCCCGCAATCAGGGCCGGCGCTAGGTGTTTTTGCACCCTAGGCGGTGGGTGGGGCGGGGGCAGGCAGCGGGGGGGAGGTGCGGGTGGGCGGGGTGGCGGGGGGCCATGGGCAGGCGGCGACAGTGGCAGGGGGGAGGCGCGGGTGGGCGAGTGGGCGGGTGGTGGCCATGGGCAGGCGAGTGGGCGGGCGGCAGCGCGGACGGGCGGGCGAGTGGGCAGTTAGGATATCACAGACGTTCTGTTCTTGGCTTGAACCCCAAATGTGTGTTTGCAAGCAAATTGAAGTTGGGAAAATAGAAAATAAATGGTAGTATATAATATATTTTTAAAATAAATCCACACCTCCCACTCCCAGTCGAACCTCCCCCTTTATCCAATATCAGAAAAAAATCCTCAAAGTGCCAGAGAAGAAATAAAGAATAAACTGCTATTCCCTTCAGCAGACAAAGCTGCAGGGAATCAAAGAAATTATTTTCTAAATTCAATTCCCTCCCTGCCTGCCTAACTTAAATCCTAAAGCCTCCAGCCTCCCTCCTCGATCTCGATCGGATCACACCAGCACCAGCAGCCAGCCCTCCTCCCTCAACCACATCCATACACCCGACTGCGATTTCTGGAAGGTGCCTTGGCTTTTTATGCCCTCTGAAACATCCAGAAGTGTCAGTCAAAAACCTGGTGATGCCATTGGTGGAATGGTTCAAAAAAATTGCATGGTCCCATCCCATGCCCAGCCCAAGTGGGCAGGTCTAAAAAAATAAAAATAAAATAAAATAAAATAAAATCAATACAATGTTGTATTGCTATAAAAAACCCACTGCTGCTACTATAAAAATTCAGGCATTTAAAATAAATAAATTTCACATGTTTCTGTGGTGATTTGGTGTGTTTTTTGACCATGATTTCAAAATGATTTCAAAAGAAAAATTGCGGTCGCCATTTTGGATTCTCTCCCCCCCCCCACCACCGCATGGCATGCAGCGAGAGACAGACCACGAGGATGACCCTCCCCAGCCTGGTGCAAGCAGCCCAGGACAGGAGAAGAGGGGGGGAAGGCCGGGGACCCCCCAGAAACCAACCCCTCTGGTAGGTGGCAAAGCCTCAGGCAGGCATATTTTCGCCTGCCTTTTTGTCCAGGAGTCGGTTTTTTTAAAAAAAAACTTTTGAAAAATTGTTCTGTGCTTCACATCGCGCGATCACCGTGATGCCACAAATGGAAACGAAACCCGACCAAATTTTTCTTTTTTCGGTTTGAGTTCGAGTTCTGGTGGCTTAATTATCGTTACCATTTCCGTTACGTAACAGAAACGATAACCGAAAATGGAAACGACAATTTCGCCAAGTCGTGCCCATGTCTACTGGCCATGGTGACACATGCCCTAGTGACATCCCAGCTGGACTATTGTAATGCGCTCTATATGGGGCTACCAATGGAAAGTCTCAGAAAACTTCACTGGGTCCAGAACGCAACTGTCAAATTGCTGACTGGGGCAGGTTACAGAAATCACATTGCACCAATACTAAAGCAGCTCCACTGGCTGCCAATCAGCTATCCGGCACAATTCAAAGTGCTGACCTTAACCTAAAAAGCACAAAATGGCCTGGGTCCGAGCTACCTCAAAGATCGAATCTCACATTATGAACCAGGTCGGATGCTTAGGTCATCAGAAGAGGCCTATCTTTCCATCCCTTCACAGGTGTGTCTCATAAGAAGACATGAAAGGGCCTTTTCTGTTGCTCCTCCCAGACTTTGGAACTCCCTCCCACTGGAGGCCAGAACTTCCCGCTCTCTGCTGTCTTTCCAGAAGTAGGCAAAGACCTTCCTCTTCAGGCAAGATCTCCCTGAATGAGGGACTATTTACTATGTGACTTTTATATTGATTACTGTGCATGATTGCATTGACTGATTTCATAAGAACAACAGTGACGTCCATGTTAGTTTCCACCCCTCATAATGGATTTTTTTTTACTTTTTGTGTACTTTTTGTAGCTTTAATATTACATTTTAATGTTCTAAGATGGCTCTTCTAATTCCCTGTTATTATTTTGAATATGTCTTAAATATTCTGGGCTGTATGTTGTCCCTCATTATTTTAAGCCACCTTGGGTCCTTTTCCAAGGAGAAAGGTGGGGTAAAATATTCAAAATAAATAAATAAAATAAAGCCTCCATGCTGTCTACCATAAGTGCATCCTGCCACATCTGCTGGAAATTTGTCATAGCAGGCTTTTCATGGGGTGAGACACCAATGCTGTTTCATGCCTCAGGAACTGTGTTTAATTTCTGGTGGTGGTGGTGGTGGTGGTGTGTGTGTGTGGGAGGGTGACCTTTGGACATAAAAGAGCTGGGGAGGGGGGGCGTAGCAAAACTAGCAATCAAATCCCTAGGCACTGTTTCCCATATTTTGGGATGTTCTTGGAGTAAAAACCCCAGATGCCTTCACCACTAGCTATGCTGGCCAAGAACATATGGGAACCCTAGAGTGTGGGAGAGGTCTTTGATGTAACTATTTTAATAGTGGTGTAAGGAGTACAAAGAGGAGCATGTATTGCTCTCAAACCTCTGGCGGCTGCAAACCTCTGTTCTAGGTACTGGATAGGTATAACCCAAGGTATGTCAACAGGAAAGCTATTTTTCCTGACAAACGACCATGCTGTCTCCCCCAGCACACTTTCAGCACCATCGACTACAAGACATTACTCGAGTATGACAAATACACTTTTTCATAAATAAACCATTGTTTCGCTTTACAAATTATAAACTGGTCTTGAGATGGCTATAAATCTTGGCTTAAGGAAGGAGCAAGCTTTCACTCTCATGTAAACAATATACTTCCCCCCTCTTAAAAATGTACGACTGACTTTGAATTGACCCTGTGCTTTATACCTCAATGGAGATGCATGCAGAGATATTTATAATACATGTGGACGTCCCTATTACACCAGTGGGAGTTCTCTTCATCAGCAGATGAATAGCAGAAACATGGTTAGACTAAAACATGGCAGATATATGCAAGAGGCAGATGGAATCAGATTTATTCAGGTGTCTCTTTCGCCCTGTACGCTTCTCTGCACCTTCTCTTGGGTAATTAGTATGGCATTATTTCCTGTAATAATAAAATATTTTTAAATGTTCTGGTGGGTGTGGGCAGGGGAGGGGTGTGTGGGGTGGGTGTGGGTGTGTGGAGAACACATAATAAAGTACTGCTTGGATAAAAGAAGTTTAAATCACAAATATTATTTCCTATCTTCTATAAACACAATATATTTTCTTGGAAGCTTTCAAGAATGTCGGCTGTGCTCGAAACCCATAGGAAAGCAAGTAACAAGATTATTATTCATTATTATGATCACTGTAGAGAACTTTCTTACTTTCATTCCAGAAGAAACAAAACAGGGAGAAGAATCACAAATTCATTTTGAAGAGATTGCAAATGCGGAGTGGAAGGTGTGACAATAAAATGGGAAGCAAGGGGGAAAAAAATCCACTGTAGCTCCCACTGCCCAGAAAGGCTGGTAAATAGCAATGATATATTCAGATGTGTCAAAAGTATTACTTCAGGGGGTGGGCTAAATATTTAAAAAACTGCATTGAGTCCCCCTGCTTGCTTGTTTATTATTCATACTTTTGTCCCTTGGCCTTCCACTTGTTCATCCCCCTCAGGCTTGTATGTCAGTAGCTGAGGGTCAAAGTAGAAGATAATACACTGAGCATGTAAGCAATGCCTCTAACGGTTTTGTATTTAAATGTTTTTATTGTTTTATTGACATTTTAATGCTTTGTTTTAATTGTTCATTTCTATTGTAAGCCGCCCAGGGACCTTTGGGTAGTGGGTGGCATATAAATTATATACATAAATAAATCAATAAATAACACATGCCTCATCACTTAATACATTAGACACACTTTATTTTGTGATTGGTAATTAGGAGAGGGGTATTGTGGCTCAGCGGGCTAGAGCGCTGAAACTGTTGACTGAAAAATTGGCAGCTTAGCAGTTTGAATCCTGGGTGCCACACAGCAGAGCAAGCTTCCGCTGTTAACTCCAGCTCCTGCCAACCTAGCAGATTGAAAGGATGCAAATGCAATTAGATAAATAGATACCACCATAAAAAGAGGGACAGTAAACAGTGTTCCGTGCACAGAAATGCATTTGGTCATGCCAGCCACATGACCATGGACTTGTACAACACTGGCTCTTTGGCTTAGAAATGGAGATGAACGCTGCCCCTAGAGTCG
Source organism: Phrynocephalus forsythii (assembly GCA_029282475.1). Lineage (NCBI taxonomy): Eukaryota > Metazoa > Chordata > Lepidosauria > Squamata > Agamidae > Phrynocephalus > Phrynocephalus forsythii. The sequence goes on from JAPFRF010000004.1 coordinate 42,505,731, forward strand.
GACACGACTAGCACGCACGTGCAGAGGTAACCTTTTACCTTTACCTTTAATTAGAAGGGAAACCCAAATTGGATTGCTGAGGTCTGCGCCTCTGATGAAATCCTATCATGGGAGAAAATGATAATTTAACAGCAGGAAATGTTCATGCTCCTTAATGACTAGTTTGATGCTTGTTGTAGGAAGTCCCCACCATTTTAAGACACTATCCACTGTGGGTGGGGGAAACGTATTTCCCAAATCGTGTCTTCCTGACCAGTGTGACATCGCAAAGGCATCTCCCCATGGCATTACAAGGGTTTGCCCCCTCATCTCAGACTTTGGCCCTGAAATCTCAAGGACTGGGGCACTGTGGACCTGGCATCCCTATGAGTACCCTTCGGTTTTAGTGTGATGCTGGGGTTCTGATAGCCAGTGGATGATCCCAGGTACTGCTATCTACCAGCCCTTGCTTACACACTTCTGGTTTCTATAGTAGCATCAATGAGTCACCTGGTTCTTATCCCCAACTCTCACTTCCCCCCAAAACTGAGGACTATCACCATGAAAGAGACCTCTCCATAGTTGCTTCCCGCAGTTTTTGCAGTAGGGGCAAATGATGTGGCCCCTTCCTGCAAAAATGCCCTCCCCCCTCCACACACACACCAATGCCTTCTCTCAAGGCATCCCAGCCAGCCAGTTATTTCCATGGAAAGGAGTTACATAATCAGAGCTGTCCATCTGGTTCCTCCATAGATACTTTTACTTGCACAACATGCAGCTGAGCTCCCATGGTGCTCTCAAGAATGCTTGAGCCTGTGTAGGTGTAAATGTATTTGCATATATTTGTCTGTTTGTTAGCCTTATTCTACTCTTATTTGTCTCCTTGGCAGAGCTTTAAAAAGTTACTTTTTTGGACGGCAGCACCAACGTGGCTGGTAGTTATGTTATGTGGGAGATTCTGGGCATGGTAGCAGCTTTTCCAGGCTTTCTCATAAGGGCATGCATGCTTGTCTGCTTTTGCAATGACTTTGCTTTTAGAAAGCTAAATATTTTGGGCAATCCTGGCTGTCTAACTATCCCAGATCATTCTTTGTGCATGAATGTCAAAATGACCAGCAAAATACACTCCTTTTCAAAAAGCACCTATCATTCCGTACAATACTGAACATAACTAAGCCATAAACACACACACACACACACACACACACACACACACACACACACACACACACAGAAGAGAAAGAGAGAGAGAGAGACACACACACACACACACACACACACACACACACACACACACACACACACACACACACACACACACACACACACACCATAATAAAAGGACAAAAAAGCAGTAAGCAGAGGGAAAGTGACTAAATTAGTCTACTTAGGAGAAATTTTAAAAAATGAGCTGGTACCAGGACCCTTGCATCAAAAGGAAAATAGCCATAGGTATCTTTACCCCACATATAGAAATTTCAAAATTAAACTTTTTTGTGGTGCATAAGATTACATTTACAGGATGACAGTTTAAGAAACCATTAGAAGCATAATTTCTGGTTCCGGCTACATCATGGTGACACAACTTGTTAAGTGTTCCAGCATATCAAGTTGAATTCCACCAGATAAAGGGGTCCCAAAGGGGGTAAGTTTCCCTGGAGGAGAAATGAAGAAAAGACAGCACCTGCAAACACAAAGGTGGTGAACTTCGGTAGAAGCAACCTGTGAAGAGAAGGGGCTTGGCAGGAAAAAGGGAAAATTGAAAAAATAGATTTTTTTGCTTAGTGAATTTATTACATAAAAATGCTTTCTGTATTCTGATTGTCTAAGAGCCTTTTCACACGACCCCTAAACTCCGCGGCAAATGGCTCCCAGCTCCGGAGCTTAAAATTGTTTCTCCACCAGCTCCGGAGATTACAGAAAATTAAGTACGACCACGCCCACCTAAGCGCATCCCAGCGCACTTTTCAGGTACCTGCTCTCAGGGGGTGAAAAATCCCTGATGCAGATCTAACGTAGTGGGTGCCGGGCTCTCCTCGCTTCTGTTTGTTGTTTTACCCCCGCCCCTTTAAGAGATCTTAATGCTGCCGGGAACAGAGCGAGACCGGCAGAACGGAGGTAAGCCGGCATCCCTTTCTTTCTTTCTTTCTCCCTCCCCTCATGCAGCCAGCAGCCAGGAGTGCGGAGGGGGTGGGAACACAGGAACAGCAACAAACCCCCAAGATCTCTGGTCCGAATTTAAGTAGCCAGCGGATCTTAGGGGTCGTGTGAAAAGGCTCTAAGGCTACTAGTTAATTGGTATGATATGGGAAATGGAAATGTGAAGACAAATGTGATATATAAATAAATGTTAGATTTTTAAAAGAAATAGTGGCAGTTAGGTATAGATAAGAATGTGTGTGTGTATTGTGTCATTACAGTCATGACCGACTCTTCATGACCCCATGTCCATGGAGTTTTCTTGGCAGGAATACTGGAGTGGTTTTCCAGTTCCTACTACAGCAGCTGGTATTCCTTGGAGGTCTCCCATCCAAGTACTAACCAGGCCCAACCCTGCTTAGCTTCCAAAATCTGATGAGATCAGATGTGCTTAGGGCATCTAGGCAGCTATAGATAAGAATATCTATGCATAAAGTGAAACATATAGACCAGGAGGTAGTTCTTTTATAGTAGCCCATAAAGTATTAACTTTAATTAGAGATGATCGCTGAAATTAGGCACTCATTGAAAAAACAGGTAAATATACTGTGGATGATATATAGAATATATATAGTTAGTCAAATCTATCCTAAATTGCTTAGTATTGAAGAGCTAAACAGTGAGATTGAATAGATTGCTGAGATTAGATTGGCTATATTCTTTGTATCAAAAATAGATGTCAGTAAAGATGGATAGAATATGGATGGCATAGGAAGGAAATTAAGTATGAAAGTATGCTCATTAAGGGGCATGGGGACTCAGCGGACTAAGGCTCCAAAAACTGTTGGCTGCAAAGTCAGCAGCTCGGCGGTTCGAATCCCAGGTGCCATGCAGTGGAGCGAGCTCCTGCTGTTAACCCCAGCTCCTGCCAACTAGCAGTTCGAAAGCATGTAAATGCAAGTAGATAAATAGGTACCGCGGTAAAAAGTGTAGCCACAGACTTGTACAACCGCGGTAAAAAGTGTGGCCACAGACTTGTACAACACTGGCTCTTTCAGCTTGAATACAGAGATGAGCACTGCCCCTAGAGTCGGACACAACTAGCACACATGTGCAGGGGGAACCTTTACCTTTACCTCTTATGCTCATTTATGCTGGGAAAGGAGATATGAATTACATTGGTCTGAAATGTTGAGGGGGAAATTGTGATTGACTTTGTAACATGACAGGAGACAAGCAACATATTTGTTTTATTTTGTTTAAGGTAGAAAATAAATTACAATGTTTAAAAAAAGATATGAACCTCCTCTGAGGTTGTACTTCCTGAGTAAGATAGCGGCCAAAACACTATTGTCATATAATCCTGCTTCAGTCACACTAGCAAGCATTTTTGCCATTAATGTTGTATTAGTCAGATAGGTTCAGCTTGCAGGCATACTCTTTGAGAACTAGCTAGTTGTGAAGAGCTAGCACCTGTTAAATCAGTACATACAGTTTTTTCATAGTTCAGGGATTTTCCACACAGGGCCATAACCTGAGCCTTTGCTCACTGTCTCCAGAATACTTCTTGTTTACAGTAGTTGGTCAAACAGAATGGATCAGAAGATAGAGCCTTCTTGTGGGATTTGTGGAAGAAAGAGTAAACATATACTTAGCCCCCACTTCCTTTCGGCCTGATTATAAGTGTTTCAGTCCATGAGATTAGGAGAGCAACATTTTTCTAAAACATGTTTGAAAACATTAAATGAAATCAAGCAAATGCCCATTGCATTGAGTAGTAAATGACTAAAATCATATAGCTCAGTTCCAACAACTAGATCCAATCTCCACAGTAAAACCACTGCCAAGATCATCTTGTCAAGGGAAAGGTCAGTTCCTGACATGCACATTTACTTATCAAAGATTTTGGGGTAGGCCAACTTAGAAATGCTATTGTCAAGATCCTGATAGTTTCTTGAATGCAGGAGGCCTGCCAAAAGCAGCTGTTAACTTATGCAGAGATACTGATTCTAATTAAGTAATCACAGAGGTTGCCTTTGAATTTATGAGACCATAATCTGTTCCCCTGTGCTCAATAAATACCATTGCTACAGTCTGTGGTGTTAATTTCACACTACACTGCGAGCTTGAAGTTGTTGCCAAATATAATCATAAGTCACAGGCAATTTGGATTATTACCGTCAAGTACAGTGCATTGAGAGTTGCAGTGGCTTATAATCACTTCTTAAACTCATTAAGTGAGGTTTTGAAAAGTATAACTCTCCTGTCTGTGATAATGCATTGTGATGTGTTGGCCTGCGATTGAACTGCAGAGATGGAACAATAACCATGCTCACTTTGAGAACGAATACACAACAAACTTTGTTTGTCGATGGGTTTGCTCTCGGGATAATGAGCTTGACACAGACTCATATGGTTTTTGAGTTCTGTCAGCTGTTTTCCTCATCAGCTTTTTGAAGGCAAATGTTGAGATTCCAGTGGTGCCCATCATCGATTTCTAGCAGAGTGTAGTGACTAAAATACTGGGCCAGGATTCTTCAGATCCATCTATCCATTCAGGCATGAAATTCACCAAGTGACCTCTGCTGGGCTAGTCACTTTCTCCTAAATCTGTTGTAACCTGCTTTACAGGGTTGTTGTGAGGGTCAGATGAAGAGCGAGGAGATCCATGTACACCTCATCGAGTTTATTGGAAGAATGATGGGGAACAAATCTGCTTAATTTAAATATGAAAGTAAGTATTTGATATTTAAAGATTTGTTCTTTCTTCAGTATTGAACACAGGGTTTGTGAAGGTAACTAACAACATTATCAGGTTTCCAAAGCCAGCAGTGCCAGCTCTAACCAAATCTCTTTTGTTATGAAGTAAATGCCTCCATGACAAAGAACAAGATTCTTTTTTTCATTATCTAAAAGTAATGCAGTATTGAAAAGATGTATTAAAATTAAAGAAATTTGAAGGAGAGGAGGAAGTGGAATCATTTCCACATCACGCTCAGAGACCATTTGGTAGTGGGATGGCTAATTTTTTGTAAATAAATAAATAAATAAATAAATAAATAAATAAATAAATAAATAAATAAAGGGAAATGAAGTAACTAATGCCACCAGCACTCCCAACTCTTGGTTTGTCCTATTTGTCCTTCAAGGACTTGGAATCCCACCGAACACTGTTTGAATAATTCCGCCCTGATTAGCTAGTTTCTTCATGCCGGGTATCCATCTAACGTGGAGCCTCAGTTTATTTGCTCTCTTGTAATCCCAAATTGCCTCCAGCCACATGTACTAAAGTACTGGGAGCAAAGAGAAGGCAGAGTTGACTGCCAGCTGCCCATCAATTAGATGTTAGCCTTGCATTTTGGATGCTGCATCCCAATGCCTTCTTGCAGAATCTACACTGCAGGGGTTACAAAATATGCCCCTTGCCCATCTTTTGTATGGGCTCCTCTCCACCTGCCCACTGAAGTATTGCCAGAAGCAGCATTCAGGGAGCCACGACACTTTGGTTTTTCATGTTTGTCACACCCAAAACAGAAATCTACAGATACAGGGCTTGTTTGAGACCCCAAAATCATTTTTACAAAACTGGAAGTGGATTTTCACTGCTTGTTTTCAGTTTTTGAGAATGATGCAGATCTCCAAAGGGAAAATTGGTCATAAAAAGGGCAAAAGAAAGAAAGAAGTGGGGTTTCCATTTGTTTCAGTCTCCAGGATTCCCTCTATCATTAGGAAGAGCGGGCCAGTATATTTATTTATTTTATTTATTTATTTGACTTCTATACCACCCATCTAGATCTAGGGCTTCTCTGGGTGGTTTACAACATATGAAAACATAACAATTAAACAAAGGAATACATTTTAAAAACCAAACTACAAGGTACATAATAAATTTTTGAGTTAGATAAAATGTTTGTTAATTATTTATTAATTTCCATTATTTATTTATGTTAGTTCTTTAATTTGTTAAATTTCTACTGTCAGAAGGAGACAGAAGGGCACCTGTAAGATTTTTGTATGCCAAAATAACTTTAGATGGGGTGGGTATACCATTTATGTTCCTCTTTGAACAGAAAATATCTTGGGCTGGCACTGAATTCCAGTCTGCATTAAAATTATATTCTTTACTTGAAAACTTGGCATCTCAAGCTTGAGTTTCAAGGACAATTGTCTTCTTAAAATAATTCGGTAACATGAGGTTGAACAATAGCCTATCAATAGACACTCTATCCTCTATTATTGAGTTAGAGGCTGCTAAGTTGCAAAGAACAGCTTTGATGTAGATCTCGTTACAGATATGGAAACAGTTTAAATGACCCCATCAAGATGTCATCTTTATAAGGCAGACTACACTCAGCAGGTAAATGACAACTGACATCCCTCAAGAAGAACAGTCAATATTTGCATCTCTGAACAAAACCCACACCATAGCTAGATGACAAAAAGTGCTAATTCCAGCTTGTGAACCTCTGTTTGCCTGGCTTAACAGCACTTCAGGACATTGTCCTGCAGATTCTCCATTGCCCTTTTTATTAGAACATGAAAGGGCTTTATCAGAGGATTATTGTCTAATTGTTGGGAACTAGCTTCCTACAACATTCCTTCTTTCTTTCTTTTTCTGACTTGGTTTAATAATACATCCGCTACAACAGTGCTTAGCATGATGGGTTTCTCTAAGTACATCAGGAGGGATAAGTACATCAGATTCATGTCCATTCTTTAACATAGCCATCACATTGTTTGACATAATTATTAGTTCTATTATCTACTTGATTCCCTCTAGCATTTATTGTTATTAGAGATGGGCACGAAACGAACAATTTTTTGTTTCTGTTTCCATTTTTTTGTTTCGTTACATAACGAAACGACAAACGAATTTTGTCTCTGAAATGAAACAAAATGAACAGAAACACCGGGAATTTTGTAGTGCATTTTGTTTCCGTTACTGCAATATGAGTGAATTGCTTAAAATCCTTTAAAAATCACAAAAAATGAAATAAATGGTAATGAAATGGTAACAAAACGAATGAAAATGAAAATGATTTTTTTCAAAAATTCGCAAAAAACGGAAACGAACTGAAATGGACCCTCCAAACAACAAACGACAAATGAAATGCAATTTTTTTGATTCGTGCCTGTCTCTAATTGTTATGCCTTTTTTGTCCATCCAATGTCTGATGAAAAGAGGGATTGGTTCTCTCTGATAGATCTTTGGTTGTCACAAATAAAAGCTGGCCAAGTGATTATCCTGGGGGTCGTTTTTCCCCAGTTGTTCTCTACCATTTCACAACACAAGACCACCTTTTGGTGGCTTGTGCTCCTCTGTGGTGGGAGGCAGGGTGAATCGTTCAAACTTTTTGTATGCTTGTGGACAACATTTTGGTCCTTTGCTGAAGAGCTAGTTGCTATCAATATGTTTCAGCATGTATCACAAACACAGGATAATGACAAAAGGACTGTGTTATATGTTACCTTTAACGGTAAAATATTCATTTCAATGTGAGATTTGGTGGACCCTAGTGCACTGAAGAAGTAGACCTGGAGCTCTGATAAAGATAAGTCATAAGGTAAAAAGATAAAAACTCATAACATCTGGCTGTTGGGGGGACAGTGATGTTAAGCTTCTTCACTATTTTCAAAACGGTGTGTGCAGGCACACTGTGCAACTTGAATAACAGACAACAGGTGGAGCTGAGTGTCATTCTGTTTCAAGAATAGTGAAGATCTGTTCAGCATTAGGAGCCAGGCTCATTAGAATGCTGGTACCCTCCAGCTGGACAAATAATCACATGAGTCCAATAGGAAAAACAGGAGTCCTCAATTCAGAAAGATCAAGGGCCAGGAAGGTTCTGAAAACGGTTTCAGGTATCACGGAGGAAACACAACCAATGTAAAGAGCAATGCTAGCAGACCACCACCGCCACCAAAGTTGAGACAGCTGGAATGTCTGCTGCATAGAATACCAAGAGTTCCGGGAGATTTGTTATATAGTCCTAAGAGCCATATGGTAAATTATCAACACCAAACTGGGCATAGAAGCGACTGAGACCAGAAAGGTTCAGCAGTGGCCTACATGCATCTGTAGTGCTGAGATAAGAGGAGCTGGATTCCCCCCTTTTCAGTAATCACAAAAAGCTCTGAACCCCCTCTACCTATTTTGGCCAGCTAACTTAAATCTCTTAAGCATTGCACATACCGAAGGAGTTCTTGTGTGATGACAGCTGCAGCCAAAGCAGCAAACTTAGTCCTTTTATTCAGCATTTGCCTTCATAATGCTGGTACTGCTGTTGAGGATACAAGCAACAAATCTTTCTGAGTAAATTCCAAGTGAAATTTATAATAACTCAGAGAAATAACGATAACTTGACATCTTTACAACAGTGCTCAGGAATTTGTGAATCCCCTGCTCCAAAATGTAAGTTTTACAGGTTTAAAAGACAACTGTTGGATTTAACAGCCGTTCTTTACTTTAAAGACACACGCAAATAATCCACATGCTGTTCTTATATACCTTTCCACCTATCAGATCTGAATACTTTTCCAGCTTGTAAAAATATTCCTGTCAAATCTACTGTCATTATGTATTCTGTATAGGTGTACAAATTTTCTGTATCCCATTTTTCTGTATTCCTTTATCTACTTTATACAATTGCCTTCACATTTTTTCATGCATGCATTTATAGAATTTGAGTCATTGTAAGACCCAGAATATACAAAACAAGCCACAAAAATGCACTCAGATGTGAAAATAAATAATGACAAACATAACAATGTTATTCAGACATAAAAATATGATCAGAAAACCTCAAATGAAAAAATGAAAAATGATCAAAATATAATAATAGATTGGGAATTAATAATGTGGCAACAGTGGACACATTGTGTTTTATTAGCACTAGCAGGTATTATAATGAATATGACATTTTACATCCCTTTCTCCTATCAGTGTTCCATAGTGCCTATTGCAGCATATCTTTCTTTAGTAATAAACAAGAAGAACATTAACAGATGAAACACAGTTTAAAGTTTTGCTAAATACTCTAAACTTCAGGGTGTGGCTTCAAGCATTATTTTAAAGTGGGTAGGGATGCAATACAAGTGTGTGCTATGGCTGTCACCTATTAATGTCTGGAATGGACAAAGATGAATATTGTATGATCCACAGCATTATACAAGTATGCCCTGTCTCTACATGGAGACAACCAGGAGAGATATATCCTCCGGATGTTCCAAACAAACAGCTGAAAAAGTACACCTACCTTCCCTCTGTTTAATTAGGATTATATCCCCTGCTGTTCTCCATCTTAATTTACAGCTCAGAAAAGTGACAGGAGCCACAGAAATGATGCTAGAATAATTTCTTCATGGTATTGGACAAAAACAGGCAGAGGAATTGCCCAGTGTTGTTTTGAAAATAACCATGACGACATATCTCTACGAAGGTTATTGGGAAGGGTACCAGAAACTATTCTAGAAGTGTCAATTCTTCTTTGTAGATTTCTGAATGGTCTGAGCAACAACCTACCTATAATTATGGCTACTTCTATCCCAATTAGAAGCATTTCCTTTCCTTGTTCCTCTTCACTGCATCCCTTTGAGGGTCAACTCCCATGATGAGCAAAAGGTCCCTCAAGAGAGACACTTTTATCTTTAGCCCCTGGTGGCCTCACTCTTCCTACGGAGCAGGCTGAAGAACTCATTTGGCACGGGCCGGAACGTTCCACTAGGTATGCTGCCAGAAGACCACATGGGTCAGTGAACTCGAGAGATGCAGTGCCAATAAATGAGAAGAGCTTGAAACTCAACAATATGGAACACCATTTAAACAGCAATGGTAAAAATTAAAAAAAGATATATATACACCCTTGGCCCATCAAATAAAGTGCACATTATATGTGACAGGGAGATACTTAGCAGTGAAGACCAAAAAAATTTTTTTCTCTCTCCTGTCTGCTGGGTTCACTGTAGGAAACAAAACTTTCATATAAGTTTCTGCATGTCTGAAGAAGTGGACATTAAAATATGAAAGTTAGTCTTTAAGGTGCCACATGTTTTTTTGTCTTTTGTCTTTTGTTTTGTTTTTCTTTGATTTTTGCATGAAATATAAGAACACATTAAGCTTCTTAGGTTTAACGATGCAGTTGTCAACTCCCTATTTAAAGGACTGATGTTTTTACATTTAAATGGCTGTGTTCTTTGAGTCCAAGGGCCACTTTACCCTCACAAGTTTCTGGATAGCATGAACTCCCCCCTCCCCGCTTTAAAGCGTGTATTGGAAGTATCTGGATGAGTAGTTCTGGATTTAATTTTTGTCATCGGGACAAACAAGGTGCATTTGTAGGGCCTTGTTTTGGTCCAGATTTGTTATCCCAGAAGCCCACAGAAACAGAAAAAGACCTTGGGGCTCAGGGTGGCACTACAGGGAGCTTTGAGGAGCTTTGAGGGCTGCGAGCGGCCCAACTTTTATGTCTTTTGTCATAGATTGTTGGAATTGTGGCGTTATCAATTAAAGAAAAGCAATAATGAACGTTATGAATTGTTCACTTCCACTCATCTACGTTCTCATAGCTAAGGAATCCAGACAGAAAACTTAGCCAGAGCTTTATTAAAAATGTTTAGATAATCAAGAAGTAGACTTGAATAATAATTATGAAATTCACTTACTACTATTTGTTATTTCTCACAAAGACAGCTTGGGAAAGTTACTTTTTTAGAATTCAGCTCTCAATATCTCCCAGGAAGCATTCTGGGAGTCATAAAAGTAACCTTCAATGTTCTGTTCCAGGCTTTTTAAATACATCAGCTTATGGCTGACATAAACACAAGTGAGCACTTGAAATTCATTTATAAAATGTAGGAAATCATGTAGGAATCCATTCTATGATTCATTACCCAGACTTGGTGACTGCCTGGAAGCTAAGTTGTGCTTGTATGATTTTGCAGCAAATACACCAAGACTAGCAAGTGATGTAGCTAGTGTTCCATCTGGAGTGTCTCAACAAGTCAGTTAAGGGACAGGGTGGTTCCAACGACTGAAGAGAGAAAATACAGCTTGACTGCAAAAGAACAGTTTGTTAAGGAAGGATCATTAACTTCTTAAAGTAAGAATCTCCAGCTCACCCCCTATTTAGGAAACCAAACCAAAACCTGGCTGTTCTAGGTGCCACCGACTATGTTTTCCTTCACGGGCTCTCTGGGAAACTCATTATTATTAGCTGCAATCACATGCTAGCAGCACACGGTGTGTAGTTATCTGACACCATTGACAGCTTTGCAGACTGTAAACTATCCTGCCTTGGTTTGGGGATGGGTCATTGGAATGAAGCAATGGCTTCTGTTTGTATACTGCTTTTGCAAATATAAATCTGTCTCATCCAACACCTTGAACAAGAATGGGTATTGAAGACTGTGATAATTACCTGGTGAAGGCTCCCTCTCTATAGCCACTCAGCCATTCTACCCTTCTAATCCTGGGAAGCTCAAAAGCACCATAAGGGTTACAACATGTGCCATCCTTGCAAGATAGCTGCCACCACATCCACAAAAACACTAAAAGCTTTCCAGTAACTAGACTAAGCAAGGCCACAATTTGTTCCCACAGTTCTGCAAGTCAAAATTCAAACAATTGCTTGAAGAGACTTTTTAAAATATTTTATTAATAGAAACACAGAAGGGATTGGGAGTCAAAAGACAAAAAGGGTCCAGAGAATTACAAGAAGGTTTCAGTACTATTTGGAGCAAAATATAGAGATAGATTAAGGAAGTTCGATACTTTACAACAAACAATAACAAAGACTAAATACATATATCAACCTGATAATCACACCTTCGTGGGTGTCAACATAGTGCTTCGGCATGCATGGAATGCTTTCTCCTCAAGATTGCAGACATCTTTCCAGATCCCACTAATGCATTTAAAAGACCTATCCCACCCCGTTGTAATCACCTTTCTTATAACTGTAACTTGCTGGAGAAGACATTTAATGACAAAAGGTGAGATAGAAGTTTCTGTTCCTTCAGTATTGCTTTGATGTCATCTTTAGCAGAAAATCAGTGGAAGGTTTCGTATCCTCTTTTGCTGTTCACTGATACTAACCTTTACCTTCTCAACAAATTTCCCTCACACTCATAATGAAATCTCAACATTTCTAGATTCCATATTCCATGTTTCCCTAATTTTTAGTTTCTTCACAAGGACTAGATAGAAATTATACTGTTCAATATAGAATAGTTTAGAGTGAGCTTTTCCTACAGATATCTCACCACCATCTTTTTTTAGGCATAATAGAACTTTTGTTTTTTGTACAGTACTCTCCATGTGATTTTATGACCTACTATGCAGATATGATTAGTTAATATGCAATGGTTAAGGTAAACAACACAGTTTACCTGCTCTTTGATTAATATGATCCACATTCCCTGCCATTCATAATTTCAAATGTCTACATGGAGGTATTGTGAATTTAGGGATGGGCACGAAACGAAAATATTATGTTTTGTTTCCTTCCCCCCACATTTTTTTGTTTTGTTTCATACAAATTTTTCAAAAAAAATTGTAGAAAATGAACCACTAATGAAGTGGCCCGTGGGGGGTGGGGGGCTGGAAAGTGGTGGAGGGACACAAAGTTTTTTTTAAAAGCCCCAGGCTTTTTTAAAAAACCTTTTCCCTCCCCCCCAAGCCTTGTCTGCCAGGTGATTGGTGCTGGTGGGGGGGATGTTTTTCTCCCCCACCCCTGAGCTGATCATCTGGCAGGTGGCCTGGGGGAAGGAAAAAGGTTTTTTTTAAAAGCCCGGAGCTTTATTTAAAAAAAACCTTTTCCTCCCCCAAGCAGCTTAAAGATGGAACAAAATGATTCATTTCAACAAAAGCCCACCATTTTGTTTCATCTGTAAAGAAATGCTGCTTCCTCGTGTCATTTCATTTCGTTACCTAACGACACAACAAAACAGCATTTCATTTTTCATTTTGTGCCCATCCCTATGTGAATTCCTTCACAGGAGATATATCACATACATCTGAAACTGGAAATGAGCATTATGTATATAATGCTTGTATGTGTGTACTTTATATGTATATGAAATTATTTCCCTGCAAATATTTAACAGGCAGTAGTGGAAAGGGTAGATAGATTTCCGGAGAAAGTGGCTGCTTTATTGTGACAAGGCTGCCCAACAAGATAATAAAGTATGACAAGTTATAATTTTTTTAAAAAAAATTCTTTTAATAGCATTTGTGAAGCAGTATCAGCTTACAATAACAGAAGATGGAACTTCCAATGGGATTTTATATGATTGCACTGTTGCTTTTAAAGTTTAATTATTCTTTTTTAAAATAATAGCTAATAAATATTAAAATGACCAGTAGGGTAATAATATTTTACCTCTTACCTTTTATCTCAGCCTTGCTTATCTCTGTTCTTAATGCTTATTCTTTTCTGCACCCAATTCCTTTTTTTATTTTTATTTTTTGCTTTTGCTAATCCACTTTGGTTTTATTTGTGGCTGTTTCCTTTATCTCCAGTGCTTCTCTCCCTCCTGTTGTTCTGCATTCCCACCACCGCCATCACTTTTGTGGTTGCATTGCTCGTCTTTCATTTTTACTTCTGTTCAGAGCCTTTTCATACGCTTGTACTTTAATTCTTCAAAAGAACCCAAGTAACAAAAGCGGGTGGTGGCGAGGAGGTGAGGAGATTATAACCCCTAGTTTGGCTTCACTGTTTCTAATTATTTCTGACTTTAATTAAGATTATTTCCACAGTTACTTGAAAGCAGTTTGCAAAGCGCCTGCAAGGTTGACAGAGCAGGCTGACTAACAACAACAAGAACCACAATTATGTTCAGTGGGTGATCTAAAATGAGAGACAAATATTTCTTTTTCTTGAGAGCTGACAGTGATATCATAGCAATTTCACCATGCGGTCCATTGACTTATCTGAGAAACTGTTTGGCCAACGATGGTCAGCCTCGACATGAGCCCAAGTGGGGCAATCACCTCAAGTGGCAGGAGTGATGCAGAGTAAAGCTGCCACCGCTTACTCACTGGTGCCTAGTCCTTTGTCATGCATGTCTTCTGCTGCCATGTGGAAAATTTTATGGGAGCGAGGGAGGGAAGGAAGGCAAAGAAGAAGAAGAAGAAGAAGAAGAAGAAGAAGAAGAAGAAGAAGAAGAAGAAGAAGAAGAAGAAGAGGAGGAGGAGGAGGAGGAGGAGGATGGTGAATGTGGCAGAAGCAATGGCAGTAATGGTAGGTTTTGAATTAAATATGGCTGCCTCATTGCTTTCAGAGCATTCTGTCCTCAAGACCTGTATGAACTTTTCTCCAGCTCATTTCCTCCTGCAAGCCTCCCCCGTCCCCTCACCATAAACCAGTGATAGCCATGTTGGCACCCAATGCCAAACACTGCACGGAGGATGCAGCTTTAAAGGTTGTATACTACATTAGGACCCCAGTATCTGCTGGGGATTGGTTCCAGGCCTTCCAGTGGGTAACGAAAACCATGGAAAAGAGAAAATGCCACAAAAAAACAAAACTGCTATTTTGTGATAGCATCTTGCTTTACAGCTGCTGAATGATTTATTTAATTTATTCCTCTGCCAACTATGGATAACTGAATCAGTGGCTAATGAATCAGTGCATATGGAGGTCCTACTGTAATTAACCACCTCCATGCACCTAGATTTCCCACCTCTGGCTCAGAAGACAAAGTGGTGATTATGGCCTCACAACAAAGCTAACAGTAATTAAAACATTGTTGTCACATGTACCACAAACCTTTGGCCAATAAAATGAACAACCACATGGAATACAAATGCAAGAGTACCTTTATAGACCACTAAAACCATCATCATATGATATGTGAACTTGGGTGGACCAGGACCTCTTCCTCAGGCTTGTACCAGTGTGAAGAACATAAAAGTCCAGAAGTTCATGTTGGGTTGGATTTTGCCAGGAAAGTTAATCTTTAAGAATGACTGAAAGAATTGGCAGAGGATTGGTTGGCCTTTTAGAAGTATGAAGATGGGAAGTGTAAGAATCCAGAGTTTTCTCTAGGATACTCAGCAAACTTTAGTCTGTGAGGATTGAATGGGGATATTCTATGATGACTATTATGAAGTCTATGTGAGGATCTTCCATGATGAGACACATGGCATGGAACATCAATACCATGTCCCTCATCTTCAGATTCAGGTAAGTCATTTATACCAAGGATACAGGGTAACCATTTGTTGCTGAGCCAAACTTTTAAAAAGTATTTTCACTGAAGCTAAGCTTCAATTAATATGCTAAAGAGAGTTTTCAGCCTTGGTTCCTTGTAAGATAAAAGAATCTAGTCATGTTTCTTAATTCAAAAGCATCAATAATGTAATGGAAAGACAGCATTTTGTCTAGGGTTTTTTTTTCAACTGTTCAAACAATGTGAAAATTGACATGTGGTAATTAGTTTGAAATAGTTTTTCCTCAGAATAGTATGTGATTATCTGAGGTTTTTCTTATGGCCACTATAGATGGTTAAATTGTTTCATTTGAATTGAAAGAAGCTTTCCTAGCACAAGATTTCTTTGTGTTTAACTAGGTTTTATTGGTCTAGCTAGCCACTGCAATTTCTCCTGGTACAACCTGTTGAGATAGAAAAATGTGTTTCAGTCCAAGCAGGTACATCGCTTTGAAGATGAGGGAATTTCCAGAGATGTGTTTTTCAACTGGAAGGTTAAAGAGATCACTTGCTGACCACCATGAAAATGTATAATTTAATTCAGATTGGACCAAGACTAGGTTCCTCGGAGAATATTATGGTATTTGTTTTTTGTTTTTTTGTTTTAAAACAAACTTTCTTATTATAAATATATAACACAGCCTTTTTCAAGAAAAGAAGGAAGTGTAAGCTATTGTTTCAGGGCATGTAAATTCAATGAGGTGTGTGTGAGAGAGGGGGGAGGAAGAAGAGAGGGAGATCAGTAGTACATTATAACATGCACAACTGTCCTGGAAAATGCTATGAACTGAGAAAAAAGTGTGCTGCTTATATACTGTCCCATTGTATTTAAAGTAATCTCTGGGTGGTTTACAAGTTAATTATGCAGGCTACACATTGCCCCCCTCCTCCACAGATTGGTGAGTGAGGGCTGAGTGAACTTTGAATTGGCTACCTGGGATTGAACCCCAGGTCATGAGCAGAGGTTTGGCTGCAGTACAGCAGTGTAACTGCTGTACCACAAGGAACCATTTACCTGTCATAATCCCAGTATCAGAAAACTAACTACTAAATGCTAAAAGCTTCAGTCCAGGATTTTATCACGCATACAGAAAGTCCTTTGCAAAGCAGACAAAATAAAGCAGGAGTGAGCAATGTCTGGTAATCCAAGGACTACTTAACTCCCCACAGTCCCTGCCAGCATAACAGTGAAGAAAGCTGAGAACTGAGGCTGACCAACAGGTGGGAGGAATGTACTTTTCTCACCCCAACATAGGAGAACCCAGGGCATCAATTATTGGAAGAGCGACAGTCAAACAATACCAGGTGTAAAAACAAGTGATGTTATTCTGGTCTAAGGACTTCAGGAAGGGTGTTGTGAAAATGTTTTATTGTATGCTTTAAAAGAGATTAATGAGAGAAAGCAGCTGGTGCTGAGGAGAAAGGAGAGCACTGGTACAGGATCAGATAGGAAGAATCTAGAGAGGGATATTTTTCATTGAAAATGTAAACTAAGATTTAACCAGAGCCATATTGGCTAGTAGACTGATTTGTATTATGTGCCAGAAACAAGCACGCTGGTGGTGTTGGAGCTTGAGTTTTGATAGCTTCATCCTCACCTCACATGGAAGTCAGGCAAAGATTTGCATGTTCACGGTTAAGGCCTGGAGCGTGATTTGTATGTGCATCCTGCTTGAGGTGTAATCATAGTCATATGACCAGAAGCTCTTTATGCTGAGTGCCCTTAGAAATGCTGCCTCAGACTAGGAACACACGAAAAGGTTTGTTTTATAAGCAGGTGGTGTTCAGGCATCAGGAACTGGGTTTACATGTAGCTTCTCTTGCTTTCTTTCATCAAACAACAAGCAATAATCTGGAAGTTGAGTCATGGCAACTGGACTTCTTTTTCTTGAGAGACTGAAACGTTTTGCTACTCATCCAAACAGGTTTGTCAGACTGACAAAGCTATTTGGATGAGCAGCAAAATATTTCAATTTCTCAAGAAAAAGAAGTCCAGTTGCCATGACTCAACTTCCAGATAAACTCACCTGGATGACTGAGAATCTTCACAGAAATAAATAACAAAGTAGGAGTGGAAAGGAAAATATCTTCCTAGTTTGAAAGAACTCCCACCCCCAAAGAAGATACCAACATACCCCCAAAAAGAGGCTTGGGTGCAAAATTTCTAGATTTGCCAAACTGAACTCTAATCCTAACCACAAACATGCAACTGAATTTCAGCAGGTCTTTTGGGGAAGCAAATCGGGTAAAGTATATGCTTTTCTTTTCAGTCCAGGCAAGGAAGTAGATTCAAATGCATACATCACCAGTAGAGATGGGCACGAATTTAAAAAAAGGTGTTTCATTTGTCGTTTGTCGTTGAGAGGTCTGTTTCATTTCGTTTCCGTTTTTCGTGAATTTTTTTTGAAAAATTTCATTTTCGTTTTTCGTTTCTACCTGCTTTTTGCATGGTTTTTAAAGCATTTCCATGTGTGGGTGTCCCCCAACGCCCCAGACCAGAGGGAAAACACTAAAAAAATTGATGCTGGCAGAGACACAGTATAGACTAGGTTCCCAGGGAGGCTGCAAAGGCAGCGGCAGGCGTTGCCCAGGGTGCAAGGCAGCCGCAGAGTGACTGCACTGCGGGGCAGGGGAGGTTACTCACCGAGAGGTACGCACACACGCACACAGGGAGGCTGCAGGACTGAAGCTAGAGTTGCAGAGACAGCAGTCCCACCCTAACTCCCACCGGAGACTGCAAGGAGGATGGGGGCTGCCAGAGCTTTTTATGCCCTCTGTGGCTGCCAGACCTGCCCAGTCTGCAACCTGGGCATGCTATTGGTTGAAATTGTCCAAGAATTTACATGATCCCATCACATGGCTTGCCTCCATGTTGTGGCTGGAGTGGCCATGAGTCAGTGGGAAAAAAGGCACAAACGGCTTGGGTTTGGAGGAAGAGGGGGAGGAAGGGGGAAAATTAGCGAGTTACAGCTTGATAGTTTGGAGGGGATGTCAGTCAATGGCACAGGAGGCTGCGATTGGCTAAGGTTGCCTGTAGAGGGAAGTTCTCTGTGGTACCTGTGGCAGTGGCCTGCCAAAGGGGGCTTGTGGCCTCTTCCAAGCAGGGCAAGGGGGTCACCACAGCATGAGGAACTGTATTAAAGGGTCACAACATTTAGGAAGGTTGAGAACCAATGTGCTACAGATAAAGAAATTATTGACTGTGTCCTTTAATCATTGTATCAGGATTTATACAAGGGAATCATAGTAAAAGTTTGAACTAGTTTTACTCTGTCAGATTTAAGGGCTAATTTTTTTAAAACAGTGAGATGAAGTACTTGATTTTTAAGAAACCTAGAAATGTAGACTTTATGAAAGCACTTCATATAGGAGCCTGTGCAAAAAGAATTAAAATGTCTCTAGGAAACAAACATAAATGTATTTTCCCATCTCTATATATGTAATTTCTTTGGCAATATCAGAATCTACTGGGGGCTACCCCCTAGTAAGACACTTCTCTGAAATGAATAAGATTTTATGACAAGCCAAAAGCCTTGTCTGACAGATCATGTGATCGTTGTGCTCCCTCTTTCAGCAACAAAAATAAATCAGACTAGACAAAAAAAACATTAACTGGATTCTGAAGGAAGAAGAGGCACGATGCTTGCTTCCTTCTGTCTCGTTTTCTACTGCAACCACCCACAGGCATCTTATTGTCACATAACATGATTATAGAATACAGTAGAATATCCAATCCACCGCTGCCTCTGCTGTAATTTTAAAACAACAACTTCAAGATGTAGCCTGCATCTTTCTTTCTTTCTTACATCTAACGAAGATGTGCCTGCTGAAATCCAGCTTGCCAAGAATTTTTGGACTTTACATCCAAGAGTAACTTTCACTACTAGGAAGTAGTATACAGTATTACTTTTCCAGTAATAGGAAGTGGGTAACTTAATGAATCTATTTCCCTCCCCACTTGGTAGTATACAACAGTAACATACTACTTTTAAAAAGTAACATTTTAACCTGCTTGTGGACAACGTAGTTTCGAAGACAAAATTAAATGGCCACCTTGCATTATACATTTTCTTTATCCATGGTATAAAACAGTGTTTCTCAACCTGAGGACCATGGCCCTCAAGGGGGGTCACAATGTGTTTTCAGAGGCCTACCTGATATATGCTATAACCCATGTTAAATAATTTGTTCCTTGACTATTGAAGTTAGTGTGCATGCGTAAGTATGAGAAAAAGGACCTTTTGTGGAAGAAAGAAGCTTCTCTTTTCTAAGAAGGGAAAACTGGGTCTATTTTTCACACACACACACACACACACACACACACACACACACACACACACACACACACACACACAAAGTGGAAAGATATAATTGTACTTGCATCAGGGCAATGTCACTATGATTATTTTGGTGTTTTATTTCCATTTGCCCCCACACAGAGCTGCATTTTCAACAATTAAATTTATTTATTCCACCTACTCTCTTTAAAAAGACCCAAGAGCCTTACAACAATTAAAAGACTGTACAGGGGTACCTCTTCTTACAAATTTAATACATTCCGAGTGCATGCTCGTAAGTAGAAAATTTCATATGTAGAGCAGTGGTTTCCCATTGCAAATCAATTAATCCATTCCAGAGAGAACAGATTTCAATACAATCCTATGGGAAGGTTGAGCATGCACACACCTCCCTTACACTTGCTCAAGCTGCACCAACAAGTACCTGGCGTGGCTCAAGTGGGTGGAAGGGAGGCGAGTGCATGCTTGGACAGATAGCCTCTTGGAAGGGGCTATCTGTGTAAGCATGCACGTACCCCTCTTCCACCCACCCAAGCCACACTAGCATACACCTGTCCCAACTCGATTTCAGTGGTTTGTAAGGGAGGTGTGATGGCCACCTCCTCCTCCTTCTTGATTGCTTTGATCTTGTGAGGGGCCTTCCTGGGGAGAAGACCCAACCCAGGGTGCGCCATCCGCCATGTTGCGCAAGGGCAAAGAAGAGGGGTGGCAAGTGACCATGCAAAAAGGACACCCTGTCAGGGAGCGACTACTGTGCGGAGACGTGGAGCAAGAGACAGCGGAGGGATTGGTGGTAGAATGATTCTGGGTGACAGAGGGGGAAGGAGCTAGAAGATGTGGGAGATATAAAGGAGGAGAAGGAACAGAGGAGGGAGGCTTGCCTGAGAGAATGGGAGATTGAAGGTGAAGCGGAAGAATGGAAGGCGTACGTCTTCTGCAACCCCAAAGCTCCCTGGAGGAGGGACCCTTCTATAGGTCGCGGACGGGCCAATTCCCTGGAGCGGGCGGTGGAGTTGGCTCATCACCCATGCTGTGGGACCATGTGCACCGGGCGTGGACCTGCCCTTCGGAACCCCTATGACCGGGAGCGGTTTCAGAAGCTTCTCTACCTACAGGACTAATTGGGAATATCATTTGGGTTTTAAAGTGATAGAAGGCATCAGTGGCCCCACTGAAGTTGTTATTCATTCACTGGGAGTTGATAATAAAAGTTTACATTGTGAGTCACCGTCTTCGTCTCTTCCTGGGACCGAGGGATCAGAATCGCCAAGAGCTGAGCCGAATCCTACTCACGGATGTCTTTTGCAGAGATCAAAGGAACTGAGGAGGAGGAGGAGGAGGAGGAGGAGGAGGAGGAGGCGGCAATACAGCTGACTTTGACAGATCCAACCTGTCCAAGTCAGCTGTCATTCCTAGGTAGGGGAAACCCTATCTAACATTCATAAAGCAGCAATTTAAAAAGCCAAAGTCTTCACCTTATTTACTTAAAAAAGACCTAAGGCACATTTCCAGAGGCAGCCCAATGTAGAGCACATTATAATAATCCAGCCAGGATGTAACGAAGGCATGTGTCATTGTGGCCAAATTAGACCTTTTAAAGAGTGAAAACAGCAGCTAGCACAGTACTTTTATTGTGCAAATGCTCTCCTGGTGACAGTCAAAAACTGGGCATCCAGAATCAGAGATGAATCCAGGAGTACCCTAAGTCTGCGCAACTGGGTTTTTGGGAGGGGAGGCACCTCATCCAGTAGCAGCTGCATGTTTCACCTGACCAAGAGCACCTTTGTCTTGTCTGGATTAAGTTTCTGTTTATTCACTCTCAGACAGTTCATTACTGATGATAGACACTGCTTTGGAGCAGAAACAGATTCCTCAGATTTAGATGGCAAGGAGAGCTAGAGTTGGGTGTCATCTGCATATGGTGACAGTGAACCCAGAATCTTCAGACTCCTCTCCAAGTGGTTTCATATAGATGTTAATTTAACACATATTCCAAAAGAGAAATCATAAGGGACCACAAAGGCCATTGGCCAGGGTATTAAACAAGAGTTCCACGGAACCATATTTTGAATTATTCCCACCAGGAAAGACCAGAGCCTCCAAATTCCATCCCAAAGAGAGGGGCCAGAAGGACACTATGGATTATTACATTGAAAGCCACTGAGAGGTTCAGTAGAACCAACAGAGACATACACCCTCACCCAATTCCTGGTGTAGGTCATTCCACCAAGGCAGACAGAGCAGTCTCCGCCCCATAACTAAGCCTGAAGCCAGATGGAAATAGATCTAGATAGACCAGACTCATCCAGGAACCCCTCGGCTGATAAGCAACTACTCACTCCAACACCTTGCTGAAGAATTGAATATCAGAGTCAGGACAGCAATACTGCAGGAATATTAGAGACAGGTTGGTAGTATTGTGGGATCTAAGGAGAGATGTTTTGGGGTTTTTTTTGTTAACAATGAACTTGCCTCCAATAAGCATGCTAGGATCCTACTCTGTTGCAAGGGGACATTCACCATTACATAAGAACATAAGAAGAGCCATGCTGGATCAGGCCAAAGGCCCATCTAGTCCAGCTTCCTGTATCACACAGTGGCCCCACCAAATGTATCTGGGAGCTCACGAGACTAGATACCTGTCTCCTGGTACCACCCCCTGCATCTGGCCCTTGAAGTATGCTGGTTTTAACCCTGGAGATTACACATCTCCATCATGGTTTGTAACCTGTGTTGGTCCTTTACTCCAGGAATCTGTCCAATCCCCTTTTGAAGGCATCCAGGCCAGATGCTATCACAACATCCTGTGGCAGGGAGTTCCACAGACTAACAACACTCTGGGTAAAAAAATCTTCTTTTGTCTGTTCTCATTCTCTTAACTCTCAATTTGACTGTGTGTTCCCTAGTTCTGGTATTTTGTGAGAGGGAGAAGACCATTCCTCTATCCCCTATACTCATGCCCTGCATTATTTTTTACATCTCAATCATGTTCCCCCACTCAGGTGCCTTTTTTTCCAGACTAAAGAGCCCCAAATGTTTTAGCCTTTCCTCATAAGGGAGGTCCTCCAGGCTGCAGAAACTTAAACTCATCTATCAACATGGAGCAAATAGGAGTTGTAGGGCCAGAGCCAACAATAGAATCCAAGTCAGAGCAGATCTGAGCAATTTGTTTGCAAAGTGCTGCACACATTCTTCACAGTGAACTACAATGCGGTCTGCATTCTGTTCCTATGGGCCAGCATGCAGTAGACCTTTGACCCCTCGAAAGGCAAGAGACATACTGAATGGCATGAGGTTGAATTTAACAGACACTCAGATGAGAATTTTGAAGATGTTGACCCAGATCCAAGCACAACAATCCCATGAAATATCAGGTTAGAATTGTATTCTGAAAAATGTATTTTAATGTGTTTTCTTTCTCCCATCAAAACGCGTCATCATGCAAACGTGGGGGGGGGGGACTGCAGGTTATTTGGTTATTATAAAAGGGAGTCATAACTCAAACAAGATTGGAAACCAATGGTTTAAAATGTGCTGCTGCAGATCCCATATTAATAGTAGGTTTAGATACTGAATAGTAGGATTAATAACAGCAAGAAGTTAGGTCCTAGCGAAAGCTTCCCCATAAATGAGGATGTGCACCATCTTCAGACAAATCTGTAAACGTGAATGGAATGAGGGGAAATGGTGTATTCCTGGGAGAGCATGGGGCAGACCATAGGGCCCATTGGCATTAATAGGACATGGTGGCCCTCGCTGGGATGCTTTATATTAAATCCAGCATTCATATATATCATGAGTAAATGTGTGAAAAGAGGTCAAAAAACTAAGAAAAGCAAAGGAGACCCTTTTAACTACAGAAATGCTTCAAAATCATTGATTAAATCATCAAAGTTTTGTGGCCACAACACCATTAGTTCAGATCCCAGCAACATGGGGATGGGGGAAATAAAAAAAAGTCCGAAAGCATAGAACCACAAGTTTTATGTCTTGATTTCCCCACCCCCACCCCCACCCCCAAAAAAGGAATCAAAGAGACCATGCCTGTCATCCTTTCAAAGCCCTTCACTTCTTCCCTCCCAGTGGCAGCCTTACAAAGCTTACTTGGACTCCTTTTTTTCTAGCTGGAAGAAACATGGTTGAGGGAACAAAAATAAAACAGAATGCCCAGCTCTGCACCAGTCTACTGCTGGTTCCCTTCTGCTTGCCCCCTTCCGTCTTCCTTATTTTCAGGAATGGAGTCTCTGAAGAAAATAAAAAAATAGACAAACATTGTTACAGATCCAAACAAGGATCAGGCTGGGGTATCTAAAAAAAGAAAAAAGAAAAAGAAAGGTGGATTGGATCCAATCTCTGTGTTTGGGCACATGGAGGAATAGGGTGGGTGGTGGGTAGGCCAAGTTGTGTACCTCGCTATACCCATGGAGTCAGAGAAGTCAGAGTCTGCGTCACAGACTAAAAACCAGAAAAATGACTCAAATCAAATTGAAATCTATTCAATAAAAATAAACTGAAGACACAAGTCCAATTTTTACTGAAACGCCTGCAAATCTATGACTCATAACTGGCCTTCAGTCAAAAGCAGCAGTTATTTATATGATCAATCAGGCTCTTTTGTCAGGCATGCTCAATATGTTTAGTCTTAGTCTAGTGCTTTTGTAAAAGGTTAGCTGGCCAGTGGAACAAATAGGCCCAGGTCCACAACATGGAAACAATAGGGGAAATGAATGGGAAATGGAAGAATTCCTCCAGACACCAGCAAACTGAGCTCCCTCTACATTTTGAGTTGTTGAGATGTTGTATAAAATTAAGTGAGAGAAGATACTTAATCATATACACACTAACACATATGCACTTGCACACACACTTAATCAGTGTTAGGCTCAATAGGTGACATAGAACACATATTTGCCAAGATAATTTAGCCTTGCTCCAAGCATGGCTTGCATTGCTTAACATCATCAACTCTGAGCTGCCCTTTCATCTTAACCCGTCATCCAATCAAGTGAACAGAGTTATATTTCCTCTCCTGTGTGATATGAAGCACAATTTATTTAAATTGTGGTACATTTTGGACTGCACTTGCCAGAAAGCCCCATGGCATCATGGGGTTTCTGGGATTCAAACAACAAATGTGCAAACTTCTCCAGGTTCTGAGATTTAGGACCTGATACTAAATGGTCAGTCATACACATTCTGAGGGTAAGTAATCTGAGATACAGCTTAAAGTTGGCATGAAAGCTGGTTCTTCCATTGTTTTAATTTGACCATATGTCAGTACAGTAGAACGCCCATGTCCACTGATTCATTATCCACTGATTCAGTTATCCACAGTTGGCAGAGGAAAAATGAATACATAATTCAGCAGCCGCAAAGCAATAATAAAAAAAATTACGGTCAACGATGAAAAACCAAAAAAAAATCATACAAATAAGAACAAACAAATATGCATTCCAATAGACGCAAAGCAAGCAGCTGTAAAGCAAGCTACCATCATAAAACAGCAGCCGTAAAGCAAGCTACCATCACAAACAGCAGCTGTAAAGCAAGCTACTGTTGCAAAACAGCAGCTGTAAAACAAGTTACTATCACAAAACATCAGTTTTGGGGATATTTTGAGGTTCTCTCTTATCCATGGGAAGGCTTGGAGCCAATCCCCAGTGGATACTGCGGTCCTACTGTAATCAATTTATACAAAACTAGTACCTCTTAAGTTTGGTGCTAGCTGCAATAAAATTTATTTTTTAGAAAGTTACATTGGATTTTGGAGTAAGTCATGAAGTAATGATGCTTGTGTATTTTTTTAAAGGCCACCCTACTTTTCTTCTACAGTAGGAACTGAGACTTGTGCCTATTTGAAGAATGCTTGCATATTCATTGTTTTGAGAAAAGTAGTGAAAAGTAGTTCCCATTTCTAATCCATGTGAATTAATGTGGAATAATAAGAGTATGTATTTGTTATTACTCATTGTCAAGCCAGAACTGACTTATAGGGCCTTTTCACACGACCCCTAAGATCCGCTGGTCCCTTAAATTCGGACCAGAGATCTTGGAGGTTCGTTTCTGTTCCTGCGTCCCCACCCCTCAGCACTTCCTGCTCCTGTCGTCGTGAGGGGGGGGAGGGAAAAAAAAGACAAAAGAAGCCTTTACTAACCTGCCGGTGCCGGTCGAAGTTGGCCACGAGCCCCGTTACTTCCTGGTTCCTTCTCAAGGGGCTCTTAAAGGGGCGGGAGGCAAAAAAACAACAGACAAGCGAGGAGAGCCCGGCACTCTTATCCGCATCAAATTTTTTTCACCTCCAGAGAGAAGGTACAAGAAAAGTGCGCTGGGTCACGCTAAAGTGGGCGGGGTCGCACTTAATTGTCTGCAAACTCCAGAGCTGGTGGGGAAACATTTTTAAGCTCCGGAGCTGGGAGCCATTTGCAGCGCAGCTTAGGGATCGTGTATAAACGCCCAAAGTGACCCTAACAGGGCTTTCAAAGTAAAGTGATCAATTTAAGGAGTGGTTTTACTAGTTCCTCTCTCCCAGTGAGTTTCCACGGCTGAGTGGAAATTTGAACCCTGTGGTCCAGAGTCCTAGTCAGTCACTCTCTCTACTTGCCCGCAGTGGGTATTCGCAGTAAGAGTATGAGCATGTGAGAAATCCATTTTTGAGGGGTGAATGTGTTTGCTCTGTAAAGGTTAATATCCATATAAATGAGCAAAAGATTTGCATACTGAAGCTGCTTACATTCAGTAACTGCTTTTGGCATTGCGGACTGGATGGGTCATCCAAGGGATCTTGTAGAGGAGCTGTTTTTGAAAATTTACAGGTTTATTGCCCTTTCTTCCCTCCATAATATTCAGAAAGAATTTCATTTGCTGTATTCACTTTAACTTCCTGATCTTGGGAACATATTATTGCACCCTTTATAGTGGCATATAGTCATTTATCATTAACTGCATTACTAAGCAATCTGATAAATTGCATGGTGTGCTGGTTTTTTTATTTATGAAGTGCTTTTATGAATTGTCTTTGTTCTATAAATTTGGCGTCGGTACATTTGGTGTAGTTCCCCCCCCAGCTTGTCCACCGGGCTAGCAAAAGTCATACCAGGACAAAGTTCAAATCCTCTTTGTAACTTGTTGCTCTCTCTTCCTATTCTCCCTACAGTTCCCAGCAACCTGCCAATCATCTGCTCTGAAGGGTCCACTATTCCTCTGAAACAGGTTTTTAGGGTTCTTAGGAGATTGTAGTAGATGATGCATCACCATTCCACAGATGCAAGTAGATCAGTTTATAGGATGACTT
Organism: Phrynocephalus forsythii; assembly: GCA_029282475.1. NCBI lineage: Eukaryota > Metazoa > Chordata > Lepidosauria > Squamata > Agamidae > Phrynocephalus > Phrynocephalus forsythii. Next base: position 42,532,647 of record JAPFRF010000004.1, read on the forward strand.
AATAGGATGCCGTTCTTGTCTAGCTTCAAGCCTGTTAGATCCTGAATATAATATAATATAATATAATATAATATAATATAATATAATATAATATAATATAATATAATATAATAATATAAATCTATGCAAAGAAGACCAACTGTTCCATTGTTTTCCTGCTGATATATATCAGAACATCATCCACATAGTAACCAAGTACTATATCTGATAGAAGCAATATAATGTAATGCTTAGAACAGGGGTTCCCAACTTTGTGTTTCTCAGATGTTCATGAACTAAAACTCCCAGAAGCCTTCACCACTAGCTGTGATGGCAAGGATTTCTGGGAGTTGTGGCCAAAGAACATCTGGGCACCCAATATTGGGGACCACTGGCTTGGAATCTTGGAACAAGGAGGAAAAATCCATGTTTCATTCCCTGTCAACTTGGTGCTTTGGGGTCATGTACCGCATCCATCATCTCCTGGCAAATAGAAGGGAAGAAATGGAGGCAATGACAGAGTTTATTTTCTTGGGCTTCTTGATCACTGCAGATGATGACTGCAGCAACAAAATTAAAAGACACCTGCTTCTTGGGAGGAAAGTGATGGCAAACTTAGGCAGCATCTTAAAAAGCAGACACATCACTTTGCCGACAAAGGTCTGAATAGTCAAAGCTATGGTTTTTTCAGTAGTGATGTATGGAAGTGAGAACTAGACCATAAAGAAGGCTGATTGCCACATAATTGATGTGACACAGTGGTTAAATGCCTGCACTGCAGCTAAAACTGTGCTCATGGACTGGGGTTCAATCCCAGGTAGTAGGCTCAGCTTTCCATCTTTCTGAGGTTAGTAAATTGAATACCCAGCTTGCTGAGGGGTGGCAATGTGTAGCCTGCATCCTGTAATTAAACTGTAAACTGCCCAGAGACTACTTGAAGTGCTATGGGGTAGTATATAAGCAGAACACTTTGCTTTGCTTTGTCTTTGAGCTGTGGTGATGGAGGAGACTCAACCCTGAATGTTCACTGGAAGGACAGATTTTAAAGCTGAGGCTCCAGTACTTTGGCCATCTCATGTGGTGAGAGGACTCCTTGGAAAAGTCCCTGATATTGGGAAAGATTGAAGGCAAAAGGAAAAGGGGATGCCAGAGAATGAGATGGTTGGATGGTATCATTGATGCAACAAACATGGATTTATCCAATCTCCAGGAGGCAGTGGAAGACAGGAGGGCCTGACATGCTCTGGTCCTTGGGGTCATGAAGAGTCAGACATGACTTAATGACTGAACAACAACAATAACATCCAAATGCAGAGGCTTCTAGTGATACTCTATAAAAGAGCCATTATTTCTCTGCCATCTTTTCACTTGAGTCAAAAATGCCCTACATATCTACGAGAAGAACAGACAAATGCCCCATAAATGACTCAGTGTCATGTTATTTGCAGGAAGAAATACATATGAAATACCTTTTTTCTGGAGGTTTTTCTGGGGTTGAATATTTAATTTATATTTCTATGAGATCCCATCAAGCTATGGATGGAGTCACTAAATGGCTTATCCTACTAAAAAACCTTGTTTTTGCCCTCTCATAAAAGTGACCCACACAATTACTGCATATTTTGCATTACATATCCAGCTCTACAAGGTCCAGACACTTATTTTAAAATGAACGCCTGAATTCTGACCCAGCTGATAATCTTAACGGATACTAGGTGACATGTCTAAGATCTAAGAAAATCACAGCCTAATGCGTTATATTAATACTATAATTACTATATATTTTATACTTTTATTTTTAAAGGCATTTTAAGTTGGCATCCAGCTTAGATCTGTGTTGTGTACATTGCCAGGAAGTATTAATAAACTTAATTATAGGTAATGAGTTTGAACTTATCTAATAATTAAAGGGACAGCTAAATGCGACTTCAAGCTTTCTGCTAATAAGATAGCTGCTCCTATGGTGTTTATGGTCTGGTAAACAAAAGAAGAGGGAGAAGCCAATTAAGTCCATTGTTATCATCATCTTCCCTATTAGCTTGTAGGAACCAGGCTTCTTTTCTCACAGAAACCATTGGAACCAAGAGACTGGCGGACTGGAGGAACCCATCATTCCTCTTTAATTGCCCACTATTTTAATTTTTATTCACCTTCTACAAGCCACTCTGGGATCCTTATTGCCTGAGGAATGACATAAAAATGCTTACAATGAATAAAATAAAATAACACTGGGGTTTGTACCTGTTTGTGTGCAACAGGAAACAACAGAAATGGTAGTCTGTTCATAATTTTATGAGTGGTTCATATTTCAGGAGCTCAGTACAAAATAACTAAACCAGTTATCATGGTTAGAAGGTATATTTATTTTCTGTGAACATGGAATTGTCTACCTGAAGGGAAAAGTAAACAAATATTTCCTTCCCATTTTGAAATGTGGATCCCTTGAGACAAAAGAGCAGCAATAAAAAATTATCTTTTTTCTGAAAAGCAAATCAACTAACAAAATTCATGGTACTGTTACTTTGTTAGCCACCTCATTCTAAAAAAACACCTTCTTTGTGAGTTTATTAAGCTTAGTGCTTCTGATTTTAGGAGGCTCCTTGAGCATTGTTGCAGATGATTGCATAGTACCATAAAAAAGATTATGAACCATGTTGAGTAAATGTTATGTTGTTAGCATTAAAAGAAAGTTTACCCAAACAGAAGGCCAGAAATAAAATGGGTAAGACTAATACCCATAAAGTGGGTAAAACAGAAATAAAATGGGTAGTATCATTGCATGTTTTAAAATGAGCATTGCGAACTCATGAGCCAAGCAATTGGTGGGGATGAGAGAACAGTTCACCTCACTCTGACATTTCAGAATGATCACCCTTCCAACCATGGGTTACCACTAAAACTACAAGGTTATCCAAGGAGACCACAGAATTCTGGTTTACCATACTTCCTGCCAAAACCAAAATGGTTAAGTGCCTCTCTTTATTCCTTTCCATAGCAAGTTACGCTCTTTGGGCCGTCTATGCTAGGCTTAGAATAAAGTGTAATAAGAACTGTAATTGTGAATATTTTGACTTATGTCTTTATGAACTTTGTTCTCCTTTTTTTCCTATTGGAGGTTGTTGCTGTAACCTTTGGTGTTGACCTTTGTTGTCTCGACTTTGGCCTCCATCATAGCCATTCTTCATGGGATGGCATTAAGAAAATTCTAAGATTATGTGACTTCTGAGATTTTTCCTGACATAAAGTTTGATACATTTTGATATATATTTTGCCTTTTAAGTCTCACATCCAAAGGGGATTTTGTGCAGATCCAGTGTCATCAGGAGCCTTGTGGCTCAGTGATTAAACTGCTGTACTCCAGCTATAACTGTGCTCACAATCTGGGGTTTATTAACCCTTACATCCTTACAAGGTCAGTAAAATGAGTACCCAGCTCGCTGGGGAGGGGACAATGTGTAGCCTGCCCAAATAAACTGAAAATGGTCCAGAGAGTGCTTTATGTGCTATGAGACAGTATATAAGCTTTGTTTTAAAAACATGAGTCTTAAAAAATTTAAATGATGTAGAAGAAAATATAATAAAATAATATAAATGGTAGATGGATACGAATGCTAAAAAGAAATTTAAAATCTATTGGGCTTTTGATAGATGACCTTTTGGTTCAGAGTACCACACAGGCCAACACACTTATTAATTTTAAGTTTTTAAGCATTTTAAGTCTTCATGCAGATTTTAAGCACTTTGGATCATTTTAAGAAGAATGGTGTTTATGTGTTTGTTTGTTTGTTTTTGGTTTGTGTAGTGCTGGAACAGCACTTATTTCATTGAACATATTGTGCATATGTACAAAGACAATAAATTTCTATTCTATTCTATTCTATTCTATTCTATTCTATTCTATTCTAAACAAAGGATTCAAGATATTGAGTGCCAATGATATACAACACAATCTCCTTTGTTTAGGGCCTCTATGGAGACCAGATACGTTATGATAATGGTCAAATATCTCTCACAGCTTGAAGATCCTGCTTATCAGAGAGTCTTTCCTCTAGCCTGCTGTTCATTTATCCCTAGTTCCCCAGGGTTCTGTTCTGTCTCCTATGTTATTTAACATCTATATCAGGCATGTCCAAACTTTGGCCCCTCAGATGTTTTGGACTGCAACTCCCACAGTCCTTTGCTATTGTCAATCTAAGCTTAGAATTCAGGGAGTTGTGGTCCAAAACATCAGGAGGGCTGAAATTTGGACATGCCTGATTTATATGAAACCACTAGGGGAGATTATCAGGTCTTTTGGGGTTAGGTGCCACCAGTATGCCGATGATACCCAGCTCTACCTCTCGTCACCCCCGGACTCTAAGGGAACTACTATCTCAACTTTACATGAGTGTTTAGCTGCAGTAATGAACTGGATAAGGATGAACAAAATGAAACTAAATCCAGAAAATACAGAGATGCTCCTGGTCAGTCAAAAGAGAGAGCAAGGGATAGGGATGCAACCTGTACTAGATGGGGTCACCCCCAATTAAAAAATCAGGTACACAGCTTGGGGGTGCTCTTAGACTCATCCTTGAGCTTGGATACCCAGGTCACAACTGTGGCCAGGAGCACATTTGCACAATTAAGGCTAGTACACAAGTTACACCCCTTTCTTGAGAAACCAGCTCTGGCCACAGTGACACATGCCCTAGTGATGTCCCTGCTCAAGTACTGTAATGCGTTCTATGTGGGGCTATCAATGAAAAGCCTCAGGAAACTTCAATGGGTTCAAAATGCAGCAGCCAGACTGCTGACTGGGATGGGGTACAGAGATCACATTACACCCCTATTAAAACAGCTCCACTGGCTGCCAATCAGCTATCAAGCACAATTCAAGTTGCTGACCTTGACCTACAAAGAACTATATGACCTGGGTCCTAGCTACCTCAAAGATCAGATCTCACAGTATGAACCAACTCGGGTGTTAAGGTCATCAGGAGAGGCCCTACTCTCCATCCCACCACCCTCTCAGGTACATCTTGTGGGAACCCATGAAAGGGCCTTCTTGGCTGCTGTGTCCCGACTCTGGAACTCCCTCCCACTGGAGGCCAGGACTGCCTCATCTCTGTTGTCCTTCCGTAAACAGGCAAAGTCCTTTCTCTTCAGGCAAGCTTTCCCTGAATGATGGACTACCATGTGTATTTTATATAAATCTATGGGTTCACATAGACTTTGTGTTTATGACTACTTATAACCGTGTTGCTTTAATGTAATGTTGTCTATTAATGCTGTAAGACGTACTTCAATTCCTTTTTCTCAAATACTTGAACATGTCTTAATTGTACTGCACTGTGTATTATCCCTCATTACTGTAAGCTGCCTTGGGTCCTTTTCCAAGGAGAAAGGCGGGGTAAAAATATTCTAAAATAAAAAATGAATAAATAAATATATAAGAAGATTCCCTGTGAAGATAGACATTGCAGATACTCCCAAAGGGAGGTGGAATCAATGGTAGATATGTATTTTCATTGTCTCTTTCATCATCCTTACAGACAAAGATTTATTCACCCATGTTTAAATAGACTAACAGTAGATGCAAACAAGGTGGGTTTGGAAAGACTTTTAATTGATGGAAACTCTTTTATTACTAAACAAACAGCTAAATTTTGTTTGTATTTGATTAAATTCCACAATAAGAAAACTAGAAAATTCTCTAATGTTTTTCTTGGTTTTGTTTCCCCCCCCTCTAATATCTATATGGGTATTACGGATTATTACATCAGCACTGTTTTTGTAATCGTACAGTTATGTAATTGTGTTGGCCTTATAACTTTTATGACTTTTATGGTTTTATACCGCAATAAACACCAGAACAGAATGTGAAGTTATTGTGCTTACTAGGGAGAAGAAGGCCAACCTAGGGAATATTCATTGTTGGTGGGGGATGGAAGTAAAAGTGTCTGTCTATGCCACAATCAACACAGAGACAAAATTCTTCAGGCTTTTCTTCTGAGTCAGGGAGAGCATTCTAGTCAAAACAATGTTGTCTATCTGACCTAATTCATCGGCCAATGTTTTTGTCGTTCTGTGGTTACATGGCACATCTGGAGCAGGCACAGGTTCAAGTCACACATTCCCAGCCAACAGTGTTAAGCTATTTGCTTGAAGAGCTAACAGTGCAATAATTTTCCTCATACATTGTAATCTTCTCCTCGCAGTAGATCTCCCCCACTGACTGCTTGACACAGTAAAACAATACCACATAAGCAATGTCAAGGCCCCTACTTTCAAAACACCTGTAATCTTCTGTGCACTTGACTCCTAAAAATGCAGTCTCTGAACCCCACAGAAACGCCCTCCTCAGGTATGTTAGTTGCTTCCAGGCCTTTCAAAACTTTTGTACAACAGGGAGGGCTTGACAATAGGGAGAACAGGCTATGGAATGTGACTTGGACAGCTTAATGAAGCCAGCTCTGCCCTTTCACCTCTGACATTCATGGGACTATCAAGCCCTTTGTTTATTTGTTCTTCAGGTACAGGGCAGCCAGCTGTCAAAATCTTCTTGAAACAAATTTACTAAATCAAGTGGTCTTCATGAAAGGGGAAATGAACAGAGAGTTGTTTTTTCAAGCTCTTTTTAAAAAGAAACAGAGAATTCTGCCAAAGGTAACTGAATTGTTCCAGAAACTAGCACAATTTAACATAAATCCCCCTGGTGAATTCCACCTACTCCTAAAAAGAGAAGGCAAGACAAAGGACTTCTAAACAGCAAGGAAGATGTTCCTATTTATTTATTTTATTTAAAGTATTTTTACCCACATTTCTTCTTAAAAAGAGCTGAAGGTGGCTTAAAACTTAATTAATAATAATTAATAATAATTAATAATTAACTTAATAAATAATAATATAATAATTAATGACTACGAAGATGTGTTAACTTATGGGAATTTGCCTAAGAGGATTTCAGCCAATAAAATTTAAAAAGCTAATAATGTTAAAAATAAGTTTTAAAACACATCATAAGAAAGAAGAGCTCATTTAAGTCCAAGGGGACACTGGCATGGTTAACGAGTGGAGTTAGAGAAGCTCTAAAGCACAAGGAGAGGTCTTTCTGTAAATGGAAATCCTCCCCAAATGAGGAAAATAAAAAGGAACACAAACTCTGGCAAAAGAAATGTAAGAAGATGATAAGGGAGGCAAAGAAAGATTTTGAGGAACGCATGGCTAGCAATATAAAGGGTAATAATAAAAGCTTCTTTAAATATGTTAGAAGTAGAAAACCTGCCAGAGAACCAGTTGGCCCTCTGGATGGTGAGGGAGGAAAAGGGGAGGTTAAGGAGGACTTGGACATTGCAGAGAAATTGAATGAGTTCTTTGCGTCTGTCTTCACGACAGAGGACCTTGAGTGGATTCCGCTGCCTGAGCTGCCCCTCTTGACTAAAGAATTAAATCAAATACAGGTTAAAAGAGAGGAGGTTTTAGGACTAATTGATAAATTGAGGATTAACAAGTCACCGGGCCCAGATGGCATCCACCCAAGGGTTATTAGGGAACTGAGAAACGAAATTGCAGATCTCTTAACGTTTATATGCAACTTGTCTCTTAAAACGGCCACAGTGCCGGAGGACTGGAGGATAGCAGATGTCACACCAATTTTTAAAAAAGGAAGGAGGGGGGACCCTGGAAACTACAGGCCAGTTAGCCTTACATCTGTCCCAGGGAAGATGGTGGAAAGCCTCATCCAAGAGAAAATCTTAAAACACATAAAAGAACAAACCTTGCTGAGAGAAAATCAGCATGGCTTCTGTAAGGGTAAATCTTGTCTGACAAAACTTTTAGAATTTTTTGAAAAGGTCAACAGGCACATGGATTTGGGTGAACCGGTGGATATAGTCTATTTGGATTTTCAAAAGGCTTTTGACACAGTCCCTCATCAAAGGCTGCTGAGAAAATTGCACAGTCAGGGGATAAGAGGGCAGGTTCTCTTATGGATTGAGAACTGGTTGAGATCCCGGAAACAAAGAGTAGGTGTCAATGGGAAATTTTCACAATGGAGAGAGGTGAAAAGCGGTGTGCCCCAGGGCTCTGTCCTGGGACCGGTGCTTTTCAATCTGTTCATAAATAACCTGGAGACAGGGATAAACAGTGAGGTGGCCAAGTTTGCCGATGACACAAAACTTTTCCGTGTGGTAAAAACCAGAGAAGATTGTGAAGAGCTCCAGAAGGATCTCTCCAAACTGGGGGAATGGGCTGAGAAATGGCAAATGCGTTTTAATGTAACTAAATGTAAAGTAATGCATATTGGGGCAAAAAATCCAAACTTCATTTATCAACTCATGGGCTCTGAGTTATCCGTGACGGATCAGGAAAGAGATCTTGGTGTGTTGGTGGACAGCTCCATGAAGGTGTCTCCCCAATGTGTGGCAGCGGTGAAGAAGGCCAATTCCATGCTAGAGATTATCAAAAAGGGGATTGAAAATAAAATAGCCAACATTACAATGCCATTGTACAAAACGATAGTAAGGCCGCACCAGGAGTATTGTGTACAATTCTGGTCACCGCATCTCAAGAAAGACATAGTGGAACTGGAAAAGGTGCAGAAGAGAGCGACTAAAATGATTACTGGCCTGGGGCACCTCCCTTATGAAGAAAGGCTAAAACATTTGGGCCTCTTTAGTCTGGAAAAAAGGCGCTTGAGGGGGGATATGATTGAGACATACAAAATAATACAGGGTATGAGTAAAGTGGATAGAGGGAAGCTCTTCTGTCTCTCCCAAAATGCCAGAACTAGGGGACATACACTCAAATTGAGGGCTGGGAGAGTAAGAACTGACAAAGGAAAATATTTTTTCACCCAGCGCGTTGTAAGTCTATGGAATTCCCTGCCACAGGATGTGGTGATGGCATCTGGCCTGGATGCCTTCAAAAGGGGATTGGACAGATTCCTGGAGGAAAAGTCCATCACAGGTTACAAACCATGATGGAGATGTGTAATCTCCAGGCTTTAAACCAGGGTACTTCAAGGGCCAGATGCAGGGGAGTGGTATCAGGAGACAGATATCTAGTCTCATGCGCTCCCAAACGCATCTGGTGGAGCCGCTGTGAGATACAGGAAACTGGACTAGATGGGCCTTTGGCCTGATCCAGCATGGCTCTTCTTATGTTCTTATGTTAAACATGCAGCCTTCCTTCTTAGTTGATCAACTTGGTTGCTAACAGAGTATATAAAAAAGCATTTCTGGAAGTATAGCACAGCACAGAAGATGCCAAATTGGGAATACCCTGAAACAAATGGTGAGCCAATGTGTGAGACAGAATGCAGGACTAGATGGGCTGTGGCCTGTTCCAGCTAGGACAGTGGTTCCCAACCTGGGGATTGGGACCCCTTTGGGGGGTCGAATGACCAGTTCACAGTGGTCACCATGAGCCACTGAAGAAAACAGCTTGGGTCTGGAGGAGAGGAGAGGAAAGGGGGAAGAGTGAGTTACAGCTTGATAGGCTGGAGGGGATGTCAGTCAATGGCACAGGAAGCTGCGATTGGCTAAGGTTTTCTGTAGAGGAAAGTTCTCTGTGGTACCTGCGGCAGTGGCCTGCCAAAGGGGGCTTGTGGCCTCTTCCAAGCAGGGCAAGGGGGTCACCTCAACACAACATGAGGAACTGTATTAAAGGGTTACAGCAGAACCACTGAGCTAGGCTGTTCTTATGTTCTTAAGTCCCTGAGGGAGGATATTTGAAAATCTGGAGAGAAGCTGAGATGGCCATCCCTTGCATCCTTTGCATCTCATCTTACTTTAAAAAAAACTTGGGGAGATTCATATATGGTAATAATGCATTCAGGCCACCTGTATCCGTGTGATCAGTATCCATTATTTCACTTATCCATGGTCTATAATTTAAAAATCCATAAAAAATATATGTTCATATGTATTACCAGAACTGGCAGTTTGAAGGACCCACAAACAATGACCACTACCGCACTTCTGCAAGCAGCCACTTTTATTTTGGATCGCCTTTTCTCCTCCCTTGGTCACATGATTGTTATAGCGATTCTGCTGTTCGCACTTAAGCAGGTAGCTAGCAACCGGCTTTCCAGTTCTCACTTTATTGAACCACTTTAAAACCTGGTATGCTGGTGCATTTCTCTTCAACCAGAAAATGAAATTAAGTGACAATGAGCTGAAATTTTTGTATAACGAAGATGGTAAAAGTCCCGGCATGGCAGTATGATTCTGTTTTCTGTGTTTTCTGAAAGCAAAAAGGTTAATAGGGGGCAAGAGGGGGGAAAGCGTCTTAGTATGTCCGCAAATTCAACCAAATCGCTTAAAAGGGAGATGCAGGAAGCGATGTTTAAAAAAAAAAAAACCTCCACCCCCAGTGGCTGTCACAAGAAAAAGTGCCACAGCGGACAAAAATGGGCATGGCCGAGGGGGTTCTTCAGATAAATCATTTTGAAAACCAAACAGTGATTTTTAAGGCACCTTGTTTTTAAGGAAAAGGCATTTTAAATCACAAGAGCAGTAGCAGTCAATGCTTTTTGTTGATCAACAAGGCATGGCAAATTGTTGTTGTTGTTTGTTCTTACTATGCTATATATTTAGAGTGTTCACTGTTATTCGTTGGTTTCAGAATCTGCAGGGAAAGGACTTGGAACCAATCCCTGCTCCTAATGTAGTCTTTCAAAGGACCTGGGCCCAGTTTTCTGTGTGTATTGAGCAAGGAGACCACCAAATATTATGACTCCCTGCACCCTGTGGTCTAAAATGCCATCACAGAGGATTCCCTGATAGAGTAAATGGCTGTGAATGGCAGTGGGTCAAGACTTCACGTGTTCATATTTCAGGTTGGGCAAGTATGGCCTCAGAGCTCACCGCTAGAAAGAGTGAGGCAGCTGCTTTGGGTGACAGATACTGAATAAAATGGCAGGCACAATGGTGACAAAACCCCTGTCCGTTTCTCCATTTTGCATTTTGTGTTCCAGGCAGTGCTGACCTAATCTCAAATAGAAATGCACGCTCATCCAGCGGTATGCTATATTAAATTTCACTTTCAGAGGAAAGCATTTCCCACCCATGATGAGTGCACACTTCTTTATTATTTTAATTTCATAATCTAATGTGATTGGCTATAATAGCTTCACATCCCAAATGCAATAAACACTATGGATGACAAAATACAAAGGCCTCCTCAACATGCATGAGAAAGAGTTCTTGATTTTCTAACATGAACTCAAGAAATGATCAGGGCATTAAAATCATTTTGAAGTTTGGAACATTTTAATGTTAGTGATTTCTCATAGTATACAGTAAAGCAAAATAATTGCTACCAGTTAGCTTTCGTTATGCATTATGAGTAGCAGAAAGTGAAAACAAATGTTTCACAGCAGTAGATGTCTTAAAACCACAGGCAAAATTATATCTTGCTATTACACATAAACAAATCAGGTGCATAAGGAAAATAATATATATCTCAGTCCATAGGATATTGAATGGGGGATTGCTTTGGTGATGTAAAGCATTTGTAAATGAACATGCTCACTGGTGCTGATCAGTTAATTTTCTTAGGGTGCTGGAGAGTATTAAAAATAAGGTCATAAATATGATGAATGCTTATTCTGAATTAGTTTCCTGTTGTGCAGCAGCTAAGCTTGGGTTATTATTGTCAGGTGCCTTTGAGTTTATTTATTTTAATAATTCAGTGGCCCACTGCAAGGTTGATTGACATGATAACACTTCCTATAACGCTGTGTCACTGTGAAGCAATATCCAGCTGACATGAATTAATAGAGTAAGGAAGAGAATAAAGCAAAGTTATGAGACGATAAGATCATAAACCAGGATAATCAGGGTTAATCTCTGTCACTTTAGGATGGTTCTGCATTTTTAGAGAGAGGAGAGCAGTGTGAGATAGAGCTACTCATTAATAATCTATGGGCACTTTTACATGACCCCTAAGATCCGCTGGCCACTTAAATTCGGACCAGAGATCTTAGGGGCTTGTTGCTCTTCCTGTGTCCCCACCCTGGCTGCTGGCTGCGTGAGGGGAGGGAGAAAAAAAGGAAGAAAAGATCATGGCTCACCTCCGTTCTGCCTCCGTTCTTGCCGCGGCAACATTCCTGTCTCTGTAAAGTAGCTCTTAAAGGGGCGGGAGCCAAGAAAACAACAAACAGAAGCAAGGAGAGCCCCACACTCACTATCTTTACACCGCATCAAGCAATTTTCACCCCGGAAGAGCAGGTACTTGAAAGGTGCGCTGGGATGCGCTAAAGTGGGCGTGGCCGCACTTAATTTCCTGTAAACTCTGGAGCTGGTGGGGAAACATTTTTAAGCTCCGGAGCTGGGAGCCATTTGCCCTGGAGTTTAGGGGTCATGTATAAACACCCTTTATTAGTGGTGCTTAGGAGTGGTGCCAGATTGGGGGCCCTTGGCACCACATCAATATCTGCAATACCGGATCACCCATTTGCATCAGTGGAGGAGGAAGAGGAGGCAGCAGAACCATGTAGAGAGGCGACAGGGGCAGTGGGAAGGTACTGAAGCACCCTTTAGCAGGGGCATGGCCTGAGGGGGGTGGCACAGGAATAGTTATGTCAGGGGCAAAATGTTTAGGTGGGGCACATTTTTTTCCTAGCAACCCATGCTTCCCCACTTGGCTGTAGCTCATCTTGAACTGACTGAAACAAAAGAAACAGTCTGACCATCAATAAATGTTTCATGTACCTTTCTTTAAATAGTTGCCCCTCCTTAGGAAATTGGATTGTGTTTTTCACACACCCTTTCATTCTTTCATTAGTTTACCTGCTCTGAGCACCCCTATTTTTCTACAAAGGTTAGTTAAGAATATTTCACCTTAGGTATTTTCCCATCTAAGTTCATCAGGGTGGTATTACCAATGGCAAATGCCAAATGTACAAGACAGGGACATCAATAGGAACAGAGTTGAGTCACTTATACAAAAATAATGTTTTCTCCATTTATGGTGCTTTACTTTTATTTTTAATTACACACTGTTTTTCAGTCTGACAACATTTGTCGCCAGAGACCTGAGACGTGTACCTAAAATGTCAACAAAATAAAGCTATTTCTATGTTACTTATTTAAGAGTAGCTCCTGGCCATATTGTTGTCATTCTGAATGACTAAATGAAAAACAGCAGCATTCTGGGAAAATAAGTAGTTTTTCTATTATTTCCATTTCACAAAGAACTAGATCACAGGTAAGAGTGAACAACTGCATGGTGTTTGTGCGTAAATCTGCAATGTCTTTCTGGTGAAACAGGCAGGATCTGTGAATGAAAATTATGAACTATACTGACTTTCCAGTGTATGTCTCTTGGCTGAAGTATTTAGCTGGTGATCCATCAATATTTGAAAAACATGTGTTTTCATTTATACTTTGAGCTTCATGTGATATGAAACTTCAGGCTCTTTTGTTGTGAAGGATTTACAGTGATGTTGTTTGTTTGTTTGTCTATTTATTTTAAGAGTATTCCCCCCCTTCTCCTTGGAAAAGGACCTGAGGCGGATTAGAGTAATGAGGATAATATACAATCCAGAACAATTAAGACATGTTCAATTAATTGAGAACAAGGAATTGAGGGACATCTCACAGCATTTATAGACAACATTACATTAAAGCTACAAGGTTATAAGTAGTTATAAATACAAAGTCTAGGTGAACCTATAGATTAATAACTCCATTATTCTAAGCTGCTCATTTTAAGTACCATTTTTGTTTTTCAGTAAGGTCTCAGTTCACTGGGAACTACTTCTGTATACACCTAACTGAAATTAATAAGAAGGCTAAAAGAATACATCCTTTTTTTACGTAGTCCAGAAGTTGGAAGAGTTCCTTTCAATACAGCTCCCAGAATCCCTAAACAGAATGGACACCAGAAACAATCCAGAGCTGTTATAAGCTCTGATATATGTCCCATTTAGTTCCACTGGGAACCAGGTATCTAATTCCCAGTGATAGAGAGGTTGGCGTTGTCAGGTCAGCAGCATCCTGTTCTCTAAGTCTTGTGGCCCCAGATTGGGAGTGGGTATGCCATACTTGCTCATTCAACCATAAATGTATTTTTCACCTTAGCCTATAGAGGCAGATGTTGTAGTAATAAAACAACCAACAGAAGTTGGGGGGGGGAATCGCCATAGGAACACCATATCTCTTATTCAAATTTTTGATTGGTTGGTTTGTTAATTATCAGAAGGTAAGAGAAGGGGTTATGTTGGGGTGGAATGTCCATCTAAGCCACTGAGCTATCTTTTCAAAGATTCATGCAACTTTTTCCTTCTGTCAAAGCTTAAAACAGGAGCAAACTGGAGAGGCAAAGTAAAATTGCATATAAATCTCCCACCTTTTAATTTTGACTGGTTTCTCCTATAGCAGTGATGGCGAAACGTTTAGAGACCGAGTGCCCAAACTGGGATTCAAAACCCACTAAGGTTTTTTTTTTTTTGCAAAGTGCCAATACAGTAATTTAACCTGTATACAGGTGGCTATGAACGGGCGAGGTCGGGTGCCCACAGAAAGGGCTCTGAGTGCCACTTTTGGACTAGAGATGGGCACGAAACGGGAAAAAAATTGTTCCATTATTCGTTATTTGTTTTGTTACATAACGAAATGAATAACGAAAATTGTGATGAAATTGGAACGAACCTAACAGAACCACAAAAATTATGTTTGTTGTGTTTCGTTTTCGTTAATGGCGACGCACAATGAAATGAGCTGTTTTTAAATGTTAAAAAACGTCCTGAATATCCATAAAAACCCAGCGATAATTCTTTATTCTGCCTGATAATACCTACCGGGGGGGTGGGGTCCTTAAAACATGCATTTATGTCTTTTATCAGATCGCTGAATTTTTTTTTCCTTTAAGGGGAGTTAGGGGACATCGACCCAAAATGGCTCCCAGATGCCTAATATTGATTTCTTGGGTATTAAAACGCCCTGGACATCTGTAAAAATGCAGTGATAATTATTTGAAATTATTACCTACCAGGGGGTTGCAGTCCTAAAAACGTTTGTTTTTGTCTTTCTCCCATCACAATGTATTTTTTCTTTTCCCTTTAAGGATGACACAAAATGGATTCCAGCCACAAGATGGGATTCTTTGACAATTTCAACCAATAGCATGCTGAGGTTGTAGTCTGGGTAGGTGTGGCAGCCACAGAGGGCATAAAAAGCTTTGGCAGCCCCCATCCTCCTTGCAGTCTGTGGTGGGAATTAGGGTAGGATTGCTGTCTCTGCAACTCGTTACTTTAGGCCAGCCAGGCAGGTGTGTGTCTCTGTGTTCCTGCTGGCTGCAACCTGGCTCTTAGGGGAGAGAAAGAAGATATTTCTCTTGCAGCCTCCCTGTGTGCGTGCGTACCTCTCGGTGAGTACCCTCCCCTGCCACGCAGTGCAGTCACTCTGCAGCTGCCTTACACCCTGGGCAACACCCACCGCTGCCTTTGCAGCCTCCCTGCGTACCTAGTCTATACTGTGTCTCTGCCAGCATAATTTTTTTTAGTGTTTTCCCTCTGGTCTGGAGCGTTGGGGGATGTCTGCACGCGGAAATGCTTTAAGTTGCGTAAAAAGTGGGTAAAAACAAAAACAAAAACAAAAATGAAATAATTTTTTTTCAAAAAATTCACAGAAAATGAAAATGAACCGAAATGGATCTGCAATGAAAAACGAAAAACTGAAATGTAATTTTTTCAATTCGTGCCCATCTCTATTTGGCACCCGTGCCATAGGTTCGCCATCACTGTCCTATACTGATGTAAATTTAAATACAGTTGTACCCTGACTTAAGAGCAGCTCAATTTAAGAGCAATTCGACTTAAGAGCGGAAAACTGTTGGCATTTTAACTGCCACCTTATAAATTTTTGATATGGTCTGCTCGACTTACAAATATCTTTTTCATTTTTTTTTCATTTTTTCATTTTTAACTTATTTTTTCAATTTTTTAGATAGGTACCCCGACTTAAGAGTAATTCAACTTAAGAGCATGCATTAGGAATGGATTAAATTCGTTAAGTCGAGGTACTACTGTACCAGCTAATATTTTACTTGTCAAGTACTTGATTTAGGCTATGTAAGAATTGCCACAGGGAGAGGTGGAGGAAGAAGTAGGGAGGGAGGAAGAGAAGAAGAGAAGATATAGAAATAATCTTGGTCTCTATACTGTACTGGTAAAATAAGTGAATATTTTTAGCACCACTCCACACACTCACAAGGCTGATGTCATAATCATCCATGGCCTTTTACTGCTGAACCACAAGTTTCCTATCCCTGCCCTACCCTGAGGTTATGAGGCTCCCTACATATCCCTTTCAATGTAAGGAAGCCTTTGGGGCTTTAGGACGGGTGGATAGGTGGGTGGGAAGTCTTTAATGTCTGGAACTCATCCCCACCTGTCCTGGTCCCAGAAGCAGCAGTTTTTGGAAATTAAAGACTCCCTCCCCTATTCAGAGGCTCCCATCTGAAGGTATAGTATTCATGCTTTTAGATTCATGATGAGTAAATTTGAAAACATGTTTCCTCTTTTATAACTGAAGCCTTTTGCAGTACTGTACTATGCTAGAAAACTGACTTGGCCCTTACAAATTTTGTTCATACCATCAGACATCACTCCTGGTTAATCTGTTTCTGTACAAGTCGTGCCAAGAAACCACTATTATAAAAGCCTGCTGTGTTATATATTTTCCTCCCGGGCCTTCATTCTGGCAGGTACATGTTTCACCCTTTCAGTGGTTGGGCATCTGGGATTGTGATTCTGCTATCTATACTAAATTAAGTCTAAGAGACCTTTGCTGTGAACATTTATCTGATTATCAGATTCTGATAGCATTATAGAACCACAGAGCTGCAGAGCTGAAAAGTATTCCAGTGGTGATCATCAAGTCCAACCTGGAACAAAGCAGGAAGTCAACAGTTCAAGGGTTTCTGACAGATGGCAATCTAAGTAGAGATGAGGGTTCTACACCTGAGTTGCACAGAGGGATTCCTCACACCATTTAGTCTGCCTGGATTGATCAAATGCATCCCGTGGCCTGTTCTTCCCTAGTATGTTTTTGTGTTCCCCACTCCTGGGTGATCAGGGGAAACACATACAAGCAGTTTATTGCAACTGGTAGTAAACCAACTCTGCATAAACTCAAAACAACCCAAAATGTCTGTGGTGCTGAAATAATGTGATCTGCACTTTTTTCTGACCTATCCTTCCTTATGTTTAACAGCTACATACCGTACTAGTCAAATGCTACACAATCATTTTCAAAATGGAAATAGTTTTACATTAGGATGCTTGAGAATTTCCCCCAATTGTTTTCTATATAAATTCTCAAAAGAAGCAAAGTTCTTTTGCTTCTTTTGGGAAATTTTGAAGCTTGGAAAAAACCCTGTACCTCCCCCTGGTTTTCTTTGGGGTGAAATGGACATTTTCAGAAAAATTGAAAAGAAAAAGGCTGTATTAGCATTCCCCCCTTTTACAGCTTGAAAGTCATTGTTACTTTAGGAATATTAAATATGACTGTGGGGGGAAATTATCATTAAATTATCACAACCAGCATATTAAAATATAGAGTATCCAAATAATTATTGCAAACAATGTATTTTTATTTGTAATTGTAAGTAACGAATTGAGTAATAATCTCCTGAACTGTTTACTAGTTTGTGTGGAACAGAAAAACCTCTACAAAGAATGTTTAAAAATCCATAATTAACCATTATTCATATTTCCCTCCACAGTATTAAATAAAAATAAAATAAAAATCTCATTCTCATATAAAGAATTAAAATGGGGAAATGTATAGAAGGGAGTGGGACTTTTCCAAGGAGAAAGGTGGGGTAGATATATTCAAAAAAATAAATAAATAAATAAACAAATAAGTTTCAATGAATGGGCTTGAAATTTAATCAGAATCATTTTTGTTGCGCTGTATTTTCTTCCAGTTCTTTGAGGCCTAGTGAAGAGGACAAGACAGAACCAAACATATCCACCCACATGCAAAAACAAAAGTGAAACCTTTTTCTTTTACCTGTGTCAATAGCAGCACTTCCTGAAGGAAGAAATGCATTTTGTTCTTGCATTGGAGAGTTCAGTTTGTAACCTAGGACTTGCTTGCCCTCAGTGCACAGAAATTAGAATAATCTGATCCTATGCATGTTTTTTAGAAATGATTTGGAAAATATTTGAACACCCTATCTTAAAATGTTTTATTATGTTAAAATAAAGCATTCCATAATAATCTTTTCTTTTTCTTTTTTCAATTTTCCAGGGGTTTTTTTGGTGGGGGGGGGATCAAAAAGGCCTCAGGGAGGGAAAAAAACAGAAAAAAACTCATTTCCCCCCATTTTTTCTGTTTTTTCCGGGCCTTCACATCTCTAGTTTCAATACAAACCCACACTTTTGATATGTTGTATTTACCTATTTCAAGGGCACCACATTGCTTTCAAATGATAACACTACTTGAGCCAGAAGTGATTCTGGAGTGAAATTAGTCTGGCATGCAGTTTTATAGCTACTTGTTGTTACCAACCAGCACTGTCTATTGTTAAGTAAGGTTCAAATAGCTTTGCCTCAGAGCAAATCCTGAAATATTTATCTGTTGGTTCATACTGTATATTAGACACTTAAACGATTGGTTGGAAATAGCCAGTTAGTAAAAATAGACTATACTGAATTATGAGTCTCTGGTATTAACAATACTCTTCAAACTGCAGAGCAGGATCAGCGAACCATATGGATCTTCCTGCCCAGGTCCTGTCATGAAGGCACAGTGGGGAACCGAACCCCCAACCATCAAGCCGACTTAGCCAATCAATGGAACTTTGAAAGTCAACATTCAGATACATTCCATTTATTTAAGTTTATATTGGAGGATTACAGGTTTCAGATTTTTGGGCCTTGAGTTACAGGAGGATCTGTTCTGGAGTGTCAACACAAGGTGGCTTGCAAAGAAGGCTCAGGAGAGACTATTTTTCTTGAGAACGTTAAGAAAAACCATCTTCCGCAAAAGCTGCTGCTGGCTTTCTATCCTTGTGCAATTAATTGAGTGTGTGTTTACTTACGGGTTATGTGTATGGTATGGAAGTTCTACCCATCGGGATAGGACAGTGCTGCACAGAATCATAAGAATTGCAGAGGGTAATTGTGGGCTGTTCACTCCCCGCACTAGAACAAATTTATACTACCAGGTGCCACTGTAAAGCCTTAGATATATTAAGAGATCCATCGCATCCTGGTCATCACCTCTTCGGGTTGATGCCATTACGATGGAGATATAGAGTACTGAGGGTGAGAACAAACCGTCTCAAAAATAGCTTCTTTTTTAGAGCAATATTGGCCTTAAATGGAAATTATGGACTTTGAAGCCAGCTTATTTTTATATGTCATATTTTATGTGTTGTAGCTGTTTTTAAATCTATGTGGAATGTTTTATATGAGTTGAATATAGCATCTGTTGTTCCTGCAAGGGGGCAATGACAATAAAGATTTCTATTATTTCCATTATTCCTGTTATTATGGTTGGCATTGTGTTGTAGAGTGGCATGCCAGGACTTGGGAGGCCTGGGGTTGAGTTCTCCACGTGGGCATTCATTGAGAAGATAATACTGGAGGAGGATCTTCTAGAGTGACATTAAAGCTAATTCCTCCTAGTAGTGTGCAGAACACAGCAATGGTAAACTACTTCTGTATATTTCATAAGTTGAAACCCTATGATGAAGCAATCCAAAATAAAACAAGATATAGCACTGAGAAAAGAGATTCATGTCGGAAGGCGCTCAGTTTGCTAGTAGGGAAGACCAAAGGATAAGTCAACTGAAGATGTAAAGAGGAAGCTCCAATATGAGATGAATTGACTCATTGTTGGAACCATGGGGTGCAGTTTACAAGATCTTATTAGGGCTGTTCAGAGGTCATTATTTCAGAGAGTTGACATTTGTTGTCAGGTTGACATTTCTTGTAATTGATGTGATAGCGCATATTTGGTGCACGGAAGTATAACTTACATTCTAGCAAGGATGGAAAAAAAAAAGCCCTAAAGGAACCTTATAGAGTTGTCACTTATGCAACACAATAATTTCACCTCTGAAAGGAAAGCAGGAGAGGGGGAGCAAAGTAAGAAATGTGTAAAAACCCAAGTATTTCTCCCAAGTAATTGCCCATCATGAGACATCTGCTAAAAGTGTTTGCTTCATCCATCCCATCATTAGTGCCTGGAGCTTTCAAAAACAGGCAGTACTCTGTGCCACTGACACAGCTTTGAAAGGATCATAAGGCTCTCTGAACCTTCAGGCAGAACAAAAGAGAGAAACAGCTCAATGGCTGACCTCTGGGGCCCCTTTTCCAGGGCATGTGCTGTCAACCATGGAGCTAATGTTGTTCAGCGCATGCCAGAGATAGGGTTCTTTTTCTGTCTAAGCCTCCCGACTGGGTGTTTTTTTTAAAAAAAGTTTCCTTCTCTCCTTCTTGTTGGTCACTTTTCTCCTTCTGGTTAAAGAATGTAGAAGATAAATGCACAGCCTTGTGAACAAACTACAGCAAGCAAACCCTCCCAGCCTGGCCTCAGGCAAGTTGGCGACTGCATTATCTAATTCCAGATGTCACCTCTTCTCTCTTTTTCCACTTGGAAAGTAGTATATGGGAGGGGGCATGTTTTGCAAAAACCCAACATAACCATTTGTTTGTATGTGTGGTGGTTATTTGATCCCATTAAGAAATACTCCGAAGCGAACGAGTCCCTTTGTAATATGTTTCCCCCTTTTTAGGCCAAAAAACCAAGATAGGATAAACTGAGGGAAAAACTAAGGGATTAAGAGGAATTTAAGTGGCTTTCATTTGCATCAAGAAAGACATGTGAAGTGTTGGAAGGCTAGAGCAATTAGCCCTGCCCTCTAACACAGTGATGGCAAACCTTTTAGAGACCGAGTTCCCAAACTGCAATTCAAAACCCACTATTTTTTTTTCAATAAGTTGCAATACAGACATTTAATCTGTATACAGGTGGCTGTGAAGGGGCAATGGCAGGTGTCCACAGAAAGGGCTCCGAGTGCCACCTTGGGCACCTGTGCCATAGGTTTGCCAACACTGCTCTAACGGATACTCTTGGTGGGCAGATGGATAATTACTTAATACTTGTATGATACAACTCTGCTTATAATCTATGCAGATTGACCACTGCTGGAACCAGAATCCTTCATACATGGTGGGGTTACATCTGTGTACTTCAAATATGCTTATAGAAGCTATTTTCAACTCTGCTGGTTGGCAAGATTATGGTCATTGGGTAGGGCCTGCCCAACCATTTTTGCTGCCTGGAGCAAAGGGCAAGATAGCACCCCCACCCCACTCCATATACAGCAACTGGCTCTTACTTCAGGATACTGTCTCTGCTGAGTGTGCTTTTGGGGGTTTTGCAACCTCACATGCTGCCTGTGGCTTGAATGACTGGGAAGTGCTTTTCTGGTCTGGGGTGATGGTTAATCAATCCAGCACTAACCAATGATTCTCTCCTGACTCTGAATTCAAAGGCTGCCCTGCTTCCCTACTGAGTGTTTTCTTCCCCTCACATTAGTGCATTGGTATTTTTATTTATTTTATATTTGAGTATTTTTATCCTGCCTGCAGGTTACAGTAATGAGGGACTATATACAGTCCAGTACATTTAAGATATATTCAAGTTTGGTAGTCAGTTTGTTGTTTGTTTGTTGTTGATCTGTTCACAACTGTAAATAATGAAACTATTTTTATTCTTCTACAAATGTAGTGAGTTATTGAGTCTGTAAGTGCCAGTTAATGAGAAAAGGGCACCTTATCTTGCAAACTTGAAGTTATTTTCCTCTGTTGCCCTTTCTATATATTTCTGAGTTTTATCAAGGGGAATCGGTGAAAGTTCAGGATGACTAGCTGGTGGAGTATATTAATTTAGTGACCTCAGGGAATCACTGTACTCCATATGGTAATAGGTCCGGCCCTGCTACCAATATGTCAGTCATAATTCTGGGGCTAGTTTGCATGGCTCAACAGATAATTTTCATAAGTCTTGAATATGTGGGAAAGGTAACCTGGTAATCAGCAATTGTATTGGGGATTAGACATGGGCACGACCAGAAAAAATGATGTTTTGAGTTTTCATTTGTTGGAACGGGTCCGTTTCAGGTTGTTTCTGTTTATTGCGAAATTTTTCAAAAATTTGTCGTTTCCGTTTGTCATTTGTCGTTTGTCGTTTCCACCGCGATTTAGCGCGATTTGACTTCCCAGAGCATAGGGGCGTCCCGCAATCAGGGCCGGTGCTAGGTGTTTTTGCGCCCTAGGCAGCGGGCAGGGTGGGGGGCGGGCGAGCAGGTGGGGGGCCAGCCGCAGGCGGGTGAGTGAGCGGGCAGCGGCGCGGGCCACAGGCGGGTGGCGGCGCGGGCGGGCGGGCAAGTGGGCAGTTTGGATATCACTTAGGATAGAGGTTCTGTTCTTGGCTTGCACCCCAACTGTGTGTGTATGCAAGCAAATTGAAGTTGGGAAAATAGAAAATAAATGGTAGTATATAATATATTTTTAAAATAAATCCACACCTCCAAATCCCAGTCGAACCTCCCCCTTTATCTAATATCAGAAAAAATCCTCACAAACTGCCAGAGAAGAAATAAAGAATAAACTGCTATTCCCTTCAGCAGACAAAGCTGCAGGGAATCAAAGGAATTATTTTCTAAATTCAATTCCCTCCCTGCCTGCCTAACTTAAATCCTAAAGCCTCCAGCCTCCCTCCTCAATCTCGATCAGATCACACCAGCACCAGCAGCCAGCCCTCCTCCCTCAACCACATCCATACACCCGACTGCGATTTCTGGAAGGTGCCTCGGCTTTTTATGCCCTCTGAGACATCCAGAAGTGTCAGTCAAAAACCTGGCGATGCCATTGGTGGAATGGTTCAAACAATTTGCATGGTCCCATCCCATGCCCAGCCCAAGTGGGCAGGTCTAAAAAAATAAAAAATAAAATAAAATAAAATAAAATAAAATAAAATCAATAGAACATTTTATTGCTATTAAAAAACCCACTGCTGCTACTATTAAAATTCAGGCATTTAAAATAAATAAATTTCACATGTTTCTGTGGTGATTTGGTGTGTTTTTTGACCACAATTTCAAAAGAAAATTTGTGGTCGCCATTTTGGATCCCCCCCACCTCATGGCATGGCGAGACGACGAGGATGACCTCCCCCCAGCCTGGTGCAAGCAGCCCAGGACAGGAGAAGGGGAGGAAGGCCGGGGACCTCCCAGAAACCACCCCTCTGGTAGGTGGCAAAGCCTCAGGCAGGCATATTTTCGCCTGCTTTTTTGGCCGAGAGTTGGGCTTTTTAAAAAAATCTTTTAAAAACTTTTTCTGTGCTTTGCATTGCGCGATCGCCGTGATGCCACAAATGGAAACGAAAAACCCAACCAAATTTTTCCTTTTTCGGTTCGAGTTTGAGTTCTGACAGCTTAATTATTGTTACCGTTTCCGTTACGTAACGGAAACGATAACCGAAAACGGAAACGAGAATTTCGCCGAGTCATGCCCATGTCTATTGGGGATTTCTTACCCAGTTATTGCCATATTTCTGCTTATTTATTTTCCCCCTCTAAATAATACCTAGGACTGCTAAAATCACATATCTTAATCCTATATCTTGCAACCAAAATAAAATTCCCTCCTCCTCTCTTGTGGAAGCTAGTTGTTGGTATTGGATGATACTGAATAATCCTCACCAACTTCCACTGAAAACCATGGTGCTGTAAAGTTATTTAGGAGTTTTTAGTTTTCAGTGGAATTTATGCTCTCTTCTTAATCTTAAATAGGTTTAGTTTGAACTATATCACACTAATATCCATTGGATGGGAGTTGCAATTATAATCTGTTTAATTTTTTTAAACCACGTCCTTCTGTGAAAAAGACTTCTAGAGAGCTGCTTATAGAAAATCAGTAACAAATAAAATGGAAGGGTCCTTGCCCATATATTTACCATCTCTCAATGGAAGAGGGAAAAAATAGGAAGGGGTGGAGAAATGAAAACACAGGGAATGACTATTGCCATGTTATAACCTATTGGTACTACTCTGAGGAAGAGGGTTTCACCCTCGAAATATTAGCAAAGTTTTTATTTTTATAGTAGCCTAAAGGTATCACCTGTTCCACTTTTGTATTTGGTTTTTGTGATGGCTACAAGGCTCCTCAACTTGTTTTGCTTCTATTGGAACTTGAGTAATGATTTCCCCCCTCCCCCCAGTTTCCTGTTGTATTAAACTGCTTTGCCCAGGCACTGCAGAGCAACAAGATTCTTGCCCGGATAGACAAGCATCTGATTTGCCCTCATGTTCACAAAGCACTTGAGGGCAATACTGTAAATTATCTGAAACTGCCCTTCTGAATCAGTAGGAGAAGAATTACACTCAAGGTTCACACTGTTTTCTTTCACTACCCTGTAAATCATCTGATATGAGACAGAAAGAGAAAGAACATTTCTCATTGATTCATTTGGTAGAGCCTTGGTAATCTCCGAAATATTGTGATGATTAAGGCTGGATTTTTAGTAGCTGTGCACCCAGTGAGAAAACAGAAAGAAAATGCTATTTACAGCATTAAAACCGAGCTGTTGTTCCAACATATTGCAGGCTTACGATTGTGTTTATTGTACCACTAGAGGGGAGGAGGTGAATATTTAAATCAGACCAAAGCTGTCAAAGATTTGGAAGGGAGAATTATTTTGGGTTGCTGTTTTTCATTTCCAGGACTTAATAAATCAGGGTTGGAAATATACTGTATACAGTTTCACATACATCCCTGACAATTTTTATTAATTTTTAAAAATTATTGCTGTTTGGTATAGCACTGTACCAGACAGTAGGAATTTTTAAAATGATAGAAAAAGTAATGTGGACAAAGGGGTTCACATACTGCAGTGGTGGCAAATCTTCAGTACTCCAGATGTTTTGGACTACATCTCCCAGAACTCCAGGCCTGTGCTGTCAATGACAAAAGACTGTGAGAATTGTGGTCCAAAACATCTAGAGTGAAGACAGGGGGGGTCACCAGGGGTGAGAGAATAGGATAGTTTTAAATATAGAGGTAACAGGATGGAATTTGGGAGTTACAGTTTTTACCTTACAGCCTTGTGGTGGAAGATGGGCTTGGTAGTAGTGAAGAGTACATTTGGTAATGACTCAAGAAACCTTGACTTATGTTCAGTCAATTTTTGTGGTTGTCCATCATGCATATGAATTTTATCTCAGCAGTTTCGCTTTGTATTCTTGATTTGTAATGATTGTGCTCCCTGTTTCTGTTTATAGTTCTCCATCTTTGGAGATAAGACTGAAGACATTTACACACACGGTACGCTAAAACAAAGAGGTAACTATATAATATGTGTTTTCCACAAACCTGAAATGTTCTGACAAACAGTTTTAGTGGGATCTACCAAAGAAAATTCATTCTCCTAAGAATGCAATACAGATTACTTCCAGTGCTTTTTAGAGCTGGCAATTTGCAACAATTGTCAAATCTGGATATACTGAAGGTGAACAGCTTTCAATAAAAAATATATGGTATAATATAAATGGAAACATGCATTTTGAGGGTCATGTAATTCAAAATGACACAGGAAATGATGATGTATTCTTCTCATGTCATAGGCAACAGTCCCTTGTAACACTAGCATGGCAATATGCCATTCAGTGATTGCAGGATACTACCAATGACTAGGTGAGAAATCACTACAGTATTTCACAGGAAGTTTACCTGCTAGTGTCACACACTTTAACTGCTTTATTAATTGCTTCCTTTGCAGGGAGATGTCACCTCCTTGCAACACTTACTGTAGTGGCTAAATCTGACAACTTGTGAGGTAAATGAACCTATCACCTCAAGCCAATAGGCCCTTTGCAGACAGGTCTATAGCTGTGTTGCTGTAGATAGAAAAAAAGTGGAACTTTTCTTCCATTCAGTTTTTATCAATAATATAGCAAAATCTATACAGTTTTTCACATTCAGAATGGAAAGAACTCCAATATAAAACATAATAGAATGTAGGAGAAACTCTTAAATGCCTGGGTTTGAATTTCCACAAGGATTCAACCATATTAATGCAATTTGGGTTGTAATTTTCTTCTAAGAAGTTTCCCATTTTCAGCACCTAAAGAAAATATTATGAGGTGTACTGTTTACTAGGAATAATTATACTGTATTTGTTGGGTCTGGCTATGGATAAGATATTTTCCCCAGTCCATTTTCATAGGATTTTTCAGAATTCAGAAATTGTGTCATATTGGATATAATTTGAAGTTTAAAAACTTCAGATGTGAGAGAAAACAAAACTGATATATACAGCAGTTTCCTAGCCAGAAGTCTGTTGACCAGTCTCAGCATAACTTCAGCTAAACTGATATATAGAAAAGATCTATTTAAGTAGTCTTGTATTCCAGTGAATTCAATGGGGCTGAATTTAAACTCGGGCTCAAGGATAAAGTATTAATCATTGTCCATCATTTAAATGTTTGGTCCAAAGAACTTCCTGTATCAACAGGCTTTAATATTACTATAGAGTGCGAATGATTATTATTTCTGAGCAACGCTAGCATGAAACTATTCAGCAAAAAAAGGAACACCCCCTACCTGCATTAATAAGTTTGCTTCCAGCCAGCTCCATTAGATTGCGAACCCATTTAAAATGTACAAAGAAAAAAATAAAACATAAAGTGGAAAATCACAAGATAAATTACTAGGGGAGACTGAGGGCTTTCAAATCGAGACCTGGAAAAGAATGATCCCTTGCTGACATTCTACAAAGTGACCATGTGATCATGCTGAGAAATTATTTAGCACTCTGGGCTAATGTTGGCACTGAATGATGAAGAGGTTTGCAGGCAGGAAGATGCTGAAAGACTGACATCAATCAAAGTTAACAGTGGTGTCTTGGCTGATGGTTGGGTACGCAGGGGTGCTGCCAAAATGGCCCCAGAGAAAAGGATGATGCAATTACAAGGGAATCTGAGGCTATAAAAACTTGCAGGGTGTGTTTTTTTAAAGCTGAATTATTATTTAAAACAATTTCAATTCCTTTTCCCCCTCTCCAAAGACACCTGTTAAGAAAAACATGTACAAGATTCCTTGTACATGTTATAAAGGTACATACAAATTCATATATAGTATATCCAGCTTTCAAAAAGCTGTGTACAATAGGCTGGCAACATCTATTGTACAACATTCCACATAAACTGACCTGTCCAGATAATCAGGAAGAATAATGTGTGTCCTCCACTGGTATAATAGGCCTTGGCTCAAAATGAAGGCAGTGAAAGATGCCTTACTGGTGAGAACAGTCATAGCAGATACATTTAGAAACAATGAAGTAAACTACTGAAATTAGACTTCTCACTAAATATGTTTTGAGCAGCATGCTTACATGTAAATAACAGAGCAGTGTTTAAACTCAACTGTTCTAAAGAGAGAAGTTTCATTACAGTGTAATCATGCTAAAAGTGCATTTTCTAGCAAGGGGTCTTTTCACATCCATATAACAGGGTACAGACTCCTCACTCAACCCTGTGTAGGGAAGAAATACTATTTAGTTTCTTTTCCAAGTGGAACTAGAAAAGACAAGGTTATACTTAGACGCTCTGATACCAACAAGGCTAATATAGATGACCAAATTTATTTTATTTATATTTATATTTATATACTGCCCAATTTTCCCCAAGGAACTCAGGTCGTTGAAAAATATAAGGTATTCAATAATAAAAGAAAGAAAGAAAAACTATGAATTCTTTATTTATTTATTTATTTGATTTCTGTACTGGGCAGTTTACAAAGGTTTAAGTTAAACACAGCAAACATAATATCAAACAGAAAATCAAACATAAAACAACCATAAGAAACCATAGCTAGAATCAAAATCAAGATTATAGACAATAATAAAATCCAGGATGCTTTAAAAGAGAGAACAAAGGCAGATAAAAGTTACAGAAACAGATCAGCAGCAGTGGTGGTCAATAGTCTGGGAAAGCCATTCTGAATATCCAGGTCTTCATGAGTTTTTAAAGGACCTGCAGCGTGGGAGCTAGGCAGATCTCTGAGGGGAGCTGATTCCACATGCGATGTGTCACCACTAAGAAAGCCCAATTCCTAGTGGCTATTTTATGAGCTTCCCTCAGCGTCAGCATCCTCAGATGACCTGCCTGGGAGGAAGGAGTGTTACAGGCGGTATTGTGAGGTAGAAGCCATTCTGACACATAGCAAGGTCGTAAACCATTATTTGCCTCAACTACCTCGCCCCACTGATTTCACTAAGTCTTCCTGAAGTATGGCTTCATCTCATGGTAGACACTTGCAGAGGGAGGAGCCGAAGAAAACTAGCAACCTCACAGAACTATGGAAAGAATGATCCTTGCACTCTCATCATTTGATGGTAAGTTTATCGTGGCTGGATAACATTCACACACACTCTATGGGTCACATACTGTGTAGATAGTCAGGCAAATAGAAAGATGAAACATCCAGGAGTTATAATAAGTGCAAACACAGCAGTCCCATTTCCCATAACTGTGCAAAGGCACTCTTTATAAATGAATTCTAGAAAGAGCACTTTGGAACTGCCTTAAAGCTGTAAGATTCCTGTTCAAAATGCAGGGGCTCCTATGCGCCTTCACAGCTAGGGTGGTATGAAGTATGAAACATCTTCCATGCTAAGCTACCAATCAACTGCAATTCTCTAAGCAATATTATAGTTAAATATTTATCATAAGATTATACTTGCACCACACACACACACACACACACACACACACACACACACACACACACACACACACACACACACACACACACACACACACACACACACACACACACACACACACACACACACACACACACACACACACACACACACACACTTATGATTCTGTATAGGTTAATTTTTTTCAAATCCTACTCCCTCTGCTGAATGCATTCTGGCATGACTGCTTTCATCCAATTTCTGGCTCAGCCAAAGATCTTCCAATTTCATTTTACAACAAAGAGGTTTTCACTGGGGCTGCAATCTATTCAATAGCTTACCCTACCATTCTTCCCTTCCCTTCCTGTCTCTCAATCACCCCACTCTTTTATTGATCCTGTCTCCAGACTGTTGCCTTTCTTACTTCCCTCCACCTGCCCCACTTGTTACTATCAATGCAACTACACAGGCAGTCTCCAAGGGAAGACCCGGCCATTTGAAGCATATACACAGTACTGTGATGCGTTGTCCAGAGTAGCAGTGAATGTGGGGGGCCCTAAAGACACTCCTTAATTTGGGGCTGACAATAGCAGTGCTTGGTAGATAGGCTAACCGTGAAGCAAATTGTTCAGAAGATACTAGAATTGCCTTCATGGCAGCTTTTGAATGGCAAAATATCCAGTGCAGTGATGTAATAGTCAATCTTTTTCCACTGGCAAGAGGATTGTGCTGGATGAGTACTGAATTCCTATCCAACTAAATGGTCCCATAATGTTGTGCCACCTGTTGCATCCTGACAGGCATGAATGCAATGCCATTGCGATCTCATGCAGTCGATAGTCGTATCAGTTATCATTTTTCTGTTACGATTCCATCCTAAGGAATTCTGAGATGTGGAGTTTGGTGAGGAACTTCTAATTCCATGCTGCTGAGTTCTAGTGCGGTGGTTCAGGGGAGTCCACTACAGCGCTTTAGCAAAGAAACATAGACTGCAAGAGAGAAAAAGACACATCATAGAAATCCTTCTCCCTTGATGAGTTCCTTTTCCTTTAAACATGTGATATATAGATTAGTAATCTCCTACAGTTCCTACAGTTAATCTGACTCAGGTCTTGCAGAGTCAAGAGTGTGGCTTTCTTTACTGAGCAGGACTAAACTATGGGTGATACCTTCATGTTGTTGTTGTTGTTCTGTTGTTCAGTCATGTCCAACTCTTTGTGACCCCATGGACCAGAGCTCGCCAGGCCTTCCTGTCAAATCCATAGTGGTTGCATCGATGACACCATCCAACCATCTCATTCTCTGCTGCCCCCTTTTCCTTTTGCCTTCAATCTTTCCCAGCATCAGGGACTTTCCCAAGGAGTCCTCTCTCCTCAAGAGGTGGCCAAAGTACTGGAACCTCAACTTCAAAATCTGTCATTTCAGTGAACATCAGGGTTGATTTCTTTCAGGATGGATAGGTTTGATCTCCTTGCAATCCAGGGGACTCTCAAGAGTCTCCTCCAGCACCACAGCTCAAAAGCATCAATTCTACAGTGATCAGCCTTCTTTATAGTCCAGCTCTCTCACTTCCATACATCACTACTGGAGAAACCTTCAAAGGCTGCTATAACTTTTTAAAAAAATGTTGCTGAGAGGTTATTTTCATAGTCACCCTTCCTCTCTTCTTCCTGCCTTCCACTATTCCTTGTGTTGTTCTCTTTTCTAGTATGATAGACCCAGTTTTATCCTTTTACCTAACCTTCACTGATTATATTATGCAGATGATATTAGGAGGAGATTATCTATCAATGTTTAGACCACTCCCCCACACACCTCAAGTCTAAAAGCACCTCTTCAGAGCTTGATAAGGGGATACTGTGCTGTATTCCTTCTTCAGCCTTTCTATAGAAAGTTTGGCATGGGCAACAAAATGTATTAACTATGCAATTCAGCGAGAGTTCTTCGTTCCTTAGCTCTCCATACAGAGGACTAAATTCCATGGCAACACCATATAGGATTTTATTAAATAATGCTATCAGCTATGGTTTACCTTTTGGCACTTAATTTAATTGTCAGCCCACTTGGCTCTTGTGCTTCCTTCAGTGCACTGCAGAATTTGATATCAGAACAGCCTGACTGTTCTAACTGTATTATGGAATTTGCATTATAAAATTTGCTGCAGAATGCCGTAAAGACGTTGAACTTAACAGGTCCCGACAGTGGAGAAGAGATGGTAGAAAAGAGAGAAAATGCAACTCTGATAACCTGAAGTGAACTGTGAGCCTGAATGACAAAGGGTATGTGACATTTTCAAAATTAAAAGAATTATAACACCACAGGTTTCTATGAATGACAATAAATTTCACCAGCTGTGCGGAGTATAATCGAATGGGTTCAGTTATATATATCAACAGTGCACACAGTTGGGGATAGAAACAGAGAGGAATTGTACCCAAAAACACAACATTATAAATGCTTCTCATTTTAAAACTTCAGACAAAAGCAGCAATAAATAACAGAGTTGATATATGTGCTGTGATAAGCAATAAGGATCTGGGTGAACCCATCTAAATCTGAAGAAGCTGTTTTGGTTTTGAATTGGGGTCTGGTGTCAATAATGGACTGGAGGATGGTGAATAAAGTGAAATTTAATCCAGACAAGACAGAGGTTCTCCCGGTCAGTTGAAAACCAGATCAAGAAATAGGGTTGCAGCCTGTGCTGGATGGGATTACACTGTCTCTGAAAACACCAGCACATAGCTTGGGGGTGTTCTTGGGTTCGCATCTAAGCCTGGATACCAGTGCCTTTACACAGTTAAAGCTAGTGTGAGCTAGTGACTTCTTGAGAAGTCTGATCTGGCCACAGTAACACATGCCTTAGCTACATCTTGGATGGATTAGAGTCATGCACTCAACATGGGGCTGCCTTCGGAAAATGTTCAGAAACTCCCTAAGGGTCCAAAAATGCTGCAGCCAGATTGTTAGCTGGGGCTGTTTGCAGGAAACATATAACTCCCCTGTTACTGCAGCTCTGTGGGCTGCCAATCCATTTCCAGGCACAATTCAAAGGGCTGGACAGGCAAGAAGCAAAAGTGATAGAAGCAGGATCAGAACCCTGCATTTGATGTTTCTGCAACTGTCACATGAAGAGAAAGAGAACTAAAGAGTGAAAAGAAATAAAGAATTAGAAAAGGAGAAAAACTAGAGATGTCTTCCAGAAGATCAATGAAAGCAAAGGGAATATTAAACCTAGATATGGAATGCTGAAGAGAGATGGGCACAAAACAAAATATAGTATTTGTTTTGTTTTGTTTCATTTCTTTAATAGTTTCATTTCATTCCATTACTAATGATTTTTTAAAGAAGTTTCAGTATGTAACAAAATGAAATGATTCATTAATGGCTTCCCTGGGTCCTAGAGGCAACAAAATCACAGGGTAGCTTCTTTGGACTCTTCCCTGTAAGCCCCCTATATTTGGAGAGGTTTAGGGTTCAGAGGGCTGAGTTATTAAACTCCAAAGGGGGTCCCTCTAGGAGAAAATAATTTCTGAGTTGGGAAGCTGCTAATAGCCCCCTGGCGGGGAGTGATTAGCTGTTTCCTGACTCAATTAGAAATGAAAATAGGTACTCAAAAATAATGATTGCAGGCATGTAACAGCATGGAATTTGTAGGGGAGCTTCCCCAAGCTCTTCTTTGTAAGCTCCCCAAATTTGGAGAGGTTTGGGTTTCAGGGGGCTGAACTATTCAGCTGCAAAGAGGGTTCCTCTAACTAGCTAATGGCAAAAGTGTTTATGGTAGGTGAACCCCAAATAATATGAAGCCCCACAGAAAGGGCTCCGTGTGCCACCTTTGGCACCGGTGCCATTTTTTTTGCCAACACTGGTATATATGCTTCTAACATAACATCTGAAGAAGTGAGCTGGAATCCACAAAAGCCTCTGCCATGGACAATTTGTTAGTTGCTCAATAATAGGTTAATGGGTTGAAGTTACTGGCTGGGGAACTGGGAAACAGGAGCTTGACTCTCCAAGGCCAACCAAGATCGCCCCGAGTATGGATGGCTGATAGACTTGCATGTCTGTTACCTGTGCCACCTCGGTCAAGCTTTATGATCCAGGAACACCACCAGAAGGAAGGGGTAGTTGATGTTTTATGAGAGGCTGGTGAACCACTTGTGAGTACTTTACACCAAGACAAGCCTTAGAGGGTTGTCATTAAGTGGGGATTGATTTGACGGCACATAATTATGAATTACGATGCCAAAAGTCTCCTATTTGGTTTTAGTGTTCCAGATTAAAAGAATAAGATTATCCTCCAACATGCGTGAGTTCTTGTGCTAAAATAATGGATAAATAAGTTCATTCCACCACCACAAGATATCATTATTTATTTGAAAACAGTTAAGTCCACAAATAACCAAAATATATACTGTATGGATGAAAGAGAAAATGAGTGAAAGGAGATTCCAAGCATAAACCAACTCAGATTAAAAGAATGAATGAAAGCAGGACCTCATTTGGAACCCAGCTTTGTTTAGGTCTTCTTGAAAATGTATGGATGAGATGAAACAGTTTATATTGATCTTAAAAGAGAATGCTTATTTCCTTTAAGGCACTGCCTGTAGCAACCTACTAGGGAGGCAAGGAGTGAAGTCTTCACAGCATGGATCAGCATTGTTTGTGGCCTGAGCTGTATATAGCATGCATAACCTTAAAAGGAAGAGTTGCAGCACTTGAAAGTAATGGCCTGTGTAGGGGTTTTAAAGATATCTCTTGACTTGTGAGCATGGAAGAAGTTGGGGGAAGCATTTGCAGGGTAATTCCAGAGGCTTAATTCTGTTACACGGGTATATTTGCAAATGATGGCTGTTCTCCTTTCCTGGTTTGAACATTCGATAATTTACTGTTATTCCTATAGCCAAGGTCACCCGAGGCCACTATTATGCTGCAAATCCAAGGTATTAATTTCAAGCCCTCATCAGAGCCACAAGAATCCTAGCCTCTGGAAGATGACTAGCTTTCTTATAACTGTGTGGATATTGTAGAAAAATATCTTCTAAAGATTCTGAAGCTACAGGGAAGAGTTTGAAGATCAGACGAAAGCATTTCTCTTCCCACATTCACCATTATCATCTGTCATCCGTTTCCTTCAGCTGCCTAGATGCCCTGAGTACATCCAATCTCGCCTGATCTCAGAAGCTAAGCAGGGTTGGCCCTGGTTAGCACTTAGATGGGCAACCACCAGGGAATACCAGGTGCTGTAGGCGCCTCGAGTAGGAACTGGCAAACCACTCCAGTATTCCTGCCAAGAAAACTCCATGGACATGGGTTCACAAAGAGTCTATCACGACTGTATGACACATCAAACATATGTCCCCTTCACAACTACTGAAAAGTTCACTGGTGCTATTGAAAGTGATGTGAACTAATGCAGCGGGTGGGTATGAAAAACAGGCAATTAGACAGTGTGTATTTCCCTTCTCTTTTTTTAGATGTACCTGCAAATTGTACATTGGTATTGTTAGTCCCTCTCCTTTTTCTTGGGGCCCTTTCTGTTTCTTACTCGCGTAGTGAGAGAAAAGGGGACACTTTTTACTTCTTTGTGCCTGAACAACACTGCCCACATGGACGCCAGCAGTAAGGGCTTCCATAATGAATTTTAGAAACATTTCTTCCTGCTCTGTTCTAAACAGATTTCCAAAATATAAATACTAACAAATAAATGAATAAATAAATACTAGAAGTTATCCCCTTACTGTGTCAAATTACTACTCTCATAACTAGTTATTTGTCTTCAGTGGTCAGTTCTAAAACTAGTTCAAATGCAGCCTGAATTATCTTTAGAGGTGAAAATGATGAAACTGGGGCTTTCCTACTTGTGTTACACCATGAGAACGATGAAAACACTGGGAAAGATAGAAAGCAGCAGGAAAAATGGAATATGAAATACGAGATGGACTGACTCCCAAAAGGAAGCCTCAGGCTTGGATTTACAAGAGTTCAGAAGGGTTGTTGAGGACAGGACATCTTGGATATAGAATCATAGAATCATAGAGTTGGAAGAGACCTCAAGAGCCATCTAGTCCACCCCCTGCCATGCAGGAACCCCCATCACAGGACTTCCGACAGATGGCCATCCAGCCTCTGCTTAAAAACCTCCACAGAAGGAGACTCCACCACCCTCCATGGAAGCATATTCCACTGCCGAACACCTCTAACCATCATTTGTAGTGTCACCATAAGTTGGGACTGTCTTGACAGTACACAATAGCAACCACAACAACAAAAACAAACAAAAAATAAATAACAACCACTAGCCTGCTGTTAGATCTGAAATCCAATTTGGATAGTCACTTATGTCAAAGATATCAGACTTACAAATAAAGATCTTACTTATGCCCTGAAGACCAATCATAAAACAAAGCAACCTAATTTGCAAACTATAGGACAGTGTTGGCGAACCTATGGCATGAGTGCCAAAGGTGGCACTCGGAGCCCTTTCTTTGGGCACCCGACATCACCTCTTCACAGTCACCTGTATTCAGGTTATATTGCTGTATTGGCACTTTGCGAAAAATCAGTGGGTTTTGAATCACATTTTGGGCACTCGGTCTCTAAAAGGGTTCGCCATCGCTGCTATAGGAATTGGGGAAAGCGCCTAAAGTGACAATCTCAGACAATTTGCACTTAAGGAATTCCCTCTTGTAGTAGCAGGTTATCTGTAATTTCTCAGATGCTGTGCTTATATATGGAGAATCTTGATCCCTGTTTCATGATGATGCTTAGTTGGTGGCCTTGAACACATTACTATCTCCATCTAGCTAGCCTAAAATTGCTTGTCTATGTCAAACATGGGTGCTTGTGGAATGCTGCAAGGAGCTTTTTGAGTAGTATATTGTGTTAGTTCTGAGAAGAAGGGACTCAGAATCCTTTTTCGGTCAATGGAGCTGAGCACAAATTTTATTGTACCCCTGCCCCTACCTATGCCAGGTTCTATATTAGAGGACCGCTTTGCCAGATGTCTTGTGAAATGTCCTCTAAGTCACTCTCTGATATTACACAACTTCATCTCATTTTACAGTTGTCATTCTCATTATGTTCTGTTGTGTATCAACTGATACATTGGTAGTACAGAATCCAACTCCCACAGGCCTTTTTAGGATGCATAATTAAGTCTGAATTACATTTGTCTATGAGCCAGTTAATGGTGTCTTTGCTCTGTTAGGTTCTTGTTTACCATGCCTATAAATGAGCATTAAAATGTGCTGAGATTTAAAGCATGTTGTTACCTTCAAGTCGCTGTTCTACACTTTAACCCTAGGCCTCTAATTCTGAATCCCTTTCTGCCCCTAATCTTGACTACATCAGAGAGCGGTAGAAATGTCCCTTTAAAATTCTATACCCTCTTTGTAGAAAGATACATTGGTGGGTGAATTTCATCCAATCTGTCCAAGGAGAAACATTCCTTCATGACTTACCGGTATCCAGTTTCTTCGCCTGCCCATATTTTCTTGGTCTGAAAAAGCTCCATGGAATAATTTATCTTATGACATCCCCCAGGGAGTGGGAAATATAGGTAGCTGAGGGATCTAAGCTGCCCCAAAATAATATAGTGAAATTCAAGATATGTGTCCATGTTCCTGAGCCTCTTTGTTCATAATCAAAAGACAAGAATGCTGCATTTCACTCAGGAACATTTCTCCAGAATTCCTTTTGAAATTATTTTCCAAATAATTTATGTTATATCACATTGAATGAAAATGGTTGACATTTCTGATGAGAACTTTTTCCCAATACAGTGCTAGCAAATAAATATGTAAAAGAGCAAAGAATTCAACAAGAGATAAAGATTTTTTTTTTAACACTGGAAAGCTCATAGTGTTATCTGCTGTGTACTTGATCTTCTAGCTTCAGCCATACTTTATTCCCCTCATTTGCAAAAGTTGGCCAGCAATTGGGGAAGCAGCATAACACCTGTGGTAAGTCAGTGCATTGGATGTGCTCAAAGTAATGGAAACACTACTGACACATTGAGGTCCAAACAGTTCTTCTGGAAGCTCCATGCAAGCCTCTTACTGACAATACTGTAGACTTTTCATAGTTTTTCGTATTTTTTCTAACAATGGCTTCTGGTTTCTTGGCCATGCACTACATTTGTGTAATGGCACAGTAGTATTGGAAGCTAAATGGACATCACTTTGCATGGATTAAGTTCGCTGGAGGTGTATGGCCTTGTATTATGTTTCAGATTCCATTTCTGACCTGAAAATGTATGTTACTTCCTATCCTGTGAACAAATTAAATCTGAAAATGCCTGTTCAAATTAAGTATGAGGGCAGTGATATATATAACATTTCTGTTTAATACATCAATGGTGATTATCTCTATGAAATTAAAAGTGATCTGGAGATGCATCCTTATAAGACGTGTGAAGATGATCTTGAAGACATGTACTATTGTTGCAGTTGATTTTCACTCTGCAGGCTTTTTGGCCAGATATGTTTTAAAACAACGGGCTAAATGCAGCAAGGTTCTTGTTGATATGCTTGCACAGGTTAACACAGTTATACAGCTTCAAAAAGTATATTTTATATTTCTTTTTTCATTCACAAGACACATACTTGCCATATTCCTATCCAACAGAAGGATCCTCAGGGTGGCTTACACCCCTTATTGAATTGATAATTAATAAATAATAGAACAGCATAAAAAAACAAGTATGGCAACAGTAAAAAAAAAAAGAGGGAGAGAGAGGGAGAGCGAGTGAGCAGATGCTTCCAGGAGAAAAAGCAACTCCTAAATATACTTTTCAGTGATGATACTTGAAAGCAGAAAGAAGGAGACACCACCAGTTGTCACTATAGTGGGATGGGTTTCAATTAATTGAGTCACAAGAAAAGTCGTTGTTGTAAGTACTGAATATACTGGTTGAAATCCTGTTGCCCGTTGAATCAGCATGGGTGTGGTGAGCGCACTCTTCTGTAAGTTCCATTGATTCAAAAGGGCCTACTTTAGTTGCCACTGTGGTAAGCCACAGGATTTCAGCCATCATTTCCAAAATTGCAGATGTAGTAACTCTGTAAGGTTGTTTCATTTACACCATGGAGCTAGCCGTGGCAGTGGTTAAATGCCTGTACTGCAGGCAAAACTGTGCTCACGACCTGGGGTTCATTCCCAGGTAGCAGGCTCATGGTTGACTCAGCCTTCCATCCTCCCGAGGTCAGTAAAATGAGTACCCAGCTTGCTGGGGCTGGGGGAATGTGTAGCCTGCATGATTAAACTGTAAACCGCCCAGAGACTACTTGAAGTGGTATGGGACAGTATATAAGCAGAACACTTTGCTTTGCCATCATTAGAAACTGGGATGAAAACCTGTGAGAAAGGATGGCTTGTGGTATTCCTATCATATACAAGGTGTTCATTAGAATATAACCATTGGCAACCCTATAATTATTATTTCTGTGTCTGTGTTTGGTACATGGATGAGAATTTTTTTCTTGCCCCCTTTCTGCCTCTGATGCATATTCTATAGAATTCTTCAATGCTTCACTCCCTTCCACCCTCCCACTTACTACCCACTGACATGGATACTCAGTCAGTGAGGTAGTAGGGGTTCTCTTCCTGCTCAAGTGCCTGAGGACCCACATTCTAGAGCACAAGGCATGGGTAGCCCTAACAAATGTTGTTTGCCCAGAAGATGTTGCTGTCCAGCACAGCAGGGTCAGAAAGGAAATTTCCTCTGTCACCACCCAAATATTGGAGCTCAAGCCAGCAGCCAAGTAAGGACAGGTTCCCTGCTTTAAGCATCGAGATATGGACACTTAGTATCACTGATTTCTCCAATATCCAAATCTTGTTTATACCATTTGCAGGCCATCTTTTTCAGCAACTCTCCAGTTCTTTTCAGTCAACCTGACATGGATGGGACCTGGGTGTTTTGTTGTATGTGTGAGTATGTGCTTGTATTGTACGGGGTGGCCCAATGTAGTAGACCTTTGATGTCTGTGTAGTTATATGATATCTCCAGTGATGCAGGCTGTGATGGTGACTAACCTCTCCTACCCCACTTACTTCTAAATAATTACATACGTTAAAAATCAGTGGTTCCCAACCTGGGGGTCGGGACCCCTTTGGGGGTCGAACAGCCCTTTCACAGGGATGGCCATGAGCCAGTGAAGAAAAAGGCACAAACGGCTTCGGTCTGGAGG
Organism: Phrynocephalus forsythii; assembly: GCA_029282475.1. Taxonomy (NCBI): domain Eukaryota; kingdom Metazoa; phylum Chordata; class Lepidosauria; order Squamata; family Agamidae; genus Phrynocephalus; species Phrynocephalus forsythii. The sequence continues at coordinate 42,571,525 of JAPFRF010000004.1, forward strand.
AGGAGGGGGAGAAAGAGTGAGTTACAGCTTGATAGGTTGGAGGGGATGTCAGTCAATGGCACCGGAGGCTGTGATTGGCTGAGGGTGCCTGTAGAGGGAAGTTATCTATGGCACCTGGGGCAGTGGCCTGCCAAAGGGGACTTGTGGCCCCTTCCAAGCAGGGCAAGGGGTCACCACAATATGAGGAACTGTATCAAAGGGTCACAGCCTTAGGAAGTTTGAGAACCACTGCATTAAATGTTAATTTAAGGGGGGAACCATGTTTTTTGGTACCAGAACAGGAGAGGTGTAAGCATCACTACCCCAGTATCTACACTCCAGTGTGCTGTTAGACAAAACTGTTTCTATACTCCCAATAGTTTAAAACAAAGTTGTACAATTGGTTTGACGGCTTTTGGAGGTAGAAGATATAACGTATGATGCCCAAGGTTTCTATTGAATAATAATTTTGAAAAGAGGAACACACTCACTGTCAAGATATGTAAAAGTTGATAAAACATATGTTATGTATATTTAACAGAATGTGTAAAGAGAATTGTAAAATGGAGGCAGTTAGATTCTGCAGTGTCATGATGTTAATCCACAAGTGTTAGAGACTAGTAATCACAGGCATGTTAAGTGATGAAGTGCAGGTGGAATTGATTGTAACATCATGATTTGTAATGGATAGATCAGATTGCATCAGATTGTTAATTAGTGATTGCATCAGATCTTATGAGTGCTGAATAGTATAAAAGGCACTAGCTTGTCATTTGTAACTTGGGGACTGTTGTGGTGAGAACAGTTCACCCCACACTCTGTTTGTCTGTTTGCTATATTGTATATAATGCTTGGTTGTTATACTGTGTATATTTTGATGTATATATGAATATATGAGTTTTTACTCTATTCATTGTCATTGTCTTTCTGTTAGACTAACTCTGCAAACCCTTTATATCAATACTAACATTTTATCTACGTTACTGCTGCACTGCTTTGTGTCAGGCACAAGTATATATTATTATTATTATATTTGTTGCCCCCTTAAATCTGCTGACACTCACAAATGACAGCCTACATTTGAGAATGAATAGTGTGGCCAGTCCTCAATGATAGGTCCATCAAAGATAGCAAGGCAAATGTGAAAACATAGGACAAGGAGAAGGAAACAAATTGGCTGTCTTGCTAAATGTTATATTTTGGTAGAGGATTTCTTAACATTATTAGGAAAGTAACGCCAAAATGCCAGTGAAGCAAGATGAATAACACCTCATTAACATTTGCTTTATGTCTTGATTTTTCACCGTATTCATTTTACATGTTTTAAGAAGTGGCCATAAAATTTTAACTAGGATTTGTTCAACCTGGACCACTTATTTCATTCTATGTCAAAACATTTTTGTTGTTTTGCTGGATGTCAATTTTATCATTTAATGACTAGACGGCCTTTTTTTATTCTGTTTTTAATTCTATATTTTAGTTTAGATTCTGCATGGGTTTTTCCTGTGTTGGTAATCACTAGGCCTAAAGATCAAAAGGTCCTGGTCTTTTAATGTTAGATCATAAACTTGTTTTGCTTCTATTAGATCATAAACAAAAGCTATCATGGAAAACATGAGCTCTCCGGCTCCTGGAGAGTTTTGAAAGTGAACATGTAGCATTTAAAATGAAAAGAATGTCCTTGAAGATTTGTTTTAATCAAATATTTTGAGCAAAGGGAGTTGCTTTACTTTGCAGGCTGATTCTGCCGATTACCTGCTGCTCTTATCTCTTAGTGACTGGAAAGCTGACAGAACTGAGGTATACTTTCATGTTTTTGTGTTGCTTCTAAATCAAGTGTCACCTTGATTTAAGCTCAGTCAAAGGATATGAAGTTTTATGACATACTAATGGAAGCAGAGTTGGATGGCTGATGGGAGTTGTAGGTCAACAATGTCTGAAGAGCCATAGGTTCCCCATTCCTGATTTCAATACTGCCATGATGTTCCACAGCTCCAAAGGAAGACTTTCCCAGAGCAGTGGGAGGGAGGGCAAGCACTGGGTTTGTGTGTGTGTGTGTGTCCAGGAACCAGTCTTCTTCCCCAGAAAGCCACATAACATGATTCCAAATATATCCCAGTGGTCCTAAGTCCACTTCTAGTTTGTAACACTACAAAACACTTCTGGTTTCAAGATTATAGAAAAATGGTTGCTATAAAGGCTTCAGAAAGGTGCAACACTTTTTCCGCATTAAAAAGTGGGGGGAAGATTTCTTTAGGAGGTGTCCAGGATGGAAGAGGCAAAGGGAATATCTCTCCAATATAAATTCTGCAAGGGTTGTCCAAGAAGAGTTTGTGGGAAAACCATATAGCAGGGCCTGCATTAGTGCTGTCCATCCTTGTTCTGTTTATCAGGCAACATGTGGGCCACATGTAGTCTCCATCCACTCTGAAGGGTGAATATTAACATGGTAGCCCCATGGCTTGCTTTTTAGAGAGACTACTATTCATTTAGGTTCCCTAAAATGGAAAAGCCCTAGTGAGGTTCCTGGAACTATTGGTCTGCATGTATCAAATGAAAAACACTGCTTCAATAATACTGTTGCTATTTTGTCATAATGAGGAGAAGAATATTGAAATCCCCATTTGGGAATTCGTCATCCTCATTGGTTTAGACTTTTTGAACTTGATGGGCCACCTTGAAAACGAATTTCCAAGCGCTCTGAGATTCTGATGCCCTAGGTGAGAGCATGACGCACAATGCTTTTGATCCTCAAGGGTTCCATAATATGCAAATTCACTCTTCACAAGGTGTCATTTCTCTCTGAGAATTTAAAAAAGCACCTATACCCATATCTATGTGCATCAAAGTTTCCTTTGTTTCTGGGGGGAAACTCACCATATTCAAAAGTTGCTGTTTTGGACTGTTTTTGATTTATTGTGCTGAATGGTTAGTAGTGGAATGTAAGTCCATCCTGGTGATGTTTTGTCAGTTGCTACATCAGCCTTTATCTGGTTGCCTCCATGCTGTGAATTTGATTGTTTTCTCCAACTCAGATGTTGCTGTTGAGGTCATTCTGCTCAGTTCTGGCTGATTTGAGACACAAAAGGATTAATCAAAGATTAATATTTGATGGGCTTGTTTTCTGAATTATTGTTCTAAAGTATGTCCATCATGTCCTACAAATTTTAGAATCAGTTTTTATTAACAAGTTCCTGTTTCATTCTGTTCATTAACAGCACCTTTACCTTCTGTCAAAATATTGTGAGAAAAATTGTTTGGTGCAAATAAGTTAATATATCATGGGAATACAGATGGTTTGGCAGAAAAAATATCATGAGAATAACTATGATTCATATGCAGATTTGCTGAAAGGTTGATGAATTTCAGAATATAGCCCAAAATTTGGGGAACTTTTAAAGCTACAGAACTATTATATTTGACCTGAATTCTGGGTTTTTGTAACACCAGTTATTCCTGTTTACAATTCTGCATAAAATTGTCCCAGGAAGGTATACTTACCCAAAGTAAAAACACATATAAGGCTACCAAGTACAGATTGCTTGAATAGACAACAAAGCTGTACCTTATGGTTTATTCATAGGGTTCACTTACACACCAGAATTGAAAGAACATGAGCTGAACTATCCAGTCCTGTAGTGTGACATGAGAGAAGAGGTTCTTTATTTTCCACATAGCCCAACTAATGTACCAAAGTTCAGTGAATCTTAATGTGGTAGCCCCATGGCTTGCTTCTTAGAGATGCTACTACAGTATGCATTATTTGACAGCCTTCTGCCCAAATTAAAATGAAGAAGAAGATACAACAACAACAACAACAACAACAACAACAACAACAACAACAACAACAACAACAAACAAAGTGATTTGCTGGAACCATGTTTTTCTTTGCCTCCTGCAGAAAGGAGAATGGATTCTAACAGAGGCATTCTGTAATAAACCACATATGGCTGCTTCAGCTCATTTGTGTGCAAGACAAACACATACAGTATTTGCTGGATTTGTGGTTCCTCATGAATCATAAAAAAAACCATGTAAACATTGCAATAGTAATCCTTCCTGCTCAGTATGGCAGGAGAGATGGCTCCAGTCCAGACATTTGCTAATTGCTATGTGTATTCAGATTAAAATGAGGTAATAGATACTAATGTATTTTAGATGGCAGAACTTTTGAAGTGCTCTTTTTTGAGTCCTAAGATTATTTACTGTTTTGGTTTTGTTTTTAATTCAGATAATTTTATTCTGAAACAAATCTGCTCTCAATTGGGGGGAATAATTTTGAAATTAATCAGGTGGGAGAGACTGTTCAACATTCCTTTACAATAAAACTGTGAGTTGGCCTTTGAGCTACAGAATATTGTGTATGTGGTTCTTGAAAAGCAGAGGAAATGCAGTTTATATTTTGTAGCATAGTCCCCTGTCAGCACCTAGAATTGCCAAACCTCAGCACTGTGGAATGCCCCACTGGCTTTGACACCTGCATTTGGCTTCCAGGTAACATGACTGGAGCTGAGATGTCATGTTTTAAAATGTTTCACAATGCTCAGTGTTATATGGAAGTTGAGTCATGGCAACTGGTCTTCTTTTCCTAGAGGTTGAAACGTTTCACTGCTCATCCAAACAGCTTTGTCAGTCTGGACTGACGAAGCTGTTCAGATGAGCAGCGAAATGTTTCACTTTCTCAAGGAAAAGAAGTCCAGTTGCCATTATTCAACTTCCAGATAAACTCACCAGGATGACTGAGAATCTTCACAGACATAATGCTCAGTGTTCAATCAATAATGTGTGGGATTGTGGGAAATTTAACATTGTACATTTACTGATGAGGAAAGTGCCAGGGCCTGGGGGGAGGGATGACGACTACATGGTTTTTTGACACCACCACCCGACACCAACTCTAGTTCACTTCTGTACATAAATTTCTTCCTGAGAACTAACCTCACAGTACAGGACTGCTACTCTCTTGTAGATTCTATAGCATATGTACATAGTGAAACATTAATCCAGCACAGAACATACCTCAGTTATAACTCTTTTAGGTAACGAGTTGTCTTATCTTGTTGACTGCGAATGTGTCTTCAAATATGCTGATTATGATTTCAAGGGGAACATAAACATGCCAAATTTCTCTTTCAGTGTGTAAAAGGTGTCCAGTTTCTATGCTGCAGAAACACTGGGCCTACAATTTGATTTAATGTATTTTTATTATCGGCATTTGAACTTTTGTGAAACACTCCCCATCGTGGTATGATGATCCCACTCCATGCTGAATTACACATCCTCTTAAGAAATACAAAAGAAGAATCTGTGTGATCATAAGAACTCTCTTTCCTTTCATGTTATGCTTAAAAGGCTATGAGTTTTGTTATTTTTTAGTTTTCCCCTTAAGATGCTGGTCTGTTTGACAGCAGAACTATTCTGGGAGCTGCCTGCAATTAAAGCAATTATGCAGATCACATATCTTTCTAGTTAAATCTGTGATGGGTTTCCTTTTATTAGGAGGGAGTGAAAGTCTTGACATATTTAAGCAGAGAATTTGAGAATGGCAGGAAAGAAATTACCCACCTTCTAATTTGGTCCCACCCAGAGTAGAAAAATAAAGGAAAACTGAAGCAGCAGCCAGTCAGCTTGAACAGGTGGAACAGATCTTACTTGGTGCAAGGAAGCTGCCTGTTTTCTATATTCCTAACTTCTTTATTCTACTGTTGATTTACTCTGCTTTACATATAGGGTTTGTATAGCTAAGGATGTGCACTTCAGGGTTCTGAGGTTTTTAAAAAACTGATTAATAAATTTTAATTCATTGAAGTTTGTCTGTAGTCCTTCCATAAATAAAACTAATGGCCATTAACAGTACTTTTGATTTATATCAGCTGATACACATGGCACCTAAGATTTCTCTGCATATTTTTCTGTTCACCCTTGACTGTGGCTATAACTTGCCATTTGCTACACTATTAACATAGTTTTGATCAACTGTCTACTCCATGCTACACATTAACAGTCCCTGATACTCCCATTTCTAGTGTGTAAATGCCAAAAAGTCTGGGGGTATTAAACAAATTGGTCTCCTCTTGCAAATTTGGGTGAACAGCAAAACAAACCAGCTAATAGAAAGTGCTGGGGAGGGAATTCTCATTATTAATTTAGAGTATTTTACCCCACCTTTCTCCTTGGAAAAGGACCCAAGCTACCACTTGGCATTTGAAGAATAAATGGATGAGCATTCAGAAGGATTTTGAATATGCCAGTGGGAGGCGTCCATGGGTCTTTTAAAGGAGAATGTTAGAGTAAAACTATTTTAAATAAACAAATAAATAAACTCATATAGCTCATTGCTGCATCTGCCTCCATTTGATTTCTCTGTGGTACAAAGCTTTGGGTCATAGCATGTCTTCATTCAAGGCTTCATCCTTTCTGAGAATTGAGGAAGAAAACAGGAATGAAGTAAACTTTTGCAGTGAAAGTTCATGCTACCGTCTATTTCATTATATGATAAGGCTACAGTTGATGGCTTATCACTAAGCCCTCTTCCATCTAACAAATAACACAAGACAATGTGATATGGGATAAAACACGCCACAACTTACGGTAATTGGTAGCAGCTACAGTTATCTGGCCAGGCATTGGGATGGATCCAAACATCGGGGAGCCCAGTTGCCCCTCAATGTAGCCCATCTCCCACGAGACAACCTGAGTGGGTTACCTGGACATCATGTGGATGTAAACCACTTCATGGAGCCATACACATTGGGGTGGGAGCAGGTGCCTACCCCAATCACAGAGGCCTCTGTGATCAGGTTAGGTAAACCAGTCCAGCAGTTTACCTTTTCACCACCTGCAGGTTTCCACCTGCCCTTCAAACTGCTGAATCCACACCAATGCCTGAAAAAATGAGGCAGCAGTTGTGACAGACAACAAAATAAAAATTAAACAGCAATTCTTGAATGCAAGCTCATAGGGAGGGAGGTCTTGGTTGTTCTTCACAAGTGAGACTGAAGTTCTCCAGCCTTGCTCACTTGCTTTATTCTCAGTGGGTGGACTGCATTTGGGGCACCCCACTTCTGCTTCCGTCAGCTGTAAGTCTCACCCACTAGCCTCCCATTGGCCACTTGTTATCCCCAGGCACATCCGGGGTCTTTTCTTCCTCCTCCAGCTCCATGTGGCGGCCGCCATTACCACCACCCAGGTGATTCCAGGGGGCCACACCGGCATCAACACAGCACCCAGATGAGTTGGGGTTCATTCCTTCCTAAGGATACTTGTTCAGAGTTAACTTCTGTTGGTTTCCACAGCATTTACTCTCAGATAATATATGTTAACAAGTGGGCAGGATACAAATAAAATAAATAAATAATATAAAATAAACTAAAGAAGAAGGATATATATGGAAGCTTTACAGGCCAGATGGGGGTATCTTGTGTCATAGGGCTTTGTCTGTTTTGATCCTTTTAAAAAATTGTTCGGTGGGAAGATTGCAATATTTGAACATGATTGTGAGAGTTATATTTGCACCAATAGTTGTTCTTCCATGCTTTTCAAATGTAAAAGTCATATTTGAGATAGCTGAAGCCATCCCATGACCATTATCTGAATGTATTTCTTTCTGCATTATCCCTTACTATCTCTAATATCAGGATTGTCCAAGATGTCTTAAACTATCATGAATGTGTGCCAGTTTGTCGGCTCTGCTCAACATATTGAGGTCTTCCCTTTCTACAAAAAGACTCAAGGAAAGTAGTTCCTTGGAAGGAAGACTCAAGGAAAGAGACAAAATCTTTAAGACTGCAAATCAAGGCAAGAACCTAATTTATTCTCTATTCTTGAATATTATTTTTGTCCTGCTCTCATGTTTTCCAAAGTGAAACATTTCACTCACAGCTGGACTGAAAGCAAATACCTCTTGGGGGTATCAATGGGGTTGATGAGATGGCTGAAGTCCAATACAGATTGTGCCACTTTAAATGATAACTTCAACATGTTTAATGCTTATCAGAAAGCTTCCATGCAGAAATCTTTATTTTCCCTTCTGGTCATTTCTATTTATTCCAGTTTCTCATTTAATCTGCATCCCACTTTCCACAATTTGAGTCTGAAGCTCACATCTTTACTAAGCTATTAAATGGCACGTTTCAATGGCATTCTTCCCACAGTGTCACTTAACTTACAAGGTTTCTATTGAGAAAGAGCATCAAAAAACTAGTGCCCTACTCCTGGAGGTAAAGTGTTGTAGACACTGGACAGGGCTTAAACAAAGATAAACATTTATGAAATATTGGAACGGTGTGTCCCTAGAGACTCATCATATCTTAGGATTCCGTGTGCTCTTCCTGCTTATTGATCTAGTGCTGATTTCCTCTATCTTGTTCACCAGGTGCTGCCCCCTGCTGGAGCTGTTCACTCCCTTTCATGGAGCTGTACCCCTGGACCTCACGTTGCTTCTGCCAGCCCAGCACAGAGCCTGATTACAAGGAACTGGCCAGATGTGTTCCTTCCTCTTTTTCCTGGTGTTGGAGTCTCTTCTTGTTGCTTGATGATTCCATACTTCCCTCAACATTTTGCTGCCCGTTCTTCGAACAATGCCGTTCTTGAACAGTAGAGATAGTGTGCCAAGGGGAGGGGGGAGGGGAAGCAGAAGAGAAAGCCTTTTCTGCCCACCTCTTCCACAAAAATGTAACTTTTCAACAGGCATGTGTAGCAACATGAGCTCCGTGAACCATATAGAAGAATCATGGAGTTGACAGATAACCTTCTAGTGCCTCCTTTTCATCCACCACAAATCACCGTCCATCTCCTTTCTCAGATCACTCAAATCACAGCTGCTTTTTCTTGAATCTACAGATCTAGTTGTTTTTGCAATCCAGGTATGATGTCACCTATTTTTGGAGATTTAAAAATGACTTTCAATGCTTAATTCCCAAATTCACAGTCTTTTCTTAACCTGATGTTCACATAATGCAATGAACATATGAAAAATGTTTATTCAATACAGTTATTTATAAGATGGTAACCTTTCCAAAGATTTACTAACAAAAAAAACTGTTAGCAATGTGTTTGGACTAAAAATATCACCTGGCCTGTCTGTATTGCATTTTTATTAGGCAATACTGAAATAAAGAAAACAAGAATGTGGGTTTGCACATGTGTATCCCCCTTGCAGACTTTCAGCTTTTCTGGGCTTTAATTACTTTCAGGATTGGTCTTCCTGTTATTCTGGTCTTCTACCAGAATAACAGGAACAATTTTCATGATTAATTTGATTTCTACACAAGCAGTAGCAATTTAATTTCCCAGCAGTGGAATAGGTGATGGCCTCAATACCAAGAAATACAAGGATAAATGCACCTTTGCTTCAAAAGCTAGTTAAGTTTCTTCCTAGAAGTTCTACTTGAAATTTCATCACATACGAACAAAACCACACTTAAAACAAATACACAATAAAATACTTAGGGCCAAAATGAACATGACACAATCAAAATTGCCCCCTTTGAAAAGAAGCTATTAACACAAGGGCAGGTGGATGGTGGGGAGGCAGGGGGGAGAGATAAGCATAATACTTTATTTTCCTTCTCCAGATGGATTGCAAGCTGCAATTTCTGTCAGAAAATCTCTCTCTCTCTCTCTCTCTCTCTCTCTCTCTCTCTCTCTCTTTCTCTCTGTAATTCCCACACACCTTTCCAGAAGCACTCCCGGGGGAGGGGGAGGGAAGGAATCCTACACTATGCAGTCATAGTCTTTTTTATATTGATTGCATTATTAGGAAATTTGGTCCTAAATTCCCCATATCACATCAGTTCATACCTTCATCTCTATATTCAGCCTCAGAAAAGTGAACTGCTATTAAAATACCAAATGAAGATGGCCAATTTAAAAATAAATTAAAACTGAAAAAATGGCAATTTGTTGGGAGTTTTTTTGTTCGTTTTAAGGTTCAGTTCGGTTCGATTCATTTTGGTTCATTTTAATGAATTTTTATGGAAATATTCATTTTGTTGGTTCATTTTGATTCGTTATCCATTTTTCCCACTTTGCATGATTTATTATTATTATTATTATTATTATTATTATTATTATTATTATTATTATTATTATTATTATTATTATTATTATTAATCCTGCCAGTCTGCAGGCTGATTCGGCAGGCCACGAGCCGGATGGGATTTTTATATATTTATATATTTTTAATTTTTTTTTTTAATGCTGACCACGTGGCCCTCCTACCAGCTGTAGCGCAGGCCGGTTGGCTTTTTTTTCCCTGGAGGACCAAAAGGACAACTCCACTACCAGGTAGGAGACGCCGGTATGAAAAATGAACTGAAACAAAACGGAAATTTCTGTTTTGTTTCATTTCATTTTTCTTAGAGGGGGCAGTTCATTCAAAAGTTCATTTTGTGCCCATCTCTAAGAGCAAAGGAAAACTGAAGCATATAATGGGTTAAGAATTATGAAGAATTATGTCAGATCAAACTAAATATCTAGTCATTATTAGTTACTACTGTGGTCAGGCAAATGGGTCATGGAGGCCTACAAATAGGAGATGAATACTGCCCAGATGCCCTAAGCACACCTGATCTTGCCTGATTTCGGAAGCTAAGCAGGGTCAGGCCTGGCTATTACTTGGATTGGCGACCACCAGGGAATACCAGGTGCTGTAGGTGTCTGGAGTAAGAACTTGCAAACCACTCCAGTATTCCTGCCAAGAAAACTCTATGGACATGGGGCCGCAAAGAGTCGGTCACGACTCAGAGAGAGAGAGAGAGAGAGAGAGAGAGAGAGAGAGAGAGAGAGAGAGAGAGAGAACACACTCCCTTATAGCCAGGTTTGCCAGCATGGAGTACAAAGATCTATATATTTATTTCAGAGTGTAAATTCTGCTAATTAATGCTAACATTCATGACCACCCTCCAGATGTCTTTCTGGTACATAGTGCAAAGAAAGCAAAAATGCCCATGTCCAGCTTCACATCCCAGTTCAGCCACGCTGTTGTTAGGCTAGACCCATTAGCGCTTAATGCTAGCGATGGGCACAAAATGCCAAAATGGCATTTCATGGTCGTTATTTGGGCCCTGGGTTCCACTTCATTCTGTTTCCATTTTTGGGGGGCCCGGGGCCCCTTTGTTTCCATTTCTTCATTTTTCTGATGTGGCAAGCTGCGGCCGCAGGAAGCCCTCCCAGGGGCAGGCGTCACCGGAGCCGGCGGCATGCAGGCTGGGAGAGCGTTTCCACGGCCGCTGGGAGCCCTCCCAGGGCCAGGGCAAGCCTCCTGGGAGAGCCATCCCGCAGCCATGGGGAGCCGGTGGCAAGCCTGCCGGGAGAGCGATCCTGTGGCCACAGGGATTCCTCCCAGAGACAGGCGCTGCTCCAATCACCACCCCAACAGGCCGCCACCCCCAGAGCACCACCGAGCGCCGCCCTCCCTTGGGCCCCCTCCCCAAGGACTGATCCGCCATGCCATCTGCCACCCCCGTCGGGTCACTACCCCTGGAGCTCCGCGCAGCACCACCCTAACTGGGGCCCTTCTCCCCGGGAACTACTCCACCCCGTGAGCCACCGCCCCAGCAGACCACCACCCCACACACCCCGGCCTAGACCCAGGAAACCTGTGGGGGGTGCCACTGCACTCCCCCCGTGCTCCAACGATGCCCTCCGCTCTGGCTTCTGAGCCGGCTGCACCATTGCCACTTTGCCACGTGGCCAAGATCCCGGAGCTCAGCCCATAAGGACTCAGATCCCACCTCTTCTCGCGAGACCAGCAAAGTCTCACGTCGGCTCCAGCGGGGAGGGGGCAAAGAGGCTCCACCAGGCCCAGCCCCCTCTTGCCGCCCTCTGCTTGTCGAATGACAGCCCGGTGGGCTGTCATTCACCAATCGGAGATGGTTGGACAGGGGGCTGGGTTCCCACCTCCGTGTGCGGAGGCAGGATCCCAGCCCCCTCTCACCGCCCTCCACTGCTCCATTTTTCATCGCACAAGCGGCGCGACGCCAGTAATGGAAACAAACAAAACCAAATAAAATTTTCTTGTTTCTGTTCAGTTCAAGCCTGCCCCATCGCAACAGTCGTTATTTGTACTGTTATGTAATGGAACGAATAACGGAGAACAGTAATGAAAAAAATTGTTGTTTCGTTCCCATCTCTACTTAATGCCAGGAGTAATGATCAAGCACATCTGAAGTGTGTCAGATTGGGAGCTGTCACCAAAAAGTTACATTAGAGATATCAGCATTTCTGAGGGAAAATTCATTCAGTTCTTAAAAATGCAAACACTAGTGAAAATGTAATGAGAAAGCAACGCAAAGCATGTTGCTTATATATCACCCCATAATGCTTAAAGCACTCTCTGGGTGGCTTATATATTAATTATGCAGGCTACATTATCCCCACCTCTGCAAGCTGTGTACTCAATTTGCTGACCTCTGAAGAATGGAAGGCTGAGTGGACCTTGAGCCAGCTATCTGGTATTGAACATGAGCAGAGTATTGGCTGCAACAGAGAATTGAACCACTGCCCCATGAGACTCAGTCATCTCCGTGGTCTGTTTGGGAAAACATCATATTTAGGTGTTTCTCCTAAATTTACAAGTCAAACGGTATAAATTGGTTACAGGATATGGCTTGTCCTGATAGGCAACCAGACAACTGCCTGCTCAGGTTATACTGTAGCCTTATTTGGCCGTAGAGGCAAAGTGTTGATCCAAGATACCATTGCCTGTCCAAAGCTCTCCTAGAAAACTAACACTCATTCACTGCTTGATCTTTAGACTGAAAAACATTTTATACTGGAGGAAATAGGGTTTCACATACTATTTGGCTAGGATTTTTTGCTAACCCAATTCTGTCTACTGTGTAACTCTGGATTACTCCACTCATTTTTTTGGTGCTTTTGATCTCACACTGCTGCTTTTGGAACTTGACCTCTTGAAGACTTTGGGAAAGACTACCAGTTTGTATTTTGCTAGCATTTATAGACATGACATAAGTCTGCCCAAGATTATACTTCTTGATTTTTGCTCTTCTAAGTAAAACCTACACCAAATCTGATCCAATAACCTCTGATACTTTATCTAGATTGGACCCATGATCTTTTGCTGTGAGTGCAGATAAATTTATACCACCTCTAAGATGAAGGGAGAGTGTCAGCTACAGTGATGTCCTCTTGGCAGTTTTTCCTTTCCTCTCATATCGCTAGAAAAAGAGAAGCTGTACTGTGTGAGATTCAGGACAAAGAAAAGGAGATGTACGTGTGGATGATGTGCAGCCAAAATTGCAGTTGTTCTCATAAAATATAATTATGGTTGCCAACTTAAATGACTTTAAAGGGGGAATTAAACAACTTAATGGAGGTTATGACTGTCAGTATAGAATGTGCTGTTCTGCCCACCTCCTGCTTCTGAGCATAGCAGGGATAACCAGTTGACCTCTATGGGAACACAGTGTTTGATAGTTAGGTCTTTGATTGAATCCATCATGGCTCTTGTCTTCTCATGCTCTGGTTATGAAGTGACATAGGTCATATGAAAGCACCCAAACAATTTTAAGCACCACATATTTAATGATGATTTGTTTGGAGTGGGGGGTGAGAGGGAAGAGTAATAGGATCGTTGTTAGGATCATTATCTGTAGTTCAGAGAAATTCTCAGAAGGGAAGGGGAGCTGAAATCTCCTTCACAGAGATGGGACACTGCTCAGTGGACATTCCCTTGCCATTCTGAAAATGTTAGAAAAGTTTGGTTTACGAAGCTACTGCCGGTGCCAAAAGTGATAAAAAATTTGTGGGATATAAAGCTTTTCTTTCAGGAGGGGGAGATGTTTCTAACATACAAGGGATCTTTTCACATTATAGTTCCAGAAAATGAACCTTCATGCTTCAGTAGCTCCATGCCTCAACAATAATATTATCTTGCTGTGAACCTTCTGCTATTTATATCTTAATTTCTGCAGAAACATATGCAAAGAAAAAAACAAGAATAAAACTTATATAATAAAATCTACCTTTCCTTTATGAGTGGGCCTTCTAAGTAAAATATTTTCTCTTATTTGGACATATGTCATAGTTATGGAATGCAAATAAAAATAAGGCCCATTGGAAGAAAAAGCAATAAGAAAGGGGGAAACGCTACTAGGAGAACCCGCAGCCAAACACTGTGAAGCTGTATGTTGGGGGAAAGAGGAAAGGGAATATCAATTGCTATATCATACATTTGATTTAAACTCTAGCATAGGCACCAGAAATATGTTCCAGCAGGGCTTGCTCCTACCAAAGTACACAGAAGACTGTTGCCATACCTGCAGGAGTTCCAAGAATGTTACCATTCTATTTGCAGATAGATTTGTCCCTTTCACTTACAGAGCAAAGCATACCACTCTTAACTGAAAGCCTCGGGCCAACTGGTCTGAACAAGACTCTCCGAGTTTTCTGCTGCCAAGACTGAAAATTGCTTCCTCTCATACAGAAGATATGTGCTCCCTTACAATGACATTACAGAAAAAGTGACATTTTCATTCAAACATGGACAGAGACTAAAACTTAGCCATTAGGTGGGAGCAAATAAGTCAGCTATTGCTTTTGAGGACATCTATGGCAGGTGCCAAGCCTAACAACAGTCTTAAGCTACAGGGGAAATTCAAGATTTCTGGGCCGTGTCCTGAGAACATGCAAAGTGTACCAGTTAGTGCTGAGGTTAATCTGATCTGGGGCTTGTCTGTGCCTGGACAGGAGATCCCCAATAATTCTGGGTGTGTGGTGAGATTTGTACTAGACAAAAAGCAGGAGGCCAGTGTACCACATAGTTAAGAAGCACAGTCCATACAGACAAATAAGAGGTCACTTGTGATGGCATCTGCAGTGTTGAATAGGTAGTGTTATAAGCTCTTTTGGTGCTTCATTTTAAAACACGAGATACCCAAAAGCAGTGGCTCTCAACCTTGGGGTCCCCAGGTATTCTTGGGCCACAATTCTCAGAAATCCTGGTCAGCACAGCTGGTGGGGAAGGCTTCTATGAGTTATAGTCCAAGGGTATCTGGGTCAGCCATTGTTCTAATTAGAGATAACCACCAACCACCGATTTGGTGATTTGTGCTGCTTTGTTCTTTGGTCCACCAGGTGTTCTGTGGTTCTGAGCCTTGCTTCCTCCAACAGGTGCCCAGTCTGAGGCAACTTCTAGAGAAGATGGAGCTCTGAGGGGGTGCCCAAGAAAGGAAATGGGGCTTGGAACCACAGAACAATTGTTGGATTGACAGACAAACTAGCTCAAACTGCCAAACTGGTGGTTTCTGCCCATCTCTAGTCCTAAAGCCAGAATGGATACAAAAAGTAAAATAGAACAGTGTGCAACCTAATTTTGTCACTGTGTGAATGAGGACAACTCATCCTTAGTTAATATTTGCATGCATTAGTAAAGAATACTGCATATCAGTGATCTCTTAGAGTCTGTGTGTAATATTCTAGACATTGGCAATCCTATTTGATGGTAAAAACAGCAATATTATGAAAAAGACATAAAGATGGAAACTATCCATTCTCCTAAGGCCAGCAAAGTTTTGCAGTTGGATGGCTAGACAATAGCATACCTATGCTGTTGGCTTTAAAACGTGAGTAGCTTGTCCTGAGTTCCTGTTTTATGTCTTGGCATCTTCCTATATATAGCTCAAAAGTCACTCAAAAGTCCTTATGTTTGTCAGCTCAAGTAGAATATATTTCCAATAAGAAGTAAAAAAGAAATATAGAGTCTCAATGTTTTTTATGAACTGATGTTTCATGTAGCCATATGAGCAATGAAAGTAGCTGATGCTCGGTTGAAAGTTATAGTCCTGTCAATAAGGAAACTCATAATAGTACTGAGTGCACTCTGTAGAATTCTTAGATTCAATATATCAAAAAGTGTGTCAAACCCAGCATTTATGGATGATATCATCTGAAAATTCAAATACCGTATATCTTTTCTTCTGATCAGAATAGGAACAAAAATCACCACCTCCACACACTGCCCCAAAGGCTATTGTATTCTGAATTTCCTTCTAGTAGCTCATACCTACTAGTGTAGCTTACACACATATATCTACTGGGTGTGTGTGGCAGCTACAGTATATGCAAAAAAAGAGTTATCTAGCATTAATTACTTTCATTCTCAATCCAAAAGTAAGCGTAGATGATTTGTTGTTGTTGTTGCTGCTGCTGCTGTTTATTGTTTGTTGTTGTTGTTGTTGTTGTTGTTGTCAAGTTGCCTCCGACTTATGGTGACCCTGTGAAGAAGAGATCTTCAGAATGTCCTGTCCTCAGTAGCTTTGTTCAGCTCTTGTAAACTCATCCCCGGGACTTCTTTTTTACGAAGTCAATCCATGTCATATTTGGTCTTCCTTTTTTGTCATGCTCCCTTCAACCTTTCCCAGCATTAATGTCTTTTCCAGAGAATCTTGCCTTCCTGTGATGTGCCCCTAGTAGGATAGCCTCAGTTTCATCATTTTTGCCTCTAGAGACAGATTCTGGCTTGATTTAATCTAGGATCCACTTGCTCACTGTTCTGGCAGTCCAGGGTATCTTCAAAGTTCTCCTCCAGTACCATGTGTCAAACAAATCAATTATTTTTTCCAGTCATCTTTTTTTGCCATCCAGCTTTCGCACCAATGCATGGTGATTAGGACTACAAGAGTGTGGGTGATCTTGGTCTTGGTCTGTAGAGATCTTCAGTATACAGTTTCCACCTTCTCTTTATCTTCTGGTAGACAGTGTGCTTCCCTATTATTCATTTATGCTTAAATTTTAAGAGTTTTTAATATTTTGTATGGTGTTTTATATGTTTTATGTGTTTGTATGCTTAGAGTGTGTAGTGGAACAGCAAATTTCCATATTTTTTGCATAATGTTTCTATTTATATCTAAATTTCCCTTTGGTTTCTTATATCTTCTTGAAGATCTGGAAGTTGAGTAATGGCAACTGGACTTCTTTTTTTGAGAGATTTAAATGTTTCACTGCTTATCCAAGCAGCTTATCAGTCTGAAGAAAGCTAATGGCGAGTCCTCCATTTTATAGTTCACTTTGACCTCATGTCACCCTGATCTGAAATAGGCTCATAAGATGAACAATGGCCTGAGTAGGCTACCTAGGGCCTTTTTACACGACCCCTAAGATCTGCTGGCCACTTAAATTCGGACCAGAGATCTTAGGGGTTCCTCGCTCTTCCTCTGTCCCCACCCCCTCCGCACTTCCTGGTTGCTGGCTGCGTGAGGGAGGGAGAAAAAAGAAAGAAAAGCATGTCGGTTTACCTCCATTTTGTTCCCGGCAGCATTCAGATCTCTTAAAGAGTCGGATGCAAAAAAAGAACAAACAGAAGCCAGGAGAGCCCCGCACTCGCTATTCTTACACCGGATCAAATATTTGTCACATCCAAAAAGCAGGTACCTGAAAGCTGCGCTGGGACGCGCTAAAGTGGGCGGGGTCTCACTTAATTTCCTGTTAACTCTGGAGCTGGTGGGTAAACATTTTTAATCTCCGGAGCTGGGAGCCATTTGCCCCAGAGTTTAGGGGTCATGTATAAACGCCCCTAGGTGGACAATAGGCTACTTAGGTGGACAATAGCCTAAGGTGCGATAAAGTCCCACATTTACAACTTTCTCAACATCCATAAAGTATGAGTTGTTAGCCATGGCTTTGCTGGTGGAGGTGTGAAGTATTTTTGATTTGTCTGGGAATTGTTGAAATCACAGCCTGATAAGTGGCAGATAGACTGTGCCTGGGCTCCCCACCTCTGTTGAGAGAGGGGTTTTCAATACTCACACGAATGGCTTCCCTGACCTCTCTCTCAAACCCCATATCTTCTCTGTCTAATATATGTATATCCTCATCTTTGAACGAGTACCCTTTGTCCTTCAAGTGGAGGTATACTGAAAAACTACATTCAGGATTCTAAACACTATTTTGTCACATTCACTTTTTCATCTCACCTGTCTTTCAGAATTTTAAGCATTTCTTCTGTCATGCATCCAAATTTTTGTTTCCTTTTTCTACATGTCTTTTTGCATTCTTCCCTAATAATAATATCTCCGGATTCAGTCCACAGTTCGTCTGGTTCTTTAGTTGAGATAAGTAATGCACATATGTTCCTTCTGTGTACTTTAAATTCATCAGGAGTGTTGTTTAAATTACTGTATATTTTGGCACTATAATTTTAGTATTATTTTTCAGCTTTACACTAATGTAGGATATTATCAGTTTGTGATCAGTATTACAATCTGCTCCTGGTTGTCTTTTGGCAGAGAGAATACTGCTTCCCCATCTTCTTTTTGCATTTATTTATTTATTTATTTATTTATTTATTTATTTATTTATTTCTAGGTTAGTTAGTTAGTTAGTTAGTTAAATTTTTAGACCATCCATTTGGGCCATCTGGTGGTATGTACATATACAGCTATCTGTTAGGTTGATTGAAGCATGTTTTTGCAGTTAAAAGTTTGCTGGCTTTGCAGAACTCTTGCTACATTTGTGTCCTCTGAATCACATTTTCAACAACATTTGGTTCTGCCTTGTTCCCTACTTTTGCATGCCAGTCATCTATGATTATACACCTGTCTTGTTTTGGTGTGTGATCAGTTTCCTCTTGGATGCTTACATAAAAGCTTTCAAGTTCATCTTCCTTAGCATTGGTAGACTGGTATGATGGTTGTGTTGATTCTCCCCCACCCCCACCCACAGAATCTGATAATATTCAATCAGACCTTACATTATAGTTCATAACTCCTTGTGCTATATCTTGATTCATTATTAAAAGCACTCCATTTCTTTTGGTTTGTCATTTCCACAGTAGAACCCTTTGTTCTGACTGAAAATATTTTGTTATAGTCCACTTTAGTTTATTGACATCAAGCACTGCAATATTTACATGTTCCATGTCTTACTATTTACAGTTTCCAATTTACCTCCCCCACATTCCATGTTCCAATTGTACATGTTGTGCAACATTGGACTATCCTTTCAGTTCTGTACATGTCAGTTACTAGATGTCCTTTCACCTTTAATCTACAGTGGAACCTTGACTTACATCATTAATCCGTTCCGGAGGTCTAGACTTAAGTCAAACATGACTTAAGTCAAACAAACTTTCCCCATAGAAAGTAATGGGAAAGTGGATTAATCCATTCCAGACGATGAAAAAGACCCCCGAAAACAGCAATTTAACCCAAATTTGACTGTCTCCCCCAAAAAAACAGACATACACACACACTTCCCTCACCAAGTGGGCCGGGGGTGGTGAGGGGGGCTCATCTCTGCAGCCCAGTTTCCCTTCTGAGGGGAAAGAGGAGCCTTCCCTTTTTGGGAAGAGGAACCGAGCAGGCTCCTGGCCTCGCCACTGGTGACCCCTGGAAGGCCAGCCGAGGCGGGTGGGGGTGGGGGAGAAAGCCCTGCTCATGGAGCGCAGCCAGGAAGGAACAGGACGGGGGCAGAGGAGGAGGTCTCCATCCCGAGAGCCGCAGGGATCACCAGGCATTAATGCTGCTGCTGCCGCCTCCTGCCAGGGAGTTTTCTCCCATTGGACCTTGAGAGTGTGGGTGATTTGGTCATGGCCCCTGAGCTGGTGGGCATGGCCTCATGACGTAAGAGGCTTCCCTCGCCCCCTTCGCCAGAGTGGTCGGCCAAGCCAGTGGCCCCAGCCAGGAAGGGCGGCCTCCCCTCCCCAACCCCCAGGCGCACGGATCCTGAGAAAAGGCAGGGCTCTTTCCCCCACCTTCGGCACCCCCTCTGGCCAGGTAGGCCCCCCTTCCCTCACCCCACACCCTCCCGCATTTGAGGGGGGTTTCCTCATCCCTCCCCCTTCATCCACGGGCTTGCAAGTGGTCATCCACTGCCCCTCCCACACGTGCGCAAACACACACACACACACACACACACACACACACACACACACACACACACACACACACACACACACACACACACACCCCTGAGGCCAACCGGCAGGGGGGAAGGCGGCTGGATCCTGGCCCTTCTGCCCTGCCCCCCCCATTGCTCACCTGTTTCTCTGCCTGCCGCTGGCTGAGGAAGATCTCCGGGTGCTCGGAGCTGGCCTCGCCAAAGCCGCCGCTGCCGGAGGAAGGAACAATGGCCTGGCCCTTCTTCCTTCCTCTGGCAGCAGCGGCGGCAGCTCCTGGCGAGGCCAGCCCCAAGCACCCAGAGCTGTTCCACGGCCTCGCCAATGCCGCCGCCGCCGGATGAAGGAAGAAGAACCAGCTCCGGCGGCGGCGGCTCCCGGTGAGGCCAGCCCCAAGTTCCCGGCCCTTCTTCCTCTCCTCTGCTTCGGCCGAAGCCGTGGAACAGCAGAGAGGCAGCAGCAGTTTGGAGGCAGCAGCCGGGATGCTGGGTCCTAGCTGCCGCCCTATTCTGGGGCCTTGCGCTGGGGCTCCGAGACGTAACTCGGAGCCTGCGACGCAAGTCAAACAGACCCCTAGTGGACATAAGTCAAATATGACGTAAGTCAAGAGGGACGTAAGTCAAGGTTCCACTGTAGTTGTGTCACTAGCAACAGAGCTATTCCTACTTGTCCTTTGCTATTCCCAGTAACTTACCAAGTCTTATATTCCAGCACTTCATTCATTTTGGACTGACACAAGTTTTTTTGTGCACCATCCATAGTACTCTGGTACCTAATTTGATGGTTGATATGGGTGAAAAGCTAGAATTTGCTTCTGATATTTTTAGTGCTCTGATAAAATTTCTCCCTCTCTTTG
This sequence comes from Phrynocephalus forsythii, assembly GCA_029282475.1. Taxonomy (NCBI): domain Eukaryota; kingdom Metazoa; phylum Chordata; class Lepidosauria; order Squamata; family Agamidae; genus Phrynocephalus; species Phrynocephalus forsythii. The sequence continues at coordinate 42,592,218 of JAPFRF010000004.1, forward strand.
CCTTTGGATTCTGTAGAAGAACCACAAGGCTCCCTCCCCCCATTGTTCTTAAGTACACCCAGAGGAATTGAAATAAATCTTTCTTCTTTATACAAATTCACTTCATTAGCATAACATTATGTTTTGTTCTCTAGAATGTAGATTAAAAGACAGCTATTAAGTCAAGTTCTCCTTACTAAAAATGCATGTAGACAATATATTGTCATCTAGTAATTACTAGAGGTGTGTCATATTGGGTTGCTCAGATATTAGGCACTAAAACACAGATGCATGCTTAATTTATTAATTTATTTGATTTTTATACCGCCCATCTAGCCCTAGGGCTACTCTGGGCGGTTTATAGAATCACAGAATCATAGAGTTGGAAGAGACCTCAAGGGCCATCCAGTCCAATCCCCTGCCATGCATGAACCCCATCATAATATTTCCAACAGATGGCCATCCAGCCTCTGCTTAAAAACCTCCAAAGAAGGAGACTCCACCACTCTTCGTGGCAGCATATTCCACTGCCGAACAGCTCTAACTGTCATGAAGTTCTTCCTAATGTTCAAATGGCATCTCTTTTCCTGTAGTTTGAAACCATTGCCCTGAGTCCTAGTCTCTGAAGCCATGGAAAACAAACCTGTTCCCTCTTCAGTATGACATCCTTTCAAATATTTAAACATAGCTATCATATCCCCTCTCAGCCTTCTTTTTGAAAGGCTAAACATCCCCAGCTCCCTAAGCCATTCCTCATAAGACATTTCTTCTCAACCTTCAACCATTCTGGTCACCCTCCTCTGTATCTGCTCAAGGTTGTCAACATCCTTTTTGAATCGAGGAGCACAGAACTGGACACAGTACTCCCGGGGGTCAAACCAGAGCAGAATAGAGTGGTATTATCACTTCCCTTGATCTAGATACTATGGTTCTGTTGATGCAACCAAGAATCACATTGGCTTTCCTGGCCGCTGTGTCACACTACTGACTCACGCTCAATTGGTGGTCCACCAAGACTCCCTGATCCCTTTCATTTGTACTATTTTCCAACCAAGTATCTCCCATCCTATATATATGCAATTCATTCTTTTTATCTAGATGCATCACCCTACATTTCGCTACATTTGGCCCAGCACTCTAATCTGTCAAGCTCATTTTGGATTTTCATGTTATCCTCTAGAGAATTAGCAACCCTTTCCAATTTGGTATCATCTGCAAATTTAATTAGCATACTCTCTATTCCTTCCTCCAAGTCATTAATAAAGATATTGAACAGCACTGGACCCAGAACAGAACCCTGGGCACCCCACTGGTTTACTATGCTTACAACTTAGGATAACATGCCAAGATAACAAAGGAATATATTGAAAAAACTAGAACACAAACAGCATAATAAAAACAAAATATACATAAACAAACAACAATAAACTAAAATTAAGCTAAAATGAAAATAGAAATAGCCAGGGGACTGCTAAAATGGGGGAGAGAAGATAAGCGGAAAAAGAATAAGAAGAATATCTATCTATCTATCTATCTATCTATCTATCTATCTATCTATCTATCTATCTATCTATCTATCTATCTATCTATCTATCTATCTATTTATTTATATACCGCACCAATTTCCCAAAAGGGAACTCTGGGCAGTTCACACAAAAACAAACAAAAAGTCCACAAAATAGTAATAGTAAATAGTAAATAAAAAAGGCAATAATAATAAAAATAAAGGGAGAAATACCCTTTATTTTATTCTAAATGTTTGAAAAATCAGGAAAGGCCATTTTATATAACCGAGTTTTCAATAGCTTTTTAAAAGTTTGAGGTGAGGGTGCCAGGCAAATTTCTGGAGGTAGATGACTCCACATCTGGGGAGCAACCACTGAGAAGGTCCTACTCCTTCTTACCACTTTCCAAGCCTTCCTTGGGGTTGGCACTCCCAGTTGTCCTGCATGGCAAGCACGGGTGATCTGGGCAGTTCTTCTTGGGAGGAGCCGCTCTGTTAGATATTAAGGTCCCAAACCATTTAGGAATTTGTATGTTAAAATCAAAACCTTGAAGTCAATTTGATAGCATACCAGCAACCAGTGCAAATCTGCCAGCACAGGGGTAATATGTTGGTTCCTTTTTTGGCCCGTTAAAAGTCTGGCAGCTGTCTTCTGCACTAGTTGCAATCTCCACATTAACCTCAAGGGGAGCCCCACATAGAGAGCACTACAGTAGTCTATTCTTGAGATTACAAGTACACATGAACCAATGTGGTTAATGCCCTGACTTCAAAGAGAGCCCGCCACTGGGCAATCCTCCACAGTTGATACTGAGTGGAATGGACCACAGAAGCCACCTAGTTTTCCATGGTAAGTGTTGGGTCCAGGAGGACACCCAAACTGCATATCCCATCCTTCGTGGAGAGAGTCACCCCCAAAGGCAAGGGAGTTCCCCAACCCGCAGACTCCAGGGGGCCCCACACGGAGGATCTCCGTCTTTCCTGGATTCAACCTCAGCCTATAAGCCCCCATCCAATCCAAGACAGTTGACAAGCAGCACTCAAAGGATGGAACAGCATCCACTGCTGAAGATGGAAAGGAGATATAGAGCTGGGTGTCATCTGCATATTGGTGACACAAAGCTCCATATCCCCTTATGACCCTTCCTAGGGGCCTCAGATAAATGTTGAAGAACATGGGAGAGATGACTAACCCCTGTGGCACCCACAAGGGGCTATTAATTATTGCTGTGGCCCATTCATTAGTAGTCGCCCTGGCTGCTTTTATTAACCAGACTGGGCAAGGATCCAAGGAGGAGGTGGTGGCCCGACGGTGATCAAGGGCTCTGAGAACTTTTGTCAGCATCACTGGTTGAAAGCTGGAAAGCAATGCCAGGCAAGACAATGAGCTGGACATCTCGGCTCGATCTACTTTTTGTAAATAGTGATTCAGGTCCCAGTGGGTGGCCTCCACTTTACCTTTAAAAATGTTGCAGATTGGCCACAGGAAATACTAGGGGAAATTTTCACAGGAAATACTTTCACTGTGACCAACCCCAGATAGATTGCACACTATGAGAAACAATTCAGCCTGATGTTTTTGGGCTTGACTTATCTGGGTAGTGAAGTAAGATCTTCTTGTAGCCTTGATCTTAGCTAGGTAAATAGAAGATGCAATCTTAATGGCTGATAGATTATTTTCCGTTGGGACCTGCCTCTAGATGCTCTCTAGCCTCCTCCAATTTCGCTTTAAAACCCACAGCTCCTGGTTGCACCATGCATCTGGGCAGACCCTGCAATGGAGGGGGCATTTGGGTGTGATCATGTCTACTGCCCTGGTGAAAGCTATCCACCAGAGCATTGACAGGAGCGCCAACCAGTTCAGCGGGTAACCCACCCATAGCGTCCTGGAAACCAGTAAGATCAAGTAGCCTGTGTGGGTGGAGCATCTTAATGGGTACTTGCTCCCCATGAGGAGGGGGTGCCACTGTGAGGTCCGACTATGACAAGGGGACTGGCTCAAGGTAAGTCACCATCGGGTCACTCTCTCTGAGTGCTTATGCAAAAACAGATCTAATGTATGCTCTGCCATATGGTGGGGCCGTTGACAAGTTGGGACATGTCCAAGGAAACCATGATTTCCAAGAACTCTAGAGCTAGGCCCGAAACCTGAGCCTCTGCATGGATGTTGAAGTCCCCCAGAACTAAAAGCCTGGGAGACCTCAGCAGTGCCCCAGAGACAAAGGTGGCCAGCTCTGGAAAGGAAAGTGCTGGGTCATGGGGCACTTTCCCAATACCTTCCCTGCCCCCAGTTGCAATATGGAGGACCTCAAGACCTGGAACTGACAATGCTGAGAGACTGACAGGCTCAAGGGTATTTTATATTTTATAGGAGCCTCGTGGTGCAGTGGTTAAATGCATGTACTGTAGGTAAATGTGCTCACAACCTGGGGGTTCAATCCCAGGTAGCAGGCTCATGGTTGACTCAGCCTTCCATCCTTCCAAGGTTGGTAAAATGAGTACCTAGCTTGCCGGGGGGATTGTAGCCTGCATACTGTAATTAAAACTGTAAACCACCCAGAGACTACTTGAAGTGGTATGGGGCGGTATACAAGCAGAACACTTTTATATACAATGGCTACCCTGCACCCCCTTCAATCTGCCCTGGTGGGAGGGAGGGTTGGATTACCCTCTGTGCCCAACCAGGTTTCAGTGATGCAAGCCAGGTCTACCTTACAATCCTGAATCAGATCATATATTAGGTGGGCTTTATTAGAGTCAGACCTGGTGTTCAAGAACACCAGGGACAGAGAGGAGGGCCGTCTGAGCTGGTTACCTCATATCTGGCAGCTGGGTGCAGAGTTAGAATGAGATAGCTTGCAACCATCTGTTCCTCCCTCTCTTTGGTCTACTCATCCCAGAATCAGCAGAATACCTCCCTCTGCCAGAGATCACACAGATATTGGTAATTTCATCACTGAAAGAACAGCCTTCCAGTGCTCCTAAAGGTGAAAGAATAAATAAATGAAAAAAAAACTATATAGTATAGGGTTTATAAAGTGAACCAATCAAATAAACAGAGATCAGTGATGGGGTGGGATAGAACTTGAAAGTACAAATCAATTATATCAACTCTTAACTATTTATTTTGTCAGATTAAAATTCATTAAGAAATATGTATTAAATTATTTTAATCTGTATTTAATTTAACTGATTAATCCACTCAATTTGTTATTTTAGGCCTTAATTAAATAAATTATATGTAAATTAATCAACACTGCCCAATCGACAATCAATTAATTAAGTAAGGTCAGCCAATTAAGTGAGTTATGTAAGTTGAGGTGTGACAAAGACCAAACATAAGTCTAAGTAACTTCCAAAAAAACATATAGAATATGCATCCAGTTATTTTCTTGCCATATGTTTCTTGCTGATGGTGCTTTAGTGCTATCTGCTGTGTATGTCAAATATTTATTTAACTACATGTTTATTTAATCACTTATTTTGCTTTTTTAGGATTTGTACACTGGTCAGTGCCACCAAGAGCAGTTAAAAGCAAAAATAATACAATAGATGTACAAGTATAATAAAATAGATGATAAAAATAAATAAATAAAGAACAGAAGCAACAACATTTCTGAAGACTATTTTGATTCTTTATGGCTTTGTAAAGATTTGAATTGCCCCCCTTTTTAAGGTTAGTCACTTTTTGAATTATGAAGAAAAGGTACCTACAGTAGGTAGTATGAATTCTGCTATACAGTTATATTGCCACCCCATGAAAGGCTTAGCTAGCCGAGAAAGGCATCTCAGTACCAGCCACCAAGAAGGGCCACGTCTGATACCATGATAAAGAAAGTGACTGTTAAATAAAAGTGTTATATTTGAAGCTGGACATGAAAAGGACCTTACCTTTTGCAAGAGGTTATTTTTGTCACACATTCTCAAGATTTTTAAAAAAAGATTTTTGTACTTCCTTATTATTTTGATATATCTGCCCAGGGACAGGTGAGAATTCTACTGCGTGATCAAACATAGGATTTACTATATTGTAGGAAGCCTTCTGTCTGGCTTTGTAATCCTTTCGAAATCTAATATCAGTGAAATAATTTGGAGACTTATGTCTTTTGATGATGTTACATTACTATAGATAAATGAACAGTCAAAACACAGACGTGGCTGAGGATGAGCAAGTTGGAATAAAACAACACACATTTCAATTTGTAAGATGTGATATGGATATTTGACAGAATGGTTATAAGGTGCCAGGAGTTGATCTATACACAGAAGTTCATAATCTTACCTTTTTTAAAAAAAGATTGTACTTTAGTAATAAAGTAATAGCTAACATTTCTGCAGGACATAGTTTTCATCATAAAACTAGCATTTGACGTTGACTAAAAGGCTATGAACACATGCACATTGCTGTTTAACATCGACAGGAACTCACTGGGAGGAACCACTGATGTCCAGCTCAATTTCTATGCAATATTTGATATCCAAAGTGGGCCTTCAACAAAGCAGTGGGTCATCCCAGAAGAACAAGGGATCAATCTGAGACCCAGACCGGATGGAAGAACCTGGTCATTCCTTATATAGCTGGAGTGTCAGAGACGCTTAAAAGGATTTTTGGCAAGCACCACATCCCTGTTTATTTCAAACCCACAAACACACTAAGGCAGAGACTTGTCCACCCAAAGGATCCGATACCAAACCATAAAAGGAGCAATATAGTATATGCAGTCCAATGCAGTGAGGAGTGTCCAGACCTCTACATTGGAGAAACTAAACAGCCATTAAACAGAAGGATGGCCCAGCATAGGAGGGGTAACAGCTCAGACCAGAATCAGCAGTACACCTCCATTTGAAGGACAAAGGGCACTCTTTCAAAGATGAAGATGTACACATATTAGACAAAGAAGAGAGGTGGTTTGAGAGAGGAGTAAGGGAAGCCATTCATGTAAGCATTGAAAACCCCTCCCTCAACAGAGGTGGTGGGCTCCGGCATAGTCTATCTGCTACTTATCAGGCTGTGCTTTCCAAAGTACCCAAACAAATCAAAAAGCTTTCACCACCAAGGCCATAGCTAACGATCCATTCTTGATGGGTTTCAGCACCTTAGGCCATTGTTCATCTTAAGGCTATGGATACTATTGTCTCCCTAACGAGCCTACTCAGGCTATTGTTCATCTTATGAGCCTAATTCAGACCAGGGTGACAAGACGCCAAAGCTGACTATAAGATGGAGTACTTGCACTAGCTGTATTCAGACCGATGAAGCTGTTTGGATGAACAGCGAAACGTTTCTATATCTCAAAAAAGAAGTCCAGTAGCCATGACTCAACTTCCAGATTTGATTCAAATGTAACTGTGATTGCCCAAATGAAAGCTGAATCCTGACAAGATGGCATGAATTGTTCCAGGGAGAAAAATAAAATAAACAAGCTATCTCTTCAGACTGAGATTGTATTTCCTTGAAGAATCAGATATGAAGTCCAGGGGAACCATCTTTACAACCATCTTTAGTGCTGGAATCCTGGCTGATGTCCGTGTCTCCGAGTGGCTGTTTCCTTCTTCAGCTGCTTTACCAGCTTTACCCTTCCTTCAACAGAGACACCTTGGCCACACTGATGGTCTTAAGGCCAGACTGTTGCAATGCACTAGATGAAAGCAAGGTAAGCAATGTACAGCCTGCATAATTAAATGGTAAAGCCTCCCAGACAGAGCTATAAGCACTGTGAGATGGTATATAAGCAGCAGACTTTTAACTGCAACTTTTTGGGGAGAATGCTTCAGCCAGGCTACTGGATAGAGGGAACCTAATGACAACATATATTATACAGTAATATATTAGGTGGAAGAGTTGCACTGGTTGGCAATTTGCTACAGTAAAAGCTCAGGTTCACTGTTTTGTAATTAATGTATAAAGCTCAACAGCACAGCTTAAGTTCTGAAAGGCAGCTTCTGCCTGATCTACCCTCATTGATGTCAGATTCTAGAGCTCCCTGCTGCTGGTGCTTCAAGTATCAGAAATCTACTCCACTGCTGTTCAGAACAGGGCATTTAGCACAAGATCACCCAATATGCAGAATATTCCACCCCAACTCCAACACTAGACATGTACAAACAATGCATATTTTTAAGAATCTGTTGAAGCATAGCTATTTAATGCCCGTGGTCCTGGTATTTATCATATATCTTGTAATGTATCTTATTCTTATGGATAATGCAGATACAGTGCATTGAGTTTACATTTTGTTTTATGTTATATGTTTTATTATTTGTGTACCTAATTCTAAAATCTTTAGACATGAATGGTTTGTAGAGACTCATAAATAACACAATAACAACAACAGATTCCATTTTACAGAATATTAATGGAAACTCAACACCTTCGCACCTACTATCTTCTTTAAAGTACAGTCTTATGCATGTCCTACATGTCCCACAAGTAGATTTTAAGCATTTTAGGTCATTTTGAGCAGAATGGTTTTTATGTGGTTTTTGTTTGTTTGTTTGTTTGTTTGTTTGTGGTTTGTGTAGTGCTGGAACAGCACATAATTTTGTTACATAATATGTGCAATGACAATAAATTTCTATTTAATTCTATTCTATTCTATTTGCTCAGAAACAGCTCCCATTGACTTCAATGAGTTCATTTCCAGGTAAATAGGTGCAGTTCAATTTGTTTTGAGTAAGTCCCATTGAATTCAGTGCAACCTCCCTCTGAGTGTCTATGTGAAAGATTATGGCTTTAGAAAAGGTTCAAGGAGAAAGTCTGCACTGCATAAAAAGCATAGCTTTTTAATGTATTTCATAGAGAAGAAAGGTTACATCTTCTTGCTGCACATAGCCATTAGATACTGATACAAGGAAGTGGGATTAAACCATTGGGATGCCAAGCCGAAGCTACTGTATGTAGCAGTGAATTTCTGGCAAGTTAGGTTGCAGTCTGTGGTAGATGGCTGGGTGCTTGTACACTGGAAACTATATATAAATGGATGATGCTCAAAAACACAGTTCGCAGAATCACCTAAGGTGGAAGGGGACTGTAAAACCATTGAGTCCACCCACCTGCTCAATGCAGGAATATAGATCAAAGGATTTATGTTGGAGCATTCAGCACCTCTCAAGGTAATTGGTCTCATTACTGTACTACTCTAGCAGTTAGAATGTTTTTTCCCCTAATATTCAGATGATATCTGGCTTCATGACAAATACCTGTGTTTATATAGCTGAACACATGCAAAGCTTCATATTTGACCCAGTAAATCAATTTGTGATTTTGGGGGGAAATCCTCTAAAGGGGGATTTTTTAATAAACAAAATAATATGTGGAGATTGTTTTCTTCCACTATTAACTCAATAACAGATCAGTGCTCTGTAATTTGATTCAACAAATTAGAACTTAGTAGAGATAAACAATACACTTGAAATATATGACAGTGACTGTTACAATATGACAGAGATCTAATTTGGACAATTAGGAAGCAATAATGATGGAGTTCTGATTGCTAAATTATCTTAATGATATATTCAGTGAGTTGACGATACTAACAACATGACAAATTAATTCAAGGGCTGGGTCATAATATCAGTAAAAGATTTGCCATTTGCCAAGTACAAGCAGATTTAAACTCACTGATTGCTAATGAGAGTATTTATTCAACTCTCATACAGTATAAGACATTTTTGCTTCCTGAAGTCAATGTGTTGCAGAATTCATAAAGAACTACATCTCCAAGGTAGACAAAAAATGCTTCTGAGATTCAGTTACTGGCTGTGTACTGTTTTATTGTATTTGTTTTTAATTAGATGAAAATCAGCCATGAGAGAAAAGGCATTTTATCATTCTGGCCATTTTTTCTCCCAGAGGGTGTAATGTATTGGGATAAAAACTCTCCCCTATTGACTCTCTACAAGCTATAATTCCAAGAAGCAAATGTGTCATAACTCTAGTTGTCAGTAGGTTTACTTCATTCATGGGGATATAAAAACATTGGAATGTTCAATCAGTTTGGGAAATGCACATTAACTGGCCAATTGATAAGCAGAGCTGATAAAACCACCCATAGGAAAAATACAGTGTCATATCATATAACTTCAACTGTATTTAGCCATTGGCCATCACACACAAAAACCCCACAATAAAACTACAAAGTGGAGAACAATATTAAAAAGCACAATTTAAATAGAGCTCTGAAAACATTCTAGTCACTTTGTAGAATAAAAAACACTTGAAGGAAAGCTAAAAGGAACATAAGATTTTAAAATTAGGATTTAAAACAAGAACTGAAAGTACGCTGAACATGTCAATTTGGAGTGATGTAATTTCTTAGCTTCCACTGCAAACAGAGTGTCTGTACAGTTGACAAAGGCTACCATCCAGAGGTTCTATTGCTATATCCTGGAATACTTTGTTAGCATACTGGGCAATAATTAAAAGGGAGGAATTTTATCCATGGTTCTGTATTTCAGGGGCAATTTAACAGGTAAATATGACATTGCCAATCTAGCTATAACCAAACACACACATTTGCAGTGCAGCAGAACTGTGGAATAGCTACCTTCTAAATCAGTTAGCATAACCTGTGAAGCCTGTGAAAATCTGGGAGTAGGTTAACATTCGGAGATAATTCAGTACAAGATTTTTGAAGACACATGTGTCACATGCATATCTATAGTGTAGGGCTTCAGTCATGTTCCCATGTTATGGAATCAATTATGTCTAACAAAAACAAGGTATGGGGAATGAAATAAATGACTTCTATTCAGAAAACAGTTCAGTGGTTTTATGTGAAATGGGAGAGTGTACCAAGGACCAGTCTATGGATGGTCTATGCTGATTTTGAGATTGGGCCTCAAGAGTTTGCTAAGCCTACTTTTGTCATCCAGTTTCTCCTTTTGTACAATGTCTTTGCAAGAATAGTTTGGTATGTTAGATTGTCTTAACCTAGAAAAACATAGTTGTCTTAACCTAGAAAAACAGATTTTAGGTGATTGTGTGACCCCCTATCCACGACCACAAATCCTTCCTTAGTGCATCTCTGCCAGTGGTTAGATATGTGGTATTTTTGTTTGTTTGTTTGTTTGTTTCATTTTGTTTTGCTTATAACTCCCTAAATGCCATGATGACTGAGAGTTATATCACCTTCTCTGTAAAAAGTAAGGTGGAGAATCTACTACCCAAGCTAATAGGAATGTGCCATTTAGTATTTTTTGATTACTAATCCCATAATTCTCCATTCTTGGAGACCTATCTAATAGGCAGAAACCTACCAAAATGTGGTATTGCCTGATAATATGTATAATAATATATTATATTATAATAACATAATAATATTATATAATATAATAATTAGAGATGGGCACGAAACGAGCGATTTTTCATTTTCGTTTTCGTTTTTTCATTTTGTTATGCAATGAAAATGAAACGAATTTTTTTAAAAACAAAACAAAAACAAAAACGAAACGACCAAATTTGCCGTGTTTTTCGTTTTCGTTGCAGCAGATGCATTGAACTAAAAAGAATGCTAATGAAACAGCAATTTTTCATTTTCATTTTCATTTTTTAGTTTCATTACCTAATGAAACAAAACAAAATTTTTTGCAAAAAACATCACGAAAACGAAAACAAACCGAAACGGACCCCTAAACGACCAAACGACAATGAAACACCATTTTTTTTAGTCGTGCCCATCTCTAATAATAATATAATAAGATAATATAATAATAATAAAATGTGGTAAAGCCTATGCTTGAAGGCTTTGAAGGCATGGCTGGGCCCCGCTCCATTTAGGTTTCCTGTTTATAAACATTTAGGTGTTATAGGGATTTGTCTCTGAGTTAGAACAACCTGAGATAAGTAATGATAGAAGAAAATAATTAGCCCTAAGTCATCCCATGTACCCTTCTGGGTCTCAAAGCTGTTATTTATCAGGTGGGTGCATGGAGGTACACATATCATATATTCCAATGGCCCAACATATGTTTTCTGGTTTGGAGCCCCAGTTCCTCCACCAGGCATCCCTTCAGAGGCAGCGCCCCAGCTTCCCTTCTCTTCCACTTCTGAGCAAGTGCCCATCAGCAGTGGTGGGGCACTGAACCATTGGGCCATCAGCTGAACTGGAAGTTCATGGCCATATCTAGCCTCAAATAGATATAATGCATAAACATATTATATCTATTTATGGATGTATAGCAGCTTAATATATGGACCGCTGTTGTATTCCCATTTTATTGGGTATTTTGTTAACTTGCATTTTATTGCTTTTGCTTATTTGTTACTTTTATGTTTGCTTATTATTATTATTATTATTATTATTATTATTATTATTATTATTATTATTATTATTATTATTATTATTATTATTATTATTATTATTATTATGTACACCTCCTTGAGTTGTCAGCTGGCAGTATACAAATGATAAATAAAGTATAACACAGTTTATGCTGTATTAACAAGGTAAGCAGAATCAGATCAGATCCTTGTACAGTACAGTAGAACACCAGTACCCGCTGGGGATCGGTTCCAGGCCTTCCTGTAGATAACAAAAATTGGATTAAAAAAAACCCACAACAAACTGCTGTTTTGTGACAGTAGCTTGCTTTACGGCTGCTGTTTATGACAGTAGCTTGCTTTACAGCTGCTGTTTGTGAAAGTAGCTTGCTTTGCTGCTGCTGAATTATTATTTTTTTCTCTGCCAACCGTGGATAACTGAATCAGTGGTTAATGAATCTGTGGATGTGGGGGTACAAACTTCAGTCCTTCAAATGTGATAAAATGAGGAAACATAGTTCAAAAGTATACAAAGGATGGAATGTTTACATTACCTTCCCTTTTATGTGAAGCAGAGTGTATGACCCTGAGGGTCATGTCACTTCCACTGATTCTCCCAGTGACATACCATGGTTTCCAATTATATCTAAATGGAATCAGTTTCTATTGCCTCTTGAACGTAGACATCAAAACAGAATCCTGAGTGTGATGGGGTTGATATGCAGTGGACTGGAGAAAACAGATATGATTCTGTCTAATCATTAACAGTCCTAACTGACTAAAACCTTTGGCAGTTACTTAGACGTAACCAATAAACCTTGTGACATTCCAGTTTATCTCTTTGCTGTGCTGAAACTTGTTTTGGTCAAGTGGAGATGCTTTGTGGAGATAATATGCACTCAGACCCTTTGCAGTGAGAATACAATGCACTCAACAAAAGTTTTTGGAATCCTCAAAGTTCTTTCTGTCCCACCGTTAATCTGAAATTTGCATGAAACTGCTGAATGAAATTGTCCATCGATTTGCCTGTCTTTGTCACCAGTATGGTGATAGCCAGCTGTTTGTCTTTTCATCTGAGTCAGATAAGACAGCTCTCTCAATACAGTAGCGGGCTTCATGAGTATGAATTTGAAGAGTTACTATGACTTTTAGCATTCCTCAGTCAGGAAGGCCATGGCCATGCTTGTTCAGGATTCTGAGTGTTGTAACTTTTAAAAAGATCCTGTAGCCATGGGTTATAAGTTATGAGGCAGATGATACCAGGAGTTGCTGTCCGTCGCCTGTTCCCCACCCACCCACCCACCCAGAAATTAAACTTTTCCAACTTCTCCTCCCAAAGGCCCTGAGGCCTTTGGGATGGGCTTCCTTTCATCATCCACCTTACATTTTAATTTTTGGCACCAGAATTTTGGGTACTGAACACAAATGATTTGGATCGTCATTCAAAGGCCTTTCTCCCCACGCTCTTGCTCCATTAACATCCCAACACAATTACGGGTGTCATAAGGATTTCTCCATGTTTTCCACCAGAGGGCACATAGTAGCTTTAAGGGAAGGTTTTTAATGGAAGGGGGATCCTTACCTTCATCACAATGGCCTAATTTCTCATGGGCTCTCCCTGAATGGTTGGTGTTCAGTCAAAAAAGAACAAGGCTATTGGAGTGAGCTAGCTCAGCTCCATGTCATGAGGAAGGGTTTGGCCACCAACATGGTCATGAGCCTATTTCTACACACAGAGGAATCTCTACTTACGAGCATAATTATGAGCAATTTGACTTAATAGCAGAAAACCATTGGTGTTTTAACTGCTCCCTTACAAATTTTAGATGTAGTCTGCTCTACTTACAATTTTTTAAATTTTAAATTTAATTTTTTTTAAAAAATTAATTTTTTAGATACAGCTGCTCAACTTATGAGTTGTTTGACTTATGAGCATGCATTCAAAATGAATTAAACTCTTAAACAGAGGCACCACTGTATAGTACAACACAAGCATGGAAAGCATGGAAAAGCTAATGATGGTGTAGGATGTTGTTGTCCTTAGAGGAAGTGGCATATATGAGTGCTGTGTGTTTATGAGTTAGCATAGTCTGTGTCTGATCTTAGGGATGTTTGGGTGATTTTGGCAGCCACCAGATGTCCCTTTCACTAGTTTTAGCAAATGGGTCTCTTGTGGCACACCTTGTGTGGTGGCAACTTTCCTGTTTGGTCAATTGTAATGTGGCTAGATGAAAACTAACTTTTAAGTCCCTTAACACTAAAGACCTGGAATAACCCATGGCTTTCTTCTGTACAAATGTCTTTGTATGTCACAGCCATGTGAAAGATCCTTACTCCAGTCGTGTCTATTGTTTGAAATGGGACTCTTTGCTCTAAAATGAAGGGCGTCTTCAGTAGTTAGACCCTATCTGAGCTGACTCTTGCTTTCAAAGAAAATTAAGATAGAGCGATGTGAAAAGAAACGGCAGGTGAAGAAGAGAAGAGTCCTGCCCAGTCAGATCAAAGATCAGGCTCTAGTCCAACATTCTGTTCTCAGCCATATGCCTATGGGAGGCCTTCAAATAGGATGAGAGCACAGTAACATCTTCCACAAAAAGAATGTCCACAGTGAATGATATGGAGAAATATTCTTCCGGCAGTGTGGGAGACAATATGTAACCATCATGATCCGTAGCCTTGGGAAAGATGACAGGCCTATATTTGCAAACTTTCATTTTGTAATTTCACCAGTGACTTTGTTCTATGATTGTAACAGTACAGTTTGAACATTTTATACGTCCACATGTGGGAAACGAATAGAAGGGAAAGGGGATGATGGAACACAATTTGCTAAAGTTAAGAAAAGGCTGATTTAAAAGCAATTGTAAATATTCTGCTAAAGTTAAAGAAAGGTTAATAATAAACAGAATGGCCAAAGTAGAGATCAGGCACCCCTCCAGATGAGCTAATCTCATGATTTAACAGCACAGGAAGGGATAATTTGTAGCTATATCATTGGTATTCAGTGAGCTGCTTCAACATTTCAAAAATCCTAGTACAGTAGGACCCCCGTATCCACTGATTCATTATCCACAGATTCAGTTATCCACTGTTGGCAGAGGAAAAATAAATAAATAATTCAGCATCCACAAAGCAAGCTACTGTCACAAAGAGCAGTTGTAAAGCAAACTACTGTCATAAAACAGCAGCTGTAAAGCAAGTTACTATCACAAAATAGCAGTTATGGGGAACAATTTGGTGTTCTCTCTTATCCACGGTTTTCATTATCCATAGGAAGGCTTGGAATCAATCCCCAGCGGATACTGAGGTCCCACTGTAATAATGTTATGCATGCATTGAACAGTAGCAAGTCAGTGTGACACAATGTAATGGTCAAAGGAACATATTGTACAAAAGATCCTATTAGCATTTGCCATTCCAGGTTATTGTATGCTATTCTATCTACCTCCCATTTTAAGTGTTTTAACAGCTAATGTAACAGACATGATCAAACTAAAGTTAAAATGTCCAAGTTAAAGCATTTTAAATATATTTTAATAAGGGACATAAATCAGTGAAATGAATGGGAAACATGGATAATTATTAATTTCAGCTGGATTGTGATTTAGTATATTATTATCAGTCTCTGTGTTGATATGACAGTTTAATAAAAAAGCACCAATTGTTCTGGGTTTAGTAATATCTGATATTTCTTTATTTATATCCAACCTTTCTTCCATGCACAACCCAAAACAGCTTACAACATATACTTACAAAACAACTTCAGGTTTTTTTAAAAAAACCACACACTATTATTATTATTATTATTATTATTATTATTATTATTATTATTATTATTATTATTATTAATAATAATAATAATATTAATAATAATAATACCCACACAGCAAATTATAATATTGAAAAACTATTAAATGAATTACCAGATTAAAACAAACATGCATTTGATGCAGTTTAAAACAATTTAAAACCAGCTTAAACCGTTTAATAGGAGCAGCAGCAAAACAACACCATTATAAGATGCAGATCAGTAGCCAAAGGCCTATTTAAATAAGAATGACATTCTGTTTTGATTCTTAAAAAATGATTATTTCATGAGAAGTTATTGTTTGGAAATGAGGCTATTTAGTCAAGTAAACTATCACTTTGCAGTTGGTGGTATTCCATAAAGAGGGCATGTACAATGAACACACACACACACACACACACACACACACACAAACCATTTCTAATGTTGTCCAAACCATAAGTATATACAAAGCTGATTACAAAAACGCAGATCATGTAGCATTCTTGCACCACTGATAATTTTATTAAGAAGTCAATCAAAAATTACTTTCAAAAGCTGTGAATAGGGTAATTTAATCCCCAAATTCAACGATGATAATCGATCTTCATTATTGACTAGCCTTCCAAGAACTATGTATTCTGGTTATTATTGGAGACAGAGCTTAAAAAAAACAACAACCGTTGGCTTTTATAGTTTCAAGGGGCCAGTGTCCCAGCTTCACCCGTCCATCCCTGCTGTCAAGATATTTCACTTTCCAACAGTTTGGGTGGACCGCCATTCCTCGTTTGAGGAGGCGCTTCCCTGACGTGCGGGAGTTCCTTTCCTCCTCCTTTGCGTGTACAACAGTAGAGGCTATTCTTGTGCCACACGAAGCCTGGAGATCACTTCGAGGAAAGTTGAACGCCTGCGTAATTTTCTATGGGACCCCCGTCCAAAAAAGTCTCTCCCATTGGTGCTCCTGTTGCGATTGTTGGCCGCGGTGCAGCGCAAACACGGCTTGCTGATCAACCTTGCTTGTACGTTCAGTGTGGTCGCGTCTGATGTCGGAAACGCGCCTGACTCTTCCCCCACCCCCTCCTCCCGCATGTTTCCTTTTCCAAAATCAAGAGCTCGGAAGCGAAGCCCTCCTCCTCCTCCTCCTCCCTGCGCGCGCCTTCACGCAATTCTTCCAGGCAGAAACGGGGAATCGGGAAGCGCTAGGACCGGGCGCGCAACTCAGAGAGACCGCCGGCTTCGGACGGGAGGGGTGGGGGGAATCTTCTCTTCTATGCAGAGCAGGCGGCCGCTGCCATTTCCACTCCCCGCTTGCACAGAAAGGAGGAGGGGGGAGGGACGGAGGGACGGGGGGGAGAGAGAGCGCGCGCACGGGCGGGCGGTGGGGGGAAGATTAGGGAGCCTGACTGAACTGAGGCGCTCGGCTGCCAAGACTCACACACACCGCCTGCTGCTGCTGCTGCTGCTGCTGCTGCTGCTGCTGCTTCTACTCCGGACAAGTGAGGGGGGAAGCCGCCCGAGGAGCCAACTGAAGGAGGCGAGGGAAGAGGCGGGCGCCGCGGGCTGGGCTGCTGGGGTTGGAGGGGAAGCGAAGGAAAAGGGGAGACGACAGCTCCAGCCGGAGAGGGAGCGAAGGCGAGAGGAAAGGGGGAACCCCCGCCGTTCTCCCTCGAGAGACTCCCTTCCATGGCGCAAGGAGAAGGGGCGGCGGCGGCGGCGGCGGCGGCTGGAGAGCGCGCGAGGGGAGCCTGCTGAACTTTCGGCGCCTCGAAGCGGATTTTTGGGAAGCGTGGAAGGAACTCTTCGCCTCGGAAGCCCCGGCCCCTGAAGACCCTTTCAGGAGGCTCCATGCGCTATTCCAAGCTTTTCCT
Organism: Phrynocephalus forsythii; assembly: GCA_029282475.1. Classification (NCBI taxonomy): domain Eukaryota; kingdom Metazoa; phylum Chordata; class Lepidosauria; order Squamata; family Agamidae; genus Phrynocephalus; species Phrynocephalus forsythii. The sequence continues at coordinate 42,609,617 of JAPFRF010000004.1, forward strand.
GGTTTCCTTCTTGAGATAACTTCTCTCTCTCTCTCTTTCTCTCTCCTGGAAGACTCGTGGCTGCTGCTGCTGCTGCTGTTGGAGGTGCCTGCGAGGTGAGCCTCGACAGAAGGAAAGACTGAGAAAGCGAGCAAAAGAGAGAGAGAAAGAAAGAAAGAAATAAAGTTTGGGCTTTTTTTTTGAGGTTTATTTTTTGTTTTGGAAAAGCTCTTTTTGCCATCGAACCCCCCCCCCCTCCAACCCGCGTTTCGCCTGTTTCCGAAGATGATCTGTGCCCGGGGGGTCCGGAGCGGAGGGGACCTGGTGTTCCTGCTGACCCTCTTGCTGGGTTTCTTGCTGCCCGCCTGCAGGACTCGCTTGTACACCAACCACTGGGCGGTGAGGATCGCCGGCGGGATCGAAGAAGCCAACCGGATAGCTAGCAAGTACGGCTACATCAATATAGGACAGGTAACCCCTCCGGTGGACAGGCCGCCTTCGCCCTCGCCCTCCCCTCGCCCTCCCTCCCTCCCTCCCTCCGGGCGCGGGCGGGCGGGCGCACATCTGCAAGAGCTGCTGCTGGTGCAGGGCAGGGGCGGGAGAGGGGAGAACCCACCCCCCTTTTCCCTTCCCTCTTTCCCTATGCCCTCGCTTGCCGGCTGTCATGAAGGGCATGGGACCCGGGAGAGTGCGCCCTAAGGGGGCGACCCGGAAGGCAGGTAGAGGGGGCGAGGAGAGAGAGAGAGAGAGAGAGAGAGAGAGGTCGCGCCAGGTCTCGCGTCTCCTGCCTCGGCGTCTCGGCCGGCTGGGCTAGGCGCGATCGCGAAGGGCAACCAAGCTCTCCCGCGGGGCACTGGCTGGTTGGGCTTCGCCGCTGCCCTCTGGATCCCGCGGTTTGGGAGTCGGTTGGTTCCGGCAGGAGGGAAAGGCAGGCTGGTTTTTTTTTTTAAAAAAAAAAAGGGAAAAAAGAGAAAGAGAAGGCAGGGTTGGAGGATCGGGGGCGAAAGGAGTTTTTGGTGGAGAGCGGACTGGCGAGGAGAGGAGAAGGGGGCTCGGATGCTCCTTGACGAGGCTCTCGAGCCTGGAAGCGAGGAGAAGGTCCGGAGGCGATCCTGCGGAGGTCTTCGTCGGGGGTGGGGGATGGATCAGAAGGAAGGGGGGGGTCGTTCAGGTGAAGCAGCGGCTCGTGACAAGGGGTGGAGGAGGCTTTTTCCTAACCCTGGTGCGAGGAGGTGAAAGGGAAGGAGAGTGGGCAGGAAAAGACCTTGGCGGTTCTGCCTGCCCGTTGTTAATGTCCCAACGCAGGGGTGCCGGAGGTCGGTCAGTCCTGCCTGCCCGGAATTAAAACCCATTGATTCGGAATCCCTCTGATCCCGGTCATCCCAGCATCATGGGTGGTGGTTTGTACTCGTCTGTGCTTATGAACTCTGTGGTTTTATTCCCAGTACTCCAGGACAACACAGAGAAATCGTATTACGGTACATACAGTAGTAGGGCTGGGTGGGTTGTCGCGTCATTGGATTCCTCCCAGTCCCCGCGCCTTTCTAGTTCTGCCCTCGCCCGCGTAAACGGTGGCACACTCCTTCCTCGCCCCCTTTGGTTTAAGGCTGCTAATTAAAGAAACGTTAACACAGGTCTTGAAAGGGAACGCTTTCCAGCTTTGCGAACTGTAAATCCCATACAGCGTGGGGAGGGAGGGAGGGAGGGGGAGAGACAAGCTAAGAAGTCGGTAAAGAAGTCTTGTCTCCTCTGGTGGAGAGCAAAAGCAAAACAATGAGATCCCGGGGCGCCACGCCAAGGACACAGGGATAAAAGAGATTTCAGCCAGGTGGATTTCCCGACTGCTTTTGGAATCCTGCCCCTCCCAGTCTGGAGCGAGGGCTCCCTTGCTTGAGTCAGGAACTAGGAATGTGATGCCTCTGCCTGGATTTTTGCTTTTCTTTATCTCCGAGTTTTGCCCCTCCTCCTGCCTTTTGGACTGTGTTCCTCCCCCTTGTCCTGAACATGCCCTTGCTCTTTGTGTTGTGAACTTTTAGCACACCAAATGAAAAATCAGAATTCCAAGAAGCAGGCGGGGATGTGCATCCCTCTCATACAAGGACCACGATTCTGGCAGGACTTCTGCCAGTGTAACAGAGGATGCTGGGCCTAAAACTGTGCCAGGATGCAACAGGGGCGAGCCTTGGAAGTTTTCAGTACTACTAACATTAGACCCTGGGTTGTGTGCAGGAATGTCAGTGAATGGAGGCATCATCTTTCTTTTGCCCTAGAATAAGAGAAACCTCTCCATGCCAGAAATTCAGAATCTGCTACAGAACTGACAGTTGAGCTCACAAGTATGCTGTCCTATGCCAGCCTATAGAAAGCCCATGGATAAAACATGAGTGCAACATCAGTTCCCCACATGTGTTCTCCATCATCTGGTGTCCAGAAGCATAAGTGCCTCCAATTATGCAGTTAATGTAGATATAGAAAGCTAGTGGTTTCCTTCATAATTTTATGTGTAGACCCACTTTGAAGCCATTCACATTGGTATCAATCACTATATCTTCCTCTCCATAGTTTCTTTGTGCTACTTTTGGGAGATACTCTGCTAAGTCGGTGCGGAGAATTAAATAGCAGATTCGTTTAAAAAGAACATGATAAGTTGAAGCCATTAAGTGAGGGAAGGAGGCTCAGCAGAAGAAATGTTCTATGTCTGCAACCAGCATTTTCAGGGACAGTGGGCATGGCACATCACTGCATAGAGTTCACTTTGCAGAGATATTTATTTCAGCACTGTTGCTGCTGACTTCCCAGTGCACATATGGAACTGGTGTTGAATTTCTTTGGTACAGGTGTATTTTGTACTTCAAAAATTCACTTGGATTCAAATAGACCAAATTAAATGTATACCGAGATGACTATATGTAGTTACTTTGGAAACACCTCAGTTTTTCAGAATCCTCTGGTGTTTAGTTACTAAACATCTGGAATTGGCTAAATCAAAAAATGCCCAATGAAAATACTTCAATACAAGCACTTTGAAACCATAAATAAATACCTGCTGAATCTTATCACACTCAGAAAACACTGTTGCTGCATTGTCATTCCAGACACGTGGGTGGTGGTGGGAAATCATAAGATTCTCAGATGTGTTATATACTCTGTGAGTATACTCAAATCATACATTTTAAGCCGCTTGGCTCTCTGAGCATTCACATGAGTTGCCCAAAACCTTAAAAGTAGCATAGCTGAAACAACAGGGTCCAGCAGTCTTTATTACTTCAGAAACACTGCAAGGTAAGGTTTCTTTCTGGCTTTTGTATTTTATTACACTAATTACAAGGTTAGGGCACAAACTTTAATCTGTACAGTATAAACCTTTATTTCATGCTGGACGAATTTGCAAAATGCAGCTGAAGTATCATAATGAGTCCCCCCCCCTTCCCAACTCTCAGATCAAAGGACAGTAACACTTGTTCCGTTGTTGTTTGTCTCATAAAATCAGTTCACACATGCTATATGATTACAGTGAATATTTCAAATTCACCCTACAATATCTCTTAATCTGTAGACCTTCCTTCTTTTGTGGAAATATGGAGTTAAAGCATGGCGTAACTGTAAAGCTATTTACATCATATAAATAGAAAGTTTCCTGAGTTCTGTATGTCATAAAATATGGGTAAAACAGGCTGATACACTTTCACACAGACTACCAAAGTTGATAGTGCTTAGAGAAGTGAGTACAAACATGCAAACAGTGATGTGTTTTCCTGTATTTTGTCTCTTATATCACTTATTTTTCAAATTTCCACAGCTGATTCATAGCCATTCAATAGTAAAATCAACAGCACATTGTTTTGATAATGAAATATTATAGGTTTGCAAAAGTATGTTTTCCCATATTTGATGGTTCCATTGTAGTTTCTTATTAGGTATTAATAGTATTGGTGTTTAGGCAAGTACAGTAAGGTACTGCACATAATAATAGCTTTTATATCCAGTTATATAAGCGACACAGTGACCATGTACACAAACTTGTGGTATTAATAAAATATTAATTGGGTTGGACATGTGGATTAACAAAAGCAGGTGTGAATGCAAATTTTACCCAAGGGTGTTTGCACTGGGTTGGTCTGAAATATGAATAGCTGTTGATAGCTGTTATATTTTACTATGGTTCTTGGTTTATTTCGTGTCTGTCTTTAATGATGTTTTAAAAAGAAAATTTGGAAAATAAACTTTTATGTTTTGGTAGGCTCAACCGATATAGTTACAAAGGTATGCATATGGTTGTATTAAAGCTGTTCCTTACACATAACGGACATACTCCTAGTAATATAGGCACAAATTACTCATTGATTTGATTTCAGAAAAGCCACAGAATTGTTTGCATTATACCTACAGTATGTGTTACATTGTTCCATTCATGGATAAATATGGACTTCAACCTTGACCTAGGAACACAAGATCTCCGATTTCTTGTTTGACTTTGTATCCCACAGGACAGCAAATATTCCCAGTCATATCTTCTAAGAGAGTCACATTTAGGACAAATAGGTCAGAAAAATGAGCAATCACATTGTCAGTAATTTTCCTTCAAAGATTAACAAGATGTTCTGGTTCCTAATCACCTTTCTCTGTGAGTTTGTACAAGAAACAGTGGAGACTTTCATGCATATGATTAGCATTGGGTCACATTAATAAGTGCAACATATGCTTGACTAGTATTTGAATGCTTTTTGAATTTGTTTCTTCTCAGACACCAAGATATATTTGCAGCATCATATCTGAGAGGGAAAATGCATCTGTGATCCCTTTTCCTCTCTGTACAGTTACTTCCAATTCTACCAAATTAAATTTACTGTTTAACTTGAAAGTTTACATACTGCTATGCAAACAAGTGAGAGACCCTCTGAAAGATAGTACTGAAAATTTTTTTGGTTTGGTTTTGCTTTTTGAGTTACAACATAAGAACATAAGAAGAGCCATGCTGGATCAGGCCAAAGGCCCATCTAGTCCAGCTTCCTGTATCTCACAGTGGCCCCACCAGATGCATCCGGGAACGCACGAGACTAGATATCTGTCTCCTGATACCACTCCCCTGCATCTGGTCCTTGAAGTACCCCAGTTTTAAGACTGGAGATTACAAATCTACATCATGGTTGGATGGACTTTTCCTCCAGGAATCTCTCCAATCCCCTTTTGAAGAAATCCAGGCCAGATGCCATCACCACATCCTGTGGCAGGGAGTTCCACAGACTAACAACACGCTGGGTGAAATAATATTTTCTTTTGTCTGTTCTTACTCTCCCAGCCCACAATTTAAGTGGATGTCCTCTAGTTCTAGTATTTTGTGAGAGGGGGAAGAGTGTCCCTCAATCCACTTTACTTGTGCTCTGCATTATTTTGTATGTCTCAATCATATCCCCCCTCAGGCGCCTTTTTTCCAGACTAAAGAGCCCCAAATGTTTTAGCCTATCCTCATAAGGGAGGTCCCCCAGCCCAGTAATCATTTAAGTTGCTCTCTTCTGCACCTTTTCCAGTTCCACTATGTCTTTTTTGAGCGGGGTGACCAGAATTGTACACAATATTCCAGGTGCGGCCTTACTATCGTTTTGTATAATGGCATTATAATGTTGGCTGTTTTATTTTCAATCCCCTTTTTGATAATCCCTAGCATGGTATTGGCCACACACTGGGTAGACACCTTCATGGAGCTGTCCACCAATACACCAAGATCTCTTTCCTGATCCATCACGGATTGCTCAGAGCCCATGAGTTGATAGATAAAGTTTGGATTCCCCCCCTCCCCCAATATGCATTACTTTACATTTTCCTACATTGAAACATATTTGCCATTTCGCAGCCCATTCCCCCAGTTTGGAGAGATCCTTCTGGAGCTCTTCACAATCTTCTCTGGTTTTTACCACACGGAAAAGTTTTGTGTCATCCGCAAACTTGGCCACCTCACTGCTTATCCTTGTCTCCAGCTCATTTATGAACAGATTGAAAAGCACTGGTCCCAGGACAGATCACTGGGGCACACCGCATTTCTCTTCTCTCCATTGTGAAAATTGCCCAGTCACACCTACTCTTTATTTCCTGGATCTCAACCAGTTCTCAATCCATAGAGGACCTGCCCTCTTATCCCCTGACTGCAATTTTCTCAGCAGCCTTTGGTGAGGGACTGTGGTACCAACACAGCGGTGACAGATTACAATAACTGGAATACTGTCTCAGTGCTTATCTTACTGGGACATTGCCCCCCCCCCCAAATATGCATCCCATTTTTAACTTTATATGATAGATTTCACACATGACAATTTCTGATCCTTACAAGTAATACATCATTTTTATCAGTACTTTACAAAATTTGCATTTATGGCACCCTAATAGTATTAGTGTTGTCGGGAAGCTGTTTGCACGTGTTATACTGAAGAGGCTCCAGATACTTGCAGAGAGAGTCTACCCAGAATCACAGTGTGGCTTTCGAACCAACAGGTCCACTACTGATATGGTATTTTCCCTCAGGCAGTTGCAGGAGAAATGCAGGGAACAAGGACAGCCACTTTTTGTAGCCTTCATCGATCTTACGAAGGCATTTGATATGGTTAGTAGGGACGGACTCTTTAAAATACTCCTCCGGGTTGGATGCCCACCCAAGCTCCTTAACATAATTCGGTCTTTTCATGAGGATATGAAGGGCAATGTAGTTTTTGATGGCCTGATGTCAGATCCCTTCAACATCTGAAGCGGAGTGAAGCAGGGCTGTGTCCTTGCACCAGCCTTGTTTGGGATCTTCTTTGCTACCATGATGAAGTATGCTTTTTGAACTTCAACAGAGGGTATCTATCTCCGGACCAGATCAAATGGAAAACTCTTCAACCTCTCTAGATTGAGAGCAAAGTCTAAGGTACAGGTGAAGTGTTTGCGGGATCTCCACTTCGCTGATGATGCCGCCATTACTGCTCACTCTGCCGAAGATCTCCAACAAATCATGGACCATTTTAGTAAAGCTTGCAAAGATTTGGGGCTAGAAATCAGCCTGAAAAAAACACAAATAATGGGCCAGAATGTGGACTCTCCTCGCATTACAATTTCTGAAAAAGAACTGGAAGTTGTCCGTGACTTTGTGTATCTTGGCTCAACTATCTCAGATACACTCTCACTAGAGTCTGAGCTGAATAAACGTATAGGTAAAGCAGCAACTATGTTTTCCAGACTAACAAAGAGAGTATGGCTCAATAAGAAGCTGACAGAACATACAAAGATACAGGTCTATAAAGCTTGGGTACTGAGCACACATTTGTATTGCAGCGAGTCTTGGACCATCCATGCCCAACAGGAAAGAAAGCTTAATACCTTCCATATGCGCTGTCTTAGGTGAATATTCAACATTACCTGGCACGACAAAGTTCCAAATAGCATAGTCCTGAATCGAGCTGGAATCCCTAGCATGTACACTTTATTGAAACAGCGACGCCTACGCTGGCTTGGACACATTGTGAGAATGGATGACGGTCGGATCCCAAAAGATCTTCTATATGGAGAACTAATGCAGGGAAAGTGCCCCAGAGGGAGACCACAGCTGTGGTATAAGGATATCCGTAAGAAGGACCTGAAGGCCTTGGGAATGGACCTCAACAGTTCGGAAACCCTGACCTCCGATCGCACTGTCTGGAGGCAAGAGATACAGCATGGTCTACATAAATTTGAAGAGGCATTTGTCCAACAGGCAGAGGAAAAGAGGCAGGACACGGAAAGAACGAAACTCGAGGACCGGGCAAGAAACAGAATACATCTGCCCCCAGTGCGTTAGAGACTGCCATTCCCGAATTGGTCTATTTAGTCACACTAGGTGTTGTTTTTAGGATCTCTACTCCAGGCATGATACCATAGTCTTTCGAGACTGAAAGATGCCATGAATGAATGGCACCCTAATAATATTCCCTCTTTTATAAGAACAATACATGTTACACATTTTGTTCAGTACAAAACATAATCTCTCTCTCTCTCTCTCTCTCTCTCTCTCTCTCTCTCTCTCTCTCTCTCTCTCTCTTTATCTGTCTGTCTGTCTGTCCGTCTGTCCATCTGTCGGATCAGTAGTGGCTTCCTTCCTTTCTTACTAGTAGACCAGAGGAGGGGATTACAGAAGGGGAAAGTAAAGCAAGCAGACTTTGAGATTATGCTTGCAAAGTAAAAGGTATGCTCTTCTCCCTCACAAAATACCAGAACTAGGGGACATACACTCAAATTGAGGGCTGGGAGAGTAAGAACAGACAAAAGAAAATATTATTTCACCCAGCGTGTTGTTAGTCTGTGGAACTCCCTGCCACAGGATGCGGTTATGTCATCCGGCCTAGATGCCTTCAAAAGGGGATTGGACAGATTCCTGGAGGAAAAGTCCATCACAGGTTACAAACCATGATGGAGATGTGTACTCTCCAGGCTTAAAACCGAGGTACTTCAAGGACCAGATGCAGGGGAATGGTATCAGGAGACAGATATCTAGTCTCATGCGCTCCCAGACATCTGGCGGGGCCACTGTGAGATACAGGAAGCTGGACTAGATGGGCCCTTGGCCTGATCCAGCATGGACCTTCTTATATTCTTATGCTATGTTAAAGGAACAGATCTGAGTGCTTTTGCTGGATGTTGGGGCTGCTGCTCTTTCACTCCTTGAGAATAATTTGAAATACAGAAGGTTCAAACTTGTCCACATTTAATGGAGATACTGTAAATCTTCCTCCCTCGTTATTAATGGACAAAGCTCAAGGCTCAGTGCTGCCACCCACGCTGAGCTGCCGTGTGCTTGCACTTCCTTGATGTGGGCTAAGAGAATAAAGCAAAGGGAAAGGATGTCAATTCTGTTGCTGTTTGCAGCTGTGAATATATATTTTAAAATATCCCATTGGCTATGGCTATCCCCCCCAGCACTTCTACTCAGAACTACAAATAATAGTTTAGTCCCATTGCCTAGGGGAGGTCACATGCCCATATATGGATTTCTGCCTTTACTGTCTAAAATCCTGGCACTGGGGAATTTCTCTTGGTCTCATATAATCAAGTAGCTTGAGTTTCTAACTGGCCTGTCCAAACTTTGGCCCTCCTGATGTTTTGGACCACAACCCCCAGAATTCCAGGCCTATATTTCCAATGGCAAAGGACTGTGGGAGTTTTCCAAAACATCTGGAGGAGAGGAGAGGAAAGGGAAAAAGTCCGTCTGTTGGGGGAAGCGGAGCCAGAAAATATGTGACAGCTGTGCATATACATTTAAGTACACAGACAATCATAAGAAACAACTGCTGGATAACTTAATGATTTAGGTCTCCGGCTGAAGAGCCAGAAGTTGGGAGTTGGATTCCCCACTGTGCCTCTTTGATGAGGGGCTAGCCCAGTGGTTCTCAACCTGTGGGTCCCCAGATGTTCCTGGACTGCAATTCCCAGAAATCCCTTCCAGCACAGCAAGTAGTGGAGGCTTATGGGAGTTGCAGTCCAGGAACATCTGGGGACCCACAGGTTGAGAACCACCGGGCTAGACTTAATGATCCATAGGGTTCTTTCTGGCTCTGCAGTTCAGGCATCTTTATGCACATAGGCAAAATGGTGAGTGAGGTCTCTTTGGGGGGTTGTTGCTGTCACCGTTGCTTCCACCACTGCCATCCCACCTTTGATGTCAGCCTAGTGCTGACCAATAAGTGTATTTAAACATTTTTATCATATTTAAAAAATATATATATATATTTAAGTTAAAGGGTTTAGAGATCCAGCTGTGGTTAGGAATGCTGAACCGAAGCAACAGCTGAGAGAGAAACTGTAATTATTAGTAAATAGCCCCCCCCAAAAAAAAAGTTTTTAAAAATATCACTGGGTACTGATAACTCAGGAACATTATGCCTTCCCCCTCCACAGTTTCACATGAAATAATTAACTAAGTTGACTACAGAGTGAGCAGTAAAAATGCTAACATAAAATATTTCTAGAATTAATTTACTTGAACTTTCAAAAAGAAAGAAAATTACTTAAAAAATGAAGCAGTGCTGTTCATGTATAAAATCTGAAGATAAGGGTGGGTAATACCTTTTTACAGATCACTCAAATCACAGATATAGTCAAACATTTACTCCTGCAGCACTCTTTATTAAGCTGGGCCTTTTTTTGAGGGTGGGGTGGGGGAAGGGATAGGGGAAAAATCACAATGGATATTGAGGTCATGCTGTTTTTTTAAAAAACCCAAATGGAGGCTGCAACCTAGTGAAATCAGCTTCAGTTAGTAGGTCACAGATTTCATTGTTGGCCTACACCTAAGCAGGCCTGGTTCTCTAAATAAAACACCACACACTTTGTTTTGGAGAAAAAAATGGCCATAACTGTATTGATTACATCAGATACTCTGTGTAGGCATTGGGTAGGACCCAGTTCATCAGGAGGTCCATTTTCCCCTTGATGCAACCACTGTCTCTTCATTCTGCTGAGAGACCTCCTGGAATGGCAGCTTCTAGACCCATGTAGGCATAAGCCACTCTGTGGTGCCCTGCCAGCTCAGAGGCCGGGGGCAATCACCATCCCACCTGAGGTGGGATGGTCCCTGCCCACCAGTACCCTGGTTCTCAATGAAGGAATTGTACCATGCCAGCCCCCAACTGCTATCCTATAACCATCTGGATCCATCACAATGCCCAAAACACATATCACCTTCATTTTGTCACCCCAGGAGTATTGCCAGAAGAGAGTCAGATCCACACACTTTGTAGATTTTATGTCTTTCCTTTCTTGGTAAACAAAGGGTGGACAGTCCAACACTCATGCTCCCGTTGCCTTATATCAAAGGATGTGGCTCCATTTTATGGCTGGGAATAAAGCCACACAGAAGGATTGCACTGTGCTATGGATTACATAGACTAGCTATTGAGTAGGATGCTTGATTTAGCTTCAAATCTCTGTCTCCTGCCTGGTGTGTCAGTTACATTTTATCTTAAACTTCTGCAATTGGAATATCCTATGTTTCTTTGAAAAACACAAAGCAAAATTAAAAACAAAAAGTTAGCTATTTACAAACTGTGATGTGATACATTAACATCAGTATTGTTAATATAAGATATATTGGCCCAAATCCTATTGGTCATGCCCACTAGTATAAATCATATTGGTCAACTGGCGTAATGCAATCAGCATGCATCTCACTGGAATATTACCATAAATTAAGAAGTCAGGGTGGGCAGTTGCTGTTGTGTGACCCAGTACATGACTGCATGTGCAAACAGCAAGTGCCTTCTTTGACTTCTTGAACTGTAGCAATTCACTGTTGAGATAATGCCAATGGTGTTACACCAGGGTAAAAAAAAGCAATAGAATCTTGGCCATTGTTAACTAAAATGCTGTGGAATGAAATATGGCAATCATGTCAAGATAGTTTATTGCAGATATTTTTATGGAATGTCTAAATATAGTCCAAAAGTTTCAAGTCTTTTTTAAAAAAAATTATTGACATTAGATCTATTTAAAGTAGAATCAACAAAGAGACTTTTGGCACCTTTAAGGCCAACAAGCTTTATTTTTTTTATTTATTAGAAGACTGCTTCCCACTTTATCAGGTGCACATCTGATAAAGTAGGCTGCAGCGTACTAACAACCTGTGCTGAAAATAACAAGACAGACTAGACATTTGACCATCAGGTAAAGAACTTCATAAGACAGAAGTGTGGGAGAGCAGTCAATAGTAACCTTTAAAGATGGAATCTTTTCTATCTGATAAGCTTTGAAGCTAGAATACTGATGAAAAGCTGGATTTTACCACAACCTTCATTTCTTGATTATGAGCTCTTGGTTTTTAGGGACAGAACAATCTGTCATATATCATGTCAAGCACTGATTTGGCTAGCTCACTATTCTGTATATTGACCATCAGACCTTTTCCATGGTTTCACATAGGAAGATACAGTAATCTTCCATTTATTGTTGGGTTTAGGGACCCAACCAAACGTGCTATAAAGCAGTGTTTTTCAACCTTTTTAAAGGATGAAAAAATCCACAGTTAAAAAAATTAATGCAGACGCTGGGAATCAAATGGAAATAAGTTGGGACTTTATTCAGTGGCAACCTGGGCTGTTTGGGGAACACAAAGCCTCCTTTTCCAACGGCACACACTTACAGTGGTTGAAAAACACTGCTATTAGGCCTGCTGCTGCCTCAAACTGGCCTCTGACAGGCTTCTTGGGCCTGTTTGAGGCCCCAGAAGTGGTTTCTGGCGAACCAGAAGTGGCTTCCGAAAAATTGGATGTACCTTCTGGATCACCCAAAAGCACTTCTGGGGCCTCCAACTGGTCTGGGAAACCTGTTGGAGGCCCACTCGGGGCAGCGTCAGGCTGGGGTAAGTGCAGGAGGCCTCAAACAGGCCCACACAGCTTGCTCCAGGGGTCCTTGCCTTCATATACTGCGGGACCACAGTATATGAACTGCGAAATGGCGAGAGATGACTATATTATGTTTCACCTTTTAAATCACAGAGATAGCAAAGCATATGCTATAGCACAGATCTTTTGTCCTTCACCATCTTTGTTTACAAGTGAGCAAACCATGCTACAATATGCAGAGATCTCATGCAGTGGGTGCAAGTTTTCTATGAATAGCAATGAGATGCTGGAGGAGATTTGTACATATTCTGACTGCATATCACACCTGACTACCTGTGTTGAAATATGAGTCAACTACCAAATCTAACCAGTCTTTGCAAACATTTATCATTAAAGAAAATACCTGTACAATGCATAGAATGGGACAGAGAGGGGAAATATGTCATCAGGTGGCAGAATTTGTGTCAGTTCTGCTGACAAGCCTTCTGTTGTACTTTAGATGTGATCTGACAACATTTTTAGAATGTATCACCCATCCATGTTTTTAATAGCCAATTCATCTTTATAATCATTGGCCTATTACAAGCTGGAAAAGCTTCACAATGGAACAAGGTGTATTCTCTTGGAGAAAGTATCCTAAAATTGCAACCTACTGAGGACATTCATTAAAGTAATCTGAGCTGCATTTTCCTAGGTTTAAAGAACTATTACAACACAAGTAGTTTACTGCAACTTTACTTTTAAAAGAGAGAGAGAGAAAGAGAGAGAGAACAGAAAGGAATTAGAATGCAGCCATGAAAATTACAGTATACTTGATGTATCATCATAAGTCTAGTGGCTTCCCTCATTTCCTGTAAACACACAGCTTTATGCCAGAAGTACATTTGTGCCTTTATACTAAAAGTTTCCTGATATTTTGCACATGGGATAATAGCTTAGTCAAGGACCGTAACTCTTAATGCCTACTGTGATCTTGGATGAATTAGCCCAGGGAGTTGATAATCATAATTCAGCACATGTGTTTCCTTTAAACTGAGATTATCTCCAAGTCTGAGGTTTTAAAATAGAGCAACATTTGTCCATTTTTATGCATGCATTTATTTTAGGAAGTAGTAGTCTTTGCGTTGCCTCCTTCTGCTAACAATTTTAAACAGGAACACTTGACTGCATTTGCTTAAGGAGAATGCTATTCATCTCACAGTGAACACTCACTTTATACTGAGAATGCACCAACAGTTTCCTCTGTTCCAGAGCTATGCTAGCTGCAGGATTTTGGGAACTGACAGGTACTATAACTTCCATGAGCATTGTTAAATTATGAAAGGCTGTTGTGTCTTCTGGCAGGCTGCCAGCCCCTGGGAGGGGGAGGGGGAACCAGAATCAGGGTACAGTAAAACACTTCTGAAAATGTTATACCTAGAAAACACTGAAAAGAGTTGCCATGGGTCAGAACTGACTTGAAGGTACACAATTATTTCTACAATGAGCCACACCTGTGTACATCTCACAAGAGTAGCAGTGCCTCTTGTGCTATTGTCCACTTCCCTGCAAACCACCCCCTTGGTAGGCTGGCACTCAAAATAAGACACAAGCTGTCCAATTTCTCTTCATTTCCTAAGCATGAAATGAGAGAGGGCAATAGTCATCTCATTACCTTCTACCCTTCGCCTCCAGTTCACAATGTCTCCAAGAAACTGGGAGAGTTAAAGGTCTTTTGTCTTTCATCTCCCACCAGGCTTGAGATAGGAGCAACATTACAATCTAGTGACATCCTTGTTTCCTTCATGCAGAATATTAGGTCTCGGTGCTGTTATTTCAAGGCTCAGAAATCACATATCCAGGTTTTTGTACATGTGCCAGCCTATTACTAATAGGACAGAGTTTGGTTCCCCCCCCACCTCATCTTGTAGTAGCCCTGATGGAGAAACACAATTTTTTAATAAAAAGTTGATTCTCAGGAAGCAGGGGAACACATTTGGCATGGTACTGGGATATATTTCTCCAGCTTCCTGAAAAATCTGTGATCTCCATTGCCAGTTGTATCTCCGTAATAGGTGAAGTTCATTTATTTATTTATTATTATTTATTTATTTCATTTCTATACCGCCCATCTTGCGGCAAAACTCTGGGTGGTTTACAACAAGTGAAAAACAACTGAATATATAAAAGAGGGGGAAAACCTCGGCAAGATCCATCAGGGGGCAGGAGAGGGGGAAAAAGATGAAATCAGATAATTAAATTAAATTAAATTAAAGGTCGCCATATGCTTCCTTGAAAAACAGGGTTTTCAAAGCCTTTTTGAAGGTGGAGACTTTGGCCAATATTACATCAGTCATTCCCATAGAGCAGGAAACTTTGGATTGAAGCCTAGCATTTATATCTATCCAGGGCTCATGGCAGACATTTTGTTCATTTATTTTACAATATTTAGGTAAAAATTTATATTTTTCCATATATACATATTGATCTATTGTTAGAGCAGAGTGTAGCAATGAAACAAGATGAAAACAATTCTATGTTTTATGACATATAAAAATTTACAAACACATTATAAGGAAGCTTCCATAACTTACTACTTTAAATCCCAAAGGCCTTGATGAATAATCATGTTTTAAGTTGGTATTAAAATGAGGTCAGTGTTGGCACCAGTCAACCTCTTAAGGGAAAACCATAAATAACTAGGGTCCTGCAATGAAGAAAGTGTCTCCCTGAATCTTCCCAAAGCGCATTATTCTCCATATTGAGACATGAGGAGGCCCTTCCTCAGCGAATCTGAGTGATCAAGCATGTATATGTATATCGAGAGCATTCCTCTCATATATTCATGCCCCAAGGCATTTAAGACTTTGTAGGATAGATCAGCCCCTTAAACTCCTTACATATTTGTGGTATTGTTTCAGAATGGATGTGTGGGCTCTGAAAGGTGCTGCTGCTATCAGTCTAGCTGTGGCATATTATACTCACTGCAGCATCCATGTCATGGGTGTAGCCCTATGTAATGTGCATTGTAATGGTCTCGCAAGAGGATACCAGTGCATGAGCTACTGCAGCCAGGTTGTCCTTCTACAGGAATGGTGACAGCTGGTAGGCCAGTGGTATTGGACAGTGTCCTTTTCTGTTCTTCAGAAAACAGGTGAAGACTTTTCTGTAAAGGCAATCTTTCCTTGAGTGAATGGCTGTAGAGTGGGTTTTTAAAAATGGATTGTTGTACATTGCTGCATTGAATGTACAGTATTTTGGTGTTGCCCACCCCCATCCCATAGAACAAAATTTATGCACCGTTCTTCTTACAGAGGTTGAATGCTGCATATATGGCTGCTGATATATCTGGATGTGGAATGGTTTTGCTGTTTTCCATGCTTATTTAAACCTGTTTTACAGACAGGCACATGAACAGACTTTTGATCCAGGACAAAGTCTGAGAAGGCTGTTACTATTTCATTGCTGTAACTAGTGATGTTGATAAAATGGATGAATGCGCTGATATGATGGATGTTTAATACTTCACTAAGTGAACAGAACTCATTCTTAGTGATACCCATGCACCAGAGCTTTATAATTTCTCATTAAATTGTACTGGAGTTGGTGATGGATAATTACTTAATCAACTTTGATTTAGGAGTCATTAAAATGAAAATATTGCAATTATATTGATCAGTCATTTCTTGTTTCAGATTGAATTGTACAGCAAAGTATAGTTTTAAAAGGTGCACTGATGGTATTATCCAATGTTCTGAAGAAACAGCACAACTGCTGTAGACTACTACATAAATTATTAAGAAAACTAGGTGCACCTTTGGAATAAGTAGAAATATATATTCCATATTCAAATTAAAATTGACACAGAAACCATGGATTCAAGACTCATCAATGTCATAGGTATCTGCTTTTCACAGTATCTCATTCCTTTGCATATATCAGTTCAACTACATTGGTATCAGTTATCAAACTGTTGATTTACATAAAAGATGAAAAGAATAGATAAAGTATTTAAGATGCTTTCATGATAAGCAAATAATCATTGAATTGGAGATGGAGAAATGTACATAATCTAATTCTTAGTCATTGTTATCTGTTTAATTATTCTATTGCTTTTGGGATGAACAAAAGAATACTGCAGAAAACTGTACTGCTAATTTTAATACTGCATATACTCGAGTATAAGGCAACAAGGGCCTAATTTTACCCCCCAAAACTAGGAAAACTTAGCCAAGGACACTTTTTTGTTACACTCGTGTATATATGGTATACAGGCAGAGCACTAAAGGGGCTGGAGGTAGTAACTGGCAACGTGTGCTGGGAGTGTGGAGGCAATTAGGGAGTTAATACCACATAGTAAACTCCCTGATTGCCTCCACAGTCCCTGCACAGTTGCCAATACTACCTCAGCACCTTTAGAGCTTCATAACTAAGTCCCCTTACCCTAAATCTTTCCAGATTTCAGGTGGTTCCCTAAAACCACTTTCTGAAGGTATCCCTGCTACTTTGGAGTCCCAAGTTAAATAAATTTTGATTGCATATTTTAAAAAGAATTTTGAGTACATATTTTTTAAAAACATGCACTCAAAAATTAGTTACCTTGGGGGCACAAAAGCAGCAGGGGTACCTTCAGAAAGTGATTTTAGGGAATCCCTTGAAATTTGGAAACATTTTGGGGGTAAGGGGGTTGAGTTATGAGGAGGGGGTCCCTAAACCTAAACCTTCTCATTGGAATCATATGAAAAGCGGAGGAACCACTTTTGCTTGCCCAATCAGGACTTGCCCTCCACCGTCCTCCCCAAGCCTTCCAAGCACCTGATTTTACCCATCCACCCCAAATGGGAAATTTGTTGACTCGAGTGTAAGTTGAGGGTGGTTTTTTTCAGCCAAAAATAAGGGCTGAAAAATCCCAGCTTATAATTGAGTATATACTGTCATTCATACTAGATGTTAAGATGCACTATTTGGCAATGAAAGGTCACAGAAACAGTAAAAAAACAGATTTTCTTTGAAAGGTTAATTTTTTATGAAAAAATTATTTCATAAAGAAAGCCACAGCCTTCAGTTGATAATTTATTTATTATTTATTTATTTTGAATATTTTTTACCCTGCCTTTCTCCTTGGAAAAGGAAAAGGACAATGAGGGACAATATACATGACCCCAAGATTATGCCTGTGTTTGCTAGCTCCCTCTGCTTGTATGTCTCTGCAGGCTCTCAGAATAAGCCCCCTTCCCCCCTTCCACGCAATCCTGCCTTAAAAACAGTATCACGGAACTGGAAGCCGGCACTTGCCTGTCTGTCAGTCCAAAGCTTGCATGAACTGGTTAACCACCAGAGGCACCTTCAGCCTCTTGTAGAGAATGGCTCTTTGGTGCTGCAGTCTGATGTAATGGGGCCATTTCACAAAACGGGTCAGAGCCAGCTTCAGTTGGATATCCTGCCAGATGCCAAGGTTTTTGGGTCTCTTCTCAAAGAGAGGGTTGACCACCTTCTTGGCCTCCTGCTTCTTGACAACGGCGGGGGCCAGGGCCACCTTCTTCCCCTTGGCCTTCTTCCCCTTGGGCATCTTGGCTCAGAGGAAGGAAAAGAGCCAAGGAGGGGTGTTGGGGACAGGACATTTGGAAAGTGGCTCATTTCTAGGCTCACCCTAAGTCAGAGTCAACTTGATGGCATATAGCAGTGTTGGCAAACCTATGGCACGGGTGCCAAAGGTGGCACTTGGAGCCCTTTGTGTGGGCATCTGACATCGCCCCTTCACAGCCACCTGTATTCAGGTTAAATTGCTGTATTGGCACTTTGCAAAAAAAAAAAAATGTGGGTTTTGAATTGCAGTTTGGGCACTCAGTCTCTAAAAGGTTCACAATCCCTGGCATATAGCAATAGTATTTTTTAAATTAACACCTAATCAAAAGTATATACTAATGACTGTGCAGCCAGTGACTATGCACAAATTAAAAACAAATCATTTATTGCCTTGCAAGTTTGTAGTCTGGAAGACATGATCTAGGTCAGTGTTTTTCAACCTTTTTTGGGCAAAGGCACACTTGTTTCATGAAAAAAATCACGAGGCACACCACCATTAGAAAATGTTAAAAAAAATTAACTCTGTGCCTATATTGACTATATATAAAGTAATTCTCTTGAATAGGAATCAAATAAACACAAAGAAAGTATTTTATAATTACTTTATTATGAAATAGTAAGTAAACAGAAATATGAAAAATTATAAAATACTTTATTCAGTGCGCAACCTGGGCCTGTTTGGCTGAACACAAAGCTGATATTCTTCAGCTTTTCCAACGGCACACCAGGCAACATCTCGCGGCACACTAGTGTGCCGCGGAACAGTGGTTGAAAAACACTGATCTAGGTAATAGGTAGATTCATTATACTATATGGGTGTGCTCCCCTGAACCCTAGAGGTACCCAATTTTGTCAGTAGCTCAAGAGTTGGTGTAGCAGGTTAGAAATTGCAATCTGTGTGCAGTGAGATGAGACCTAGGAATGGGTGATTTACCAATAAGATATAGTGATCTGTCTGGAAAAATATGGACAGTCCGATATATCAGTGTGGTGGATGCTTTGATGGTGATTGGGAAAGATCTCATGCAAAAATCACATGTAATCAAGAGGATATATGGTAAGATCTGGCTTCTTTTACCCATAAACCTCTTTTATTTAAATTAAAAGAGGTTTATGTCCTAACTTCCTAGGATGGTATTGGTATGTTCTGACAAGGAACAACAAAACATTTCATCTCTGAAACAGAAAATGGTGTTTTGTTTCATTACTTGATGGATGGATTGCTTGTGTTTCATTTTGTTTCATAATGTTTCATAACCTTAGGAAACAAAACAGCATGTTGTTTTTCTTTTTTGTGTCCATCTTTAGTCTTCTGCATAGCAGCGCAACAAGATCTCAGTGAGTGTATTTGGACTTCTATGGATACACTAAAATGCTATAGTGTGTATATCATGTGTAGTCTGTGACTGATGCTTCTGATGGTTTGCTTCACTAAATATTTTCAAAAAGGATTTGTACAGTTTCTAGTTTGTGAAGATTGTGTAAAACCTAATGATATTGTGGTGTCCCCAAACTCTCAGTTTGTTCTGAACCCCTTGCTGGTTTTTTTTTGTTTTTTTTTGTTATAGGGATTGCAACACTGTCCCTTTTGAGGTTGATTCTGTATCAGCAAAAGTTGTTTTGGATGGTTCAGTCTGGGCTGCCTTGTTAAATGTTTGAGCCATGCAATGTTCTTTGAGCCTCTAGCCATACATTCCACAGAACTTAAAACTCATTTGCATATCAGATACTCATCAGTGGAATTCCAGATTTCATTGCAGTCCTCAAAATATTTACTTTGGAAGGGTCAGACTGAAGCCAGGTGGAATCTTCAGTGACATATTTACGGTGGTGATGGTGGCTACTTTGAGGACTGTTTTCCAACAGCTTTTAAATATTGGGCTTGGGTATTTACTAGGAACTTCTATAATGATTAACACAAATATCTCTAGTATTTTTTCTATACAGTTTGGTCTGATTAGACAGTTTAAAGTTGAACATTTCAAGTACAAGCTGCAGCAAAATGTTATAGTGTATCCACCTTCCTGACAAGAATATTGGGATGAGGAGTTATAGGTAGCCATTATCTGCAGTTCCTCACTTCCATTCTGTGTTCAAGCTAGTTCCCTGTAATACAGTACATATTGTGTTTTGGTTCAGTTGTTTTTTGGTTGTGCAGCCTTATGGTCTTTTCAAAAGGGTTTGTATTTCAGCAAAACTTTCCTATCCAGTCTGTCCATGCTAGAATATATGTGTTAATCTCTGAATACACAGTAGGACCCCCATATCCACTGATTCAGTTATCCACGGTTGGCAGAGGAAAAAAATTAAATAATTCAGCAGCCACAAAGCAAGCTATTGTCACAAACAGCAGCTGTAAAGCAAGCTGTTGTTAAAAATTACATCTGTAAAGCAAGCTACTGTCACAAGCAGCAGCCATAAAACAAGCTACTGTCTCAAAACAGCAGTCATACAGCAAGCTACTGTCAGGAAACAGCAGTTTGGGGGTGGGCGGGCAGGTGTTCTCTATTATCCATGGTGTTCATTATCCACAGGAAGACCTGGAACCAATCCCCAGTGGATACTGGGGTCCTACTGTATTAGCAACTACTGCTTAGATAATGATTAGTATTCAAAACTTTCCTATTTCTATTCCTGCACATTCTCTCCCACCAGCGTTCATATACAGTAAATGTCTGCCCACATTCTGTCCATGTTCTCTATCCACGTGAAGTGGACTGCAGAGCATGGAAGCTTACCCCAAATAAAACTTCTTTTATTGTTGATTTTGGTGCAATCATTGTTCCCTCAATATGCATAATATACCAGTTACAACTAACTTGGTATTTGTGAACTCAGCAAGATTCAGATTTGTGATTGCACTAAGCACATATAAGCCCTATGGATTATTTGGCTCAGTCCATTGGTTACAGAAATCCTAGGGAAGGGCTGCAGTCCAGGATTTGAGTAAAAAAGAGCAAGAGCTTCTGTTTCCATGGAGGAGCATAAAGGCCCTTGCCACCTTGGTTTAGGTAGTAGAATTTAAATACATTTGTGCAGGAAGGGTGTGGATATGTATACAGTGGACCCTTGTATAACAAACAGCTTGTATAACATAAAATTTGTACAACATAAAAATCCCAGAGATAGGGGAAATTTACTTAACATAATCGCCTATGGAGAAAATCTGTACAACATAAAAATGGGATTACTCCATTTTCAATGCATTCCTATGGGAATTTGTATAAAGGAAAATTTGCTTAACACAATTTCATTTGGAACGAATTAATTCCTTTATACAAGGTACCACTGTATTTGCATTTGCATTTATATTTGAGGGTGTTACTTAGAGCAGATTCCTTTACATTTTGGATGTCCTTCCTCAATCAATACATGTTTCTGAGTATTTGTTCTTATTTGACTTCAAGCAACTCCAGAGAGAGAGAGAGAGAGAGAGAGAGAGAGAGAGAGAGAGAGAGAGAGAGAGAGAGAGAACCACAGAGTGTTACAGAATTGGCGTTCAACATGATAGGGGGCTTATAAGGAAATTGCAAACACAAAACCTCTGTATGGAGTTCTGCAGAAAGATGAGGTTTGATATATGCAGAACAGTATTGTATCCCCAACTGATATGGATTGTGGAGATGATAAGGGAGAAATTAAGAATGTTATAGAAAAAAATATAATTACTGAAATGCAAGAAATAAGGGGGGCAGAATGTTACTGTATGAATTGCAGACTTTGTGTGGGGTGTTGGTGCTGGAAGGGTGAATCCACACAGTCATCTTATGTATTTGGATTTTATGTTGGTTTTTGGAGACAAAACAGAGAGACAGAACCATAGAACCAGGGAGCGTTACACGCAACTATGTTTTATGTATGACTCGTACATATACCACATTTGTGTTCCAGTATTTCTCAAGTGAGCTCTTGGTGTATGCAGTACTTGTGTTCTATGTGATCTTTACAACCACCCTGTGCAAGTGGCTTAAGTTAAGAAAGAAATTGCTTCTCTCCAGTTTAGGTCTGATGCTTTGTTCATTATAATGTACTGGTCCTCCTTGGTTCTGGGAATTGAGAACTGGAAGCCATGACAGGTGGTTATACAGGATTGTCTGAAAGCTTGGTTAGATCCAGTGGAGTCATCCAAAAGCTGAACATAGATGGAGATTTTTTAAATTCTTCCTTACTGTGGTGAGGTTTATTTGGATACAACCTACTCTTGAAGAATAAACTGAATCATTTCTCTTCACTTTTTATTATTTTGCATCACAAATGAAATATAGCCTCCTTGCAATCCAGTGCATGTGACCTAAAGAGTATTCAGGAATTGCAAACCATGTGGTAGCATATTTGTACAGTGCAAAGGGAGAAGAAGAAATATGCATTGCTACATTAACATGAATCTGGATGGTAAAAGAGAGCTAAAACCTGGATGAGACTTAATGTCAACAAATTTTCTTTTTATCATCCAGGAATGTACCAAAAAGAGGGTTGGTATCATTCTTGAAGCAGATGAATTCTCAGCATGGCAGTTATGTCATATTGCTCTTTGACAAACGTTAATCTGCACTTTGAAAGTGTGTCATTTTTCAGTGACATTGCATTTGATGTTTAACTCTCTCTGCCAATTCACCATCTTCAAAGTGGAAGTGGAATGAGCAAGTGATATCTGTCAGGCCAACTGAAATGTATGCTAGAAACTTGCTTAGAAGCATGTCCTTGTTTCAGACGAATTGCTTTGATTCAAACTGATCATATTTCAAACACATAGCTCCACTGTAGGATGTGGTGAAACTCTAAACTTTGTCACATGTTCACTGAGAAAATAATTTAATATTTATTTCATAGTTGTTTGCAATTATTATAGCCCATTGATCTGTGATAGGAAAAAAACTGTCAAAAAGACAGTATAGAAAGACATCCACTCTTCATAGGTGGCTATCCTAAGTGAATATTTCCTCTCCTCAGGTTAAAGCTGTACAGGCATCAATTATGCATTCTGATAGAGTATAGTAAGCTATAGAGTCGGTAACGACTGTAACGACACAACACATACACACACACAGTGGTACCTCTACTTACAAGCAGCTCTACTTACAAACAGTTCAACTTTAGAGCCAAAAACTGTTGGCGTTTTAACTGCTGCCTTACAAATTTTAGATGCGGTCTGCTCGACTTACATTTTTTCCATTTTTTCCATTTTTAGTTTTTTTATTTTAGATATGTCTGCTCTACTTACGAGTTGTTCAATTTATGATCATGCATTCAGAATGGATTAAACTCATAGGTAGAGGTACCACTGTATTATTTTACATGTTTGTCAACTTTGTTCAAGAATAAATTGGTAATATAAACTATGAGTGTGTACAAAAAAATACTTTAGCACTTAAATGCTTCGGGATTGCCCTGGATAAGACGGGTTTCATCTTGGTTACATGGTGGAGTTTTATGTTGGAATTTTTTTATGTTTGATGTTTTCTGATTGGCTACAATGGGAAATCAGTCTAGGTTTATAATTCATTCATTTATTTAATTATATATTTATTAATTTGAATTCCAATTCTTTGTTGCAGACTTGATTTTTCAGTTCTAGAAGTAGAGAAAATTTGAAAGTGCAGCAGCTTTGTCAGAGGACTGGAATCCTATAAAAATTTGAGACAAATGCAGGGTGCTTGTGATTGGCATCTTTAATGTTGCTTGGGGGAAGAACTTGTCTCATTATCTCTGCTTGTGCCTCAGCAGCTGTCTTGCAGGCAAACTAATGCCATGCTTCTGCTTGTAGTTGCTGAAGCTAACGTTTTACTGAAATTTTAAATGAATTATCAGTACAGCATACTACAGGGCTGTCCAACTTCGAGTGGCCTGCAAACTACTTACCGGGTCTTTGTGTGTCCCTGAGGGCTGTTTTTACTAGAGTGTGTGTGTGCACGAGAGCGTGTGTTCCTCGCCAGTGCTTCTGAGTGGGAGAACAGTATTTCCTGCTGGGGGCTGGGCAAGAGGGTGTGGGGTGGTGGTGGCGGCAGGTGTTGAAGGGGTGGAGGTTCAGACTGAGTGTCCAGGTGTGCGTGCCCCTCTGGCTGCTTCTGGGCCTAGGGAGCCTGGGACTTCCCATCTGTGGTGCCAGACTTCAGGCAGCCCCTCCCCCTTGCCTGTCTGGGATCTCCGGTTTTGGAGGCGGTGGGTGGGCGGGCAGGGGGGAGATACAGGAAGAGGCAGTGGGTGGGTGGGAGATGGGGATCGCTGTGGCCATCCCATTTGCCACCATTGTGCCAGCTTGTGGGACGGGCAGCAGGGAGGCAAGTTGTGGAAGAAGCCCACATGCTCTTCAGGGTGGGAGCACATCACCCACAGCCACCACTGCCACCATCGCCCCCCCCTTTGGCCTGGCAGCTACCTTTAGCGGGAGTGGATGGCAGCACCCCGCAGATCCCTTCATGCCACTCCTGGGCGCCTTCTCCACTGGTCCCCGGGCAGGGCACTCTGCAGAGGGAGGAGCCTTAGGAAGACTGGTTTCATATTGGTTCCAGGGCAGAGTGGTATGCTGGATTTTTTTTTTATGCTGGAGGTGCTTTCTGATTGACTATAATGTGCCTTGTCTTCAACATATAACTAGAATCCACTATTTCTCCCTATTCTTGAAACAGCATTTCTTGCAGATATTCAAGTGCTCATTTCCCATTTCATTGAACTGCCCTTTTTGAAACTATCCCTGGCTAGAATATTCAATTATCAATCATAAACACCTGACAATGTCCTTCCTGCCCCCATTTTCCTTAAATGGAGATTAGAGGTGAGGACGAACTGGAAAATGAATCACATTTTTGGATGAATTTGTCTTATTTGTCAAAATTCATTGATTTGTATTTATCATAACTGGAGTGTCCTGATGAATGAATTGATGAAGTTTTAAAATTTTTGATTCATTAATTCATTGGGCTATAAAATGCTGTACTGATAATTCTCTATAATCAATCCAAATTTGGTAGAGATTAGATTTTTAATGTCCGAGTTATGCACCACCAAATATTCCCCAGGCACTTAGAGGATCCAAACCTGCAGAAAAGCTTCCCCTGACTCTTCTCTACATTCCCTCCAAGTTTGGTGAAGATTGGGTTTTTCCAGCCTAGTTGCTAAAGGGCAATTTTCTAGCGCCCCCAATTTGTGGCTGTATAGCTCAGATGTATGAAATCCAATCTTCACCTAACTTAGAGGGATTGTAGTGGTGGCGAGAAGCCTGTCTGTGCATTTGGTTCTCTAGAACCCTGGAGGGTACTTTCCGGGATGAGCCCTTTTTGGGGTAGATTGCTCAGACATCCAAATGCCAATGTTGACCAAACTTCTGGGGCTTGTACAGGGGAGGCAAGGGAGGCATCCTTTTCATAGCATATTTAAGGGGAAATGAATCAATTCATTGATTCATTAATTTGTTGCTGGATATTTTATTCATTGATTTGCCAGCCTGAATTTACCATATTTAAAAATTCATCCCAATCTCTAATGGAGATCTTACATGATATTCAGACATGTAGAAGTTGACCATGAGAAAATTTAAAAATATCTCTGTATTTCCAAAGTGGTAGAAAACTTTGAGAGCATTCCACTATCCTTTCAGCTGCATCAGAAAGACCTGCCATGTTTATTGTGTTTTTATTTGGTATTGTTTTTATAAATGCTGTGAGTTTTGATAAAGATGTTAAACTGAAAAGTAGCAATGATAAGAATCCTGCTTGTTTTTTCCACATTTGTATTGTGGCCATGGTGAGGTTTTTCTCCTACCAGTTGTCCAAAGGGACCTTTACTATCCCCCTGTAAGCCCTGTCATTTCAATGGTGTGATCTATCTCCAGCTTGCAAAACTGTAACCTGGAATTATTGGAGCAATTGTGAAATCTTCTGCGTGTAAGTCTGCATTTGCTGTACAGTCGTCCCCCACCATTTCATGATTCATATACTGAGGTCCCGGCATATCTCGGGATAGCAGTACATGAAAGCATGGGCCCCGGGGGCAAGCTGCATGGGTCTGTTTGAGGCCTCCTGTACTTACCCCAGGTCTGGCACTACCCCGAGAGGGTCTCCAACAGGCTTCCTTGGCCTGTTGGAGGGCCCAGAAGTGGTTTCTGGTGAACTGGAATTGACTTCCAAAAAACAGAAGTGCCTTCAGGATTGCCTGAAACCACTTCTGGAGCCTCCAACAGGCTTCCTGGGCCTGTTGGGAGGCTCCAGGAATGGTTTCTGGTGAACTGGAATCCTCCAAAAGGCCCGGGAAGCCCATTGGAGGCCTTCTGAGGCAGCACCAAGCCTGGAATAAGTGTGGGAGGTCCCAGACAGACACCCCAGTCCCGACCCAACCCAGCATCTGCATCTGCATACCATTGATTTTCCTTTATCGTGGGTCAGGTCGGGTCCCTAACCCCCACGATAAACAATCTCCTGAACTGTTTACTAGTTTATGTGGAACAAAAAACCTCTATAAAACAATGTTTTAAAATCCAAAATTAACAATTATTCATATTTCCTCTTCACAGTATTAAATAAAAAATAAAATAAAAAACCCTTTTCATAAAAAGAATTGAAGAGGGGGGGAAGTGTATAGAAGGGAGTGGGACTAAGTTTCAGTGATTTTTTTAGAAATGATTTGAAAAATATTTGAACACTCTGTCTTAAAATATTTTATTCATCTTTTTTTTTTTTTAAATATTTCCAATTTTTGGAAAAAACAAACAAAAAAGGCTTCAGGAAAAACACGGGAAAATGTTTTTTTAATTTTTTTTCATTTTTTCCGCCAGGCCTTCACATCTCTAGTTCCATCATTAAAATCTTACTAGTTAGTGCAATGGATTGGTTTTTTGATGGGATTGATTTAGTGCAATGGTCTGTTTAAGAGACATAGACTGTAACAACTACTTTGGTGGATGATCCACTTGTAAAGTGAATGGTTGGTTGGTTCTATTGGATCTTTCACTGGCCTTTGATACCACCAGCCATCATATATTTCAGAATTGCCTGCATGGGATGGGATTTGAAAGCACTGTTATGGTCCTTCAAATTCAGAATGTGAAGTTAGGAATTCTTCTTATGTACTCTGGCCACTGATCAGCAGTCTTCCCTGGAAGACTGCAGTTCTGCTGAAGAAATATTTTGAGAACACAAATACTATCAAGTTCTTATCATAATTAAAAACATTTAAAAGAGTAGAGCTGACAGGCCTTAGGGCCTAGTCCTATCTGGCCCACCTCCGTCTCTAGGTACAGCAGGGAGTGAGTCAAAGATCAGGAGGAGGTATGCTAAAGGAGAGCATTGGTTTTTGTGTGTTAAGCAAATTTAAAGTATGGGCACCCATCTCTTCCCTTTCTGAGTTCATTCCAGGACTGATGACTCCATGACAAGGTAACTGTGTGCGTGTTGCACTTGCACAATTTCAGTGAACCAAAAAAAAAAAAAAGCCAGGATCAACGGGATTGAATGTGCAAAGGAGCTAATAGGTACATGCATTGAACCCATATGGAGTAAAACAAACTGGAGCTCAATGATTATTTATTTATTTATTTATTTATTTATTTATTTATTTATTTATTTATACAACTTATATGCTGCCCACCACCCAAAGGTCTCTGGGCGGCTTACAATTAAAATGAACAATTAAAACAACCAAAACATTAAAATGTCAACGAACAATTAAAAACAACATTTAAATACAAAACACTAAAATTGCCATCAGGACCCACAATCTATATTATGTCAGTTAAAAAGAACTTCTGAAACAGGAAGGTTTTTACCTGGTGCCGAAACGTCATCACTCAGCATTGGCACCAGGTGGATCTCTCACTTGGGAGGGCGTTCCATAGAGTGGGAGCAGCCATCCCTTTCACCTCCTTGATGGATGGCTCTTTCAGGAGGGCCCCTGGCTGGATCTTAATTGCCAGGTACGTTCATATGGATAATGGGATTTATTAATGCAGCAAAACATTCACTGCCTGTGGACTCCCTGTGGACTGGCCACCACCGCTATGGGAAATTATTGAAAAAATAATTTATTTATTTTTTATTGCCCCAGAAATTGAATGCCCTATTCTGGGTGCTTTACAATAACCGTAAATAAAACAAATACTATTAAAATATCAATACATCTACATAATCAACAATTACTGTATTGAATGAGCCTATAACTCTCCATTTGTAAATGTAATAAGTGCTGTACATATGGTTGTTTGGAATGAGAACTGTAGAGGGAATGTGACCATTACTGCAACATCTGTTACATTTTGCTACTTTTTCTGGGTCTGAATTGCCATATTACCTGGTTATTGGTGTTTTACTCAGTTTCTGGGTCCCTTTTACTTGCATTTCTCTTGCTCCTTTTTGCATCATTAGGATGGCTGCCTTATAATCCTCAACCACACAGACAAATGGAGAGTCTCTCTCTCTCTTCTACTGAAAAATAATAATCCCATCTGGTTAACAAATATGAAATGCATCATCTTTCTGTGTGGGAGCACAGAAATAATGGTTTGAGCTCCAACGTGATTGTGCATCTTGATACTGTTTGCTCTGGGATATATAAAAATATTGTTGGATTTCTAGGAATAACTCGGTACCAAACTGTTGTTGTTACATATTGTACTGTCAATTCATAACTCACTTAGAGCTACCCTAATAGGGTTCTCTAGGTAAGTGATATAACTAAAGAGTGGTTTTACTAAGTCTATTCCCCCAGTCACTTTCCATGGCCCAGCAGGGATTTCAACCTTGTTCTCTGGAGTCCTAGTCCATCAATCTATCCGCTATACCACACTGAAAACCAATACCCTACTACCTCTGGAAAAATGTCAACTGTACAACTTTAGAAACATTTCCTGTGGTAATTGAGTTAACAAGTTTTTTAACTTCCCTGTATGTGTTGGGACAGCCTATTTAACACTCACATGAACAATAGATAATTAAAACACTAAATAGCCCCAAAGCACTGTTACATTATTTTACCACGAACAATAGATAATTAAAACACTAAATAGCCCCAAAGCACTGTTACATTATTTTACCACGAAGAAAATATAATTTGCTTCATGTATAAAAATAATGAATCATATAAATATAAAATAATACATTTTTTGAATTCCTCACAATAACAGCTTTACAGTCACTCTAATTGTCAGGATGGCACATAACATTTTGCTTTAAAATATAGAATCTCTTTGATCTGCTTCAATTGAAGTGAGGCACAGAGTAGCCAATGAAATAGTAGTGAATATTGTGACTTAATAATTACAGTACGTGAAAAATGAAAATGTGGGGATAAATATTCTCTACTTTGCTCCATTACATTGGATGAAACTTCATAAGAGGTCAGTCAACCAAGATTATTTGCCAATCCTCAGTATTAGACATGGGCACGACTCGGCGAAATTGTTGTTTCTGTTTTCGGTTATCGTTTCCGTTACGTAACAGAAACGGTAACGATAATTAAGCCATCAGAACTCGAACTCGAACCGAAAAAAGAAAAATTTGGTCGGCTTTTTCATTTCCGTTTGTGGCATCGCGGCGATCACGCAATGCGAAGCACAGAAAAAGTTTTTTAAAGTTTTTTTAAAAAACCCCGACTCCCGGCCAAAAAAGCAGGTGAAAATATGCCTGCCTGAGGCTTTGCCACCTACCAGAGGGGTGGTTTCTGGGGGGTCCCCGGCCTTCCCCCCCTCTTCTCCTGTCCTGGGCTGCTTGCACCAGGCTGGGGGGGGGTCATCCTCGTCGTCTCGCCATGCCATGCGGTGGGGGGGATTCAAAATGGCGACCACAATGTTTCTTTTGAAATCGTGGTCAAAAAACACACCAAATCACCACAGAAACATGTGAAATTTATTTATTTTAAATGCCTGAATTTTAATAGTAGCAACAGTGGGTTTTTTTATAGCAATAAAATGTCGTACTGATTTTATTTTATTTTATTTTATTTTTTATTTTTTTAGACCTGTCCATTTGGGCTGGGCATGGGATGGAACCATGCAAATTGTTTGAACCATTCCACCAATGGCATCGCCAGGTTTTTGACTGACACTTCTGGATGTCTCGGAGGGCATAAAAAGCCGAGGCACCTTCCAGAAATCGCAGTCGGGTGTATGGATGTGGTTGAGGGAGGAGGGCTGGCTGCTGGTGCTGGTGTGATCCGATTGAGATTGAGGAGGGAGGCTGGAGGCTTTAGGATTTAAGTTAGGCAGGCAGGGAGGGAATTGAATTTAGAAAATAATTTCTTTGATTCCCTGCAGCTTTGTCTGCTGAAGGGAATAGCAGTTTATTCTTTATTTCTTCTCTGGCAGTTTGTGAGGATTTTTTTCTGATATTGGATAAAGGGGGAGGTTCGACTGGGAGTGGGAGGTGTGGATTTATTTTAAATATATATTATATACTACCATTTATTTTGTATTTTCCCAACTTCAATTTGCTTGCACACACACACATTTGGGGTGCAAGCCAAGAACAGAACCTCTATCCTAAGTGATATCCTAACTGCCCACTCGCCCATCTGCCCATGCCACCACCCGCCTGCGGGCGCAAAAACACCTAGCGCCGGCCCTGATTGCGGGACGCCCCTATGCTCTGGGAAGTCAAATCATGCTAAATCGTGGTGGAAACAACAAACGGAAATAATAAATTTTTGAAAAATTTCACGACAAACGGAAACAACCCAAAACGGACCCCTTCCAACAAATGAAAACTCGAAACGTCATTTTTTCTGGTCGTGCCCATGTCTATTCAGTATATAATAGAATTCTTAGCTCACTATTCATATCTGCCTGGGCATGATTTGATCTGGTCTTGGTATGTAGTCAAGTGGAATCTGTGTTTCTTATTACTTTCAGAAGAAGTGTGAACATTTAGGTAGGTGCAAGAAACCACTTTTTTCTATCAGGTTTTATTTTTTAGGAGAATCTCCTCATGAAAATGTGATAAGGGATTTTTCAATAACACAGCGGTTTCCCCACTTTGGGTCCCCTGATGTTATTTGACTAACACTTTTAGAGGCCCTCACCACTAGCTGTGATGGCCAGGATTTCTCGGAGTTGTAATCCAAGAATATCTAGGGACACAAGATTGATAGTACAGTATAGTAATAACAGATAGGTGTTTCTGTACTCTATAATATCTGTTATCTGTCTCATCATTAGAGATGGGCACGACTTAGCGGTATTCCCGTTTCTGTTTCCGTTACTCGTATCCGTTACTCTACAGAAACGGTAACAGGAATTACTCCGCCAGAATTTGAGCTCGAACCGACGAACAAACAATTTGGTCTGATTTGTCGTGCTCGTTACTTGCACGCGGCGATCGTGCAATGCCAAGCGGCACAGAAAAAAAGTTTTTAAAAGTTTTAAAAAAAAACCGATTCCCGGCCCTAAAAGCAGGCGAAAACTGTCTGAGGGCACCTACCAGGCCAGAAGGTTTTTTTTGTGGGGGGTTCCCTGCCCCCCTTTCCTTGGCTAGTGCTACTGCTGCACTGCGCTGGTACCAGGCCGGGGGGGGGGCATCGTCTCATTTGCCTTTGCCATGCGGTGTGCGGGCGGGGGGGGGGCAAAATGGCGACCGCAATTTTTTTCTGAAATCCTTGCCCAAAACCCCACCAAAGGCACCACAGAAACATGCGAAAGTTACCTATTTTAAATGCTTGATTTTTTACAGTAGCAGCAGTGGGTTTGTCTTGCCAAAATACGTCTCTGTTGATTTTTTTTTTAATTTATTTTTTTACACCTGCGCAACGATGGGCTGGCCATGGGACGGGACCATGCAAATTTTCGGAGCCATTCCACCAATCGCATGGACAGGTTTTGACTGACACTTCTGGATGTGCCAGAGGGCATAAAAAGCTGAGGCAGTTCCAGTCCGTCACAGTCTGGGCTTGGATCTTGTGGAGGGTGGTCAGGGCTGGATTGCTGCGCTCAGTCTAGTTTCGATTTTGCGGTCGCGGTCGCGGTCTCGCTAGGCAGGGAGGGAATTGAATTGATTTTAATTCGCAAAACATAATAATTTCTTTTATTCCCTGTGGGGAATAGCAACACAGTGTTTATTCTTTTTTGTTTTCTGCATTTTTGAGGAAGAGTTCCGTTTTTATTTGCTTATATTTGCTTCAAGGGGAGGGAAGATTTGAGTGGGAGCGGTAGGGGAGGGAGGTGCTGCGGATTTATTTTGAAAATATATTATTTTACACTACCATACCATTTCTTTTGTATCCCAATTTCCCACCAAGTTCATTTACTTGGCCAAGGTCCTTTTACCCTGCACCTACAGCTTTTTTGCTGCTGTTGCGATTGGGGTTTTGGAAGGGAATCCAGCAACCCTATCTTACCCTAGTAGCAGCTTATAGTTTTATTCCATTCATTTTCTATTCTACAGTTTATTAGCAAGTGGCAAGCAACAGCCAAGATCCAGTACTAGTGCTTAGAAGGGGAGGTTGGAGGCTGTGGATTAAATTATTTTAAAAATATTATACAGAGTACAGACTGAGTAGGCAGAGTCTCCCTCGCCAACCAGTGCACTCAAATTTCTCAAACACATTTGTTGGCAACAAGGCTAGGGCACCTTCCTCTATAGAACATTTTGCAATTTCATTTTACTTAACACT
Organism: Phrynocephalus forsythii; assembly: GCA_029282475.1. Lineage (NCBI taxonomy): Eukaryota > Metazoa > Chordata > Lepidosauria > Squamata > Agamidae > Phrynocephalus > Phrynocephalus forsythii. The sequence goes on from JAPFRF010000004.1 coordinate 42,642,088, forward strand.
TATAGATATTCTTTCACTTGTCCAACAACTCATTCATTTTTTTGCAGTCAGGCACTCCAGCCACCTCTATAGAACTTTTTCTTCAATTACATCTTTGAAGAAGTTACATTTATCTTAGTTACTGTGCATTATTTGTGAAAGTTGGGTGCTGCCAGATTTTGCAAACCCCTTGCTTCTATTAGCTTGGTTTTTGTGCAGTTGTAACTTACATCTGTGAAGAAGTTAAGTTACAGTTCTCCTAAATACACTTGCCCTGTGCATTGTGAAACTTGTTTGCCAGGATTGGCAAAACCCCTTGCTCCTACTAGCTTGGTTTTTGTGCTGTTTTTGTGAGTCAACCTCACTCATTTACTCGCCAGTTTGCCACCAGTCTACATACACAATTACATTTTTGAAGAAGTTACATTTCTCTTTGTTACACTTGCCCTGTGCTGTGCATTGAGAAACTTGTTTGCCAAGATTGGCAAACCCCTTGCTCCTATTACCTTGTTTGTTGTGCTGCTGTTGTGTGAGTCCATCTCACTCATTTACTTGCCACCACAGTCTACATACACAATCCAATTACAACTGTGAAGAAGTTACAGTTCTCTTTGTTACACTTGCCCTGTGCAGGGCATTGAGAGACTTGTTTCCCAGGATTGGCAAACCCCTTGCTCCTATTACCTTGTTTGTTGTGTTGCTGTTGTGTGAGTCCATCTCACTCATTTACCTGCCACCACAGTCTACATACACAATCCAATTACAACTGTGAAGAAGTTACAGTTCTCTTTGTTACACTTGCCCTGTGCAGGGCATTGAGAGACTTGGGTGCCAGGATTGGCAAACCCCTTGCTCCTATTTCCTTGTTTGTTGTGCTGCTGTTGTGAGTCCATCTCACTCATTTACTTGCCACCACAGTCTACACACACAATCCAATTACAACTGTGAAGAAGTTACAGTTCTCTTTGTTACACTTGCCCTGTGCAGGGCATTGAGAGACTTGTCTGCCAGGATTGGCAAACCCCTTGCTCCTATTACCTTGTTTGTTGTGTTGCTGTTGTGTGAGTCCATCTCACTCATTTACTTGCCCCCACAGTCTACATACACAATCCAATTACAACTGTGAAGAAGTTACAGTTCTCCTAATTACAATTGCCCTGTGCAGGGCATTGAGAGACTTGGGTGCCAGGATTGGCCAACCCCTTGCTCCTATTTCCTTGTTTGTTGTGCTGCTGTTGTGAGTCCATCTCACTCATTTACTTGCCACCACAGTCTACATACACAATCCAATTACAACTGTGAAGAAGTTACAGTTCTCTTTGTTACACTTGCGCTGTGCAGGGCATTGAGAGACTTGTTTGCCGGGACTGGCAAACCCCTTGCTCCTATTACCTTGTTTGTTGTGCTGCTGTTGTGTGAGTCCATCTCACTCATTTACTTGCCACCACAGTCTACATACACAATCCAATTACAACTGTGAAGAAGTTACAGTTCTCTTTGTTACACTTGCCCTGTGCAGGGCATTGAGAGACTTGGGTGCCAGGATTGGCAAACCCCTTGCTCCTATTTCCTTGTTTGTTGTGCTGCTGTTGTGAGTCCATCTCACTCATTTACTTGCCACCACAGTCTACATACACAATCCAATTACAACTGTGAAGAAGTTACAGTTCTCTTTGTTACACTTGCCCTGTGCAGGGCATTGAGAGACTTGGGTGCCAGGATTGGCAAACCCCTTGCTCCTATTTCCTTGTTTGTTGTGCTGCTGTTGTGAGTCCATCTCACTCATTTACTTGCCACCACAGTTCACAATTGGTACAACTGTTTTCTTTACAGTTCTCTTTATACATTGCCCTGGCAGGGCATTGAGCCACTTGTCTGCCAGGAGAAAATGCTCCTATTACCTTGTTTGTTGTGTTGCTGTTGTGTGAGTCCATCTCACTCATTTACTTGCACAGTTCCTTGGTGCTTTTCTTTACTATCACATTATACATTATAGGGGCATGTTTCTGAGGGAAGGGACAGGAAGTAGTGCAGAAAGTGATACTGGTGCAACTCCCTGCCCGAGTAGCAGTGCCAGTGGCACAAGCAGCACTGTGCCATCGTCTGTCACTGAGGGAAGCATGGATGAGGCGTACCAAATCCCATCTCCGTTACCAAACAGCCCCACCCTTAATCAGCAAGAAGACAAGGGCTCTGATTCTGAAATGGCATCAGAATCAGAATCGGGCTCCTTGTATCTAAACATGCCAGATTCTGAGGACCTGTTGGCAGGGACAGACTTAAGGCAGGCACCAGGCAGTGACGGAAGGAGCAGCCCTCTTTCCACCCAGAGTACCACCAGTGAGAGCAGTAGTACTACTCTACTTTCCCGGCAGGGCAGAGGCCACACTAGCACCACAGCAGTGGCAGCAGTAGGCAATAACAGAGGGGGCGTTACTTTCTGTAAGCCACGAGGGTGTCTCTGGGAGCATTTTGAGAACAGCCCCCAAGACGCAAGGATGGCGGTGTGCAAGATATGTGGGGTGGTCTTGCGCAGGGGGAATGACTCCAAACACCTCTCCTCAAGTGGGTTGCGCAGCCACCTTATGAGGAAGCATCCTGGGACTCTGCCTGGAACCCTGTCAGGCCCTTGCTCTTCAGGGAGGAAGAGAGGGGAAGAAGGGTTAGAGAAAGAAAAACACAGCTCCGCTAGTGAGAGTGGGAAGAGGCAGGCCACTCTGCAGGAAGTGGGGCTGTTGGGTGGGACTTTTGTCAGCCCGCGAAATAGGGCCAAAGCACAGGAGACCACCACTCGAGTGGTGGGTAAAATGGTGGCCATGAACGGGTTGCCCCTCTCCTTTGTGGAGTCATCAGGCTTCAGGCACCTGATGAAGCACGTGGCACCATGGTACGAGACTCCATCCTGGCGTACCTTCAGCAGGCGGGTGATTCCCTCCCTTTATGAGTCTGTCAGGGACAGGATCCGGGCCCTGCTGCAGGCGGCCAGAGGGAGGAAGATCCACTTCACTTCTGACCTCTGGACCGGTGGGCACCACGGATACCTCTCACTGACGGCTCATTGGTGGCAACCCAAGGAGGTCCTGGAGCCCTGGTCAGCCCATGAGCAGCTGCAGGGGGAGGCACAAGGCAGCACCCCAAGAGGGTATAGGGTGGTGCTTCTCCAGGCACAAAGCATGGAGGACAACGCCACAGGGATCAACATTGCTGACGTTCTCAAGACAGCAATGCGAGAGTGGGGATTGGGGACAGAGGGACTGGTCAATCGTGGAGTCATGGTTACAGACGCGGGCCGTAACATGACCAACGCGGTTCTTGGGGCAGGGTTCCAGGGCATCGTGTGTGCAGCACACAAACTGCATCTAGTGGTGGGTGATGCCATTGGCCTGGGTGCACCAAAGGACTCCTGGAGTGAGGGGACCAGGGAGACCAGGGCCTTGCTGGACAAGTGTCGGAAGATCGTGGGGCACTTCACTCGCAGCGTCAAGGCAGCCAGGATGATGCGTGAGAGGTAGGCGGAGACAAGCCGACTGGAGCACGTCCTGATCCAGGACGTGACCACCCGGTGGAACTCCATCCACGAAATGGTCAAGCGTCTGGTGGAGCAGAAGGAAGTGGTGGAATACATCATGTCAACCACCCCAGTCCTGCATGAGGGGAGGGAATTGGACCTTGGTGCTACCAAGTGGCTTGCCCTCTCCCAGATGGCGGGTATCCTGCAGCCTTTTGAGGAGACCACCCACGTTCTCAGCAGCTACAATGCCAGCCTGGGCCACGTTCTCCCCCTGGTCAATGCCCTTCACCAACGCCTAGAGACCAGTATCCGGGAAGAAGGCAATCTTCTCCCTAGGAGCAGGGCATTGGCAGACAGGCTGTTGACCGGCGTGGATACCCGCCTTGGCCCACTAAGAAGGGAAAACGTGTACCAGATGGCCTGCCTGTGCGACCCTCGCATCAAGGGTTCCCTGGTGGCCAGCACTGCCGAACTGAAATCCTGGAAGACGGAGCTATGCCGTCAAGTCAGGGCTCTCTCCGATCAGGGCCAGGCGTTTCAGAGGGCGCACGGAAGCCAGAGTGATGCTGAGGAGATGTCCTCGCAAGGATCCACATCCCTCTGTACTCCAGGAGCGTTCACCCAGAGACCAGGTTCCGTTCCAGCAGCCAACTACCTGGCCTCTGCCCTAGCCATGGCAGTTTCCTCCTCAGTGGAGGCAAGGGAGAAAGAAGTAGCAGACCCCGCTCAGACCATGGTGAAGGAGTACATGGCCGAGCCCCTCCAACCCCTCAGCTCGGACCCACTGCACTACTGGGCCAGAAAGGCAGACCTCTGGCCCACTCTTTCAACTCTGGCGTTGGACCTCTTGTCTATCCCACCCACCAGTGTCCAGAGTGAGCGTGTCTTCTCCCACATGGGAGATGTCCTGAGGCCGCGCCGCTGTCGCCTGGACCCGGAGACGGTGGAAAGGTTGACTTTCATCCGCTTCAACCTTTCCACCTTGGGATTACCCCAACACTCCAAGAACTAAGTTGCTGCTTGTAACCTAACCTCCTGCCTGCAATCCTCCAGGCCCGCCTGCAAGCCTGCCTGCCTCCCCTTGGCCCTACGAGCCTGCCTGCCTACCTGCCTGCCTGGCCCTGTGACTACCTGCCGACTCCAGTGCCTAATGCCTGCAAAACTGCCTGCTTGACTGCCTGCCTGCCTGCCTGCCTACCTGTATTCTCTCTCACACACAATTGAAGGGTACTATTAGTGGCCCAATTTTTCTAGCCCTGGCCTGTCTCCAAACCAGGCAGGGCCACTCAAAGTGTCATTGGAAAGGGTCTGTCTGTATTGGCCCAATGTTTCCCCTTTTGCCATGGCTGGTCTGAGAGAGACCCTAATACCTGCCTTCCTTGGTGCTTCACACCGTTCCCTGGGGTTTAGACGCCAATCTGCTAACAAAGTGGTGAGGAAGCACTTTACAACAACCTACCTCAAAGACAACCTACCTCAAAGACAAGCTCCCTCCTTACAGCCTTAAAGAAATAGACCCACCCAGTTCTCCTGCTTCCACTCTGTCTCCTTGGTTGCCAAAACCCGGTCTCCTGGGGTGGCGATAGAAACTCTGCCTGCCAAGGCGGAAACAATCCTCCCTACTGGCACTTTGGCTTAGTGCCTTCCCAATCCCTAGCCTTGGAGGATGGTATCCTCTAAGCATGTGCCTAGGCTACACACATACCTGTAAGCCAGACTAGATGCTTCCCTGCCTGCCCGGCCCTCTGCCAACCTGCCTGCCTGTCAGACTCCACCAGTCCCGGCTTTGAGCATGCCTTCAAGTTGCTTCTCATTCAACCTCCTCCAGTCTGCCCTTCTGGCCTCCCAGTCCCATACTTTGTTGTCTGGTCTGGTCTGTGAACCACTAAGAAGGGCTGTGGAAAGGGAAAGACAGGAGCTCCGCTTCTAGTGGGAAGAGGCAGGCCTCTCTGCAGGAAGTGTTGCCGCTGTGTGGGAGTTTTGTCCGCCTCCACTACCACTAATTTTCACTCTCAGCTGCAATGCACTGTGAAGGGAGGGACAAGGAAGCCTCCATGTTTGGTTCTTGGTGGATACTCTGATGCACACTGACTGTGTGAGTCTGTAATTCACACAGACCTAGCTCTGTCTCCTCCGCCACTCTTTCCACTGGGCTGCCAGCTGTGGCTCATAAAGAAGGGAAAAATGTACTAGTTGCGTGGTGGTGGCACTCTGTTACCATTTACAAATGGAAGAGTTTCCCGAAAGTTCCAGGCTTGGCTCTTGGAGTTGTGGAACTGCTGTGATTCACTACGAAGGGCATGGAGATGGAATGCTGGCACGGCAGTTAGGAGCAGTCTACCAGCACACAGCTGGGAAAGAAAGTCAGAAAGCTTGGCTTGCTGTCCTTTTGGAAGCCTGTGTGTTCAAAGACTCAGACTCACTCTAGCTCTGTGTCTTCTCCCTGCCTTCCTGTCAGGCTCCCCCCACTTCCGGCTTAGAGGAGGCCTTCCAGCCGCTTCTCCTTCACCCTAACAGCATGGTCCAGTTAGTGCTTCAAGTTCAGCCCTGTCGCCACTGCCCTCAACTTGCCCATGCAGCAACCACGGCTGCGCCCGCCTCTTGGCGGAAACCCACTTGAAGACCAACTGTAACAGTGCATTCACTCATCAACTATTTTGTTTAGAAGAACTGGTGGACTCTGTCATCCCACATTGGGGGTTCTTCATGCAGTCTAGGTTGGGAAATCCCTTGGCTGAGGGAGGGGCGATTCGGTGGTTCTCCTTCAACCCCCTCTAGTCTGGCCTTCTGGCCTCCCCTACCCTTCACTCTGGGTTGCACACACTGTGCCTCACAGAGAAGGGCATTGTCCTTGTGTGCTAGAAAACAGCCGTGGGGTGGGCCCGTGATTAGGCAGAACTCTGCCTTGCTCTCCTCAAGGTGGTTGCGCAGCCACCTCATGCGAAAGCACCCTTGGACTCTGCCTGGGACAGTGACAGGACTCTGCAGGAAGGAGTGACGCAGTGTGGGAGTGTTGTCAGCCTCCGGACCGCCAATTAGTCTTCAGTGGGCTGCCATTGCCATACACTGTGGCTCACAAAGAAGGACAACTTACTGCCGTGCTGGTGGCCCTCTGTCACCATTATAAATAGGACAGTTTATCAGAAAGTTCAAGGCTTGGCTCTTAGAGTTGTGGGGAATGTGATTCACTACGAAGGGCATGCCACTGGGATGCAATGCACTGACTGTGGCTCTCTGTGAAGGGAGGGAGCAAGGAAACCTCCAGGCTTGGTTCTTTGTGGGTACTGTGACTCACACAGACAGTGAGCCTGTGGTTCTCAGACCTACTGTCTTCCGTGGGCTGGGCTGAAAAGCTATGTCACTCACTGAGAACGGAACATGGATGGGCTGGGAGTTTACCAGGAAACCAGCACATAGCTGGGGAGGAAGACCCTCTGGCTTGCAGTCCTTTTTTCAGAGTGGTCTCAGGCCTCAGTGTCAGACACCATGTGGACTCTGCTTTTCCACTGGGCTGCCAACTGTGGCTCACGAAGAAGGGAAGCCTGCGTAGGCGTACATAACAGATTGTCGGAAAGGTGCAGCCTGGCCCTTGTTGGTGGATGGATACTTGGAGTCACTGACTGTGAGTCTGTGAGGGAAGGGCGACTGTGTTCCATTTGCTGCAACCCACTGTGGCTCACGAAGAAGGGCATTTTCCTGGCGTCCTCCTCAGGCCATTCAGCTACGCTGGGGAGCTGGAGCTTCCTGGCAATGATCCTCCCCTACGGAGGCCCTGTGGCCTCAGACTCAGGCTATGTGGCCTCCTCCAGCCACTCTTTCCTCTTGGATGCAAAACACTGTGGCTCACTAAGAAGGGAAGAGTAGTTTTGTGCAGCACGCACTCCAGTAGTTTATCGGACAGTTCCAGGCTTGGTTCTTGGAGTTGTGTTGGAGCTGGGATTCACTACGAAGGGCATGGTAGTAGTTTGCGGGGAGTTTCTAATTCACATAGACCTAGCTCTGTCTCCTCCGCCACTCTTTCCACTGGGCTGCCAGCTGTGGCTCATAAAGAAGGGAAAAATGTACCAGTTGCGTGGTGGTGGCACCACCATTTATAAATAGAACATTTTTCCGAAAGTTCAAGGCTGGGCTTTTGGAGTTGTAGGAGCTGGGATTCACAACGAAGGGCATGGTCGTGGATTGCTGGCCCAGCATTCAATTACTCCAGCTTGTGGCCTCCACCACTTTTTCCTCTGGGATGCAAGACACTGTGCCTCACAAGGAAGGGAAGAGGAGTTGGGTGCCAGCACTCCATTAGTTTATTGCAAAGTTGCAGGCTTGGCTCTTGGAGTTGTGTGGGAACCAACTGTGATTCACAAAGAAGGGCATGGTAGTAGACTGCCGGGCTGGCAGTTAGCAAGTCTACCAGCACACAGCTGGGGACTTGGGGAGGAAGAGTCAGACTCAGAATGTGGCTTGCTGTCCTTTTTGCAGCCTGTGTGGTGCCAGACCAAACTCAAGGTGATTGGCCTCCTCCGCCAGTCTTTCCTCTGGGCTGCAAGACGCCGTGTTTCACACTGAAGGGGGTTCCTGATTTGAACAGCGTTCGTACATACAGCACCACCAAGACTTAGTCAAAAAGTGACATGTGGTGGACGGTGGTGCATCGCAGGCAGTGTGGTGCCAGACCAAACTCAAGGTGATTGGCCTCCTCCTCCAGTGTTTCCTCTGGGCTGCAAGATGCCGTGTTTCAGCACCAACCAAGAGTTTGTCAGAAAGTGCCATGTGGTGCATCGCAGGCAATGTGGTGCCAGACCAGACTCAAGGTGATTGGCCTCCTCCGCAACTCAGTCCTCTGTGCTGCAAGACACTGTGAGCCAAGGCCAGTGGCATTTAAATTCCTGTCATGCCATTCAGCTCCATCCTTTTTATACTGGAGCTGGCAATGAGCCTGCCGCACTCTGGCTCTGTGCTGTGGTGCTCTCATACTCTGCCTTGTGGCCTGGCTGGAGTGGCCGCCCTTACTCTGGCCTTATGGACGCGTCGACCAGAGATAGTCCTCCTCCTTGTATAGCCTAGTGGGCTGGGCTGTGGGCTGTAAAACTTAAGTCAGAGCAACCCAGAGCCCTATCCCATTCCCATCCCTACCAAAACTATTCCTGGCTGTAGCTACTAGCTAGGTACGTAGCTTAACCACCTCAGGCTCTAACTGCTAATGTTTTTGTTGACCATGACCAGAAGCAGGGTTGCATTGGCTTTGGCTTTATTGCTTGTCCTTTAAGTGTGTGTGTGACTTTGACTGTGAATGTGAAGTGAAGGCAGAAGGACCTTGGTGATGGGGGGCCAGTTTGAGAGGAGTAGAGTAGTAGACCCCTCATCCAGATTTGGGGAGGAACAGAATGTCTGTTTCTCCTGCTGCCTCTGAGAGAGGTGGAGGGGAGATGGGATGGATTCAAAACCAAACAACAAAAAAGTACAACAAACAGGCACGTCAGCCAGACCAAGTAGGGTGGCTGGCTGGTTCAGCATCAGCAGATTCAGCACAGCAGACCAAGAGAAAAAAAAAGAAATGAAAATTTGTTTCTGCCCCACTTTGTTTGCTTAGGATGCACTAGCCTTGTTGTGCAGCAGCACGTCCATCACCCAGGCAGGTTTAAACTGTATTTTGCCTGCTCATTTGCGGGACCCGCGCCCGCGCACCCGCGCGCCCGCCCGCTAGCCACTCCCCCTGCCGCTGCCGCTGCCGCTGCCGCCACCCACGCATGTACCCCCGCACCACCGCCGCCCGCGCTGCGCCCGCAAGCCGCAAGTCTCGGTCGGATGTCAAAATGTGCGAAATCGCGGCAGAAACGGAAATGAAAAAAACGAAAAAAATGAACCGACTAATTTTTGCGAATTTTTGCGAAAAACGGAGACGACCCGAAATGGAACCGGCCCGACTAACGACAACTCGAAAAAAATTTTTTTCAAGTCGTGCCCATCTCTACTCATCATTGATCTCAGTGACATGGAATATATAATCACCAGGATCCAGGGAGGGTCCAAGGAGGGTCCATGGAACCCCTTGTGCAACTTCTAAACCTGTCCCAGAGGCCAAGAAATCATTTGTAACTGGTTTTAAGGCAATGCAAAATGTTATGGGATAATGAGTAGTGAATCGAGTTCAATTACACAGATGATCAGTGATGAGGAATGATATTGGATTTAATCCACAATCCAAGAAACAGGTATTTGTTGCCTATTAACTCTTGTTTCCCTTCACCCAGTTTAATAATTTTTTTAAACATACTCCAGACAGTAGAAAGAGTAGGTTCGGAAATCTATATGATGGCTATAATTTAGGAAAATAAGATCTGAAAGAACAAGAGATTTAGAACAGCTGTCTGAGCTATAATGAATAGAAGAATCACTGTGTCCAAATCCTTCTATCTTTTCAAATTCAATAGCTTTTTGTAATCATCCATTATTTTAGTTAATGGGCATTAAAAGATTTCAGAGGTATGACTGAAAACGTGAGGAAGCAATGCTTAATTTTTTAACAAGGAAGTTGTCAATCCATTTCTTAATTTTTCATAAAATGAATATAACAGATTATGGTTTTGAAGTCCAGAATTTCAATAGAAGTTTTATTACTTGTGATGCTTCTCATGGATTTCTGTGTAGGTGTGAACTAATGATATAAATAACTGGAGATAGCACTTTCTATTGTAATTTTCCTTAAGCTCACTAGATGGAATGCTTCTTAATAACTGAACTGCCGTATGATTATTGTTTTTTACTTGCCCTGTGGAGGTAGTTTAGCTATAGATTGGCAAAGAATTATTTAGGATGCTGCATATAAATTAAAAATTAAAAAGGTAGATATAGATAGAATAAGCAGCTCAGTTATAAACTTTGGTTGTGCAATTATTGCCTCAAGGGCAGTCCATCTATTTCATATCATATGTCATCCTTTTGAAAGATGAGCAGAAGATTCAAGTAACGTTTCAGCAAAGCAGGAAATTGTATAATTTATAGACCTTTTTTAAAAAAAATGAAAAACAGACAAACTGCTTTTCATAAATTGAATCTTTCTCTTCTTTCCCTCTCCAACCCCCCACCCTTTATACAGATCGGAGCACTGAAGGATTACTACCACTTCTACCATAGTAAAACAATTAAAAGGTCAGTTCTCTCAAGTAGAGGTGCTCACAGCTTCATTTCAATGGAACCAAAGGTAAGATAATACAGCTGGCCAATAGTATAAGATGCAACCATCTGCATTTTTAATTTGAAACATTATGCCAGGAGATGCTTACCTAGATGGCATCTAAGATTACAAGGGATGACATATCATCTGTTCACCAAGCATCTACTTCACATTAGGCTAGAATGAAGACAATATTGTGCATGCTGTCCTAAGAATATCATGCCCAGCATAGTTTATAATTGAACAGCACCTGTATCTCAGGATCAGCATGTCTCTCTGCACGAATTTAAACAACCCTAAACTAATATAACAGCTTGTTGTCATTCACTTTGTAAGTGGTAAGCAAAGAAATGTATATTGTGACAGTAGGTGGTACTGCTGTAGAAGCTCGAATGAATGCAAGGTCGCTTTGCATGCTGGTAAAGCAGAGCAGATACAGTTGCTTTGTAACTTTCATTCTTCTAAATTATATAATTGTCAAATCACTGGTTTACCTTAAAGTAACCCAATTTTTGGTAGAGTTTCCAAAGGAATAAATGATGTTATTGATACTGCAATGGTTTGTGGGTACAACTGTATTTCATTCTTTCTTTCTGAGCAGAGACTTTTATGCCACTCTTAAAACAGGCAAGAATTCAGCATGGAACTTTTTCAAAGTTTTCAGGAGAAGCCATGCCTCTTTACTTTCCAGTTATGATTTATAATATACACAGTAGGTTTTGTGTGTGTGTGTGTGTGTGTGTGTGTGTGTGTGTGTGTGTGTGTGTGTGTGTGTGTGTGTGTGTGTGTGTGTGTGTGTGTGTGTGTGTGTGTGTGTGTTTAAACGTGATGTTGTATATGAAGATAATTGTGTCTGTTACATCAGGAACACTTGCAGTTTCTCCCATATTTTTCTTTTTGAAGGAAAGATTTTTTTATCTGTATTTAAATTGGTTGATACAGTACTTTGTTTTCTTTTTGCACCATAACTTCCAAAATATTTTTAATTTTACTTCATTAATGCATTAAATGCTGAAGCTACTATCTATTAAATCTGAACCCTTGATTTTTTTCTTGTTAGCTTCCCATGGGCAAATATGTAAATGGAATGCAACATTTTGCTTTGATTCAGCATGGTGATTCTTATGAGTTTTCTTCTCCCTAATTACATGATACTGTTCTCAGCAAGTGGGCCAATATGCTGATGTAATATCGCTTAAGAGGTGCCTGTGTACTCCTGTCAGGAAGAGTAAATTAAACAAATGCAGAGTGGAGGCAGTGTGTTCTGTAATTTGGATTGACTTGCTGTTATCCTGAATAGAATAGAATAGAATAGAATAGAATAGAATAGAATGGTGGAGAAAATGGGCATGGACTGTTAACTACTGAATAGACACTGATTGTTGGTTATGAAATTCTGGGAACAGTAGTCTAAAATGGTTAGTTTTTGCTTCTTTGTCATTAGAACAAATTATTTGGCAGATCTGATTTTACTTGCAGTGCTGTTGATAGAAATGAATATATTTAATGATATATTCATTGGGAAACTGAAGCCTTACAGCATAATACGACTCATGTTTGTCTCTGAATTTATAGCTCACTGTCTTTGTAATTGTCCTCATTGTCTGTGAGTGCTTTAAGAAGTTCATCTGTCATATTCTTAACTGCATGTGCATTTGTTTAAATGAGGTATCAAAACACCCCAAAAAACTCCACTGCGATTAAGCCCATTGTAATGATCCATTATATTGACAATCTCATTGTAGATTGCTGGGCCAGAAACAGATTCATCTACAACTTCAGAATAATTCACTGCTTAATTACTGTGACAGATAGATTAGGATGTGAAACACAATCAGTAAGAATGCCACTAATGCTTTTTCTTTTGCTTCATCTGCTCATTAGACTGGCTGTGAGGGTGCCCTGTCACTTTGAGATTAGTTAGATGCCCTGCAATGCAACATATTGTGGAAAAAGCAATGATATCTACATGTTCACTTTATCCTCTTATCAGACTAAGAAACCTAAGCTCCAGAAAATAGTCAGGTATCATGTTCCTGTAAGCTAAGTGTTGAAAGCCATTATCCTGAAAGCAGATTAAGATCTCTGGAGTTTTCACTGCAAGAAAGCTACTGTTCTAACAAATACTCTGTATAACAGATATCATGGACCCCTCATGAAATCTTAATATTTAATGACACTGCTAATGTTTTTCTAGATGATTCTATGGTTGTGCATGTTTGCATGTTATGAGTTTTAAACCATGTTTTGTTAATTATAGTTTGTTATTTAAGCCATGATTTGCCCTTGCAAGACACCTGGTCTTGGCAAAGATCCAATGGTCCTTCCTCTGCCTAACTCCTGGGCTGGCCGAAGATCCAGCATTCCCTGCTCTGCCCAACACTTTGTTGGGCAAACCAGGGACTCCTCGTTTTCATCGGAGTCTCTGCGCAGAGACACAAGCAAAGAGGAGGTGGCTTCACCCTCAATCAAGGGACGGTGGAAGGCTGCCCCCCCTGCAGCCAAGAGACACCTTATTTTGATGGTTCTGAGCTGTCAAAATCAGCTGTCTGTCAGCTGCTGGGGGGAACAGCCTTCAGCTGTCCCTTGATTGAGGGGGGTTTAGACAGCCTTCCCATAGGAATGCATTGAAAACCTATTAATCCGTTCCCTCCAGAAAGATAAACTGACTCATAGAATGAATTAAATTCATCTTATGTAGTACTACTATACTTAAACAGCATTTTCACCAAATGTTCAAATCATTTTGCACTCATTATATCATCAGTACTTAGAATAATCCTGAAAAGCAGGCAAGTACTAATGTCAATATTATTATTTTTATATGGTGGTGGTACGTAGTGGATACTGTAGAAAAACTGGGAGTCTTCAACTTGGGAATATCTAGCTGGGTTGAGATTTGAACTGGAAGCATCTAACCCATATTTTTAACTATTAACAGTAGTAGAACAAAACAAATAGGCACCAAAGTCTTTATCTTACGCTATCTCTCACTGTTAGACATAGGATGGATTTTAAGTCAGCTGGTGCAGTATGTTTTCATTGTTCCTGGTTCAGAAAAAAGTAGAAAAATTCTGTCTGAGAAACTTGATCACCATAGTACTGTTAATTCAAGAAACATGGTTTATGTTCTTTGAAACTGTCATGTTTGGGGCAGGGAGTAACCTCCATTAGCACAAGCCTGGATCTCCTGAGTGGTACCATAACCACCTCCAGTGTGTCCTGTGTTGGATTTCGTTTGCATGTGATCTAGGACAGTATTTCCCGGCTTTAGTTAACCCAGGTGGTTTTCAACTGGAAGCCTTCACCACCAGCTGTGCTGGCCAAGATTTCTGGGAACTGCAGGGCAAGAACCCTTGGGTTACCCAAGGTTGGGAACCACCGATCTAGGGAATTACACATTCTAGCATGTGCTCAGAGTTAATGAAAGGGTGCTGCTTATATTCCACCCACAACACTTTGAACAGTTTGCAACTGAATTATATTGCCCCCATCCCCCAGTGACCTGGGTACTCAATTTACTGACCTGGGAAGGACAGAATACTGAGTGAACCTTGAGCCCACTACCTGGAATTGAACCCACATCGTGAGCAAAGTTTGGCCATAGTACTGCAGTTGAACCACTAAGCCATGAGGCTTCAGCTACACACAGTATATAAATGCAACTAGGGTTACAATTAGATAGGGTTTCCCCCTACAGTTTGGTCTCCTTTTGGGATAAGCCTGTTCTATTCTCTTTCCACTTACAAGACATTAGAAATATGGTGCTGGAGGAGATCTTTATGGAAGCTACAAGCCTGCGGAAAGATAAACAAGAGGATCCTAGCGCAAACCAAACCTGAACTTTCTGTGGAAGCAAAAATTGTAAAATTAAGGTTGTCATACTTTCAGCACATCTTGTATGAACACTACAGTAGGATCTCAGATTCCACTGGGGATTAGTCCCAGGCCTTCCCATGGATAATAAGAATCATGGATAAGAGGGAACAGACACAGTCCAAAAACCTGCTGTTTTGTGACTGCAGCTTGGTTTGTGGTTGCTGTTTTATAACAGTAGCTTGCATTACAGCTGCTGTTTCTGACATTAGCTTGCTTTGCAGCTGCTGAATTATTTATTTATATTTTCCTCTGCCAACTGTGGATAACTGAATCAGTGGTTAATGAATCAGTGGATACAGGGGTGTTACTGTACTAGCTTGAAAAGACAGTAATGCTGAAAAAAGAAGATCAAATATGAGAAACAGACTACTTAAAATATGCACTTATTAGCTTCCTTTGGTCAACCACTGCTTCTGCTTTTAATTCTGGTAAGTTTTTCACACAGATTGTTTGGAGCAAAGCAAATAGCAGTTGTTCATGATGTGCATTAACAATTGTACACATCTGCATTTGGATGGCCAGAAAAGTCCTAGACAGGAAATGGAGAAGCAAATAAATGGAAAATAAATCCCACACTTATGATCAACACAACTTACAGTTCCGAGAGACAGATTTCCAGTATTTTAACATAAAAAGAAAGGCTTTTATGTGTTTTAAACAGCTGTAGTTCAAAATAAAACACACATGAACATTCTTTAGAGTGTATGTGGAATAATGTGGCAGGGAAACCCTGAAATAACAATTGGGCAATTTAGTCAGACAACTTTACAGCTGAACAGACTATCCTGGAGAAACACAATTTTCCAATGCATATTTGGAATGTTCGACTGGAGAAGGCTGGATAAATAATAAAAGAAAGGAAAGAAAAAATTATTGTCAGCTGTAGTTTTTAAGGGCTGTCAGGAGGCTTTGCTCAGCTCACGTTGCCAGGAAAGTAAAGATAGCAAGTAGCTGTTTTGGCTGAGAGGATGATGGGTTTCAGATTGATCCAGACAAGAAGAAGGGGAGACACAGAAGTTTGGGATTTTAATGGAGAATAACAGTTGGACAGGGAGAATGACAAGCTTATTATGCAAGACCAGCTGCCATAAGATTCCTTAGTGCACATTGGAGAGCAAAGCAATATTTTGAAGCATACTGTCTAGGAATGTGACAAAGCAAAAGGCTACAGGTTACAAATGTAATTTGTGAGTTGAAATCCTGTATGGCAGTTTGAGATGAAGGGATCTCTTTCTCTCTCTCTCTCTCATACAGACAGACAGACAGAGAAATAGATAGATAGATAGATAGATAGATAGATAGATAGATAGATAGATAGATAGATACACACACACACACACACACACACACACACACACACACACACACACACACACTGTATATACTCGAATATAAGCCTAGTTTTTCAGCCCTAATTTTGGGCTGAAAAAAGGGGCCCTCAGCTTATATTCGGGTCAATACATTTAGCCACTGAGGCAGTCATCTGTGGCTAAAAGTCATACCCCACTCTGAATCACAGGGGAGCAGCACACGATACTGACCCAAGCACTTGCATCAGTGGCTAAAAGTTATTTTAAACATCACACACCACTCCCCCAGTTCACAAAGGAAGAGCTGCCAGGCCCTGCTACATTTCCCACCCTAGACTTATACTCTAGTCAATACGTTTCCCCAGTTTTGGGGGGTTAAATTAGGGGCCTCAACTTATACTCGGGTCAACTTATACTCGAGTATATATGGTATATATATATATCCCGACCACTCATTTTATCTCTATATGGCAGATATGTACATTACATGCACATAACTGCAGCTTTAAAAACAATACCTTTTTCTATACCTTCTTATTCTCAGATTATTTGCAGTTTGCATAATCATTTGGAGAAATAATTTTTTAAAGTGAATTGCATGTACATAGCAGAAAATGTCAGGCTCGTTCACTGTACTCCTAGTTTGTAATCAGTCCCAAAGATAGAGGTAAGTTGCATTCCTTAAGAGTGCCTGAGCTGCTGCAGCATCAGATGTTGATATTATACTCTAGTTTGAAACAGAACTTTGGAATCAAACAAATGTTACACAGATTTTACATTACAAGTTAATATGATCTAAACAATGCTAAATTTTAAATTATTTACTGACTCAGAATGCTTATACTGAAATTGAACATTTCTGCAGTTAATATTTTGCAGATTCAAACCAGCATGGGGATAATGCCATTACAGTGGTACCTCTGATAATGAATTTAATTCGTTCGCTGAGGCAATTCATTAGCCAAGGCATTTTGTTATCCGAAACGTGGTTTCCCATTGAACTGAATGGGAAACCAATTAATCTGTTCCAGAGGTCTGAAAAAAGGAAAAAATGCTGGGGGGTTTTCCCAGATGTTCTTATAAAGTGCACTTTAAAGGCTTACAGTGCTGGAACACCCCCCCGAACACCCCCTGCAGTGCAATGCAAGCATGGACAAAAGAAACCAGCAGGACTACCCCAGCCTTTTCCTGCCAAAAAATGCAATAAAAAGCAGTTCAAAGATCAATAAAACCAAGCTCCAAAAACAAACAAATAAACAAACAAACAACCACCTTGTCATTCCCGCCAAACACACAGAAAAAAAGCCAGGACAATTCTCTGCAAACCCCTCCTCAGCTCACCACTCCGTTTTGCAATGGAAAGCAATGGAAATGGACAGGAAAAACCCAGGATGTTTCTCTGCAAACCCCTTTTCATCTCACCCCTCCGTTTTGCAATGGAAAGCAATGGAAAGACAGAAACTTTGCAAGTTCAAAAGGTCCAAATCCCTCAGCAAAAAAAATGTCTGGACTGGTTCCAGAACACCATGAAAAAATGCATTAATTCCTCCCACCCCTCCAGAAACTATGGGGGGTGCAATGCATCCTGGGTATACTTTTTTGCAAGGCATGATGAAACATTTGTTTTCCGAGGCAGACCCTAGGGAACATTCGTTACCTGAGGCAGCTCTATATCCAGAACTTTCCATTCGCTATCCAAAATATTTGTTATCAAAGGCATTCATTATCCGAGGTATTACTGTACTTCTTATAACAACATAAGAAGAGCCATGCTGGATCAGGCCAAGGGCCCATCTAGTCCAGTTTCCTGTATCTCACAGTGGCCCCACCAAATGCCTCTGGCAGTTCATGAGACGAGATATCTGTCTCCTGATACCACTCCCTTGCATCTGGTCTTTGAAGTATCCTGAAGTATACTTGGAAATATACCATTTGCTACATCTCACTTTTAAACCTCACTTCTGGAATGAGTTCAAGGCAATATACATAGTTCTCTTTCTCCACATTTGGTTATTACAATAATCCTTTTATATTCAGTCAAGCTGAGAGAGGGTTAACTGGCTCAAGATCACTCAGAGAGTTTCATGGGGAGATTGGAATATGAAGCCAGGTTGGTCAGTGTTACAGAGTGTTTAATTTCTGGTAAAGTTCTCTTCTTGCTACACTGTAGGGAGTACAGAGGTCTACAGAGGAGAATAGCTGCAAGTTCTCCAGAGCCCACCCCTTTCTCATGAACTGGTATTTAAACTCTCAGTAACTCACTCTGAGACATTGCCCCCCCACGGCGAAAGACCACGCGAGACCATTAAATGGATTGAACTAGGGCCACACTTTATTCAACATTTCAAGCAAACAGCATAACAGCAACATAAACCTTTGAGGGGCCTGCAGCTGCTGCAGCAGGGTCTCAGATAGAGCATTGATATTGCAGATACCCCAGCAGAGTGCCTGGGTCCCCAGTTTGAAAGGCCAGAACTCCATTGTGACCTCTCAATCAGGAAATCAAATGTCCCGCCACAGTCAGGGGCCAGATTTTGACTCCCCCACCCACAAGCTGTTGGATGCAGGCCCCTCATTATGTCATCCAAGAACAATTCCATGCCAATCTCAGAGAGGTGGACCCCATCCGCACGATAAAGCTCCGGCCTTGCCAAAGTAATCCTGGGGTATGACCACACCCCCATCTGCAATTACAGCCCTACTGACTTCAGAATGAGGAGGACAATCAGCCCTCCAACAAAATCTAGGGATGAATGACCACACCGCCCGGGAATGAAAAACATTTCTGCAATTAAGGACTTGCTTAATATTTTGAATCAGCAATATGTTCAAACCAGCATCGTGGCCCTAGCCCCCAGGGGATAATGCCATTACAGCCCAGTACCTGGCCAACGAACAGGATCCTACACCTGATAATGCAAAGAAACAAAGAACATGTTAATCGGTGCTTAGCGTTCGAACATACCCTGCATACCTTCTAGATGACCATCTTCCAATAGCCTTTATAGCTTGAGGGCCATAACCCAAGGCAGCAGCCGTGGATGCCGCGCCAATTCGAAAAGAGTGTGTTCCAAATCGCAGATGACCCACTCCCACGCCCTCCAAAGCCAAACTGGTGAGCCTCCAAAACTTATTTGGTCAGGGGACTTCCATCCCTATGGCGAAGCAAAGAGCCCTCCCTGGTGGTTTCCCAATGCCTGAACTGACAAATGGCCGTCTCCAAACAGGGGCCCAAACCCCACTGATTAATCCCATGTCTAGTTCCAGCAACGCCACCCTGGACAAGTCAGTCTTGAAAAAAACCAGCTCACTGATCCTGAAAAAATGCTGGAAGAGTGCAGCCTTTTCATCCAGATGTTCTTACAAGAATAAAAGTGCACTAGCCCAACCCTCCAAGGCTCTAAAGTCAGTGCTTTGCTTGAAAGGCTAGCGCCGCCAGCTTGCCTTGCATGGAGCCCGCAGCCAGACCCTTCCTATGAAGATATGCAAAAATTGCCTCAGATGCAATACAAGCATGGACAAAAGAAACCAGGCCAGGACTTCCCCAATCAGCCTTTTCCTGCCTGAAAAAAATGCAATAAAAAGGCCAGTTCAAAAGATCAATAAAACCAAGACCCATAACCCTTTCCGACTTTGAAGATTGGTTATTAAAAACAAACAAATAAACAAACAAACAACCACCTTCAAGTCATTCCCAAGCCAAACACACCTGCCCTTCCAGTAAAAAAAGACCCCGCAGCATCGGTCTGGACCTGAAAATTCGCATCTCAGACCGCCAGAATGAGACCCCATTGAAATCCTGCAAAAACTCATGCTCACCCGATGATGCGGCTTTCTCAGGCCCTTTTGCAATGGAAAGCAAAATTCAAATGGACAGGAAAAACCCAGGATGTTTCTCAGTTTATCCCAGGCAATCTACACGCCTGCTCCACAGTTTTCATCTCAAAACTTGTGCTGGCCCCTCCATCTTATCTTTGCAATGGAAAGCAATGGAAAGACAGAAAAGAAAAGAAACTTTGCAAGTTCAGGAACGTGCTGAATGTCTCAAAGGTGGCACAAGACCAAATCCGCCCTATCCAGCTTGAAACTGGAAAAAAGCTCAAAGTCTGGGACTGCTGTTCCAGAACATCCATGCCTCATCAAAAATGCAAATTAACTATACCATCTCCCACCCCTCCAGAAACTAGGTACCAAGCCCAAAGGAGAAACCCTAAAGTTCTGCAGGTGGTACATCCTGGGCACCCTACCCTCCAATCTTTCCTTCTCGATCTTTTTTGCAAGGCATGATGAAACATTTGAAACCATCTTTTGCCATCCTGTCTGGATAGCGCCCTCGCCAAGAGGCCCCAGCTTAATTGGACTGGGGCCCCTGGCCACCAGGCGGGACCACCGGGTGGCTTCTTTGAAGCGCCCCATCCCTTCCCCTGCAGCCCCTTTGCTCTACTGCAATTGATGGAATCTCGCGCCACAAACAGAACATTTTCCATTGCGGTTGCACACACCCTATCCCAGCAAACCAGCCTCGGCTGCACCTGCTGGCCTATCAGGCACCCCTGCAGCCTGCATTCATTATGGCCGGACGGGGGTATTACTGAGGGGCTCATCTTATAAAAATCAGGTAAGCAAAAGAGCCATGCTTTATAAATCATATCCTGGATCAGGCCAAGCCAATTTGCCCAGCACCATCCGGCTTTCTTCTGAGTCCCAGTTTCTTCTGGTATCTATTCAGAAGGCTAAAAATGGATATAATCCCCCTCCATATCTTTTCAGCGTACCAAGGTGATCACCAAGTGGGGTGGCGTAATGCCTCTGGCGTAGATGGCTTCATACCCCCAGGCGGAGCCGGCCAACCCCTGCGCCGGTTGCAGATCCATCCAGGCAGTCTCCTGCCCATACCATGCTGCCCAGGTGGCTAGGTGAACACCATCTGCCACTGTCTTTGAGGTATGGAGCCAAGCCCCTCCCCCGCCAACCAGGTTGCACTTGCCCGGAGACCGACCCAAGTCCACCCATTTGCACCTGCAACCCCACAATATACCATTTGCTGAAGACATCTCACTTCTGCAGGCTGTCCAAACCTCACTTCTGGAATGCTCCACAGACTTTTCAAGGCAGCAATAGCTGCACGAGACAAAAGATCAGCAGTTCTCGCGCCTTTCGGGCTGAGGAGGTCCGCATCTTGACTAACCAGCTTATTACAATAATGCCTTTTATACCGGCCAATTCAGTCAAACTGAGAGGCTGGCTGCTTGGTTAGTTTTAGGCTGGCTCAAGATCACTACCACCCAGGCAACCTAAACCAAACCACCACCACAGCTTTCATGGGGAGATTGGAATAACTGGGGCTCAGCTGCTCTGCCAAACAGGTTGTTATCATTTATCTATTTATTTATTTTTCTTCCAATTTCTGGCTGAACCACCTCAAATCTCTTCTTGGCGGCACTGTAGGGGGTACCCAAAAGAGGTCTACACGCTCAGGAGACCACCCCGGGCCCTGGCCACTCAGAAAGTTCTCCAGAGCCCACCTTTCTCACTAAGGTTTTTTTATTTTTTATTTTATTTTTAAAGTTAAACAAAATCTCAGTAACTCAGCACTCTGAGACATTTGTAGAAGAAAGAATTGTTTAAGAGCGTCCTCCAAAATTCTTTGCCTGGGCGGGCGCAGCATTTATAGGGCTGCCCCGCCCAGGCCCCGTAGTCTCAGTTGACATTTGTAGAAGAAAAATTGCAAACAGTTTAAAATTGCAAACTTATGAATACTGCTTTCTTTACTACATACATACAAACAACCAATCAAAACAGATCAACAGCCACCAATTGATGAAAGACAGGGAGAGGACTCTCAGAAGAGAATAAGAGCTCTTTATGAATTTAAAATCTAGAAGGAATGGTTGGTTAGTGCTGGAAAGAAAGACTATCACTCCATCCCAGAAGAGTCCCTCCAGGTCGCTCGAATTACATACAGGATGTGAGGTTGTAAATAAATTCTACCAGTTAAGTCCTAGTGCAACATCTTAAGCACCATATTACATATGCATCTAGTGTATACACCTGTTGATTTTAACCCTTCTAATCAAAAGAGCACTTGCCTAAGCTTTTATCTTATTTAGGACCTTTCTACTAGTGGAACAAAAGACTTTTTTTTTAAAAAAATAAAGAAAATTAATATATCAGGTTAATTCTCAAGGTTAGATGTGGCTTTTATAGCTAGCTCAAATAAGCATGGCTGATGTTAAGGGGATTATATAGATGGGATTTAGTACAGAGCGCTTTATTTTATTAAAAATGCAACCAGAGACTTGCAAAAAGTATTCTGTAATACAAATGAAATATATTGAAATAATGTGTTCCTAAATTGTTTTATAATGTCAGTACTTACAATGCAGTGTAAATATTTAAGCATTGCATATAAAAACACCCACTAGTCACTTTAGTGAACTTCTCATCTTCTGTTTTACAACTGCAGGCAGCAAATAATTGGCAGAGGTTTTGGGCTATGCGACCTCATGCTCCAGAATGTGCTGTGAAAGCAGTGGGCTGAGAGCCCCATAGCGCCACCAACAAATATACAGCTTTCAAATAAGCACTTAAGTTTAAAAACAAACACACACACAAATCCCTTAGCCACCCCAGCTCAAAGCATTACAGTAATACCTTCCTGTGACACCTCTCCCCCACCTGTAATTAATCTTCAGGTTTTACAGTTGCAAAAGATGCTGTTTGTTATACAAGGGTCCACTGTATTTAATTCATGCACCCATCCATCCATTCAGTTTATATCCTGCTCCAACGAGTGCCAAGGTACTAATCCTTATTTTCCTCTTCTTTCCTCAACTCTCCTGATCCTTCCTTCTCTTATATTGTTGCTCAGTTGTTCAGTCATGTCCGACTCTTCGTGGCCAAATGGACCAGAGCTCGCCAGGCCTTCCTGTCTTCCACTGCCTACCGGAGTTTAGTCAAATCCATATTGGTTGCATCAATGACACTGTTCAACCATCTCATTCTCTGCCGTCCTCTTTTCCTTTTGCCTTCAATCTTTCCCAACACCAGGGACTTTTCCAGGGACTCCTCTCTCCTCATGAGGTGGCCAAAGTACTGCAGCCTCAGCTTCAAAATCTGTCCTTCCAGTGAACATTCGGGGTTGATTTCTTTCAGGATGGATAGGTTTGATCTCCTTGCAGTCTAGGGGACTCTCAAGACTCTCCTCCAGCACCACAGCTCAAAAGCATCAATTCTGCTGCAATCAGCCTTCTTTATAGTCCAGCTCTCACTTCCATACATCACTACTGGAAAAACCATAACTTTGACTATCCTGACCTTAGTTGCAAAGTGATATCTCTGCTCTTTAGGATGCTATCTAGGTTTGCCATTACTTTCCACCCAATAATCAGGCGTCTTTTTATTTCGTTGCTGCATTTGCCATCTGCAGTGATCAAGGAGCCCAAGAAAATAAACTCTGTCATTGCCTCCATTTCTTCCCCTCCTATTTGCCAGGAGGTGATGGCACCGGTGGCCATGATCTTAGTTTTTTTGATGTTGAGCTTTTCTCTTATATACATATACTCTATATGCTTGCATTCTTTTGCAGCTTTAATGTTGTCTTTTAATGCTGCAAGATGCCCCTCAATTCCTTGTTCTCAATACTTGAACATGTCTTAATTGTACTGGACTGTAGAGTGTCCCTCATTACTGTAAGCTGCCTTGGGTCCTTTTCCAAGGAAAAGGCAGGGTAAAAAAATACTGAAAATAAATAAAAAATAAATACACATATACCTTAAATAGTGTCGTAAAAAGTCCATCTGGTGGTCTTGATAGCTGGACCTTCAGGACTCCTCTAGGCCTCAGTTTTCAAAACCAGACATTACTAGGAAAAAAAGCTCCTAGTTCTGAAAGGTTGTGTGTTGCGAAAAAGTACTCATGTGCCCCTAAGAGTGGGCAAAAATGAGTATGGAGTCAAGAACCTGGGTGTCTGGGGGAACTTAAGGGCTTGCTGTGGTGCTGTGAGGAGGGGGTTACTTGGAGCCCAGTAGGTCACATAAAGCCTCTAGGCTGCAGTTTCTCTACCTTTACTCCAGGCAACTCCTAGCTTTGCAAAAAAAAAAAAGGGGGTGGTGATGGTTTAAATATATGCCTCCCCCCTCACCGGACTCTTCCAGAAAATGTTGTGGCAGAGAAAGAAATCTGGGCAACTTCATTTGAGAGCTGCAGGACTGTACCCTAAGAGTGCAGTTCTAACTAACAAATAATTTTAAGGGACACTAAGTCAGCTGAAGTTGTGCTGGATCTAGGGACACAGAAAAGTACTTAGGACTACTCTTGCTCTGACTCAGATATTGTGGCTGTGTTCCTGGGCTGGAGGATCTTTCCAGCACAATATGATTGCTTTCTCATCCAGTGCTTTTTTTTCAACCTGTTTTTGCTATTCTGCTGGCAGATCTCTGAGTTTAGGTGGCAGAGCAAAAGTGTGCAATGTGCCCTAAGCCTTATGTTAATCCCATTACAGCCTGTGCATCATTCTGTTAGTTTACATTTATACATTGGTGTAATATATGCAGCCTAATTCTCTGCATGTTTACTCAAAAGTTCAATCTGGGTTTTGGGAATTATACGGTTGGAGCAATAAACAGAGTCTCATCTCAAGCCACTTTAATGACTTGATCACACTTCCAACCTAATCCAATGCATGATGTTCATTTGTGCTTTTCCTTTTTACATGGACTCGGGACACAATGGTGAGAATGTATTAAACTCCAGTTGCTCACTATTGTATCCATAATATTTTTATGATCATTAAGTCATCCTTTATGTTTTCTGAATTTATTCTTAGGATGCCTGCAATCAGCTGTATATTATATGTCTTCTTCTCTGCTGTCTTTGGTGAAACACAGAATATTCCTTTCTTTCTGTGCATCAGAGCACAGAAAAAATTACTCACCGCACTGACTGAGTGACTCTGGAACCCCAAAAGTTACTTTTGCAAGTGCTGTCCCTCCACATATCTAGGTTACATGAGATTTTTCTCAGTGCTAAGATGATTTCTCATTTACGTCACTTAATCTGCATCATTTGTTTATGTTCTGTAACTGCTCTTCCCTGTCTATCTCTAGTCATTAGAATGTTTGTAAAAAGTTTACAATATTACACCAAGAAATAAACGAAAAGTTATAGTTTTGGTTTTCAGTAACTGTGCAGTGAGGAGAACCCTGGTAGATATTCTTTAACCCTAGTGCTGAGTATGTTTCCAGAAAAGCTCAGTTGGAATCTCGCTATGTCCCCTTGCATTTGAGGACAAATTCTTCACAAATAGTATAGCACTAGCTCAACCAATGTATATGTTTGTACATTTTCTATGTGCATGCAAAACCTGCAAAACCAACACATAACAGATTCAACCCTACAGCAGTCAAACACAGTGAGTCAGTTATCTCAGGCAGTGGATTCTGGGGAATGACGGTGGTAGTAGCAGCTGCTTCTTGGCTCTTCCTTTTGTTATGATGCCATGGCAGTGGCTTTGCTTGCTTGGGTTGAGTAAAAAAACAGGGCTTTCTTTCCAGTGAACATTCCAGGTGATGTAGAACTGGAGTTCCCAAATAAATTCAGGGATTTATGTCACATGTCATTGGAGCCTTGTTTTTGGAAGACATTTCATGGCAGGTAGAATTATGGTACAGTGGTACCTCTACTTATGAGTTTAATCTGTTCCAAATGCATGCTCATAAGTGGAACAACTCGTAAGTAGAGCAGCCATATCTAATAATAATAATAATAATAATAATAATAATAATAATAATAATAATAATAATAATAATAATAATAATAATAATAATAATAATAATAATAATATTGTGATTGTGGAGAAGAAAAAAGTGTGAATCATTGATTTTGCTGTACCAGGTGATAGTAGAGTCACTGAGAAACAACTTGAAAAAACTACCCGATATCAGGATCTGAAAATTGAACTTCAGAGACTGTGGCATAAACCGGTACAGGTGGTCCTAGTGGTAATCGGCATGCTGGGTGTGGTGCCTAAAGAGCTAAGCAAGTATTTAGAAGAAATTGGAGTTGACAAAGTCACCATCAGTCAGCTGCAGAAAGCTGCCTTACTGGGATCTGCTCGCATAATTCGCCGATACATCACTGAGTCTTAAACGCTTGGGAAGCGTTCGAATAGTGATTGGTAATACAAAATCCAGCATAGTTAGCTGTGTGGTTAATAATAATAAAAATGTATGTACAGCAGACAGCATCTAAAATTTGTAAGGCAGCAGTTAAAATGCCAATGGTTTTCCACTTTTAAGTTGAATTGCTCGTAAGCAGAGTCACTCGTAAGTAGAGGCACCACTGTAGTTCTATGAGGTGGATAGTATCCAGTCTCCCCATCTAAGAGTGCAAAATACCATGGGAAGGGCCTGGAGATTATTACCCCCTCTCTTTACACACACACACACACACACACACACACACACACACACACACACACACACACACACACACACAATCTTCACACATATTTTCTTTTTCCTTTTTTTTTTACCACCAATCTAAAGTTGCCCCTAAGGACACTAGGACAATGAGAAATAACCAATGAAAATAATATTTAGTGTACTTTTGCTTCCAGAACGCCCCTAGTGGGCATCCTTGGGGAGAGGTGCAAAAATAGGTGATATTTTGCAAGATTCTTCCAACAAATCAAACTAATAAAATGTTATTAAGAAAATAATGTTGAAATAATGTTATTTGTTCCCAGGCTTTAAATTTATTCAGCGCAGTCTTTCATTTTCTCCACAACTTCTCTCCTTCTCAAACTAGCCCTCTCAGACAGATATAACAGAACAGTCTAATTCAGTTATTTTTTTTAAAAAAAAACTCCAGTTTATTAACATGGGCTATTAGATGTCTGTAGTCGTGATTCAAAAACCCAGGAAATGGCCCAATATTGCTACATAACATCATGCCCATTTACCAGCAGGAACAAGAATGCCAAGCTTTACATAGCAAAGGGCAGCCCGAATGTTGACCAGCACCAATGGCAGCAGTCTAGATGGTCTACAGCAGGGGTTCTCAAAGTGGTCTATATAGACCTCCAGGAGTCTGTTTTGAGTTGCAGGGAGTCTGTGACAGTGAGAAAAAAATTGGGGTTCCATGAAATGTAAATGAGGGGCCATGGAAGCGGACCCCATTTAGGCAGATCATCATCAACATTACTGAAGTACATCTAAGGGTGCTTTGCCTTATGAAAAGATGCAGTTCATATGCACTGATAGGTTTTTTGGATCTCCAAGAAAGGTTATGGTTATACTGAAAGCAAAATAAAGGTGATTTTTCCAAATAAGTAGGTATTGTCTATCATAGCCAGTTCTGTGCCTAGAAAATATTTATGCTTGATGTCTCATCTATTTTGCTCCCTACATCTTGGAAACAGACTTTATTAAGTGGCATTATTTGGATATATATTTCCTGTCATTTTTCATTTCATTGAGGCTTTTTGGATAATCCGAACAGCAAGGCCTTAGTTACCCCATTACGGCTTAATCCATCTATTCTGGGTGTGTGATATGAATAGCAGCCTCCCTTCCTCTAAATGGATTTCCAGTTTAACCTGCTATTTTGTATATTACTTGACATGCTTACACACACACACACACACACACACACACACACACACACACACACACACACAGAGAGAGAGAGAGAGAGAGAGAGAGAGAGAGAGAGAGAGAGAGAGATTTGTTTTGTACTTTTCACAGTCCTTTAAAACAATGTAGCACCCAGTAATTTAATTAATCAAATATTACCCCATATTCTATGGTCTGCATTGCAGAAACCATGTGATGATATCCCGGTGTCAGTATTTTTAAGGTGTGGAAATGAAGCTTCTGTTCAGGAGACAATGGTTTTTTTCTTTAAAATATACCTAAATCCTTCTCTGTTATAATCGGTCCTGGGGTATTATCCCCTGTGCTTCTTGTGTCTGGAATTGCTTGCAAAATACTTCAGAAGGTGAAGGGTCCTTAAGTTCATGTTTTGGTAGCAGTAACCTTACTAGAATCAGAGTCAAGAGTGCAGAAGAAAATGAAGTAGGACTGGTGCTCAGATCAAGGAAATCAAGCAATCACCCTTTCCCTCCATGGCTGGTAAATAATAGCAGGCACTGTTTCTTTTCCAGATCCCCATACGACTATGGAGTTATAATAACTCTTACAGCTATTTGTAGTTCTTTTATTCCTTAGTGAGGCAACAGAAACAATGGAAACTGCCAATACTATGAAAATATTTGAGGTTACTATCCAAAAGAGATGTATTTTCCAGAAGGAATAACATATAAAAAGCCAGCATGGTGAGGGAAAGGTAAAAACAACACTTAAAATGTAAATCTCACCTCCTTACAAGCCCTAAATGGTTTTTGAAAAAGAAGTAGTAGCTCTTTGTTACCTGTTGACTTGTGATGAAAAGCACCCTAATCCTCATCTTCATTTTGATGAAATGTAAACAGCTGATATAAAGAACTGAAAATCAAGAATGTAAGATCTAATTCGCCTGTTTTTATTTGTTGACAAAGTTACTGGAGTTTCTTAGTTTTAATATGGCTGTTGTCATGAATAGTTTGAAATTCACCCTTTTTATTTAATAGAGTTTTATAATATGTTTGGGGTGATTTGATTAAAATGCAACCAAACATGAAAAATGTTGTTTTGGGGTATCAGTAGAATCTCAGAGAAGAGAGTATTTGTTAAGAGAATATTTGCATTTGTAGTATGTAATGAAATACACTTTCCACAGAAATGCTACTGCATTTCTGCATAGCTTTCATAGCTTTCATATGGTGATTTTGTGTTACTAAGTAGATCAATTATTATTTGAACAGACACTAGAATTCATGCTTTCCAGTGTCATGGTTCTTGAAGTATGTCTGCAGGTTCTTTTCTTATAGCGCTGCCTCCATATAGCATCATCCGGTGTATTCCATCACACCAAAAAGATTCTCAGTGCCTGATAGAGTACATCCTCTATCAAGATGGCATTTTTGGTACAATGCTTTGATAAAGATAGCTTTCTATCGAAAGCTTAGCTTACATTTTTTCTTTTAGTAGTGACCAATAAAGGTATCACCTAGCCTACTTTTGAATTTTGTTTTTCTGGTCACAGAGCACAACCCACTTTTTTTACATTCTGCCATTATTGATTGATTGATTGATTGATTGATTGATTGATTGAATTTATATACCGCACCATCTTGCACAGAAGCCACTCTGGGTGGTTTACAAATATTTCAATATAACTCAAAGTATATACAGTAAAATGACCCAGCATGATAAAACCTAATAGACATAACTAAATCAGCAACAAGAGTCCTGAAGATCAAAGATCAAAGGTTGGCAAGAGACAGAATAAAGACTGATAGAAATATCTGGGGATCAGGCGAGAGTGATTAATAACTTGGGAAAGCCATTCTCTATAGCAGTGTTGGCAAATCTATGGCATGGGTGCCAAGAGTGGCACACAGAGCACTTTCTGTGGGCATGCGACTTCGCCACCTCACAGCCACGGCACTTCCCCCTCCACTCGGAGCACACCACTGTGCTCCATGAAGGGAGCCAGGCGAAGGGGAGGCAGTAGCTTCTAGGCTTGTTTGTAGCCCCCGTTTAGCCTCCAGCCATGCCACTCTGGGCATCCCAAAGCGAGAGACCGCTGAGACCACCAAAACGGCTCCATTCAGAGCGCTGGGCAGAGGGGAAGCAGCGGTGTGTGGGTTCCTTTGTAGCCCCAGTTTTCTCTCCAGCCATGCTGCTCCGGGCATCCCAAAAGCAGTGTGGCTGGAGAATAAACTGGAGCTATGGAGGAACCTACAAACCACTGCCTCCCCTTCATCCGTCTCTCTTCACAGAGCCATTTCAGCAGTCTCAAAACCCACAGTGAGGGTGCTGTGGCTGCGGAAAATTCAAAAAAACTGCTTTTCGATCCTGCTTTCCTGAAGGGTAGCGCCTCTGCTCTTCGATCCTCACTTTCCTGAAGGGCAGCACCCTTCAGGAAAGCGAAGATCAAAGAGCAGGTTTTTTAATTTCCTGCAGCCACAGCAGACTTGTTGTAGCCACAGAAAATTCAAAAGCCTGCTCTTCAATCCTCGCTTTCCCGAAGAGTAGCACCCAAAGCATTTGTAACACAGGGTACTGTACCACTGTATTCAGGTTAAATTGCCGTATTGGCACTTTGTGGAAAAGTGTTTTGAATTGCAGTTTGGGCTCTCGGTCTCTAAAAGAGTTGCTGTCACTGCTATATATCCATGTCTTCAGCCGTTTTTTAAAGAGCGACTGTGTGGTAGCCTAGCAGACCTCTGAGGGAGCTGGTTCCATAAGCCGCCATGGAGAAAGCCCAGTTCCTTATTACTGACTTACGGCTTCTTTCAGAGTTGGCATCTTCAGATGACCTGCTTGAGATGATCAAATGTTATGGCCGGTATTCTGCGGTAGAAGCCATTCTGACAGATAAGAAGGCCCAAAACCATTTAGGGCTTTGTATGTCAACATTAAAATCTTGATGTCAGTACAGTAACAAATCAGCAACCAGTGCAGCACAACCAGTGTAGGGGTAATGTGAATTATGGAATCTTGTTCCTTCCGCCAAAGATTAATTCTCTCTGTGTGTACAGTATTTTAAAAGTGAGTAAGGAAAAATAGTATCTGACCTAGTTTTCATTCATTTTAAACATAACCTTTTTCTGAATTATGTTGGATGCAACAATTAGTATTTTGTCTCTCAATAGCATCTATATAAATTAACTGATTATCTATATTAAAGGAGGTGAGATTTACATTTTAAGTGTTGTTTATAAATGCAGAATAATCTAAAACAGGTTAGAAAATGAAATTTATCAGAATCTAAAACAGAAATTAGAAACTTGTAACAATAATTAGTTGCTGCATTGGAATGAAAATGGAGCTCTTCCTGTTTTTCCTCTCTCAGTAAAATAGTTAATTGTTAGGCATCCTTAAATCACATCCCTCTGAATGTATGTGCACCTATTGGCCTGTAATACACAAATCAGACACTTTCCTTGTTGTTTCAATATTTACAACAATATGAGAAAAGGTAAATAGGTACAATTTCCACAGCAAGGTGCCATGGAAAGGTTACTTTACTATGGTGAACACCAGAACTAGAGATGTGAAGGCCAGGAAAAAAACTGGAAAAATTTAGAAAAGAAACCAATTTTTCCCATGTTTTTCCTGAAGCCTTTTTGGTTCTGAAAATTGGAAACATTGAAAAAAGAAAAGGAACAATTGATCATGAAATGTTTTATTTTAACATAATAAATGAAACTTTAAGATAGAGTGTTCAAATATTTTCCAAATAATTTCTAGAAATATCATTGAAATATTCCCTTCTATACTTTTCTCCCCTCTTCAATTCTTTTTATGAGAATGAGGTTTTTATTATATTTTTATTTAATACTGCAGAGAGGAAATATGAATAATGGTTAATTCTGGATTTTTAAACATTGTTTTGTAGAGGGGTTTTTGTTCCACATAAACTAGCAAACAGTTCAGGAGATTGTTACTCCATTTGTTACTTACAATTACAAATAAATATTATTTAAAAAGTAAATACTGTTTGTAATGTTTGGATACACTATAATTTAATATGCTAGTTGTGATAATTTTATGCCAAGTCAAATTGTCCATAGCCATATTTTATGTTCCTAAAGTACCGTAATGACTTTCAAGCTGTTAAAGGGTGGGGTGGGGTGCTAATGTAACTTTTTTCCATTTCCCCCAAAAATTCTGTTTTTTTCTGAAAAAAATCAAGCCATTTTATAGAATAACAAATTGTTTTGTTTTATTCTGAAAGTTATTTTAAAAATTTGTTAATAATAAAACAAAAGGAACAAAAGGAAAAACAAAACAAAACACAATATTTTCATTTTGTGCCCATCTCTAATCAGTTACTTGCAAGTTCATAACAATATTATATCACCCATTCCACAGCAAGCAGGGTCAGCTCCCATAAAAGCTGTCAGGTACACTGGAGCAGAGAGAGAGAGAGAGAGAGAGAGAGCTCCTTTTTGCTACTGATGAAATTAAGAGCTGATAGTAGATGAAAGAGCTTAGAGCAGTGTGGTGAACCTCCGGCATTCCAGATGTTTTTGACCACAGTTCCCAGAATTCCAAGCCTGTATTGCCAGTGACAAAGGACTGTGGGAGTTGTGGTACAAAACATCTGGAGTGCCGAAGGTTCACCACCACTGGCTTGGAGACTTGTTAGGAGAACATTTAGAATTTTTAGCAATCCACCCTAAATTATCTGATGTTGGTTGTAACTGCCATATTTAGTTAGAATTGAATCTATGGGTCATTTGCTCACCATAGCTAAGGAGTGTAAGGATGAAGTTTTTTTATTAGCATTTCATACAAAGTCGCCTTATTATGAAATAAACCCTTGATCCTTCTAGCCCAGTATTGGTAACTGTAGTGCTATAGGAGTGTGAGGAGCTTATTTTGAACTTTGAAGACGTTATCATAAAGCATCATATTTCTTGGGGTGGTTTGTTAGCAGTGAAATGGGTTTAAATGTTTGTTTATCATTACGTAGGTTCATAGTTCAAACCTTAAAATGCCATTTTAAACATGATCATGCTTAAAATGTAATTAATCAGATAATTGTATTTAATCAAATGAAATGAGCCTAATTTTAGCAACCAGGGGAGATTAGAATATCACACATTTCAAAGCACTCTTCCTCAGAACTTTTCTCATTCTTTGACAGTGTAGAATGTTTTATTAGAGCTGTAGAATGATATGGCTTTGTGGGGAGGCAAGCTCAGCTGGAGGAGCTGGACCAAAACAATTTTGGACTATCCTGCATTAACCTGGGTATCTCCCCCTGGATTCCTGCCTACTCATTTTACATATGCGAAAGTAATTATGAAGAGGCAGTAGTTCAGAAATCCTGAAAGGTTCCTCTGTATACAAAATGCAGAGATTTGCCAATGTTCTTTCTTGGTACAGAAAAAAATGTGGTTCTCTGAATCCTGGGATCACTGGCACCTGGAAATCTACTATATTGTAAGTGTGTAAAAAACTTGGATTGTGAGTTGAGTGAAAATTCAATTGCAGTAAGCTGAGAACCATTCCTTCCCTACTCTATTTGAATTTTGCAAATGCTGGTTTTAATAAGACATTTTTAATTCATTTATCAGATTCTCCAGTAAACTGCAGTTGTAACTAGAGATGGGCACGAATAAAAAAAATGATGTTTTGTTTGTCGTTTGTCATTGAGAGGTCCGTTTTATTTCGTTTCCATTTGTCGTGATTTTTTTTGGAAAAATTTCATTTCTTTTTTTCATTTTTTCGTTTGTTGTTTCTACCCACTTTTTGCGCGATTTTTAAAAGCATTTCCATGCATGGGTGTCCCCCAGACCAGAGGGAAAACACTAAAAAAAAATTGATGCTGGCAGAGACACAGTATAGACTAGGTTCGCAGGGAGGCTACAAAGGCAGCGGCGGGCATTGCCCAGGGTGCAAGGCAGCCGCAGAGTGACTGCACTGCGGGGCAGGGGAGGGTACTCACTGAGAGGTACGTACACATGCACACAGGGAGGCTGCAGGACTGAAGCTAGAGTCGCAGAGACAGCAATCCCACCCTAACTCCCACCAGAGACTGCAAGGAGGACGGGGGCTGCCAGAGATTTTTATCCCCTCTGTGGCTGCCAGACCTGCCCAGTTTGCAACCTGGGCTTGCTATTGGTTGAAGTTGTCCAAGAATTTACATGATCCCATCGCATGGCTTGCCTCCATGTTGTGGCTGGAGTGGCGACATCCATTTTGTCATCCATAAAGGGAAAAGAAAAATACATCACAATGGGAGAAGACAAAAACAAACGTTTTAAGGACCCCAACCCCCTGGTAGGTAATAATTTCAAATAATTATCGCATTATCGCTGCATTTTTATGGATGTCCAGGGCGTTTTAATACCCAAGAAATCAATATTAGGCATCTGGGAGCCATTTTGGGTCGATGTCCCCTAACTCCCCTTAAAGGAAAAAAATAAGCGATCTGAGAAAAGACATAAATGCACGTTTTAAGGACCCCAACCCCCCGATAGGTATTATCAGACAGTATAAATAATTATCACTGCATTTTTATGGATGTCCAGGGCATTTTTTAACATTTAAAACAGCTCATTTCATTGCACGCTGCCAGTAACGGAAACGAAACGTAACGAACAAAATTTTCATGGTTCTGTTCGTTTCATTTCATTTTCATCACAATTTTTGTTACAAACGAATAACGGAAATGAAAAATTGTTCGTTCCGTGCCCATCTCTAGTTGTATCTGTTACATTTGAGGGGTGGTTTTTTTTGCAGTTACTTACTGATATACTGTAGAACTCGTGCATTCGTTAATATCACTTAGAAAAATAAGTCTCTTTCTGGATTATTTGTTAATAGGAATTCTGTTGCTGGCTAGAAACACTATTTTATTCCCTACAATACAGAGACTTGAAAGAACATATGTTGAGCTTTTGCCAATGTGCTCAGCAGGCAGCTTTCTGCTCCAGGTCAGGTTTCTGTACCTTATCCCATTACAGTGTGCACATTTATACAGACAGAAGCGGTCCTTTCAAAATATTCTTTGTACTCTTTCCTTCCCCTTTGCTTGCCCTGACATCTGTAGACTTACTGCTTTAAATAAATCATGCATGTGCAGTCGAGTGATGGCATAATAATACCAACTGCTTTGATTGTGAGCTAGACATTGACCCTTGCTTCAATAAGTACTTTCAAAGTCAATGCAAATGCTTTGCGCTGTTGCTAAGTACTGTCATATAGAGAGATTTCTTTCTCTCTCTTTTAACCATTCTTGAGGCTCCATCTTTTAATGGAATAATATTGGCAGCAGCCTTCCATACTCTTGATCTATGTCATCTCTCTCCTTGCTCTATTACCCCTTTGTCATTTTTATAAGGATATAGTTGCTGCTGTTAAGAGAGATGGGGCAGAATTTTTTTAGAAAGATAAGGACTCCTTAGAGCCAGATATTAGTCAGGCTAGTTTTCTAAAGAGCCCCACTACCAGTGTCTTGATCTGAGGGGGACCTTCCTCCTTATAACAACAAATTGTGAGTAAGAGGGATGTGCCAACCTCCCACGTCTCCTTATTCACAACAACTCACACAGAATAGGAAATATCTTTTTATGTATGCTGAGACTGGGGGTGAGCTGAAACCACATACCATAGCTGTAGCAGTTGGGATTTGCTGCTATGCTAGTGAGTTGCCACAGCTCTGGTGAAAAGGGGTCAATGCAACTTGTGTTTTCTTACTTCAGGTAGTGGGTTGTTGCTATATTCCTTATTGAGGCACCCAAAATTGCCTACTATAGAGACCAGGTGAGTGCATGAATTAAGCGTGTTATTTACTGTGTCATTTTCCTAAAGATATGTTTCAACTTTTGCACAGGTATATATAGTAACAACTGATCTCAGATCACAGTATGATGTAACTGACATGGGCATGGAATAGGAAAACATGAAGTGCAGCATCTATTTAATAAAGCTGACTTGGGATCTTTGGTCCACAGAGTAGTTTTCAGTGAAACTATCTTATGGGGATGATTTTGGAATAGGGATGAAGCAATTTGACCCGGTTCATCAAAATTTGTACACACAGTACCAAAAGTGCCACACATCCCTTCCCCTTACTCCCAGCCAGCTGCCTCACTCACTAACCAGCTTTTGCTGCCCAGGT
Organism: Phrynocephalus forsythii; assembly: GCA_029282475.1. NCBI lineage: Eukaryota > Metazoa > Chordata > Lepidosauria > Squamata > Agamidae > Phrynocephalus > Phrynocephalus forsythii. The sequence goes on from JAPFRF010000004.1 coordinate 42,677,678, forward strand.
CCTCTGCATGGGACAACAGACTTCTCTTCTCTCCCCCAGCTCCTCATCTCACTGTGTGGCTACAGGAGTTATGAAGTCTATATAATTTGGTAGTGAGTAAGGCAGAGAAGTAACTTAGTAGCAGGAGTTAATGGAAGACAGAAGGGCCTGCCGTGCTCTGGTCCGTGGGGTCATGAAGAGTCGGACACAACTTAACGACTGAACAACAACAAGGCAGAGAACTGTACCAAGGCCAAATCATATGGAATTAGTTTTTTCCCCAAAAAGATAATACAATTTCCTTATCGTTTTTGAAGCCTCTTTCCAGAGATGCAAGATTCATACCAAAATATACCAACAAACAAACCTCAATGATATTAAATATCAAGATGTTGTTCCTTCCTCTTTTATGTATCTTGTTAATGCCAGTTCTTTCTTTCAAGGCCCTGCATAGCTAAGCTCCCAGTAAGTTATGGAAAAAGCAAAAAATATATATCAATGTGTTCTGCTTATATACTGCCCCATACCACTTCAAGTAGTCTCTGGGCGGTTTTACAGTTTTTAATTACAGTAATGCAGACTACACATTGCCCTCCCCACAAGCTGGGTACTCATTTTACTGACTTTAGAAGGATGGAAGTCTGAGTCAACCATGAGCCTGCTACCTGGGATTGAACCTCAGGTCATGAGCACAGTTTTACCTGGACAGAATGGAAATGATTTTTCTGGAAGACCATAGAATGATGGACACACTGGCAGAAAAGCAGTTGCACAGCTCCATGAGAACAATGGTGGGCTTGTCAGCAGCCACTTATTAAAGGCTTCTTTTGGCAATGTTAGGGTGTATTTATACTTTGATTATTTGTGATTAAATTGCATTTAATCAGTGGTGATGTGCCTCATTTTTTAATCTTGATTTGTCTTTGATAATAATGTCATGCCCATTGTGCATAAGGAGCTGTTGAACAGATTTTTCAGCCATAGAGTAATGGAGCTGACTCTTTGGATGATGCATCAAGTGCAATCTTAGGTGAAAGCAAGAAAATGTAGTAAAATACTTAATATGAGAGTTTACAGGAGTTCCTGTTTTAGACAAGGGATCCCATAATTCTTCAGCCAGCATTCATTCTTATGGCTTCATTATAAATTTAGATGAAATGAAAATTTTCCAGAGTTGGTTAATGATAATGTTGGGAAACTTATGCATGATTGCATAAACTGGATTTCATCCTATGTGTCTTTTAAATCCTGATAATGGTGCAAAGGTGGCACTTGAAGTCCTGTCTGTGGCATCCGACATCGTCCCTTCACAGCCACCTGTATTCAAGTTAAATTGATGCTTTGGCACTTTATGAACAATTAGTGGGTTTTGAATCACAGTTTGGGCACTTGGTCTCTAAAAGCTTTGCCATCACTGGTATAGGGCAACTTGGTGAACGCATTTCTTGTTGCATTGGAGGGGCTGTAGAGGGCATCTAATTGCCTTCCTGGTGTCAAAGTAGAATTGCATAGAGGTCTTTCAGTTAGCCACCTTTTAAGGTTGGTAAATTGAGTACCCAGCTTGCTGGGTGAGTGGGAGGCAATGTGTAGTGAACGTAAGTAAATTGTAAACTGCCCAGAAACTGCTTTAAGTACTGTGGAGTGGCACATAAAAACTTTTCTTTTTCATTTAAACAATTATGTTCCCAATCCAGAACTTAAGAGTATTTCCACTCATCACAGAACAGATTGTACAAGAAAGTTAAAGTGATGATTTAAAAACATAAAAGCAAAAGCAAAACTCTCTATTTGTTAAATGCAGATCAAATAAAAGAATTTGTGGTGACAATTCCTAACATTTCATTTGAAAAGATTAATCTGCACAATTACTGAGGTACAAAGATACCTGGCCACATCTGGAAGTAAAAGTATACCAATTGGAATGCATAAGGAATGCTGGCCTTTTCAAAGGCGTAGCCAGGATTTGGAGTACCTGGGGACAAAGTTCCCCTCATTGCACCCACCCAGCAACGGGGGCCGAACCCTGTGGGTGTGGGGTGAGTGTGTGCACGCATGTGTATACATGTGCATGGGTGAATGGGCAGACGTGTGTATGTGTGTGTGCGTGTGCGTGCCTTACACCTCTCCCACCAAGGTGAGGAAAAGGAGGAGGAGCCACCACGTTCCTGCCTGCCTGCCTGCTTCGGTGCTCCCCTGGCGCTTGGCGGTGGAGGTGGCAGAGTGAGTGCGGTCACCAAGCTTTAGGGGAAAGGAGGACTGCTAGGTGGCGGGAGGATACACAGCTTCCTCCTCCTGCTCCCCTTCCAGGCACCCCCAGATTGCTGCACCCGGAGCAGATGTACTCTTCTGCCCCTCCCTAGATATGCCCCTGGACCTTTTCTCCTACTGAAAAATGAGTAATGGCAAATAATCACACTTTAATTTTGAAACATGCCTTTCCCAAAAGGACCCTTACTGCTTGTGACAGTAAGTGGAAAAGTTCGGGTTATTGTTCATGGAGGGCGGAATACCATATGTATACATAAATATCCCTTAATTAAATTATACCAATTGAGATTCATCTGCAACAGAGATGTGTTTACAGAATATTGCATTGAGCATGAAATTGACTACTGAAATGACAAGGCTGGAAGCTATATGTTTTTAATAGAGATGGGCACGACTAGGGAAAATGACGTTTTCGAGTTGTCGTGTGTCAGAGGCGGCCTGTGTCAGCTCGTTTCCATTTTTTTGTGAAACTTCGCAAAAAATTGTTGTTTCGTTTTTCATTTTTTCATCTGTCGTTAAACTGGTTTGGGGGGTAGCGGGCTCCTGGAGGCACCTCTTTTTTGGGGGGTGGGTGCCTCCTATCCTCACCCGCTAGGGAAAGCAGGCTCCTGGAGACCCCTCATACATGGGGGTCTCCTCTCCTCACTTGCTGCAAAAGGGTATGCATGCATAGCCATATGGCTATGATTGCATACCCAGTTGCACGGAGAGACACAGCAGACTGGCAGAGGCACCCCTCTTTTTGGAGTGCCTTCCCTGCATCAGTCAGGCCTCGGGGGCATGGTTTGCATGATGTCACACATGCTGCCGGCCGAGCCAAGCCTGCAGGAGTCACCCAGAGCCACAAGTGGCGGACTGGCAGACTCTCTGCACCCACTGTGTCTCACTAAGAAGGGAATTGTACTTGCTATAGTGCAATGCAAGTACAGATCTGTCTTAGGGTTAGGGTTAGCTCAAGGGCTAGGGTTAGGCTAGTTACGGGTGAGGTTAGGGTGAGTATTGGGGTGCACCTCTGGGGGCCTCTCTGACCCACTTAGAAGGACAGTGTACTGGCGTATGGGTTAGGGTTAGGGTTCGGGTTCGGGTTCGGGCTAAGGTTAGTGGGCTTTTTATGCCCGGTTGGCACATCCCAGAAATCTCTGTGGTCAACCTGGCCAAGTGGCCATGCGATTGGTGGAATGGCTCCAAAAATTTGCATGGTCACTCCCATGGCCAGCCCATCATTGCGCAGGTGTAAATAAAATAAAATAAAATAAAATAAAATAATCAATGGAGAGAGGAAAGAGGAGATTTTGTTGCAAGAAAAACCCACTGCTACTGTAAAAATTCTGGCAGTTTTAAAATAGCAATTTTCGCATGTTTCTGTGTGGTGCTTGTGTGTTTTTGGACCACGATTTCAAAAAAAATTGCGGTCGCCGCCCCATTTTGGATCCCCCGCCCGCACCGCATGGCATTGGCGATTCGAGTCCGGCTGCCCAGGACAGGAGAGGGGGGGAGGCCGGGACCCCCCCCAGAAACCACCCCTCTGGTAGGTGCACTCTGCAATGCAGGCATATTTTCGCCTGGTTTTTGGCCCGGGAATGGGGGGGTTAAAACTTTTTTTCTGTGCCGCTTCCGCTTGAATTGCGGCGGCCGGCGGCGAGTCCGGTGCTTGTTGCGAGCGACTACAACAAGGATTTCCCCCACCACCAGAGCAGCCCAGGACAGGAGGGGGGGTCAACCACCCCTCTGGTAGGTGCCCTGAGCCCTCACTCAGGCAGGCATATTTCCGCCTGATTTTTGGCTGGGAATCGGGTTTTTTTAACTTTTTAAAACTTTTTTTCTGTGCCGCTTGGCATCGCGGGATCGCCGCGATGCCAGGAACGACCACGACAAATCAGACCCAATTATTCTTTAGTCGGTTCGAGTTCGAGTTCTGGCGGAGTAATTCCCGTTTCCGTTTCCGTTGCGTAACGGAAACGAGTAACGGAAACGGAAACGGGAATTCCGTCAAGTCGTGCCCATCTCTAGTTTTTAAGAACTGTTTTGATTCCAATCTGAATTGGCTTTGATTTCTAGACATTCTAGTAGTAGAAACACAGAACTTTTGGGATAGAACTGAATGGGAAATATACACATTTACCCCTACAACTAAGTGTGATTTTATGGAAATGTTATAGTGTGCTGTCTTCGTTTTTTACAGTGTCTCCTTTTTCTGTAGAAATGAAGATCTGTATAATCAATTACTCCAGAGATTTTCTTTTAGGAGATATGGAAGCATGAATGTTTTTGAAATAAAAACATATACAAGTAGTCTTTTAAATTTAGAATCAGACTATTTCAAAGTACACCAGCTATTGGACTGTGAAGTGTTTTTTATATATCCCTAAAATATTCACAGGAAATAGATGACATTAACCCAAAATAACTACACATGCACAATCCTGCCATAAATTTCATTTGCAGAATCCAGATCAAAGCCAACTGACACATATTCATTATGGAACAATTCAACCTGTTTACTCCACAGAGTCAACACAAACTAAAAGACACACTTCATAAATTGAACACAATCACTGCTCAATAGGTACATACATGTTTTGGCATATCATCAGTGCAATTATGGAAACCAGTTTTAAAATGGTCCAGGCACAGTATGCAACTCATTTAAAAAGCCAAAAGAAGCAATTTACAATCAGTAATCCCTGCATGGCATTGAACACATAGAGTGTACTTTCTTAGATTTGTTACAGCCTTTTATATTAATTTACGCCCAGCTGGGAATAGATTTCGTTTTGATTTTCAGTTATTTTATACTTCCTTTTCTCAGTTTTAGGAACTACAAAAAACAAAAGAAAGCCAAAAAGAAGTACAAAGTAGGGGCCATCATAACCCAAAAGCAGATAAGTTGCTTTTGATTTCTTTAGGTAGTATAAAGACAGTTCTCTTCAGGCAAGCTTTCCCTGAATGATGGACTTTCCCATTATGTGTCTTTTATATGAATCTATATGATCACATAGACTTTGTGTTTATAACCACTTATAACCTTGTGTGATTGTGTTGACACTATGTTTCCAATGTTAGTTTCCATCACTCATAATGTTTACATGGAATTTTACTCTCATATTAACTGCTTGCGTTCTCTTGTAGCTTTAATGTAATGTTGTCTTTTAATTGCTGCAAATGTCCCGTACTTCTCTGTTCTCAATCCCTGAACATGTCTTAATTGTACTGGACTTTATATTGTCCCTTATTACTGTAAGCTGCCTTGGGTCCTTTTTCAAGAAGAAAAGTGGGGTAAAAATACTGTTAAATAAATAAATCCTTCCTGGCTGACCATGTCCAGAAGGTGGTGCTGGGGGACAGTTGCTCTGCCCCGTGGTGTTTACGTCACAGGGTTCCCCAGGGCTCCATACTGTCTCCCATGCTGTTCAACATCTACATGGAACCGCTGGGAGAGGTCATCAGGCGGTTTGGGCTGAGGAGTCAGCAATATGCTGACAATACTCAGCTCTACCTCTCATTCTCCACCAATCCAGGTGAGGCGATTTCTGTACTGAACTTGTGTCTGGGCCAGATAATGGACTGGATGAGGGTTAATAAATTGAAACTCAATCCAGACAAGACGGAAGTGCTGTTAATGGGTGCTTTGCCGGACAGGTTAGAGAGCCATCTTCCTGTCTTGGATGGGGTTGCACTCCCCCTAAGGGACAGGGTCCGCAGCTTGGGGGTGCTTCTGGACCCCGGTCTAACTCTGGAAGCCCAGGTGGATTTGGTGGCCAGGGGTGTCTTCCTTCAGCTGTGGAAAATATACCAGCTCCACTCCTACCTAGACGAGCACAGCCTCATGACAGTTACGCATGCACTGGTAACATCCCGTATTGATTACTGCAATGCGCTTTACATGGGGCTGCCTTTGAAGACGGTCCAGCGATTGCAACTGGTCCAGAATTGTGCAGCGTGGCTGGTAAGTGGTGGGGCCGCCAGGGATCACATCACGCCGATTCTGCATAACCTGCATTGGTTACCAGTTGCTGTCCGAGTCGAATTCAAAGTGCTTGTTTTGACATATAAAGCCCTAAACGACTTAGGACCTAGACACCTGAAGGACCGCCTCCTTCCATACGAACCTACCCGGCAATTAAGATCGAGCCAGGGGGCCCTTTTGAAAGAGCCATCCCTCAAGGAGGTTAGAGGGATGGCTTGTAGACATAGGGCCTTCTTGGCAGCTGCTCCCAAGCTATGGAATGCCCTCCCAATCAAGATCTGCCTGGCGCCAACACTGATTACATTCCGGCGCCAGGTAAAACCCTTCCTGTTCCAGAAGGTTTTTAATTGATATAATATAGACTGTGGGTCCGCTGGTGACAAATTTAGGATAATGATTTTAGTATAAGGTTTTTATTGATGATTTATTGATATTTTACTTTTAATTATTTTAAATTGTTTTATTCTTTGGATTGTAAGCCACCCAGAGACCTTTGGGTAGTGGGCGGCATATAAGTTAAATAAATAAATAAATAAATAAATAAATAAATAAATAAATAAATAATCTGATTTACAAATTAATATTCTGTTTACTTTCCAGTTGTCAATCATAAATATAAGCCCTTAAATGCAAACTCCACAGTTGAGGAAGATCACATACAGTAGTTTTAACATCATTTGAGGAAGCATCATAACTTGCAAGTAGTGTACATTTTAACTAGTTTTTTATGTCTTTGATTTTGCAACAGCAAGCAAAATGTAGGTCATATCTGTAACAGCCATGGCTGTAATTTATTACTGCTGCTTCAGTGGAATGAGAATGAGCATCTTCCTTGCAGCTGATAGGAGAATGGCATAAGCAATGAAAGTGAAGGTAGTAGTGTTAGGTCCCACCATATTTGTTTTTGTTTATAGTGGAGGAGATGTAGAAAGATGGGCAGTAAGAAAGGAGGAAGGAACAATATAGTAAGGACAGAGGTAGCAAGGATACACAGGTGCACAAGCATTTTCTCTGTTATCTTTTCCAATCTCTGGCTGGATTGTTGGCTGCTCCATATATACTTTGACTCCACACTTTCATATTCTCTCCTGAACATGTCTTGTGTGCTGATGAGCAAATTGGCTAAAAAGTGTCTCACCCTGGAGGTCCATGGATCCCAACCAAGGGGATGACCCAAACAGCACTGGATTAACACCCTCTGCAATGACATGAAGTTCTCTCAGGTTCACCTGGACCTAGCCCGCAACCGTCCCAAGTGGAAGCCAAAAATCAGAATAGCAGACCCCCACCACAAAGTTGGACAAACACGAAGAAGAAGAAGAAGAAGAAGAAGAAGAAGAAGAAGAAGAAGAAGAAGAAGAAGAAGAAGAAGAAGAAGAAGAAGAAGAAGAAGAAGAAGAAGAAGAAGAAGAAGAAGAAGAAGACAACGACAGTGACTGAGGTGGAGACAGTTTCTATGGCTGAATGTTAGAAGTCACTGTTCTGAGACATGGAGTTAGGAAAGCCTATATAATTTGTTATGTATCCATCTCTAGAGTCCAAGATGCTTAGACAGTTATTTAGTAGTATATTAGGAAGTTCAGAAGCAAGGCCTTCCCACATTGCTTTTTGAAATATCTGTTCTCCACAGGAATAATACCTATGAATATGGAAGCATAATTTAAGATGATATTTTTCCACCCAGACTTGTACCTGCTAAACATAGATGCTATTCCTGATGCCCATTCTCTTGAATATATCTAGGAAAGTGCCTGATAGGTGGAATTCTGTGGGAAGGCATATTGTTATGATAATTCATTAAATTGATATGTGTAAAGAATACTCTCAGTAGAATGCCAGCCAATCTCAAACAAAACTACAAATACCATCCTATCTTCACTGTAAATTTAAGGCATTAAGAGAATGTATCAAAACTTTTGGAACATGCTTTTCCACAATATTTCCAATTTGCAATAAAAAGAATGGACCACCTGAGGGAACCAGTGAGCATTTTATGCATTTTTCAGTAACTTATTTGAAATGGGAAACAGAACAAGTTACATCTGCTGATGGGAATAATCTGGATGAGGCTGCAACAGGATGGAAGAATTTTTTTAAAAAGGAAAATCGTAAGTAATTTTCTTTTCCTTGGAATAAGGGGGTGCCTTCATGGCTGCACCCAATAAAATAGGACAGAGAGGGAAATGAAGATGCCCTGAGGAGATTCCTTAGGAAAACTGGGATGGAAACCAGAGTGAGAGAACAGCTCTGAGAATTCTTAGGCTCACCCCTCCTTTGAGTAGAGGATTAATATGTCCACAATGCTTTTTTCCAGGCTTGGACTTGGTGAACTTTGGCAACCTCTCTGTTAATTATTTTCTCTTGCTCATGGGGAATGGCAGTTCCCCCAACTCCACCCCCATCATCCCGGAATAGTTAAAATTTCTGAGCTTAGAAAGTAAGCTGACCCTAGAGGTTTGCTACACCCAGGAATTATAAACTGAGACATGGCAATGCATTGGAAAGACCAATTCATAGATACTGTATATTCTTGTAAATTAATTGCTGGAGGTAAAATTCAGGGGTGGGGGGGGGAGAAACGTGCTATATAGAGAGTTCTGTACTACACTTTTAACACGATAATTATATTGGCTTTGATGGCGTTTATATGCACATTTGTGGTATTTCACCTATAAAATAGAATTATTATTGGTTGCATTATTACTTCATAGAGTTTTTGCTTTCCCATTATGCCACCTTGTATTATACAGTAACCCCCCCCCCTTTTGTAGTTCATATATATTGCGGGACTGCAATATAAAAAAGCCCCCTGGGGTAAGCTGGAAAAGCCTGTTTCATGCCTCCTGTACTTACCCCGGGCCTCACACTGCCCCAAATGGGCCTTCAATGGCCTTCCCGGGGTGTTGGAGGCCAAAAAAGTGCTTCTCGCAGAACTGGAAGAGACCTCCAGATCACTAGAAAGCACTTTGGGGGCATCTGAGGGCCTTTCTAGGCATGTTGGAGGACTAAGAAATGCTTTTCTGTGAACCGGAAGTGGCATATCGCAGATTTTCAATTATCACAGGTCGGGTCAGGTCCCTAATCCCCACAATAGGTGGGGGGTTACTATAGTCAAAAAACTTTCAATTTGTCTCTGGTAGCAGCCTCACAAAAAGATAGCAGAAGAAGCAATTCAGTGCAAATGCAGCCCTTTAACAAGAGTCATGCACCAAGTACTGTTCAGAAGCCATTAAAAAAACCCTGTACATCTGCCAGGAAAATAAACAGCTAGGCAATGAGCAGCAAGTTAAATTACAACAAGAAGCTTAGAAGATACACCAGTGGAAGGTCATCAAGATCACAGTGTTTCCACATTTTTCTTTCTTATCATTAGAACAGTCACTGAAGATTCAGAACACAGAGAACAAACATAAAAGCTGGGTAGGTGTTGACAGATGTATTGTTTTCCCCAACCTCCACTCCATTAACAGTACCTAAAGAGTCTTCTTGCTAAAATTGTATGTACCATTCTTTTACCACTACATACGGGTAACATAAATCCTTAGCTGTGCTCAAATGGCCTTTTGAAATTCAGCACACAGTTTCTGGGCAGGGGAGGCAGGGGAGTGTTTTTATCAATTTTCTCCAAACAAATAAGAGATTCTCCCAATAGTTTCTGCAAAAGTGAGACTCACCAATTATAACACAGGTTTTCTGTTTTCTCACTTAAGGGTTTGGGGAGTTATTTGCACTGCTGTAACTACAAGTAGCAACAAAACTATCTTTGTTGGGGGGCTATCCACCATTTTGCATCCTGCATATGCTATCCTCTATCTTGTGCCATTTGGTGCAAGGAGGTAGCCACCAATAGTCCACATCGTTTACTATTAGCAGTTTGCCACCATGGATCATGCCCTTTCACTTATGCAATGGTAAATTAGCAGTTAGTTTGTTTCTTCTGTGGAAGAGGTTTATGGCACACTGGGTATGTGCATAGTGAAAATGCTTATGTGATTTCTGTGTTGATTCTTTCAGGGGTTTCTCTTCCATTTTTGTTTGCTTCTGTATTTGTGTTCCCTTTTGTGTGATTTGGAAGGGAAAAGTCTTCCATGCTTGCCTAGGCAGCCTGCATGACAACAGGAAAACTCCAAACAAATAGGAGGGAGGGTGTCTTCCGAGAAATCATGGGTGGGAGGAGGAAAGGATTCAAGGTGGAGGCTGGCAGGCTGGCAGAGGCACGACCCAGAATTCACAGTCATCCATCCGATCCACAAGGAATGACTGAAACAAAAACACAATTTCTCTCTGGATTCCAGACCCATCTGTAGATTCAAAATCCCCACTGTCCTCCAAGTGTTCTGATTGTTTGCTGGCAGCTCTGAGGCTGGTCAACGAAAAGTTTCTTAGGCAATGTCATAAAGGATGAAAAAAATATTATATAAAATATGGAGCACAAAAGAAATGTGGAAATTGCATGTACCCTTTCCCCATAAATAGAAGTCATTCATGTGTAAGAGCCTGTGTAGCAAATATGAGGGAGGGCAGCGGTGCATCCTGCTTCAGTGCAAAGGTGAAACTAGTACAGAGTGATACTTCTGAGCTTACTATATAACATTTCAGGACGTCATTAGGTACTGCATTTGTTTTATCTCCTGTTACACATTACTTTGACATTCTGCAGTTTTCCTTGCTGCCCACCTGTCCTCAACTTTATAAACCTCATGGGAGCAGTTACCGTATAGCAGTGGTTCCCAACCTTTAGTTACCCAGGTGTTCTTGGGCTGCAATTCCAAGACACCTACACCACCACCTACATGCTGTCCTGGGTTTCTGGGAGTTGCCATCCAAGAACACCTGGGTTACCCAAGGTTGCTTGGGAACCATTGCTGTGTAGCATCTTCACATTTTATTGAAGTGTGTGAAACTGAGACACTGTCAGCAGACATAGGAATGATTATATAGCAAAAGACAGGATAGTCCACATGATGGCCATCTTGTAAGTAAGAGAAGCACAATAATCTTGCATTTCATCTATAAGCATTTTGTCTAAGATTTCCCAACTTTGAAACTGTTTTCAAAAGGAAAATCTCATGGCACCATTTTTGTTATAGCACCAGGACATACAATTCCAGAATATAGCTTCACAGTTATATCCTATTTTCGCTGCTAAATAAATAGGACAGAATAAATATATAGAAGGATTGTTTTCATAAAGCCCTGACTAGGGAAAGGCAGACTATTGGCTTCTATGTGGATATAATAATATAACCCAAGCAGTATTTTCTTTTGAAAGCCATTTCTGCAAAGTAGTGGTGTTAGTGATTGGTGTACCTATTGCTTAAGACTGCAAGTATATCAGAAAGAACTCTCTGCCAAGAAATGCCTTCTGCTGCTATTTGTAGCAAATATCATAAGATTTTTATGCATTTGTTTATTCATTTTAGAACCTCTGTATTTGCAGTTTGGTATTTACCAGTGTTTTTTCCTTATTTACAGGTGGAATGGATAGAACAGCAGGTTGTAAAAATAAGAAGAAAGAGAGATTATAAACAAGGTGGCATACAATCAATGTATTTTAATGATCCCAAATGGCAAAGTATGTGGTACATGGTAAGTATATATAAGCTAATAATTTGTCTGTTGAAATATTTCCTAATGAACAACATAGTTTGCAACAATTTGCTTGTATATTTTATCAGAAGTAATAACTATTATGCATTTTGAATATGGAGGGAAATCTTAGACAAAATGCTTATATTTTGAAAATATACAACAATTTGCTTGTATATTTTATCAGGAGTAGTAACTATTATGCATTTTGAATATTACATTAGATTTTGGATTATAATACCCATATATTATAATTATTCTGGCATAAAACTGGAAAAGAAAAAAAGGAAAAGGGAAAAAAAGATATAATAGGACAAGTTGATATAATTGTCCTTAATTTGTCTTGGGTGGAACTAGAGACACCAGGTAGTAAAATGTGATGCTTTTATGGTTTTCTATCCAGCATTAGTGTAACCTCCATTCACATTCTCTTGTAGCTGTTACAGGTCATCTGCAAACTTGGCCACCTCACTGCTTAGCTCTGCCTCCAGGTCATTTATGAACGGATTGAAAAGCACTGGTCCCTGGGGCACACCGCTTTTCACCTCTCTCCATTGTGAAAATTGCCCATTGACAACTACTCTCTGTTTCCTGGATCTCAACCAGTTCTCAATCCATAAGAGGACCTGCCCTCTTATCCCCTGACTATGCAATTTTCTCAGCAGTTTTTGGTGAGGGACTGTGTCAAAAGCCTTCTGAAAATCAAGATAGACAATATCCACCAATTCATCCATATTCACCTGCCTGTTGACCTTTTCAAAGAATTCTAAAAGGTTTGTGAGGCAAGACTTACCCTTACAGAAACCATTCTGATTTTCCCTCAGCAAGGCTTGTTCTTCTATGTGTTTTAAGATTTTCTCTTGGATGAGGCTTTCTACCATCTTCCCTGGGACAGATGTACGGCTAACCAGCCTGTAGTTTGCCAGGTTCCCCCCTCCTTCCTTTTTTAAAAAACTTTTGTGACATCTGCTTTCTCCAGTGCTCCTCCTCCTTCAAGTACTATGTCCTCATAGAACGTTGGTGATCAGTAGCCTGAACTGGTTTCTATCTAAAGCTATTCTAAATAGAGCAGCTGTGCTCACTGTGGACCATTGGCTTAAGTTCTTAAGCCAGAATGTTCTTCTACACCCTGGGCCACACTTCCCATCTATTTTTCCTTGAAGGATAGCCTGCAGCAGATGGTATTTCTCATTGTGCATTATGTGTCCAAAATATTGCAATTTTCTTCTCTTTTTGGTATTGAGGATTTCTAGATTTTTATTCATGCACTTTAATGCAGCCATACTAGTGACTCTGGCTCTCCAAGGTATCTTCAGAATTCATGTGTATGTCCACATTTTGAATGCTTCCAACTTCCTGCATAATGTGTCTGTAAGGGTCCAAGTTTCATCACCACAGAGAAGTATACTGAATACATAAGATTGAAGTATTCGAGTACGAAGTCTGATAGATAAGTCTCAGTTTGTCAAGACTTTCCTCATTATCTGGAAGGAATTTCTAGCTTGTTTAATTCTACAATGGATTTCGCATGAAGGATCCCAGTTATCTTTGACATAGCACCCCAAGTATTTATTAGAAAATACACTTTCAGTTATATCACTGCTGATCTTGAGAAGGTTCTGTGAACCATTTTGTTTTTTACTGATAACAATCCATTTGTCTTCATGTTACGTTGCAATCCCTTGGCACTGCTTTCTGCAGCAACAGAATCCAATAATCCTTGCAAATCTGCCGGTCTTGTTGCAAGCAGGATAGTGTTGTCAATGTATCTTATTTATTAGCAAGAACTCCATTCACCTTTACACCTTTGTTCTTTCCTTCAAGAGCATCCTAGAAAATTCTTTTTGAATAGAAAGAATGCACCTTGATGAAATCTTTCCGTCTGACCATCTATCCAGACACCAGCACACTGATTCTAATACAAATTCCCATTCATCTAATATCACAATTGTCCAGGCCCAATTCTTTAAGAATATTAATAAGGAAATCATGTTTAACTGAGTCAAATGCTTTTTCATAATCAATGATGCAAATTAAAAAATTGACATTGAGACATCACTGAACTAGTATCTGAAGACTAAATAATGCCTACTAAAGATAAAGGTAAAGGTTCCCCTGCACATGCGTGCTAGTTGTGTCCGATTCCTGGGGCAGTGCTTATCTCTGTTTTCAAGCCAAAGAGCCAGAGTTGTGCAACTTTGTGGCCACGTGGCTGGCGTGGCTGGATGGAACACTGTTTACCTTCCTGCTTTTTATGGTTGTACCTGTTTATCTATTTGCATGTACATGCTTTCAAACTGCTAGGTTGGCAGGAGCTGGGGTTAACAGCAGGAGCTCACTCCACTGCTTGGCACCAGGGATTCGAACTGTTGAGATCCCGACTTTACAGCCGACCATTTCAGTGCTCTAGTCCACTGAGCCACCACACTTCCCGAGTTCCAAATCCATTCCTGAATCCAAATTGGGTATTTCCAATACTCTCTTCACACTTCTGGTATATTCTTAAATGCAGGACCTTTAAAAATAATGTCAGGATGTGGTTCATCAAACTGATTGTCTGGTATTCATTACAACTTTTTGCATTGGGTTTCTTCAGAAGTGCTATAAAAGTGGATTTGAGCCAGTTATGTGGGATGGTTTCATTGTTGCATAAATTGACCAGAAGGGAAAGTGATTGTTCTTCCTCATGCAATTTCAAAACTTCCATATACTGTATATTTCATTAGGGCCTGGGGCTTTGCCACACCATTTTATGGCATGTTCTACCTCTTCCCTCATGATATCTACACCATCATCTAACTTGACACCATGGTCAATACTTCTGTTATCCTTAAAGAGTTGTTGTATATATTCCTTCCACTCGTGTAGTTTCTCCTCAGTGCTTGTCAAGGTATTACTGTTCTTGCCAATAAGAGATTCACTTCCTTTACTGCTGTACACACCTGCAGCTTGCCTTGTTTTCTTGTACATGTTAAATGACTAATGCTTAGCATTCAATTCTTCAGTTTCACTGCATTTCTTTGAAAGTTTTTCCTCCTTCACCATTTTTATTTTCCACCATATTTCTTTTTGCAGTTTTTATATATTAACAGGATCTATATTTTTTTCATATTTCTTCTATAATCTATGAGGTCCAGAATTTCATTTGTCATCTTCTTTCTCTCAAAGATTTTTAATTTTTCTTGGCACACCTCATTCACAGCAGCTTTAATTTGGCTCCAGATGTTTTCAACTTCATTTACAACTGCTATCTCCTTGATGGTTTTG
Source organism: Phrynocephalus forsythii (assembly GCA_029282475.1). NCBI lineage: Eukaryota > Metazoa > Chordata > Lepidosauria > Squamata > Agamidae > Phrynocephalus > Phrynocephalus forsythii. The sequence goes on from JAPFRF010000004.1 coordinate 42,692,748, forward strand.
AATTTTGTAATCAAGATCAATTAAGCTTCAGTTCTTACTACTGGGTCCTGAAGCTTAGATAACGCAGTTCAACTATTTGTCGCCTTTGGCTGACAATTCTTCAACTTAAAGTTCACTGTTGCTAACAAAATATTGTGATCTGAATTAATATCTGCAGCAGGGTATGTTTTCACGCATCTAATTGAATTCCTAAAATGTTTATTAATCAAGACATAATCAATCTGATTCCTGACATTCCTGTCAGCATTTGAGGTCCATGTAAAAAGGCAGCATGATGGCATCTGGAAATATATATTTGCTATTATTAGTTCCTCTTCTTGATATAATTGAATTAATTGGTCACCTCGCTCATTGTCAATTCCTAATCCGTAACTACCTATTTCAGCCCATTGGCCTTGTCCTACGTTTGCATGAAATCATCCATTACTATGGTAACTTCCATTAATGTGGTAAATGATAAAGCAGTTTTTAATTTAGTATAAAATTATTCTATATAATCATCTGATGCATCACGTGTTGGTGCATACAACTGGATAAGATTTACTAAGATAAATTGTACATTAGGTTGGAGAAAAATGACTCTGTCTGACACTAGCACAAACTTTCTGACAGTCTTACTGATGTTTGGATGGACTATGAACCCCCCTCCGTTCAAGTGATGAGGTTCGTTGTTACCAGCATAGGAGAGTAGGACCTATGTATCCATGGGGGAACAGTTCTGGGACCCCTATGGATACCCAAATTCATGGATAAGAACGAACACTCTTATCCTAGGGTGATGGTGGCAACAGTGATGGTGGGATGCCAGGGCAAGCCACCACCCCTGCCACCGGACACAGCAGTGGACTGGTTGTCACAATAAAGCTCAAATGGCTAGGAACAGCTGGGTCTCCTCTTCTATCAAAGCAAGGGAGGAGACTTGAGGAGACAGCCATTGCTGCCCCTGGGAGGCAGAGATCTCAGGGCACAGCACTGCCATTCACTCCTAACGCCTGCCTCCCCACTCTCCCCCTCTGCCTCTTCCTGTTAGGCATGACACGAAACCTCCATGTTGTGCCTGAAGCCTGGCATGTAATTAAAAAAGCCCCCTCACTTCAGCCACAGAACAGGAGCCAAGCCCCCTCTTCACCGGGTCTTCCGTCACGCCGTCCTTAAAACTACCAAGGACTTATACGCCTCTTCAGCAGCCAGACCCATGGGGCTGGTTGCTGTGGCGGCAGCAGCGGAAGTGGCAGCCTCGCCTTCCTCTTCCTCCAGTTCCCTCTGTCCCACCACAGGAAGTGCCACCGCGGGAAGTTCGAATGGCCTGGAGGTATCTGTTTGCCTATGAGCGAAGGAGACAGTTCCTGTGGAAGGGCAGGAATGTACAAATGTATTTTGTACATTAACAAAATACAAGGTTTTTAATATAAAACTTTAGTATAACATAAGGGTTAGAATTTTTTTATTGTTCTTGTTTTTCTGTTGCTTCTGCTAAGGAAAAGAAAACTAGTGTTTTTCTTGCACTTAGAAGTGAAAAATATTTCAGCAGTTAGCTGTTGTGAGTTTTTCAGGCAGTTTGGCTGTGTTCTGGAAGTTTTTCTGGAAGGAAGAAAACTTCCAGAACACGGCCAAACAGTGAGAAAAACTCACAACAGCTATCAGATCCCGACCATGAAAGCCTTCGAGAATACATTTCAGTAGTTGATTACTGTTTTCTATGCTGCTGAAAGGAAAATTGAGAACTTTTAAAATATCCTTTCAAGGTTTTTGCATTAACACTTGATGCTAACAGCAAATATATGTGTCTGTCCTGACAGCTAAACCTCAATATGTTGGGAGTCTAATAATATATTTATTTTTAAGTAACTGAATGTGGAACTTGCATGTAATAATTAGCATCAGAGAATATAATTGTGTGATGTCTTTTTATTTCTAGATTTCTAGGGCCAATACAAAGGACAACAGTTTTTCGGTACTTACTATAATCCTCAGATCTGCTGCAGTGATGCAGAAATCTCGTATTTCATATCTGATTAAATTTCTAATGTTTTGTTTTTTGTATACAAGTACTCAAAATAACAGGGGCATGGTGGCTCAGCAGACTGAGGCTCCAAAAACTGTTGGCTGTAAGTTCGGCAGCTCGATGGTTCAAATCCCAGGTGCCACTCAGCGGAGCGAGCTCCCGCTGATAACCCCAGCTCCTGCCAATCTAGCAGTTCGAAAGCATGTCAATGCAAGTAGATAAATAGGTACCACCATAAAAAGCAGGAAGGTAAAACAGTGTTTCCTTGCAGCCATGTTGGCCATGTGGCCATGGACTTGCACAACACTGGCTGTTTGGCTTGAAGACGGAGATGAGCACCGCCCCTAGAGTCGGACACGACTAGCACGCATGTGCGGAGGGAACCCTTAATGTTACCTTTTTTTTAACTCAAAATAACAGTATACCTGTTGGTTAGAAGAGAAATAGTTCAGAAAAGTAGAAAACATCTGGTATGAATCAGCAGGGATATTCTTTTTCACTTGTGTTCTTAACTCTGGAGGCAGCTAATGTGTTTTTATACTGAGTTTCATCAGACGGCACTTCTTCACCCAAATTTCTAGCAATTATTTTCACTGAACCAAGAAGTTTCAAGATTAAACTAAGCACTTATCTGGTTATATGTTCCTGTTTCCTGAAGATTAGATGGTTTTATGCCTCTAATAAATGCCACAAGCTTTGTCCCAGTGATGCATCAAATAGCTACCGGTATCAATGTTCTGTGCACACATGACTGTAAATTCTGTCATCAAAAAGAATGATATGCTCGTACCTTTAAGAGGATGGTGTGGGAGCAAAATCTTCTCAGAATTTGACAAGTGTGTTTTTGTCCTTTTTTTACTTCATCTTTTTAAAAGTCTGTATCTCTTTCACATTCCCTTCTTTCTCAGCCAAATAAGAACACAAAATATATTTTAATTCAGGGGTGCACATTATGCGGCACATGGTCTGCATGAGACCCTTGCTCACTTTTAATGGCCCCTAGGCAGGGCTGGTGCGTCCATTAAGGTGAACTAGGCAGTTGCCTAGGGTGCCATAATGGAGAGAGGGCGCTGGCCAGCCTGCTGCCCCCTGCTGCCCCTCCCGTGCCACTGGCCACTGCCGTCTGTCCCCCCACCGCCCGCCAGCCGCCGCCCGCCCGCCGCCCCCGCACCCATCGCCACCCGCCCCCATGCCCGTCACCATCCCCCGCCATCTGCCACCGCCCACCGCCCCACCACCCGCCACTACCCGCCCACCGCCCCTCGCCTAGGGCGCTCGCCCTGCCCCTAGGAATGTCTTCTGCTGCATAAGTAGTAGTGGCTGTCACTAACATCCTCTCTACTCAAATCACATAATTTAATTGCCCTTCTTCTCTTTTGCTTTAAGAAGGAAAGGAGATACTCTGAACTATAGACTGGCAAGGCTCAAGGGTGCAAGAAGATACTCTGGTGGCCTTCAAACCAACAAGCTCCACTGTAGTTGCCACAAAAATTTCAGTAACAACTATTGTGGTGGGAAACTCAGCAGCAGCAAGCTCAGCAGCAATTCATGCTTCTGAGAAAGACTCGTGCATCTTTGTGCTCCCAGAAAATTGAGCACTTCTGCTACACACATTCATGCCCTTTTAGTAGCAGCCTGTAAACAGTCCCTTTCGGCTCCAACTGTTATATAGCAGCACACTTCTCTTGCCTAAGTTTTCAGTGATGGTGGGATATTTACCACCAATTTAATGAAACTAAATTTCTTTGATCTATTTGATTAGGAGATGAGTGCCCCCACCGCAAATTATGGCATTAAGCTTGGTTTGTACAGATTTTCACCCACATTTCTCCCCAGTTGTCTGTTTTCACTCCTACGTCAGCAATAAGACTTGGAGGGAGAAAACCTTACTACAAAGCCTAGTCCTCCTTGCTGGCTGGACAGTTCAGTCAATTAGATATTTGGCTGTTGGGGCAAGAGATTGGGAGTTTGATTCTCACTGTCCCTCCTGGGAGAAGAGTCTGGCTGGGTAGCAGTTGGTTTGCTGCACAGTGGGAGTAATGGTGAATCATATTGGAGTACTCTGTATTTAGAAAACCATTGGCAGGACCACCATGATGGCATTATCTTGATGGTGTGTGTGTGTGTGTGTTGTTGTTGTTGTTGTTGTTGTTGTTGTTGTTGTTGTTAATTCTCTTTCCACTGGTTGAGTGAAGGGCAAATATTGAGGTTTGCAACACATGGGGAGGGAAGAATTAATCTTTCCCACTCCAGCAATGAACCCTCTGGAAGTCTCCACCTTGTGTCAGGCGGGAATTAGGCTTTAAAGCATATGTACCAGCATTATACCACTTTAAGAAGTTTATTGCACAGAAGGTCTGGATCAGTCACTTCTAATTTCATGTACTCAAACTGGTTTGAGATAGAGTCTAGAGATATGCATGGGTAAAACTTTCAGGTTTGATTTGTTTCAGGTTCTTTCAGGAGGTGCCTTATATATTTTTCACTTTTCCTTTCATTAAACATGAAAAGGGTCTGTCTGTTTCAGATGCTTAGGTTTTGTTCTCCTCCTCCCGCAATTTGTGTTTTTTTCAGACATTTCTCCAGAAATGCCAGATAACCCTTAATGTACTGGAGAAAAGCAGGAGAAAAGAAGGCAGGAGAGAATCAATTCAAAAGCCCTAAAGAACCTTTAGAAAAGCAGGAGCAAGAAAGGCAATCCACAGTTATAAACCAAATAATAAAATTAATAGAATTAAAAGAATTAAAAGAAATTAAGTCTAACTGGGATAATAGTCGCCTCCACACATGCACACACATAGAGAGGAAAGGTGCAAGATAAAACAAACACTGCCTTCTCTCCCCAAACCCATAACATTCAAGGAAGCAAATGAAAGCAAAAATATAGCCAAATCCTCTCCCAAACCAAACTGATAATATGGGGAATTTTGCAATTATCTGAAATAGAGCCTAGGACATAAGAAATCTTCTAATATTGTACTTTCTCATCTCCTGGTAACCTCTACAGTTTCCAGTATGGAAGGAGTGACAGTTATCTGCATACAGTAAAGAGTGAAAGGGCAGAAAATCTGTATGCTCAAAGGCTTTCACGGCCGGGATCTGATAGTTGTTGTTAGTTTTTTGGGCTGTTTGGCCATGTTCTGGAAGTTTTTCTTCCTGACGCTGCAGCTGCCATCTTCAGAGGGCAAGGAGCTCAGGGAACTTGGAATTCCCTCTGTGCTCTGTGTAGTAGCGTGGGTTTTAGTGATTTCAGCAGTGATTACAGCTCTTAGACATAGCAGGCTGGAGACAGCTTCTAGTGTAACAGCTCTTTATTCAGGGAGAGAACAAGACTGGGGACTGGGGAGAGGGAGCTACTTTTATAGGAGCCAGGACTGGCTAGGAAAAGATACATTTTGGAGGGAACAATTACAACCAATTACAAAGCTGCCTTTTGGCAGAGACCAATAGAATTGAGGATCCAAATGCAGCAACTTGAATAAACCAATAGGCCTGTTCCCTTTGGAACAGAAACCAGTAGGAATACAGATCAATACACAACACCCTGGGGTATAGAGAGAGTGAGACTGTGGGGTTTTTTAAAGGTGTGGGAAAGGGGAAACTTGTCCTATGCAGGTGAAAAGGTGTTAGTCATTGTATTGTGATGAAGGGATTAAGAAGTTTAACTACAATTAGGGGTGGCAACTATCCTTGTCTATGGTTGATGGGTAGCTGTTCTATTGTGTGAACCAATCACTGTTGCTTCTGGCTGGGTGGGAGTCATTAAGCTTTTACCTTTTGCAGACTGTATTTATCAGTAGTGGAAGCCAGGCTTGTAGTTATCAGTAGTGGAAGCCAGGCTTTGATTATTTTTAGACTTTCTTCTTTTTGTTGAAACTGTGCTTATGTTTGGGGATTTCAATGGCTTCCCTGTGTAGTCTGACATAGTGATTGGTAGTGTTAACCAGGACCTGTGTGTCCTTGAAGAGGATTTCATGTCCAGTTTGTTTCAGGGTGTTTCCAGCTACTGCTGATTTTTCTGGTTGTTTTAGTCTGCAGTGTCTGTCTGGATGCTGTGCTTTGTGGTCCCAATATATACCTGACCACAACTATAACTATTACAAAGCCACTAGCACTGACCTTCCCAAACTAGGTATCTCTCAGTCTTTTTTTGTCTGCAACTTGTTGCATTCATAACTCTTGGCCATGTTAGGTTGTTGGGAGCAGTGGAGTAAAACATCTGGAGTCAAAGGCTATGCTAAAACTTCTTTCCGTACAGATAATGTGAATCACATTTAACTTGAGCCTGGACAAGAGTATAAGGAAAAGCAAAGCAAAGCAAAGTGTTCTGCTTATATACCACCCCATACCACTTCAAGTAGTCTCTGGGCGATTTTACAGTTTTTAATTACAGTAATGCAGGCTATACATCCCCCCCCGCAAGCTAGGTACTCATTTTACTGACCTCAGAAGGATGGAAGGCTGAGTTAACCAAGAGCCTGCTACCTGGGATTGAACCCCACGTCGTGAACACAGTTTTAGCTGCAATACAGGCATTTAACCACTGCGCCATGAGGCTCTTAGAAGAAATATTGCTTTGAAAATATAAATAGATAAATCAACACACAACAGATTTTCAAATAATTTGAAATCAGTACATACCAATCTAAAATTTTAGGTTCTATTTTAGGTCTTAACATTTTAGCTTGAGACCTTGTGGGGAGTTGTAGGGGTAATAGCACAAAACACTATAACAAAAATAAAGGCAAACACTGAGTAGTAGAATTTGTTTTAGTCTGCAATTAAGCCAGATATCTTCTGGAGTAAGCCACATATAAGTGGTCTGACAATAATCTAGCATCAAAAAAACCAAAAATCTATCAGCCTGAATCATCAGCTGCAACGTATACATAAACAGGGGCTCTTTTGGTAAGAAGCATGTCTTTGCTAACTGGGTCCCTAATTGAAAGCATAAATTACTGTGACCTAAATCCAATTTGTAGCCCCTGGTAGATCCATTAAATCAATTACTTAATGACAAGTCAACACTTACATAAATCCCCCTTATTCGATGAATCTATTCTAACTGGGACTACCAACTGGATTCAGGTTTATGACGATTGACCTAGGTTACATTCAATGCATGGCAGGGATATAAATTGCAAGGATTCTATAAGTTTAATTTTATATTTGCATAGATCCTACATCTGAGCAATAGAACTGTAGGTCCTCTAGACATTTTGGACTCCATGTCATATGGTCCCTAATTATTGCTCCTGCTAGACAGGTCTTGAGGGAACTTAGTTCAAAACATCAAAATATTCAAAGGTTTCTTGTGTTTGCCTCCTCTGTAGGATCTATGTACATGTTACATGGAACACAAATGAAGTTAGATGCAAAGATGATTATATATATGGTTATTTCCCATTGAGTACTCAATGTGATTATTCTTTTAAAGACATTTTGCAGTGAAATGAACTATTTCCCCAAATTCTGAAACCTATTCAGAATTTGGGATGACTCTCCAGGAACACAAAGAAGACTCAAAAGCCCATCTTGATTTTTCCACACAGTGGCTTATGACTGGTGTGGTGTCAGACATAAAAGTACTGAGGGTAAAATCAGACAATAAAAATAGAAAACATTAGAAGCAGATAAGGATGCCACCAAATAATATGTTTACCTTCCAATGATCAATCACAAAATAAAACAAGTAGATTTGCAGGACAGGGAGGTGAGAAGGTTTGGGCTGAAAAAGCAGTGGTCTTACTAAGGAACTGGTTGACATGCATTCTTAGTACCTTAATAACTTCACTTCATCAAGTAATAGTGTTGAAATACAGCTGTATATATGTATTGTCTAGTGCAGAGGTTCCCAACTTTGGACAAAACAGGTGGCACAGCAGTTCCCGGAAGCCTTCATCACTGGCTTTACTGCCTGGGGTTTCCAGGAATTGCAGTCCAGGAACACCTGGGATACCCAAGGTTGGGAACCATTGGTCTAGTATGAGCCACAGTCAGGCCATTGTTCTCTCTAGCTCAGTACTCCCTGACAGCCATTCTCAACCTTCTTTTTGGCCACAACCGTAAACCCAATATGAAAGAAATGCAGGCTGAATCAGGATTGTATAAGTTGCATAACGAACCTTATAAGTTGGTATGTAAAGAATTGTTTCCGGTCTGTGGCCATCTTCAAATGTGCCAGCACCTCCCACGGGCCATTTGGCCCTGTGACAGTGGTTCTGACAGGCATTGGTTCCATGGGGTTTGTTGGAGGGGGTCTTTCCCAGCTAAACCAGAGATTCCTGGAGTTTACACATAAATATAAATATGAACATGGGTGGCAATTTGCTGCTACTCCTCTAGCATTTGAACAAAGGTAACATATTGTACGAGAAAAAAATCTATTTAAGCTCCCATGTACGTGTCTACGATATTGCTCCTCATAGTGTTCCTGCCCTCCCACAAATTATTTCCAAAACTGTGTTTCTAAATTAATAAAGGTGGAAATGTTTTAAGTCTCAAAACATCAAGATTTTCAAGGTTTCCCTCTCTGTATCATGTATCTTAGGTTCTATGATGAAATTAAGTGTATGATGAATTAACATTATCACATGTGCATTTCAGAGATAAAATCTCACATGCCTTTTGAAAAAAAAAATCAGTGGCGATAGTTGTCTTAAAAATGCATGTGAACTAGATTGCTGGAGAAATCTGCCAAAAGCATTATTACTGGCTTCAAATCCTGTTATTAAAATGCCTCAAGTACCTTAAACTCTGTGAGTGGGAAAGACATTATAAGGATGATGGATTTTTAGCTTATCATAGCATCACTACTGATGTGCCTGTAAATTCTTCTGGTAATACATATGAAGCTTTTAAATCAGACAGTAAAAATGGAAAAGATTAGAAGCAGATAAGAATGCCTCAAATAATATGTTTATCTTCCAATGATCAATCTCAAATTAAAAGATAGTAGATTTGCCATTTGGACAGGGAGGTGAGAAGGTTTGCCTGAAAAACAACTAGTTTCACTGTTCTTTGGAACTTTTGACACTGCATTCTTTACCTTTTTAAATTCACTTCATCAAGTAATAGTGATGAAATACAGCTTTTAAAAATCTATTCTAAAGATTAAATTTAGCCCACTGACCTATGGTCAAACCAGATATACAAACTTCATCACTGGTTAAAAGCTGGGTTTACATCATGCAGTCCATCAACAGTTCCATGCCTGAACAATCAGAACCATTGGTCAGATAAAATCTCAGGCCATTGTTCTCTCTAGCTTAGTACGCCCTGACAGCCATTCTCAACCTTCTTTTTGGCCACAACCGTAAACCCAATATGAAAGAAATGCAGGCTGAATCAAGATTGTATAAGTTGCATCACGAACCTTATAAGTTGGTATGTAAAGAATTGTTTCCGGTCTGTGGCCATCTTCAAATGTGCCGCGCCCGGGCCCTCAGAGGCCATTTGGCCCTGTGACAGTGGTTCTGACAGGCATTGGTTCCATGGGGTTTGTTGGAGGGGGGCCTTTCCCAGCTAAACCAGAGATTCCTGGAGTTTACACATAAATATAAATATGAACATGGGTGGCAATTTGCTGCTACTCCTCTAGCATTTGAACAAAGGTAATCATTGCCGCCGAAAAAAATGGCTTTAAGCTCCCTGGATGTACGGGGCAGCAGGATATTGCTCCTCATAGTGTTCCTGCCCTCCCACAAATTATTTCCAAAACTGTGTTTCTAAATTAATAAAGGTGGAAATGTTTTAAGTCTCCAACGTTCCTTTTTTTTCAACCTTCCCTCTCTGTATCATGTATCTTAGCATTGAGCTAATGTTTTCCAATGGGGAAAATTTTCTCCATTGAAATGCATTGGCAATGCATTTGAATGGAGACAGCCCCAGACAAGAAGTCTCAGGCGGCGCTGGCGGGTGGCAGTGGGAGGTCAGATTCCCCTGCTGCCGCCGCCATGCGCCGCCCCAAGACTTTTGCGATTGCCCCCCACCCGCTTCCGCATATTGCGTATTTTCATGGATCGCGGGTGGGGTGGGTCCCTAACCCCCGCAATCGGCAGGGGGTTATTGTACCACCTGATGACCAGTCACACAATCAAGGAAGTTGATTTGATTGATTTCTAAGCTGTGAAAGTTTAGAAAGGACTAACTTTCTATCAGTGAGGCAACCATTGCTGATGGTGTCAAAAGCCTCTAAGAGGTGAAGTAGAACCCATAAAGGCACATTTCTCTTGTCCAGTTCCGTGCATGTGTCATCTACCAAAGTAAAGGAAGCTGTCTGTTCTTGACCATGCCTGAAGCTAGATTGAAATGACTTCAGATAATTTATATCATCCATGAACCCCTGGAGCTTAAAAGCCCCACATATTCCATTGTCTTGTCAAAAAATTCTAACATTGGAAACCCAGCAATAACTGTGCAGCATAATGGGATCCCAAGAGGAATTTTTCAAAAGCAATCTCACTATTGTCTCCTTTTGGCATGCTGGAAGCCTAGGTTGCAGCAAGGCTGCCTTCACTACTCCTTTTACTCACTGACCCAGTCCATTTATGGTTGCTTTTTTGAGCACGGAAGGGCAAGAGTGTATGACATACAATAGTACCTTGGTTTATGAGCTAAATTTGTTCCAGAAGCATGTTCGTAAACCAAAACACTTGTGAACCAAAACAAATTTCTCCATAGGAACGAATGGAAACTTACCTGATTTGTTCTGTGGCTTCTCATCACCACCACAGTCACCCCTTGCAGACACAGCTGCCACCGTCACTGTCACCCCATCGCCGCTGCCATCAGCCCCCTGACCCACACTGCTGTCACTCCCCTCGCTGCTACCTTCCCCATCACCCTCTTGCTGGGTTGGCAGTGGTGGTGGTGGCAAGTTGCTGATGGCAACAGATGATGAAGAGGAGGGTGTGACAGCAAAACTAAATAAAAAACCAATGGAAATTTTTGCTCATCTTGCAAAATACTCACACACCAAGGTACTTGTAAACCAAGGTATTACTGGACATTATAGTCTTCACTTCTCCAAGGATCCTGTCCATATCTTCATTTGGACAAATCTGAATGAATCCATTAACACAGGGAAACCAGTGTCAAAAAAGTTACATTTACAGGATCAACTACACCCTCTAAGGCTGTGATCACACCAGGGAAATGTTCACCACTTTTAGCTATACTTTCCATACGCTTTTGTAATCATGCATCAGGGCGAAGGAGTACTTATGCCTAGTTGAGTGCCCCAATGTGTTTTAATTTTACCAGTTACTTTCCTTCCATTTGAAACATTATGGCTGGTTACATCACAGTACTGACTTATTTTCTGCTGCTTGCTGGACAATAGATGGAGTGCTTGTGTTTTAAACCCATTGACAGAAGTTCACCAACTCATCGATACTCTGTCCAAAGCCACTGGAACAAAAAAACAGAAGCCTCTCAGCAAGAGGGAAATGAACCAGTCACACTGCTGGCTCGTGAAATGATTTGATAATGGCCACGTGTCATGTGACTGGAAATATATGCTGTGATGTAACTGAGAGGGAGGCCTAGGAAACATTTCCTTCATGTGACTGTGACCTTGGTCAAAGTGGATCTGGGTGATTATTTCTGCAAAGAACAGTGCAAATGCTTCACAGTGGGCTGTCAAGTGAGCTCTCACATCTCTGTGTGAGCTGAAAGGCTCATGTGGATAGGCTACCTCTTCAGATTGTGTAAAGGGATGACAAAGGCGGGGCAAGGGTAGTTTTCAACCCTCACCCTGTGTGGGCTCTGAATAACATGGTAGTGTATAGATGTGCCATTAATAATTTGCAGAGTTAATGGATTACAAAATTCTGCATTGCAAGATCTTACAATAGTCTTTACTTTTCAAATGCTATGTAGAAGACAGTTGAAAGAAACTACAGTACATGTTTGAGAACTAAGTCACATGGAACCTTGCAGAATCTCTAACTTAAGGTAATGAAAAGAAGTAGGACATTTGACTCCTTTCTAGATGCACATCTTAACAAGGTGAGAGTTTGAATGTTGGAGGAGACTTTTTCAGACTACTAAAAAGACAAATAATTAGTCGGTAGATCAAATCACACAACTGATTAGGTTAGAACCTAGTGTGGGGTAGTGGATGGAACTCAGAAGACTCAGGTTCAAATCCCTGCTTGGCTATGGAAGCTCACTGGCACATTGAACTGTTAAAATGATTCTTTAAATGTGTCACATATTTCGAAATCCCTGCAAGATTTGTGAGAAATGACTTGGTAGCACATAATGCACACAAAGATTTCTCTCAAAACATAAATGACTTAAATGTTGATTGGTTGGTTATGTGCCATCAAGTTGAAACCATCTTATAGTTACCAAAGACCTTTGGGTAGGGGGCAGCATATAAATTGTATAAATAGATAAATTAATGGTTTTTACGAGTTTCACTCCCACAGTGAGTTTCTGTGGCCAAGCAGGGATTTGAACCCTGATCTCCAGAGTCCTAGTCCGTAACTCTATTCATATACCAAACTGGGAGCCCCAAAGGAAGGTGTCATGTTTTGAACACATAATAAGAAGAGAACACTTACAGGAAAAGACGATAATGCACAGAAAAGTTGACAGCAGTAGAACAAGAAGGGCAAAATAGGTAGGTTGACTCAGTGAAGGAATTTGTGGCCTTAAGTTTGCAATAGCTGAACTGGTATATTAATGACATGACCTTTTAAGGTCAATAATTCACAAGGGCATCATAAATTGGAAGTGACGTGATAGCACATAATTACATCTAGCACAAAGGGCAGGTGAGAGAAGAGTCAGCCATGCTTGCTCCCACCCCTTCTGCTCTGATCCTGTCATGATGTGCCCACTTGCCCATATACAGTCCTAGAAGAAGCAAGTCTGCAGAACTGCTGCAGGGTTAGTGGAGGAAGGGGAAGAGCTTATGAGGACAGAAGGAACTGTTAAAGGCAGAGCCCTTGCTCCTCCTGCTTTCTAGAATTTTGCAGCTTCACACGGCTGTTACACTGGCAGCACTGCTGTACTTTAGTTCTGTTTCAGTGTGCTTCTTGATGCCTACCTGGTTGTGTTGCTTTTTTAAAAAAAAATACTGATTGAATTCATAGACCTTTGGTGTCAAGACAATTAAAAGGGAGTGAATGCCTTCTTCCTGTCCTAGACGGCATGGTTGAAGAGGGGAAGCTGATAGCAATAAAGATTTTGCTTGTGCTAAAAAAGCAAAAAGTTCAGACAGGGACAGCCTGTGCTGTCTTCTGGCAGGCTTCCAGACCTTTCAAGGAAAAAGAGTTTGTAATCTCACACCCTTTTCTACAGCCCAAGGTCCATGGCTTATCTGAGCCAAATAGTAGGATCTCTAAGTAACTTCCCTTTATGAGCTGCCTATGGGTTATATTTCCCCAAGGATTGGTGAAAGATTTAAAAATGTACTCAGAAGCCAGACCAATTATGTTTGGGGTGAAGAACCAAGGAGGTTAGTTTAAAATAAGAGATAAAGAACCTGTGCATGTACTGGTCCTAGGTCTGGGCTTTCGTTTCTCTAATTTTAACTCAAATAAGCATCATAGTAATTTTTTATTTATAAGAAGCCTTCTATGTTTCTTTCTAGGACATCTTGTCTATGCTGTTTGGTGATCCTCATTTCCTACCATAGGAACCTCTCAATATCAAGTACTGAGAAGCAAGACATTAAACTGTCTCCAGAGTTTCTTTGAGCACAGTGAAAAAGTCCCTGAAGAAGGCCATTTGGGCCGAAACGCGTTGGGCTCTTTTAATAAACTTTTAATAAACTTCCTATCAGCATCCTGAGAGTGTTCTCTCCCTTACTACGAATAAATTTATAATACCTATTAATTATGTGAACTAATTGGGAATGCTGAAGGAAACTGTAGAGGAAGGTTGGTTCCTCTTCCTTTTTTTGAGTGCCATCACAAAAACACATATTGCCACTTGCAGTTGCTTTGCTGACACCAGGATGGCTCATTCTCCCGTCTCTAAAACGATTGTTGCAAAAATGGAAATGTCTTCTGTTGGGTCTTGAACTTTTGGTAAAAGTCTTTAGTTATGCAGTAGAAGTACGGAGACTCACATAATTTTAGTATAAGGTTTTTATTATTGTTTTAATTATTTATTGTTGTTTAATGTTTTTACCTGTTTTAATTCTTTGATTGGAAGCTGCCCAGAGACCTTTGGGTAGTGGGCGGCATATAAGTTGTATAAATAAATAAATAAATAAATAAATAAATAAATAAATAAATAAATAATAGAACAGCTACAAATTCCATGGATAGACCACCCTTTTCTTATTAACTAACTCTTAAGTAATCAGTAACTCACTCTGAGGCATTTGTAGGGAGAAAAAACTGTTCCTTTACTTAGAATTGCGAGCAGGTCAACAACAGCAAAAACAACAACAGATTAGTTTTCAACAAAAAATAGGGAGGGAGAGCAGAGAGGTGGGGCTCTCTATGTATTCAGAAGCAGGAGGGAATGATTAGTTAGTGCTAGATAGATTGACAGGCACCAACCCCAGTCGCTGAAACCACAGGCAACATGGGAGGTTGTAAAAACTCAAAAAAAGTTCAAAGAGCCAGAATAGGAAAGTAACAGTGAAGCAGCTGATACCTTTGCTCAGAAAGTAACTGTGTGTGTGGTGCCGTTACAGTCGTGACCGACCCTTCATGACCCCATGTCCATGGAGTGTTCTTGGCAGGAATACTGGAGTGGTTTGCCAGTTCCTACTCCAGGCACCTACAGCACCGGGTATTCTCTGGTGGTCTCCCATCCAAGTACTAACCAGGGCCGACCCTGCTTAGCTTCCGAAATCAGGCGAGATCGGATGCGCTTAGGGCATCAGAAAGTAACTAGAAGCTGCTAAAACTTCCCCCTGTGGTAATTTCAAGGGAGTGAGAATTGGGATCAAATAAAGGCCATAAAGGCGTGTTTATTTGAACTCCTTTTCCTCCTCCTGCTGTGATCCCTGCGGTAATCCCTAATTCCATTTTTTTTGTTTGGGTTTGTTTTTTCAACCCACTCAGTAAGGACTATTACATGCTTTCTTCTGCTCTGCCTTCAGGGAATGTTGTTGTTGTTCAGTCGTTCAGTCGTGTCCGACTCTTCGTGACCCCATGGACCAGAGCTCGCCAGGCCTTCCTATCCTCCACTGCCTCCCGGAGTTTTGTCAAATTCATTTTGGTTGCATCGATGACACTGTCCAACCATCTCATTCTCTGTCGTCCTCTTTTCCTTTTGCCTTCGATTTTTCCCAGCATCAGGGACTTTTCCAGGGAGTCCTCTCTTCTCATGAGGTGGCCAAAGTACTGGAGCCTCAGCTTCAAAATCTGTCCTTCCAGTGAACATTTGGGGTTGATTTCTTTCAGAATGGATAGGTTTGATCTCTTTGCAGTCCAGGGGACTCTCAAGACTCTCCTCCAGCACCACAGCTCAAAAGCATCAATTCTGCGGCGATCAGCCTTCTTTATAGTCCAGCTCTCACTTCCATACATCACTACTGGAAAAACCATAGCTTTAACCATCCTGACCTTAGTTGGCAAACTGATGTCTCTGCTCTTTAGTATGCTATCTAGGTTTGCCATTGCTTTCCTCCCAAGAAGCAGGCGTCTTTTTATTTCATTGCTGCAGTCACCATCTGAAGTGATCAAGGAGCCCAAGGAAATAAACTCTGTCATTGCCTCCATTTCTTCCCCTTCTATTTGCCAGGAGGTGATGGGACCAGTGGCCATGATCTTAGTTTTTTTGATGTTGAGCTTCAGCCCATTTTTTCCACTCTCCTCTTTCACCCTCATTAAGAGGTTCTTTAATTCTTCCTCACTCTCTGCTATTAGAGTAGTATCATCTGCGTATCTGAGGTTGTTGATATTTCGTCCGGCAATCTTAATTCCGGCTTGTGATTCATCCAGACCGGCCTTTCTCATGATGTACTCTGCATATAAGTTAAATAGGCAAGGTGACAGTATACAGCCTTGTCGTACTCCTTTCCCAATTCTAAACCAGTCAGTTGTTCCATATCCAGTTCTGACGGTTGCTGCTTGTCCCACATATAGATTTCTTAGGAGACAGATAAGGTGGTCAGGCACTCCCATTCCTTTAAGGACTTGCCATAGTTTGTTGTGGTCTACACAGTCGAAGGCTTTGGCATAGTCAATGAAGCAGAAGTAGATGTTTTTCTGGAACTCTCTGGCTTTCTCCATAATCCAGCGCATGTTGGCGATTTGATCTCTAGTTCCTCTGCCCCTTCGAAATCCAGCTTGTAGTTCTGGAAGTTCTCTTTCCACATACTGCTGAAGCCTGCCTTGTAGAATTTTGAGCATAACCTTGCTAGCATGTGAAATGAGTGCAATTCCTTCAGGGAATACAGGTGTCTTAAGAAAAGCATGATTTCTTCCTTGAAGTTTTCAGAGGCAGCAAGGAGTCATTTTGACTCTCACAGTTTTCCTACATCAATAGGATTTTAACTACAGGCAGGAGGCTATCTCTTACCTCCATCCAAATTTCAGGTACTCTCTGGCTTGAACGTTCGTCCACTTTAGAAATAGTTGCCCATTAATATGATTTCTCTTTCTTTTGAGATACCATTTTGATCTTCCAAAATCAAGTTTTCTAGAGAACAGAAACATGCTATAGGATAGGTATATTTTATGTCCTTCTCAGCACTATATGATCATGGCAAAGTTCATGGGTGTGATTAACTATGCTCATAATGGGAATAACTTTTCCACAGTGAAGCCTTTAAAGGTTTTATTGATTTTAGAGGAAAAGTTAAAAGCAAATGCTTAGCTTTTTCTACTGCAATTGGTAGTACTTAACTGTTTTACTTAGACAGGCAAATGGAAACTTATATGAAAAGGGAGGGCAAAGAAAATGCTTTGAATTACTGTGCACTTTCAGCCAAATCATTTTCCACATTTATCCCAGCTTTGCTAATCTCTCATTGATCCTTGGATGTGTGATATACTTGCATATCACCCCTTATTCTGATGTCAGTAAACTTGATGTTATATTAATATCAGGATGGTAAAAATATGAAGGTAAATAGGTGAACTCTGAATATAACTGTGCAGAAAAATAACTTGTTAATTTCAGGACAGTAAACCTGTGAAGATACCTGGGGTGGGTTAGTGCATAAAGAGATGACTGGGGTCACATCCCTCCTCAGCCATGGAAACCCACCGGGGTTGGGAAACTGGGCGCGGGGGGGGCACCCCTTAAATATTTCACTTATCTTGAAGGCCCTGTTGATCCTCACTTGACAGCACATTACAACAACAAGTGAGTGAAAATATAACAAAAGCTGGAAACTAGAATCTGTAATTACTTGGGGGAGATTGTTGTGAACATTTAATTTCACAGGGTTGTATACAGAACATAGAAAACGAAGGTCGGTTTGGTTATGATTTGGGCAAAAGGTACCTGCCACCTTTGAGGTTCTAAAGTAGATTAGCATGTTATAGGATGTTGGGTATAGCAAGAAGAAAGGGGATAGGGAAACAAGGAGTGAAGGAACTTGGAGAGCTCTTGTAGCTGGTATATGTTGCTATGATACTAGCTCTAAGGATTTATTGTTTTCCCTTTTCTGCTCATTCTTACTGAGCCCAGGGGAGCTGGAGCAAAGCACTACCACCGAGGGTCTGAATAGGATACTCATTAAAAGGATTCTCACTCTCCATGGGGCTGAGAGATGGAGTGGGGGCAATGAGTCTTAAAATGTCTGTTTTGTCTATCAACTGGCCTTTTCCATGCAGAATAAAGTTATGAGATAAAATAACTTTTCAATTTCTACTTAGCATAAATATCATATCCCATTTTTTGCATCATAGCCAGCTACAATTCAATAAGTGTTTGCAGGTATTTAATGGATAACATTGGTTATAGGTTCATCTCCTGCTGACATTGCACTAAGTGTGCCAAGAACCCCTTTCTTTTTCTTTTTCTTTTTTTGCAGATACAAAGGAATCTGGATAAGATTCCAGACAACTAATTCAGGGATTAAGCACTACATAACCCAGCCACCCCACACCAGTGCCCTACACATGCATTTTTGTGTGTTTCCATGGCTATTTCATACAATTACTTTGTCTACTTTTTGTTCCATGCATTTAGTTATGTATGGATGCCCAGAAAAGAGCTATTTTTATTGTCTGTGTGGTTTTTAAGGGCACACAATAACAATTAAATGGTCAAATAACTATTCCGTATGATGAGCAATCCCATGAAAAATAACTAGCTCTGACAAATCCATTTCATTTAGTATCCTTTGTTAATCAGGGCATTGATTTTTCTGCCTCTCCAGTTTAAATCAATATATTCATTTGCTGATATTTTAATTGGTTATACTAAAGATGGATATTCTAATATCTCTGTGCCTCGTACTGTTGATTAATCTCCTACATGTTTTGGTTTTTCTCCCCTTTTCTCTAGCACTGCAGTGATAATATAAACCTCTGTCAGTCAGATATGAATATTGTAGGAGCGTGGAGGAGAGGCTACACTGGAAAAAACATTGTGGTGACCATTTTGGATGATGGGATTGAGAGGAACCACCCAGACTTGATGCAGAATTATGTGAGTTTCCAACGTGCTTCACAGACCGTTGTTTATTCTGTTGAGTGAGAGTAAGATATGATACTAGAGCCATTTAAAACGACTAGAGAGTTGAGAATACGTGTCGGAAAAGGATAGAAACACAAAAAAGGTTAACAGTGCAGAATTACATGGTAAAGATTATATTTCATCCTTCTAAAGTAATATAGTTTGGCATTGCAAGGCAGGAGGCCTAAGTATGTTCAAATCCCCACTCATCCATGGCAGCTCACTGAGGATGTGTAACCAGCCTCCTGAAAAGGTGTTGGGTGCTTACTTTAATACCACCTTGTCTGGTAGTTACCACCTCCTTCCTCCCTTCAAGGAAATACTTGTTCACTCAACAGATGGGAGGCATTCTCTTGTAGGGTCTGTTCTTTTCCTTGCATTTGGAAAATTTGATAGATAGAGGAAAACAAAAAATAACTCTAAGCTTAAGAGTGCTTTCCCCTCTGTTTATTGAGGAACCTTCTGTTATAACCAGACAGATGAGTGGTGGACAAACTGGATTATATCTAGAAAGACAATAAACTTTATTACATCACATTCAAAGCAAAAAGTTAATGCAAGGAAGAAAAAAATCACAGATGCATATCCATTCTAAGCAGGGACTCATTCAAATGCTCCTGACTGTGCTACGTTTCCCTTGGCAGAGGAGCGAGGCAGACAGAAAGCCATGGGGTTTGTTGGCAAGCCTCACAACCCACATCTGGCAGTGTTAAATCTTCCCTTCCTGTACTGCACACTAATAATAATTACATGCCATGAATTCTGTTTTGATAATTAGTCAGTATTCAGAAGTGGTTCACCACTAGTGGTGCTGTGGGAGTTTGTGGAAGAGAAACAAATTCTTAACCTCTCCACAGACAGATACCTAACTCACCGAGGTATCCAAGCAGCTCCTTTACGGTACACATCTGCGACAAATTTCTCAGAAGATCCTGTAGTCCAACCTAAAAGCAACATAATGGCAAATACTCAACCATCTCTGTATGTTGCTACGTGTATTTCTGTTGTTGTAATGAAGGAGGTAGTATCTGATCCTCTAATGGCATGCAGTGCTGCAGTTTGGGGTCCCACAGTCAATGACAGCTGTCTGCAAACAATGTGAACTGAACTATTAATTCCTGGTTTGTTTGTTTGTTTGTTTGTTTTTTGCGATTATTGGCCATAATATGGTGTGCTTCGTCTTACTGAAGTGGTACACCAAAAAAGAAAGAAATACGGTTCTGTGTTGCAAGTTATCAGCAGTATTTTCTTGTCATGGTGTTTAAGGTTGTGCTAAACTGGCAGGTGAAAATGGGTAATGACATCTTCTTTCCATGATCTGCAAATTCTACACCATCAACACTATCAAGGTGCTCATATGAATATAGGTTAAAGTGCTAAGAAAGGAGACAGATATCCCTTATTCTCTCTCAGGCTATGCCAGGAATATTCTCCAATTTTTCAGCAGAGAAAACATTTCTATTCAAAGTGACTCAGTATACGGGTGTGGAGGGAGGGCTGCATACATTTCTGATGAGAACAAGACTTAATTGATCTGCTTTGATAGCAGACAAACCTATTGTGAACGTGCTTAAACATTGGTCTTGTTTGCTTTAATTGCTGAATTAAAATATTGGCAGAAGCCTCCTTTCGATTGTGTTTGTTTATCAAAAGCTATCACCAGGGATCATTGACATGTGGTAGCTATGACGTGCTCTACTACTCTTGAACCATCAAGGTCAGCTGTCAGTTCTATCTCTAGAATCACAATTTGCATCTGCCAACATATAGGATTCATGGCTGAATAGTCAATTGCTGAACTGAACATAAAGCATAACTTTTGGAATTGAATTGCTGTAAGTTAAGAAATCTTTATAAACTTTACCTGATGCATGTTGAGTCAGCCAACTTGGTGTGCAACAGATGAGGTCTATGAATATTTTTTAATTTATGGCTTTTACCTCAAAACCTTAGGTTGTTTAACAGCACAGGAGGGCTTCAGCCATTGTGTTTTCATACCATTCTTTTTTTTTTGTCTGTTCCGCCATCTTGCCAAGTATTCGTATTTATTTGTTTTGTTTTGTTGTTTTTATTGCTTTTCTTTAATGATATGTTTGTTATTCTTTTTTAAATTAATTAATGTGATTTTTGTTAACTGCCTGGAGTTCCTTCAGGAAGATGGGTGGTATACAAATAAATAAATAAATAAATAAATAAATAAATAAATAAATAAATAAATAAATAAATAAATGCTGGAGCATGCCTGTGAACTTGGATTATTTTCTTTATTATCCTAAATGGCTTCATTTTATACTATGATCAACAATCATTGAAACTGGGTGTTCCATCTTACTTCAGCATGTTACTATTTGTCAGGAGCAACAGATTTTTGTAAACATTACAGGCATTCAAGAGAGATATCTGATTTATCAGTTACAGGCTCATTTGTATCAATACTTTAAATTATGCCTGAGCACATATTGAACACAGACAAAACACTATGCAAAGAACATATTGCTCATCAGCATTGCCTTTCTCCTATGCTGCTTTACAAGTACATGTCACATAATACTGGCAGTATTTTCCCAATCTTCTGAAATAATTTTTAGGTATAAAAGTTTTCTCCAATTTTGCAGACATCCTTGTTTCACCACCATTCATCCCTCAAATTGCAGAAGGTGAAGGGAAGAAATAGTTGCCAAAACTTTAATTTAAACTCAAGTTACTGGTGGAAATAATTCCATTTTAATGACTTGATAGATAAACATCACATTTTTCTTCTGTTTCAGGGGAATAATAAGTCTCATAAACCAAATTATCTTAGCTGAAACTAGTAGAATGTTCACATTATTTAAATGTAGATTGCATAAAAAGAAAGAAAAGAAAAGAAAAAAGAAAAGTGTTCTGCTTATATGCTGTCCCATACTACTTCAAGTAGTCTCTGGGTGGTTTACAGTTTAATTACAGTATGCAGGTACAAATGTTGTTGCTAGTAGAAAGTACAAATCTTGTTGCTACTAGACGATTTTGCAGGGGGGTGGAAATGTTAAAGCCGTAAACCTTATATTACTATGTTGTACTGAGGCTCCCATCTTCAGAACACCAAAAGTCACTGAACTTTGCTTATGGACCTGTAATCCTGTCTATGGAGGCTGTAATCTCAGCATACTGTCCTAGGGCCTTTTGCCTTACACACCAACATGTTTTATTCCAAGAAATGTACAAACCTGTTTGTGATGTGCCATTTCACAAGAGGTTACCATTCTGAATCAGTGCATCACTCACAATCAGCATTCAGCGTATTGATCCATTTGTTAAGCTAGTTCAGGTACTGTGACAAGATAACTAATCATGTCAAACTCTCAGAGTCATTTTCTGCTAAACTTCTATTGCTGTTTGATACCTGCTGCTTGAATCAATAACGAGCTCATCCTTAGAATATATTCCTGTATTCTGGCACAGTGCATTTTTTGAACATCTGCATCATTTTTAATTCTGGAAATGATCATTCTCTAAATATAAAGCAAAGCAAAAGCAAAGTGTTCTGCTTATATACAGCCCCATAGCACTTCAAGCGTTCTCTGGGCAGTTTACAATTTAATATATACAAATGAAAGCAAGATATGTGATGATTCTGAAGTTTGCATGCAGTTTTGCATACCTCCTAAATTTTACTTGCAACTGAACATCTTTCTTATCTTAAAAGCATTAAATATTTGCAGGTGATAATTTTCTAGCTTAATTCTTATAATTGTGTACTACTGAGGATAATTTTTTTAAAAAGTAAGATTATGTTGTTTTGTTTTGTTTTGTTTCTATGCTACCTTTCTCTCATTGCTGGAATCCAAGGCAGCTCAGTGACAGGTTATTATAACAATGATTTCCAAACATTTTGCACTTGCTCAGAGGGGCCATCAGATGTCTCACTGCCTTCATGGGCAGAATCTTGACACCCTTCCCCAGCCAGCCCATCTCTTCCCTTCCACTCCCAAATATCCCCAAAGACCCACCTTCCAGGTCCTGGTGCAGGAAACTCACAAGACCATTCAGCACGTGCCTCCACAAAGGTTCATAGAGATGAGCCAAGGAGAGGCAAGCACACAGCTTCTGATTCCCTTGTGGTTCCTGCTTGACATAGAGCTATGAACATCTCCTCTACTGCCTTAATAGCTCTATGTTCTGTCCATGTTCCCATGGCACCCATGGCTTGGATTGTGGGTGCCCCACAGAGCCATGGTGTACAGTTTGGGAACCCATGGATCATTAATTTGGGGCAGTTTGAACATACTGTAATATATTGGTTTGATGATTACTCCTTCACAGATATCATCTCAATCTTTGATCATTTAAAAGAGGCAGATTAAATTTATTTTACATTAGTAATTTTATCCCTATCCAGCTATTTCCATTTTGTTTGCTTTAGAGAGTTTACCTTATATCAAATTTTATTAACCATTAATAATCAAAGATGAAATTTTAAAAAACTTGCTATTTTTTTCTACTACTGTATCTCAATTAAATGGAGTTCCAAATAGCTGTGTACATTGTTATCTAAAGGAAAATATGAAAAAGACACAAAACAAAACACAATAAAACCCACAGCCTTAACAGGTTGCTTAAGGTTTCTGGAGATATTTTAAAAATGTAAATTAATATCTACCATTAATACAGATGTGATTTTCCAAAGGCTTTAGCTGTACATGCTTAAATCTGACACATGTAATAGTTTCTTAGGGTTAAGAATATTATTTTGCAATCATTCAACAGCAATGCCTATTTACAAGATGAATTTTATTGTTTTCAGCAATGAACTGCTTATTGTGATAAAAATGTTTAGATATGGAAAAGAAGTTTGAAATTCCTTAACACAATTTGAAAAGTATACTGTATAGATATTATCAGTTTTGAACATATAGGTTTTCCATAAAACAGGCAACCATTACAAAACCACGGGAATGTTAGTTAATCTAATTACATTCCTGCTGAAACCTGCTGAGGAATGTTTCAGCAAGATGAGTCAGTGACTAATTAATGAGAATCTGCTGTTTATTTTCTTTCTCTCTCTCTCTTTCCATCTCCCTTCCTTGTTGGCTACAGGACCCAAATGCCAGTTTTGATGTCAATGGTAATGATATTGATCCCATGCCTCGGTATGATGCCACCAATGAAAACAAGTAAGGCCAGTGCTCTACGGAATACATGACATTTTAAATTCAGAAGTTCCTATAGGTAAAACATAAATATTTTGCAAAAGCGCAATATAGCATTGTTTGTTTAGGAAGTGGCAAAACTCAAACACTGTTTTACTTTTAATTAGTAATGGACTGCAAGTGCCTGGTTTATATTTACATCATTAATCAATTATTCAGTATACCTCTTTTCTTTCTCATTTATGTAAAATTATTCCATGGACAGAGCTGCCTGAACAGATAAGTTTCAGTCTTATATAATTTCAGTCTTAAGTAATTAAGGTGTATTGGGAATCACCTTTCTTCCAAGAAAAGCCTACTTCTGTGTTATGCTTTCTGTTACTCAGGTGACAGCCTGCCTGAGAAATCAAGCTAATGTTATGTGCTGCTTGACATATTGGGGGCTGCTTCCCACCAAACAGAATGCAGGCATGTAAAGTTGCCCTCTGATAAATCTAAACACAAATGTACTCTTGTTACTGCCTGTCCAGAGTAGCAGAAATGGAGATACAGTGGTTCCCCCACCATTTCGCGGTTCATATACTGCGGTCCCGTTATATAGTGGGGCGCAGTATATGAAAGGCAAGCACCCCTGAGGTAAGCTGCTTGGGCCTGTTTGAGGCCTCCTGCACTTACCTCAGGCCTGGTGCTGTCCCCAACAGGCCTCCGGCGGGCTTCCCGGACTTGTCGGAGGCCCCAGAAGTGCTTTCAGGTAATTTGGAAGTGACTTCTGGATCACCGGAAACCACTTCTGGGGCCTCTGACAGGCCCAGGAACCCCATCGAATGCCCGTTTGGGGCAGTGCCAGAGCTCAGGTAAGTGTAGGAACCCCCCAGATAGGCCCCCCAGTCCCTACCTTACCCAGCATCTGCATATCATGGACTTTCGATTATCGCGGGTCAGGTCGGGTCCCTAACCCCTTCCAAAAGGGGGGGGATTACTGTACAGTATTGCTAAGTGACAAATTAGTATTGATTGATTTTATTGGACCATGACCCCCTGAAATACTGGCCATCACAGCTAGGGATGAATGCCTCTGCGAGTCTGAGTCCAAGGACTTCTGGGGACCCAAGGTTTGGAACCATGCCTTACTTAACACCTATTTGTTTGTCTGCTAAGTTTATAACCCATTATTCTTCCAATAATGCAATAAATCACTATACAGTACAGTATTAGAAACAAACATATTAATTGTTTAAAAGTACAAAATAAAATCCCTTTGAAACAATTTTAGAAACATTTAGAAGACAACGGATGCAACATCCTCATTAAATCCCAATTCTTAGAAGTGGTTTGTTTATTAAAAGCCTGTTTAAAAGGCAAGGTATCTGGCTGCCAAGAGAAGCATAGCAGGAAAAGGTCCAGTCTAGTCAGAGCCTCCACCACAGAGCCTTGTCGCACAGTGATTAAACTGCTATACTGTACCCATAACTGTGCTTATGACCTGGGGTTCAATTCCAGGTAGCAGGCTCAAGGTTCACTAAGCCTTTCTTCCTTCTGAGGTTGGGAAAATGAGTACCTAGCTTGGGGGCAATGTGTAGCCTGAATAATTACTTGTAAACCACTCAGGGAGTGCTTTAAGCGCTATAGGGCAGTATAGAAGCAGCACAGTTTTTTGGTTTGTTTAGCCTTCAGAGGAAGGGAATTCCATAGCCCATGAGCATCCACTGAAAATAATCTTAATTCCATCTGTCTTTGTGGGCTGTGGGACCCAAAATAAAGGTTTTTGCCAAAAATCTTGTAAACCAGGGAAAGTTAGATGGGGAGACTGACTACAGGGGCATGATGGCTCAGAGGGAAAAGGGCGCTGAAACTGTCGGCTGCAAAGTCGACAGCTCAGAGTTTCGAATCCCGGGTGCCACTCAATGGAGCGAGCTCCCACTGTTAACCCCAGCTCCTGCCAATGTTGCAGTTTGAAAGCATGTAAATGCAAGTAGATAAATAGGTACCGCAGTAAAAATAATTGGGACGGTAAACAGTGTTCCTTGCGCAGCAGTGCATTCAGCCATTCCGGCCACATGGCCACGGACTTGCACAACACTAGCTCTTTCGGCTTGAAAACGGAGATTAGCATTGCCTCTAGAGTCGGACATGACTAGCACACAAGTGCAAGGGGGGGGCTTTACCTTTTTTTTTTTTGCAGGGTCATTTGGTCCACTATAAGAAGGGACTAATTCATTTTTAAAAGCAACAGTGAAGAAAATGCCTTTCAAGAACCTGTCAGGGATTTCTATTTTGGGGGGTATGGATAGGAGTGCTCTGAGTGTTCCAATGGGTGTGATCACTGGATCTGATCCAAAGCAAGCCTTCTGGTTTGAATTTGTCCATATTATGAAGTGGCTATATAAGTGAGGCACTTTAGGATATTGGCAAATTAACCACTTCCTTTATGTCTGTGAAGATTCTCAGTCATCCAGGTGAGTTTATCTGGAAGTTGAGTCATGGCAACTGGACTTTGTTTCTTGAGATTCAAAGACAAAGGACACTCATTCAGAGATGAGGATGTACACATATTAGGCAGAAAAAAAGATTTGTGTGTTTATTGAAAACCCCTCTCTCAACAGAGGTGGGGGGCTCAGATGCAATTTCTCTGCTACTTATCAAGCAGCCCCTTCATCATTCTCCAAACAAATCAGAAGCACTTCACACCTCCACCAATAATGCCATAGCTAATGACCCATACTTAATGGGTGTTGGGAAAGCTGGCATAGTTGGGACTTTCACGCACCTTAGGCCTTTGTCCACATAACAAGCCTATTCAGATCATGATCCACCTGTGAACCTTTTCAGGCTATTGTCCACCTAATGAGCCTATCCAGGGCTTTGTCCAACTTATGAGCCTAATCAGACCAGGCTGTATGTGAAATCAAGGTGAACTATAAATTGGAGGGCTCACCACTAACTTTCCTCAGACTGAGGAAGCTGCTTGGATGAGGAGTAAAACGTTTCAATCTCTCAAGAAAAGAAGTCCAGTTGCCATGACTCAACCTCCAGATGATCACTTCCTTTGTTTCTCAACACTTGATTTTACTCAAAAGCAATAATTGAGCCTAGCATCAGGATTCTCTGACCCAAATGACTGAAGGGGGTTGTCTATTGTGCTTGCACTATGCTGATACATCAAATAACTGGGTGTAAAAGGAAAAGGACAGGGATTTGTGACTTGATGCACATGAGTTACTTCTGCTTTTTGTGGCAAAGCAGGAAGCAGAGTACCAGCACAGAAACTCATGGAGCTTTTTATTACCCAAGCCCTAGTGATTTGGTAGTGAGCCTTCCACAAGTCTGAACTACAGTGTGATATTCCATGTGATATGTGCTGTTAGTGATATATGTAGGAGTGCATTTTAGCACCCATCTGCCCTCAAAAAGATCCCTCTGCCACTCTTGATTTTGTACAATTTCTGGCCTTGTTTTATTGGGACTTCCCTCATCTCCCATTCCACAACATGCTCTTCCAGTCCCTAATCCCAACACTTACCGGCCTACTTCCTTCTCTCATACTTTGCCTTGAAATGCTAGGAAATTGTATGTTGTTGACTTAGCACTCCTGATTTTTTTTTCATATACTGTATTCTTCTGTTATTTTCTATGTGTGAAGCTTAGACAGGGGATAGAGAACTCTTTTTAATAAGACATAGTTGAACAATTGAATAATTTACTAAATGGCCACAAAGGATTTAAGAACGTATTTAAACCTGTTTCTGTTTGCTTCATGTCTAGCCACCACGTGGCTGTCTGGCAGATCAGAAATTTTGTTCTATACTGGCTCTTCCCCTTCTTTCCCATTATTTCCAAACAACTTACAGCTTATCAAACTATAAGATGTAACCTGTCATCACAGCATAATAGCAAAACTCAAATGGTTTTATCAAATGTCTTGTCGGCCTCTCATCCAAGAGGTAACCTTGATTCAATTGATTATAGGTTGCATCTGGTATGATTAGAAAAAGTATGTATTCCTTACCCATGCTCTTACCTTCTTCAAAGCCCGACATGCTATTTAAAAAAAGAGAGAACTCCTTGTGTTACACATTTTCATCAGGCAAATGTATTATTAATGTGTTGTGTAATTGCTACTAGCATGCAACAGGGAAAACCCCAAGGAAATTATCTCCAGTTCACATGGGGGCCAGTTCCAATACCACATCTTGAAAACAAAGTAATATACCCTTTGATACTTAGGACTGATAAGAGAACAGCAAAAGAAAAATCCTTGTAAATATGCCTTAAAATGCCATTGAAAAGTTGCTTTCAACACTTTTACTCAAATTGTAACAATATAACTACTTGCATTACTTTCAAAATGTATGAGAAATAATGTGATGGCCAAAATTCTTCTAGCTATAGCTTTGTTACCTGAAAAGTGGAAAAATTCAGGTGTTTACATAACTCATTGTCTGGAATCCTGTTGCAAAGTATAATAGAGAAGGCACATTGACTTACCAAATCCTACTAATTCAAGTGGACCTACTATAGTTGCAATTTAGGATAAGCAACAAGATTTTAGTGGTTATGTCCAAGGTCTGATCCACTCCATTTATTATGCTCTCATCCCAGTAAGATTTGTCATAACCAAGGCTGCAGAAATATTTTCTCCTCAACTCCATGGATTTAATCTGCCTTTCATTAGTTGTATATCGTTATCCAAAGATGTGCAACAGCTGTGCCAAAGTTTACCATCTTTCTGACCTGTTCAAAAGAATGAACCATGTCTGCTATGTGAATAGTAGAGTAAGCTACTAAGGCACTGAGGTCTTCTCATTTTGCTCCCATCACTTTTCACAAGCCATGTATGTTTTAAGGCCAGATGAATACCTGCCTTTCTGAAGTGCTAAACTAAACTCTTTGCTGCTTCTTATTTGCTGTGGTCCTCTCAGTATTGTCTAAAGTAGCCATCCAGTCATATATCTGTGCTGTAAAGATTTAGGATTGTATACAGTCTGGGATAGAGTCCCCTCTTTTGACAATTTTTGTGACAGTAGAAGATAATTATTATGCTTGTTCCTCTGAATCTTATGCTTTGTCTTCTGGCTATTAATGTTTTAATTATTTAGTTTAGTTTAATTATATGGAAATATTTTAATAAATAATAAATAAACCCAGTACTTTTAATTGCAGCTGGAAATAATTTATAATCCACTGCACATCTCTGGCCAGAATCCTGGTCCTTAAATTATACCTTCATAAAGGTAATGATAGCATCATGATGAGAAGATTTTCAGTAATTAAAGAGTTCTCACTTGTATCCTGCAACTTGTTTGGCTTGCATGTACAGTAATCATTTTTGTTGTATGTGACCTGTGCAAGTCCCGGAATGCAAGCAAGAATTCTTTAATTACGAGCAGTCTTGTCCACTTTAGTTACCAAACTCTTTAGTTGCCAAAATATCTCCCCCTTCCAACAACATCATCACTGTTGCACAGGCATAACTTATGGCACAGGGATTTGGCCTGTAAATACTAGTAGGATAAGTTAAATACAAGGCATCCCACTCTATTCTGAACCTGTTTGTTTGTTTGTTTGTTTGTTTGTTTGTTTATATACTTGTTGACCACCCGACTTTTCCTCGGGAACTCAGTTGTAGTTTTGTAGTTTTCAAATACTCTTCAAAGGGAGTTCTGCATACAAGTGTGTTCTGCTTATATACCACCCCATACCACTTCAAGCAGTCTCGGGGCGGTTTACAGTTTTTAATTACAGTATGCAGGCTACACATTGCCCCTCCCCACAGCAAGCTGGGGACTCATTTTACCAACCCTGGAAGGATGGAAGGCTGAGTCAACCATGAGCCTGCTACCTAGATTTAACCACTGCGCCATGGAGCTAGTTACATCACCCTCCTCACCGCTGGACTCGGACCTTCCCTGCACCTGCTGATCACCAGCTATGGACAACTGCATCCACGGTTGGTGAATCAGTGGATGTGGGGGTCTTACTATATAAGGAAACACAGATATAAGTCACAAGGTCATACAATCCCAGAGGGATATTTCAGAGATTCTGTTACGTAATTCCTGAGTGAGAAAAGTCCAAGAGATTGATTAAAAATTGTTTTATCATTATGACACCTCAGATATGCCAGTGAGATAATTTAAGATTCTGTGGCGACACATATGTTGATATATGCTTGCTGAAAGTACAAATTTTAGAACTTTGGGAGTTTGCAAATTAGTCATGTTTTGATGGGTCAAAGCATCCACAGTGCAACATTCCCAGTTGAAGGGGGTTTGACCTTTCCACTAATTTCTCCTCTAGCTAGGTCACACTGGGTATGAAAGAACAATCATTCCTCAAATCCACAGCCAAGTATTTTGTGGTTATCCTGTCTGTATTGCCCCAGTCAAAGCCTCTGTTGTCTAAAGCAAAATACACTATCTTAGACTATTTGGGTGTTTAGTGAAAGTGTTTCTTAGTTATAATTGTACTCTGTGTTCCTACTGAAAAATCATAGCTTCATGTCACATGGATGTATTTTTCTTTGTCAATAGTCTAACTTTTTACTTTTACTTTTTCTTGCTTACACACAAAGTAAATAATGAGGAGAGTTGCTTAAAACAAACAAAAATAATGTTTGTTGTGTGTTGATGGACCATGGATAATAGAGATGAAGGGGGAGGTATGGTCCAAAGTATGAATGAAAGAGTTTAAAAAGCAGTAAAATGTAAATATATTTCTTCTCCATTTAATTTAAATATAAAAATATTTCCTTTACAGACTGTCAGTCTTTTTGACACACGTATCTGAACACGAGAGACAGACTTCTCTTAATATCTAGCACAGACTGCTTTTCCCAACAGAGTTGTCTCTTCAGATCTCATCTCCAACTGTCTGATCTAACTTTTCTGATTTCTTCCTGATTCTAACTCAACTGTCACCTTTTAATTGACACCCGCACTCCCACGCATTCCAATCACACTAGCTAATCAACATTTGGCTCTTTACCTGCCAGTCACATTAGCACTCTGACCATACAGAAATCCATTAGATAAGTGGAAAGTTCTTATGCAAATTTGTTATAAAATTAAAAAATACGTTTTCACATAGAGGTTCAAAATGTGCAGAATTGCCACAAATAGGTTTTCAGTTGCCCTAATATGCATTATTTTGTGCAGTATTTCAATGTCTCTGAAGTGCCAAATGTAACCTCAGACTAGATGATTTACTGGTGGTGAACAGCCATCTTTCTTAAATTAAAAATTGTATCATATCCCTCCAGTTTTCCTCTTCCTACAATCAAGAAAACCAAGCAGTGCATTTTTCAGCATTTATGATAGGGGTTGCTAAAGTTGCCAGAGTTAGAACCAGGAACTCACAATTCTGTATAGAGTTTCCTTTTGTGATGAGCTGTCATGTCTACATTGTTGGGACATCTCATTGGTCAGTGAATTTCACTTAGACATGAGAAGATAATCTTTTACACAGAGGAACCATTAGCTCTATGACAGCGTCTGTAAAACGTTCTTATTTAGGCTGGAACTTTCAATGGACAATGATAGTATTTGCTGCCTCAGTGAGAATCTTGGTTCAACTCATTGGTTTTGACTTTCATTTCCAGTCTATGATGTGACTTCTGGTTCCCACTTACTCACTGTCCTAGAACTGCATGGACAAATCACACATTTGTAATTTACTAGTGCTATTTCAGTCATTAGTTTAGAGATGCAGGAGTGCCACTTTAAGAAGTTTGGCAAAATTAATTATATTTTGCCATTATAAACAGAAATAGGGAGCAGTCAGTTCCACAGTTTATCTCAAAAATAATACAACAGATAGAATAGAATGTTGAGTAAGAATTACAGTGGTAGATTTTATAAAGGAATTAATTCATTCCAAATGAAATTTTGTTATGCAATTTTTCCTTTATACAAATTTCCCATAGGAATGTATTGAAAACAGAGTAATCCCTAATCACAACCATTTTTATGTTGTACGGATTTGCCCCATAGGCGATTCTGTTAAGCAAATTTCCTTATCTCCGGAATTTTTTATGTTGTACATTACGATTTTATGTTATACAAACTGTTTGTTATACGGGGTCCACTGTACTTTGTTTTAGAATATGTGGGATAGTTGTAGATTAATCAAATGGTATTGTCCAATTTTTTAAAAGCCAGATTTTCATAAGTGTAGATGTTGATGGGAAAAAGCACAGAAACACAAATCACTTGAGCCCTGTGGTAATTCCTGGGAAGTGATGATGGTTTCTTTAACCACTATGGTATGCAGGAATCCTACCAAATAAATAGTTAGGTTTGAACAATTTGGCAGGGAAGACATCAGTAGCACAAGCCCATACTGGATTTTGAAATTTGCGTCAATTAAAGATAGGAGTCAGCTGTGGATGAAGTCACTGCTGCTGTGTAAGGCATTTCTGTTTTGTTTAGGTCTAAGCTCTTTATGTAATGCTCAGTGACTATCTGTAAACACACTTTCAATCAGTTATAGCTGGCTTCTTTCTTGCATAGTCATTTTTATTATAATCTCTGTGGTCCTTGGGTGTACTTGAAAGTTACAGAGCAAGAATTTATAATCCAGATCTATTTGTTTGCTTGCTTGCTTGTTAGTTTTTTTATTCCAATGAGTTTACAATCTCAATTAAACATAATAAAAACAAGAAATAAAAGTAAGATCACCCATAAAATCATTAAAATCAAATAGAACCAAACCCCAGTAGGAAAAATCCCAACAACCATAAAAACAACCATAAAAACATTAAAATAACTCAAGTCTACAAACAGTTAAAATCAACATAATAAATTCAACAGTATGGTAAGCTACCTTTGTAGGATATATCTTCACAGCCTTCCTTAAAGCAGCAAGAGTGAGAACTTGACGCCAATCTGAGCAGTGTTCATTCTAAGTGCATTTTGTCAGTCTGGGACTCACACAGGAAAATATATTCAGGATATATGTTGGATATATATTAACATCCTGACAGCTTCACAGTGAGATTGGCCCCATGCCATTTAGGGCTGTAAAGGTTAAAATCAAAACCCCTTGAACTGAGGCAAGTGAAAAATTGGTAATAAGTGCAGATCTTTCAGTCTTGGGGTTTTATGATATCAGAGTGCAATCATCAACATAGGTATAACATTTTGAACCAGCTGAAGACTCTTCAAGGAGTAGCCCCATGCAAAGTGCATTGCCACTGGTTGAGACACAGTCTAACTACAAGATGGATAGCTAGTCCAAAGTTAGTTCAGTTCAGGAAAGGTCACAGGTAGTGCACTAAGTGGCATTGTATGAGACAACCCTTTGTCATTGCTTCCACCTGGAAATCCTATGACAGCACACAATCAAAATAAACTCCTCCACTACAAATCCAATTTGGTAGCGGGGAGTGTGGCCACTTCTAGAACAGGCTGAATTCCAGTCCTCCAAACCTGACCTTTTGCAGATTCACAGCACTACCATCTTGTCATATTTAATTTCAGTTTGTTCACCCTTATCCTGCCCACGATCAAGCAGATCGTCAAATGGTAAAGTGAAGGTAAAGGTTCCCCCTGCACTTGCGGGCTAGTCATGTCTGACTCTAAGGGCAGTGCTCAACTCCGTTTTTAAGCCAAAGAGCCAGTGTTGTGCAAGTCTGTAGCCACTTCATAATATGGACAAATTCAAACCAGAAGGCTTGCTTTGGATCAGATCCAGTGATCACACCCATTGGAACACTCAGAGCACTCCTATCCATACCCCCCAAAATAGAAATCCCTGACAGGGTCTTGAAAGGCATTTTCTTCACTGTTGCTTTTAAAAATGAATTAGTCCCTTCTTATAGTGGACCAAATGACCCTGCAAAAAAAAAAAAAAAGGTAAAGGTCCCCCCTTGCACTTGTGTGCTAGTCATGTCCGACTCTAGAGGCAGTGCTAATCTCCGTTTTCAAGCCGAAAGAGCCAGTGTTGTGCAAGTCTGTGGCAATGTGGCCAGCATGGCTAAACACATTCTGCACATGGAACACTGCTTACCTTCCCACTTTTTATGGCAGTACTTATTTATCTACTTGCATTTACATGCTTTTGAACTGCTAGGTTGGCAGGAGCTGGGGTTAACAGCAGGAGCTCACTCCGCTGCGTAGCACTTGGGAATCGAACCGCCAAGCTGCCGACTTTTGCAGCCAACAGATGGAGAGGAATAAAAGTGGGGGAAGTTCACCAGCAAAATCATAACAGTAGTTGTGTTACACAAGTGGTCTTTAATGAATGTACTCCAGTCTAAGTAATATGAGACAGAGTTTGACTTCTCGGCAAAACAGAAATTATAGATGTAGAAAATTGCCAAAAGATTGGTTCTCTCGCAAAGAACCCTTTAAAACTTCTTTGAAAAGGCAAAGTAAATGAATATTAAATTAACAAAGAACACCATTTTAAAATTCTAGGCAAAAATCAAAGAAACTTCTTTGATTTTTGCCTGGAATTCTTGCATAGACTAGCACTGCTACTTTTTCCAAAACCATTTTAAAATATTAATCGAACTTGGAACACACACACCAACATAAACACTGAAGAGGGGAAAGGCAAAATAAAAACCACTCACACACACAACTGTGCTTTCCACATCAATAAGAACAAGGAAGCGAATAAAGGCATAAAATGCAATCCTTCCCCCATCCTCCATCCAATGAATATAGTATGCAGAAATTTCTCTCTTCCTTGAGCCCACCCCCAGCAAGGAGGGGGAAAACAAATATAATCTGAACATGGTCCATAGGCACAGACACCAAGTACAAGCTACAGAGTGTCCATGGAGCTAACCCTTTCACCAGGGGCTTCTCCCTTCCATCTTTCTATATATAGGCCATATCTTACATTTGCTAGCTGTAGAAGAGGGATGAGTGTTTAAGGGGGAGAAAGTCTGTTTTTTTAATACTTTAAAATTTCTGTGGGTTTGATTTAGTTTTTTTTAATCTTATGTCTTTTAATAATCAACATAATTAATTGTTTTTATCAATGTGATTTTTATGTTTTAAAATTCTATTTTAAGCTGTTTTAAGCCACCTTGATTCCCCTTTGCAGGGAGGAGAGTGATGTAGCAGTCAAACAAACAAACAAACAATAAGGAAGCTAGGCTGCCTAGTTTGCTCTAAAGCAAATCGGCAGGCAGTGCCTGTTCTTTAGGTATGACATCATTCCCGTGCTATCTATCATAATGTGTGTTCTGAATCCATCATCATGTGTTCTTCATGACTTGCCATTTCTGAACCATCTTTAAGCGTAGGCCCACATAAAGTATATTTGTATAAACAAGCTTTTTAAAATGTATAGTTTCAGAAAATAAAAAAATTGAGGGGGGGGGGAAATCACCTGAATTTGAATTTGTGTCAATTACACAGCTTTTACATTTTGCTTTGGAACAATGTAGCATTTACGTTAAGTTCTTATGTGTTACGTTGGAAATATGTATGCTGAAATTGATGAAAGGTGTGATGACTCTAAATTGACATTTCTTTCTAATGAAGTGATGGGCTTTGTTCAGCTGAATTTCATATAATCATATTTTGGACCTTGGTAACACAAAAATATATTTAAAACTAATTAAATGATCCTATGCTTGTGGACATAAAAACAGCCTGTTCTCTGTGTCCTGCCCCACATCCTACCATACGTTTTCAGCCAGAGTAAAATGGAAGATGGAACTGCTTTCCATGTTTTTTTTCAAAGCCGTTTTCCACCACTCTGTTCCAGCAATAGGTTTCATCGAGTTGGAAAATAACTTGCTGAATTCGAGAGCAAGCATATCCCTCAACCCCAAACACATCCCACAGTGTTTTTGGTGAAATATTTGGGTTCTGCTCCATCCAGAGTCTCCCTCAGCCTGCCCTGACTTCTCTGCAGGTTTGTGAGGGGAGTTGCCTTTATCCCTAGAACAGGACCATGAGTCACCGCCATTTACAAGATTTCCTTCTGTATGAATTGAAGGGGAGTGCAGCAGGATCTTAATGGCCCCAGGACCACAGGATTACATTTTGGAATATTAAGTTCATGATTGAGCAGGTCTATAAAACTCCTGTTTTTAGATAAAGTAGTGCCATACAACCTGCCCTTTGCAAAGGACCATGTAATTTGTGCTACAGGAGCCGCTGCTGGTGAAAATGACCCAACATTTTTTCAAGCTCCAGCAGCGGGTCCCAAATATAATTGTCAAATAACAATCCTTCCAATTAGGACATATGTTCCCACCCATATTGTTCCAATCATGCTTTGGCCTTTCCTGTTTTCTATGTATATTATCATCATTAATAACTAAGGCAGGGTTAGTTTTCAAAATACTTAGCATTGCTTTTCTCTGTAATATTTCTAGCACCAATGTCCCTTCTAAGGAAGTTCATCATCCAAGGCAGCAGGTGGATGCAATAGATGATCAGAGAGGGCAGAGGAAAATAACATATAATCCCTTGAAATTCTTTCAAGGCAGCTGCACAAACATTGTGATGTAGTTGGGGCAGACAGCTAATATCATGAGTATTAGTCATTTGCTTTTTGCCAACATTCTTTTGTATGCAAATTCACTTCCAGAGCACAAGAAACCACGAACTGGAAGGTTTTGTTCAATGCATTATTTAGGAATGTCTTTTATTACTGTAAAAACTTCAAAACATCCACATCAACACAATTGAACTGACAATTTTGTATTGCATTCTTTGCTGTTGCTCAGCATTTCTGTACTGCCAATAAAGTCACAATACTTTTCTATTTAGTCCAACAAACCTTTTTCTGTGTATGCCAGTAATGTATTTTAATATCTTTGCTGATGTTTATTTAACAGTTTTCATAGAATCAAGAGAATAATGACGTTGGAAGTGGTCTGTAAAGCCATTGATTTTAAACCCCTGCTCAATGCAGAAATTCAAATCGAAGCAGAAAGCCAAATCGATTTTAAATTTTTATTTCTTCATTTATTTTATAAGATAAAGGATTTGCTTTAGCTTATAAAATGGACTGAAACTTCACAGAAAATGTCCAAGTCCAGGAAAGGGGAATTGTGAAAGGATTCTTTGCCAGAGCTCCCCCTGGTGGTCTCCAGCCCATCAAGTGACACTGTAGTGCTACAACATTGCTCTGATGAAAATGAAGGGGGCAATACTGTTTTTAAAGAGACTATATTTAGAGGGAGATTATGTCATTTTGTTGTGAAGCACTGGGGGTTGTTGGAGAGGTTTGTATCATCATTCTCCCCAGTATACAAATCCATGTCTCATTCACAAACTGGGCCGAAAAAAATTCAATTGTGTTTGGGCCTAGCCGTCAATTTGGAAGTTCTGTGCACCTAAAAACAGCTTTTGTATTCCTAGAGTTTTCCTACAGGTGCAGGGTCCACTTTTTGGATCCTGAAACTCCACTTTGCCTTATTGACCACATCTTCAGGGTGCAGGCAGACAATTTCCATGTCTGTATTAACGGTGTTCTGCCACCTCTGTTTTGGCTGAAGGGGCAGAACAGATTAGGAAAGAGTTGGTCACTCTTGTGCTTGATGCGGTGTGTCCTAAAAGGCTCCCCTTAAATGGTTTTGGAATGGACATGTATTTGCATATAATGTCATCTCCTCAACCCCATAAATTAAAGGATATGTGTAAAAGCCATCAAGAATGGTCACCATGTACAGTATGTGTTAGTTCAATACAGTTTTGCCATTCAATATTAAAATATAGTGGCCATTATTTTCTTGAGCTGCCCACAAATAGAATGCCCCAACACTGTAGTAATGCAGGAATGTGGTACTTGCACAAGCATGCTGTTTGTAATCAAAGGGAAGACTTTCCTGGTGGAGATTACTGCTTGCACAAAATCAAAACTTGCACAAGTTGATGTAGTGGCAGGACTTCCTGTCCAGCTGTAGCTCAATAGGGTACTGATCTTTGATTTGAGGAAAAATGTTGGTTGCAATAATCTGGCATATTGAACATGATAAAGGGGTCCTTATCAAGGTCTGGATAGCAGTAGAACCAAAATAACATATCTGCTGAATAGTCTATCAGTTTTATACATATAAATTCATTTGATAGAATGCATGAATTCATGGATAACTTGAATGTGCAGTTTCTCACTGAGACCCAGCAATAAATTCTGAAACAGATTAGGTAGCTATCTATTATTTTTATTTTTATTTTAGAGTCCTTTTTACCTCACCTTACTCCTTGGAAAAGGACCCAAGGCAGCTTACAATAATGAGGGATTATATACAGTCCAGTACAATTAAGACATGTTCAGTTATTGAGAACAGGGAATTGAGAGACACCTTACAGCATTAATAGACAACACTGCATTAAAGCTACAAGAAAATGTGGGCAGTTAAAAAGAGAGTAAAATTCCATGTAAAAGTTTTGAGTGATTGAAACTAACATCGAAAACATAGTGTTAATGTAAACACATAAGGTTATAAGTAGCTGTAAACACAAAGTCTATGTGATCCAATTGGTTAATATAAAAGATGCATAATATGTAGTCCGTCATTGAGGGAAAGCTTGCCTGAAGAGAAAGGTCTTTGCTTCTTTCTGGAAAGACAACAGAGATGAGGCAGTCCTGACCTCTGGTGGGATTGAGTTCCAGACTCTGGGCGCAGCAGCCTAGAAGGCCCTTTTATGGATTCCCACGAGATATACTTGTGAGGATGGAGGGATGGAGAGAAGGGCCTCTCCTGATGACCTTAACACCCAAGTTGCTTGATACTGTGAGATTCGATCTTTGAGGTAGCTAGGACCTAGGTCATACAGTGCTTTGTAGGTTAAGGTCAAACTCAGCACCTTTAATTGTGCCCGA
Source organism: Phrynocephalus forsythii (assembly GCA_029282475.1). NCBI lineage: Eukaryota > Metazoa > Chordata > Lepidosauria > Squamata > Agamidae > Phrynocephalus > Phrynocephalus forsythii. The sequence continues at coordinate 42,731,280 of JAPFRF010000004.1, forward strand.
TAGATGATTGGCAGCCAGTGGAGCTGCTTTAATAGGGGTGTAATGTGATCTCTGCACCCCGCCCCAGTCAAAAGTCTGGCTGCTGCATTTTGGACCTGTTGAGGTTTCCTGAGGCTTTTCATCGGTAGCCCCACATAGAGCGCATTGCAGTAGTTTAGCAGGGACGTCACTAGGGCATGTGTCACCGTGGCCAGAGCTGGGTTTTCAAGAAACTGGCGTAACTTGTGTACTACTATTTCCCTGTGTAAGTCATCTACCAACGCAACCAGTGCTGTCTCAGTCCCATAGACAGGCCTGAAGCCAGATTGAAATGGATCCAGGTACTTTATCTCTTCATGAAACCTCTGGAGCTGTAAGGCCACAACCCACTCTAGGACTTTCCTGAAGAATGGGACTTTTCCCAAGAATGGGACTTTCCCCAATAATGGGATAAGCATAATAATGAGCTGTGTTATATAGGTATTATACAGTAATACCTTGGTTTATGAGCATATTCATTCCAGAAACATGCTTGAAAACCAAAGCACTTATACATATATCAAAGCAACTTTCCACATAAGAAATAACGGAAACTCAGATGATTCATTCTGGGGTCCCATATACCACATAGTGTATACACAAAATGCCAAAACTCACAAAAGAAGTTGGCTAGAAGTCCACGTCCACACCATGGTTTAGGTACCTGGCTGCAGAATCTGCTCTGCTTGGGACTAACAATGGGGGTTTGTGTTTTTAATGTGACAATAATAAAGTGCAATTTGTAGCCCAATACACACTTGACTAGCTGCCTCATGACTAAAAACGGTTTGAAAAATAAGAAAGGATTAAAGAAAAATATAAAGGAAAAATTATCAAACACCTAACCTGCACTCCCCTTTGAAAACCTTCATGGCTGGTGCAAGGGAGACCTCCATTCCTCTCTCCTTCCTCTGCTTTGAAGGCTTGCCTTGCTGTTGTGGTGAACCTTCATCACTCTAGATGTTTTGGACCACAAATCCCAGAATTCCGAGCCTAGATTGCCAATGACAAAGGACATTGAAAGATGTGGTCCAAAACAACTGGAGTGCCGAAAGTTCGCTACCACTGAGGGACCGTTCCAGACAACCACCTGCAATCCAGCAGAGGGGGTGGTGGAGAAGAGCCACTGGCTCACTTGCGATCATGTGACCTGCTCCAGTGCTTGTATTGTAAGACATTGCTTATTGATCAAGGCAAATTTAGAAAAATGTTTGATCGTCTTGCAAAACATTCTTAAACCAGGGTACTTGCAAACCAAGGTATTATTGTACTGGACTTCTTGATTAGTTTCTCACTTAATATCTAATTTTGATAGCTTCTAAAGCAGAGGTGAATTATATAAATGAGTTTGTGGGTGAGATTCTGATCCCTTAATCTGAACACAAGCTGCACTGTGCTCAGGAATAACTGTTTTTAAAACTGCCATATGGGGTTAGAGATGGGCCTTGAGGGCTCCTAATACCCTCAAGCTGAAAACAACCACTCCTGGAAGCATCCAAAAGGAGAAACAAGCTTTTGACAGTGAAAAATAAGTGGAAGCAGGGCTCTGCAAAAATGATTCTGAAGTCATCACAAGGAGAGTATGCTAATTAAGACTTTGAATATATGTTTTGCCTTCTGACCCTTTGATATGTGCATCTCACATTACGTTCTTTTTACTTCCAGACACCATAGTGAAGGCCTATCTAATTTACTGTTCTTTTACTGTGTGTACTCCATTAGGGATGTGAATATCCATCTTGATTTTATTGCATTTTCTTCACATTCAATTTTTTTCCTATCTGATTGTAGAATAGTGAAGTTGGAAGGAGCCTATAAGGCAGTGATGGTGAAGCTTTTAGAGACTGAGTGCCCAAACTGCGATTCAAAACCCACTAATTTTTCACCAAGTGCCAATACAGCCAATTTAACCTGAATGCAGGTGGCTGTGAAGGGGCGATGTCGGGTGCCCACAGAAAGGGCTCCGAGTGCCACCTTTGGCACCCGCGCCATAGGTTCACCAACACTGCTATAAGGCTGTCAGGTCCAACCCCCTGCTCCATTCAGGAATACAAATCAAAGATGTCTGTCAGGTGGTTGTCTTCATCTTTCTCTTCAATGGCTCCCGTGTTGGAGCACTCACCATCTTTCTTGAGCTGGACACAATACACAAGTTGAGGCCTAATCAGTACTGGTTAGAAGGCAACAAGCACCTCATGAGAATTGGACATTATACTTCTGTTAATGCAGCCTAAAATAGCATTTGCCTTTTTTTGTGTGTGGTCACAACACACTGCTGGCTCATATTCAGCTTATGATTTACAAGAATTCCAAGATCCTTCTCACTTGTGTTATTGCTAACTCAGGTGTCCCCCATCTTGTAACTGTGCATTTCGTTTCTTCTTCCTAGGTGCGGTACTTTGCACCTCTCCATGTTAAATTTCATTCTGTTAGTTTCAGCTCAGTGCTCCAGCCTATCAAGATCATTTTGAATTTTGGTCCTGTCCTCCAGGGTATTAGCTATTTCACCACTTTTTGTGCCATATGTGAATTTGACAAATATTCCTTGCACTCCCCTGTCCAAGTTGTTAAAAATCCTTATCCTTAGATAAGATCAGAGTATATGACTCTTCCCCCTCCGCTTAACTAGAAATTCTTGTATTACTCCCCGCACATACAAACACATTTGTTCAGTATATATCTTCCTTGCTGACTAAAGTGTTTGTGAATATTGTGAATTATTTTTATTTTAAAATGCACACTGGATTTGTTCAGTATATATCTTTCTTGCTGACTAAAGTGTTTGTGAATATTGCGAATTATTTTTATTTTAAAATGCACACTGGATTTGTTCAGTGTATATCTTTCTTGCTGACTGAAGTGTTTGTGAATATTGCGAATTATTTTTACTTTTTAAAAATGCACACTGGATTTGTTGTGTATTTTATTTATCAAGCTTTGCAAACAGGTAGATTTCTGTGGCAGGGTGCACTTCGTCTCACAGTGCAGGTACAGCAATGTAGGCTCCAGCAAAGATCTTTCCCATCCTTACGCCCTTCTCCTACCAGCTGGCTAAACTTTCTATTAAAGATATGGACCTCACTGCAATATCTTTAATATTTCATGAGGTAATTGCATTGGTGTCCCTTTGAGTTCTGCCGTGCCTGTTGCCACATGATCTGGAAGATTAGAATCCTGACTAACTACAGCTGGAAAGAGCTGTTTCTGTTAGAGATAACTCTAAAGCACCTGGGTATTGATTTCCTTACCAGCCAATCTCTGCCTTTCTTCTGGAGTAATTTCAATCTTCCTAATGGCTCCTGGTGCTGAAGGTGCCAGGAAACTCTCCTAAAGAGATTTGTAGACAGTCTCATTAACATAATTTTGTCTTCTCTGTGGCAATGAATTTATTTGCAAATGTGAGAATTTCATCGGCAGAATGCAATTCTCATAAGAAATCTGTGAACTGAAGCAACTGTGTGCATGGATGGGGGTTATATCTAAATTGTGCTAGAACATTAATGGTTCTTATCTTATTTAGGAATGTTTTTTTTAATTTATGTTTTTAAACACCTTCTTGTATTGCACTAAAAAGCCTATTTAAGATGCTTAATACCTTTCTTTATGGTATCAACTTAGTATGCTGATTTCATGTATCTACACTGATGAATTAAAAGCAAATTCACAATTCTAGTAATAAAGTTCAATGTTGATCAAAATGGATTTTTCATTGTATACCATGCTACTTTTTTCTAAAATCATGACAACCAAAAATTAAGGGGTGTGGTATAAACAGAAGTAAGCCTTTTGGATTGGGTGGGTGGAGGAGAACCAAAACTCACCTTGCTTTTTCCCTCTGTGGTTTGGGCTCTGTCTTTCCTTGAGTTCTCCACCCCGCCTCAACCCACTGCTTTCTTTCATTTCACCATTCTAAACACTCCTCTCTACTTTAGTGAGTTTGTTATTTGCAGGATCAGGCTCCATCAGGCTTGAACAGCCTATTAAGAAATGCGCTTCAGAAAGAAAAGAAAAAAAATCCATGCCTTTTTTAAGCATGAAAAGGCATTTCTTCATGGGCTGCTCAGGCCCCACAGCACTTGATCCTGCAAAAAAATAAACTCACCAAAGCTGAGAGGAGTGTTTAGAATGGGGAAATTAAAGGTAACGTTGGGGGTGGAGGAGACCTCAAGGAGGATTTATTAATTTTATTTATTTGGGGGTCTAAAAAGTGGGGGGTGTCTAATAAAAGGTAGTGTCTTATAGACAGAAAAATACGGACTGATATAGCATTGGTCATTGAGTTTAAATAAATTTTAACCTAGAATCTGGGCTGTATATCTGCATAAGCCTGCTTTAGCTAGGTACGCCTAATCGTGTCTTACCCATAGCACTGTAAGATGACCAAGATCAAAATTACTACTGACAATTAATGCTGATAATATATTTCCTTGACTGATTAATATTATCATCTTGAGAATATCTTTTCTGCTCACAGGCATGGAACTCGTTGTGCTGGAGAAGTGGCAGCTACTGCAAACAACTCACACTGTGTAGTAGGGATTGCATTTAATGCTAGAATTGGAGGTAAGTGTAGCTATCTTATATCAATAAATAACTTACACTAGCCTAACATTTTTTCCACTGACTCTATTCAGTCAGTGAGTGATGCACTTTGGCAAGTGTGCATGCAGTTGTAGTCCTAACTGTTTTTACTAGGAAGCAAAACCGTAAGTCTTATTTGTTGAGTGAACACATTTGGGATTTTGATATAAATTTCTTATGCCTGCTGCTTGGAATAATATGAGGTGGGAGATTCAGTCCCCTGTCCCTTGCCCAGATTGAACATAACTTTAGGTTTTACGAGTTACTCCCCACTTTAATGCATTTTTATGATTAATATTACCTTCATAATAGTATAATTTAATATACAATAAGCAGAAACCTGTTGTTTTTCAGATACAGCATTGTAACTTGCTGCATCTAACAGTGGCCAAATAACTGCCCAGAGTGATTTATATGCCAGATTGTGTGGTAAATAAATAAATAAATAAATAAATAAATAAATAAATAAATAAATAATCAAACAACTGCTGGGACATATCTCAGCCATATGTCCAGTAATGGGACTAATTCCATAACCCAAATGTACCCTATTACCTTATTATTTAGCCATTACTAATAGTAGCTAGTAGAGATGGGCACGAAACACGAAAATGGCATTTTGTTTTGTTATTCGTTACCCCACCCCATTCCATTTCATCTAATGCAAAATTATATTTTAAAAGAATTGTTTTGTAATTCGTTTGTTTTGTTCCTTTTTCAACTTTTTAATTTCATTTTTGGTGTGGTCGGTGGTTTATTATTATTTTTATTTTATTATTATTATTTTTAAAAGTCCCTGATGTGGGTTTTTTTTTAACAGCTGAGAGGTGCTGGCTTGGGGCCAGTACCAAGCATCTGGGAGGTGCTAGCTTGGAGCCAGCCCAGCAACTCAGCCCCAGCACTGGAGCTTTTTAATTTTTTTAATTTTTAATTTTAATTTTTAATTTTTTAAAAAAAAATCTTATGCCCCTGGTTGGTTCGGGTAATTCTTTTCCCTCTTTGTTTTTCTTTTGTTTTACACTTGCTGACCATGTGGCTCCCGGACCTTTTTTTTCTAATTTTTATTATTATATTTAATTTTTTATTTTTTGCTCATGCGCCTGGAGGGGTCTGCTATTTTTTCTTAATTTATGCATGCGCCCATCAGCTGGCCTGCGGGCTGTGTGGGTGCGTTTTTTTTATTTCATTTTTAATTATTTTTTTCTCACACCCCTGGCTGTTTCGGTGTGGTTTTTGCTCTCTTGTTTTTTCTTTTGTTTTACTCTTGCCAACCATGTAGCTCCCGGGCCAGGGTGGCATTTTTTTTCCTAATTTTTATTTTTTTATTTTTCCTTGTTTTCCCTGCAAGCCCAGCAGGGGGCCCACGCTACAGCTGATCAGGGCTTTTTAAAAAAGCCCCGATCAGCTCTAGTGCACCTGTGTTCGGCAAAAAAATTTTTATTTTTTTTTATTTTTATTTTTATTTTTTATTCCTGCAAGCCCAGCAGGGGGCCTGCACTACAGCTGATTGGGGCTTTTTTTAAAAAGCCCTAGCCAACTCTAGCACACCTGTGCTCAGCGCTTTAAAAAAATATATAGTGCTATTTCTATTTTTTTATTTTTTTCCTGCAAGTGCCCAGCAGGGGGCCTGCGCCACAGCTGATCGCTGGGGCATGGGGGGGGGAACAGGTTTTCCCCATAGGAATGTATTGTTAATGCATTCCTATGGAGAAACAAAACAAAACAGAGTGGGGTTCGTTATATGTTTCATTAGGGAACTAAACAAATAATGAATAATGAAACAAAATAAAAATTCATTTTGTGCCCATCTCTAGTAGCTAGTCATCCAAACTTATGCAGATACTGGTAGGATCCTGGCATCGGCATAATGTGGGCTTCTAAACTAGGAAGAACGTAGTTCTGACGTGGACAGAACCAAGCAGCTATGGCAGTGTTAGCGAACCTTCGGCACTCCACATGTTTGAGACAAGAACTCCCAGAATTCTGAACCTAGATTGCCAGTGACAAAGGACTGTGTGAGTTCTGGTCCAAAACATCTGGAGTGCTGAAGGTTCGCCACCACTGGGTTATGATATTTTTATTATTCTGCAGATTTTCAGCAAATAATTGAGATAGCTAATTGGCATGGTCTCCTGCAGTAGCATCCCCATATCTGCTCATTTGCTGTCTGCAGAATCAGTTATTTGTGTTTGGCGAGCGGTGGTATGAGAGGATGAGAGGGCAGTTGCACGCCCGGGTGGCGCAGTGATGGTAGCTGCAAAGGCCATGCAGCCCAGGGTCACCAGCCTGGGACATCAGTGGCAGCTGCGGAGGCTGTGCAGCCCTCAGCAGCACAGTCCAGAAGCACCCTGCAACCAGAAGCACCTGCAACAGTGAAGGAGGTGGAGCCCCCACAGCCCTTGGCAGGGTTTGCTGAGGCATTGGTGGGGGTCATCCATCACCTCTGCCACCTGGGTGCTAGTGCTGGTGGTGGGCGGGGAGGCAGACCTTCCCTGGCAGGCAGAGGGGCACCTGGGGACTGCTGCTTTTTCCTCTTCTGCCTCCTCCTACACCTGCACCTGGCACAGCTTCTCCAGGCACAGCCTGCCTGCCACTGGCAGGGTGAGCGTGCTGAGGAGAAGGAAGAGGTGGGGGAAGTGGTGCAGTGGTGTAAAGGGCACGAGGAACAGGCAGCCTGGCACCAGCACTTTCACCCCCAGCACCCCATCTCTGCAGAATTCTTTATCCTCAGGGTGGCCCGGAACCAATCCCCTGCAAATATGGATGTCCTTCTGTACTGGATTTGTATCTCTCTCTGTGTGTGTTGTGTCGTTATAGTCATGACCGACCCTTCGTGACCCCATGTCCATGGAGTTTTATTGGCAGGAATACTGGAGTGGTTTGCCAGTTCCTACTCCAGGCGCCTACAGCACCTGGTATTCCCTGGTGGTCTCCCATCCAAGTACTGACCAGGGCCGACCCTGCTTAGCTTCCGAAATCAGGCGAGATCGGATGTGCTTAGGGCATCTAGGCAGCGGATTTGTATCTATACTTGTGAAATTCTTACATGTAAGATTTAAAATGTCTGTGTCTACTTATAATTGTGGGCGGAGTACATTAAATTAATTTACACATTTCTAGGGGCAGAAAGAGCAACATCCTTTTCCTTAATGTAGCAAATTACACTAGAGTAAGCCTATTGAATCAATTAGAATTTGGTGAGCCAACCTTTCTGCAAATTTAATCGTTTGCAATGGCTCTGCATTAACTGCAACTTACTTTAGCACAGTACATCAACCTTAGAGTAAGCCTATTTGAATCAGTGGAGCTTATGGAGAGGTTGACTCACCAAATCGCTATTGATTCAATGGGCCTACACTAATGCGATTTACTACCCAAACAAGACAATTTTGTTCAGTAGAAATTTAAGCATCAGGCTCATGTGTGTTTTGATTTCAGCTAAATTCAGTATGTGCAGGACTAAGCATGTGCACATCTCACTTTGTACACAAGGAAGATGAAATGGACACATTTATGTACACAGTGTATAAATTGCACAATCCTTTCTTTTAAAAAATGGGGGAAATGATGAAGGTTATTAGGAATGAATAAGTGCTTCCCAATAGGGACATATATGTCTGAAATGAAAATGATATACAACCCTATTTCTTCTACTTATGGACTAGTGTTACTATAAGAACTTTAGTTCAATTCAAAGGAGATTAGTTTTTTCCTCATGTTAACAAAAGTAATGTTTTTTTCTGTAAAAACAATTTTGTAGAAAACTATATTTAGAACATCCTATTCCCTATATATGCTCTTGCTTCTAGTTTCATGTTTCCATTAATGCTATTAAATTTAATTGTCCACTTTTTAATGGATTTTTTTTCAGTTTATCAAAGGATATTGGGGGGGGGCGAAGCAATACTCTACTACAGCGAGGCTTGCTTGTTGTTGTTTGGGTGAAGTGATATAATGGGTTTTTTTGCTGTGGAAGCCCCTGCTATGTGACTGTTATAATTTGTAGCATTTCCCTAAAGTTGAGCATCTGAAGAATTCTGTCTCAACAGCTCTCCAAGCTTTATTTATTTACTATTACTAAGGATTATGTAGCCCAGGGGTGACCAAACTTCGTCCCTCCAGATATTTTGGACCACAATTCCCAGAATTCCAATCTTGTATTGCCAATGACAAAGGACTGTGGGAGTTGTGGTCCAAAACATCTGGAAGGCTGAAGTTTGGATACCACTGATATAGCCCATTATTGTGTTGCCTGATCAATCCTATTGGCATTCAATGATTTAGATTTTTTTTTGCCTCCATATGTTATTCATATGGAGATTAAAACAGCTATATATCTGCTGGCTGTTCAGGTAAAACTCAAAAAATTAGAATAGATGAGGCTTTTATCATTAGATCACCCTAGCTTATTCACTTAAATTTGGGGAGGGGAGAGGCTTCCATTTATCATTCTACATGCATTGTTTTTGCATTACATTTGTCTTTTCTCCTACTATGTAACATTCATCAAGGAAGTTGGGGGTGGGGTAGAATACAGAAAAACAGCACAGTGCTTTCTTATTAAGTAAGGCCTACCTGTCCTATGCATTCCTAATATTCTGTTTTGTTTTGTTTGGGTTTTTTGTTGTTGTTGAATCAATGAACTCTAGAAATAAGTCTTTGGGATTACCTTTAGTTTGCAGCCTCCATGCGGAGGGGGGAAGAGGGGGCTCTTTAAATATTCCCCCCCCTTGCACCCGATGACCGTGCTGAGTGGCTGCTCAGCACATTCATCGGGTGCGGAGGGGGATGTTTTTAAAACTGGTTGCTAATTTTCTCTCTCTCTCTCTCTCTCTCTCTCCTTCCCCTATATCTATTTTAACAAAACAAAAAAACCTTCATAATTGGTTGAAAATGAGATGTTTTTCTTTGTCTGAAATTTGTAATCAAACTTGTTCACACAAGGAAAGAGGAAAAATGGATGTTGATCACAGCAATGGCTGCTCCGCCCGGCCTCGTGCCGAGCAGGGGCACCTTTGCCGGCCGGTTGAGGGAGGCGGCTATTGGCTCCGCTATTGGCGTAGCCTACGGTAGGGGAGCGCGCCCTTTATAAGTCCTCGGCGCGCTCCCCACAGCCTGCCTCCGCAATCGCCGGTTTCCCCACCCTCCCGCCACAGTTTATGATGTGCTGGTGATGCTTTGCTGGTCGCTTAGGGGCCGGATGGGAATTTTTGACCATTTCTCTGATTGGCCTTGAGCGGTGGTGTTTTTTCGCCCATCCCACCATTCACATATTGGCGGTGGGTGTTGTAGGTAATAACCCTGGTCACAACTGGCGGGTAGCGCATAAAAAGTTAACCATTTAGGTCCCGAATCTAATTACATCTTCACGTCTTCGGCAGCCTTCCATTAATAACCCAATAGGATTTAGTTAGGGAGCAAATAATAATAATAACCCAAAACCCTAGGAGGGCTGCCAACCTTTAATCAAGCGTTGATGCCAAAAGATCTCATTGGCATCCTCACTGCGGCAGTTCAACGGGCCGCAGGAAATTGGTGGAGTAACGGGACCTAATCAATTTGTTGTTACCATTTTGATGATGCGCTACGGCTCAGGCCCTCCTAAAGTTATTGTTCATTGATAAGTAATTTAAAATTCGTTACTGTAGTTAATAAAGTTGTGGCCCTTATTTAACCCAAGCGGAACGTGTGTCGCCTCTTTCTTTCAACCTGGCCCGGCAAGGCATTTTTTGGGAAACTTCCAGAGTTAACATCTCTGAATTTCTGTCCATGGAAAGAGAGGCTGCAATTGAAACTCAAGAGTTTTAAAAGTGCATGGTTCTTTACAAATACGAAGGTCAGCAGGTGCACAGGGAAAAGCTAAAGAAGAAAATACTTATAGGAAAAGTAATGATTTCATTGAGCCTCTTACATAAATTATGAAAGTACCAAATAAATCCTAGAAATATTTGAAAGCGCTATTTTTTGTTCCTCAGCTTTAAAGCAGAGGCCGTTTTTTATTGGGAAACCTTTATGGCTCTGTCTTAACAACAAGCAAGATTCTGAAAAACACACTTCTGCTCTATTAACAGTATTTGACGATTTAAGTTTTACTGGCTTTGAACTGACTGATAGACAGAAAATAGGATTTTTTACAAGGTCACTGGGTGAATGCTTCACTGTTTTTGAGGTAGAAATCAAAGAGTTAGGGGATGGAACATACTGTTTGACCATTAAAACGAAAAGGGAAGCAGATGGATCATATCTGTTAAATCAGAAACAAAAGATAGTTGAGCTTCTGAAGATCTTACATCATAAACGCAACCAATATTCTGTGAAATTAGGGTCAACATGAATCTTGACCAAATAATAGTAAGTAGAGGACAGCTATAGGTAAGTTTTTGTATCTCACAAACTACATTTACAACCAGGAAACTTCAATGGGTCCAAAATGCAGCAGCCAGATTGCTGACTGGGGTGGGGTACAGAGATTACATTACACCCCTATTAAAACAGCTACACTGGCTGCCAGTCAGCTAGCAGCACTATATGACCTGGGTCCTAGCTACCTCAAAGATCGAATCTCACAGTATGAACCAACTTGGGTGTTAAGGTCATCAGGAGAGGCCCTTATCTCCATCCCACCACCATTACAAGTACGCCTTGTGGGAACCCATAAAAGGGCCTTCTCAATCGCTGCGCCCAGATTCTGGAACTCCCTCTCACTAGAGGCCAAGACTGCCTCATCTCTGTTGTCCTTCCAGAAACAGGCAAAGACATTTCTCTTCAAGCTTTCCCTGAGTGATGGTCTACCATGTCTTTTATATGAATCTATAGGTTCACATAGACTTTGTGTTTATAACTACTTATAACCTTGTAGCTTTAATGTAATGTTGTCTATTAATGCTGTAAGATGTCCATCAATTCCTTGTTCTCAAATACTTGAACACGTCTTAATTGTACTGGATTGTATATTATCCCTCATTACTGTAAGCTGCCTTGGATCCTTTTCCAAGGAGAAAGGTGGGGTAAACATACTTTAAAATAAATAAATAAAATAAATAAACATTTAGCTACTGCTATAGGAATATTAAACAGAAAAGTCAGTTCATTAATACTGAATGATTGGGCAGCTGTAAAACAGGTAGCTAGATATTTCAAATGGACCATAAATTTTAAGTTAAAATTTCCAGTTAATAAAAAGTGAAAGATACAGTGATGCAGATTAGGCAGAGGATAGTACAGATTAAAATTTCACTGGTAGCTTCCTGTTCAGATTTGATGACAGTCCTATTTTGTTGACTAGTCCCAAACAAGATGTTGTAGCTTTGTCTTTCACATATTCTGAATTAATTGCTGCAGCTGAAGCACTCAGACAACTACTATGGCTTGAGAAGCTGTGGGAATGACTTTAGAATATATGAAGATATGCTGATTCATTTGATAGAAGACAACCAGAGCTGCATCAAGCTATTGTAAACCGAGAATAAGAATGCATGCAGCAAACACATCCATGCAAGAGACTGCTTAGTGTATATGACCTGACTGAGAGAGACATCATTGCTTATAAGTTGCAGTTAACAAAAAAAGAGATGGACTCTCAGTGACTTGTAGCTATTCTCCTCTGTGGATCTCTGTGCTTCTGTACTATGTAGGAAGAAGATTTTGTCAGTGCTTCAAAACTCTGCAACAGAAAGTACTACAGCAGGACCCCAGTATCCACTGGAGATTGGTTCCAAGCCTTCCCATGGATAATGAAAGCCGTGGATAAGAGAGAATGTCAAAATGTCCCCAAAACTGCTGTTTTGTGATAGTAACTTGCTTCACAGCTGCTGTTTTGCGATAGTAACATGCTTTACAGCTGCTCTTTGTGAGAATAGCTTGCTTTGCAGCTGTTAAATTATTTATTTATTTTTCCTCTGCCAACCGTGGATAACTGAATCAGTGGATAATGAATCAGTGGATACAGGGGTCCTACTGTATTCCTATATAAAGCAATGAAAATTATATTAATTAGCAGAATCATAATAAACAATGTAAAGGCTGTATTTTCTTGTATACATGGAAAAAACAATGATGAAGGTAATGGCAGCTTAAATGTTCAAGATGTTTTATATGGCAAAATAAGTACATGTGAATTGTAGTCCACTTCATTAGCTTCAAGAAAAGTCTGTGCTGTGAGCAGCCCATTTCATTGACTTACGGAGAACAGGATAATATCTCATTACACATTTTATAGCCTTGGCAATTTGAAAAGTGAGAAAGAAGAAATTTAGATTTGCTCTTTTCAGTGGCTGCCAGATATGTTCCATAACATTTAGTTCCAAGCTCTAAGCTTATGAAAGAGCAAAAGACATTATTTAATTGTAACTTTCCAAGTAGACGGTCTTCATTTGTTTCACTATAACTCAAGAAAAACTGTTTTCCAGGCAAGATTCAGCCTAGCCAAGCAACAGAGCTCCTAAATCCTACTACAACTTCCAAATAATAATGGAACAACAATAAACATCCTATGAAAATATTTTCTACATGCTAAAACTCTAAAAGTAAATAAACTAAAATGGGTAGTCTCTAATAATAAAAAAAATGCATTATACTGTAAGAGCCAAGCACATTTTCAGCTGGTTGTAACTTCCTGAGGTTGTTTTATCATGTAAGATACTCTTACATGAGTGGAACTAAAATTCACTCCCATAATGCATACCTTCCTACTTACCACACTATTACATGCAAGAAAAAGCTGGACACGTTTCTGAAGTGAAGCTAGTTATTAGACAGAACTGTTACTACTGATATCCTTTCACATATTTGGTGATAGTTCTATTATACAGGTCTGTTGCAGCAAAAACAACAAATAGTGTTGTGGTACCTCAAAGACTATCAAGTTTTATTTGGTATACACTGTAATGGAGACAAAACTAGACGATGGGTGATACCTTCATAGGCTGCTAGTAGAAAAAAAAAAAAAGTTGCTGAGCTTTTGAGAGCAAGCCTTCTTTTTCAAAGCAGGTATAGGAGTCCAAACATGGCAAGGGATGCAATTTGCCAGGAGAGAGTTCTTAAAAGTTCACTTGGCAAGATGGATGCCAGGCTTCTTCTTGGAAGGCACAGAGCATCATGATCCAAAGGGGCTGGGCTTTACAGGCCAATTCAAATAAAGAGCTGCATGGTATGGGTACCTCTAGCTTACAACCATCATCTCCCTATTGGCTCTTCAAAGCATAGAGCTCCTGGTTGGCCAGTGGTGAGGTAGGAGCCAGTGGTTAATGAAAAAAAATGTTCTCCACTAGGGGTGGGGGAGAAAGGTTTTTGGGGGGAGAATTTAAAAAATGTCCCACTAGGTAGTTCCAATTAAGACCCATGGACAAAAGACTAAAACACTGAACAACTAAAAAAAAGTTCCTTTGGAGTATATTAGGGTGGTCTGGACTCTTCAGTGATCCTGATGGGTTAGGATCTTGTGGAGGGATTCTAGATATATCACACATGGTTTATTAAGTTGGCAATAAGGGAACTATTAGTTAACTGCAGTTGTCTGTCAGAGTCCAGCAGGATAAGCACCAGGACCAAGTCCAGGAAAGGGCACCAGAAGGGGCCTGCAGCAAGTCCAACCAAACACCAAGACAGAGGGTGAGGTAAAGACTAGTCAAGCAGTCCGGGAGTCAAGACCAGAGGGAGCAGTGCCTGAAACCTGGATCCAAGGGGGGTCTGGAGAAGCAGGTCCAGAACAGCAAGCTGGCTGGCAGGCAGGAAGGTGACAGGAGAGAAGCCACAGCAGATCCAGAGAAGGTTGTTGCTGAGGCAAGATTCATGAGGAAAGGCTGCTATGCCTGAAATAGCCCCAACCTGAGCCAGCACAAGTGTTGCTCTTGGAGGGCTATCCATAGCTGCAGGGGAAGGTCCTGGTCCTGCAAGTTTCCAGAACAGCCTTCTCAACAGGAGTGGGGCCAACCCTGCATGTACTAGGGTTGGCTCCGATTCTGACACTGTCTGGATAGTTTCCTTGCTTGTATAAAAGGAAGAATGAAGGCTTAGTGGGCAAATACAAAAAGTTCATTTTTTTAAAACTGAGATTTCATTGTCCAAATGCAACTATTTCAAATAGTGAGGAAACAAGTGACAATTTAAAGCAAAAGCAAAAGCAAAGTGTTCTGCTTATATACCGCCCCATACCACTTCAAGTAGTCTCTGGGTGGTTTAGGCAGTTTAACCGGGACGCGGAGTTTTGGATGAATTACAGTATGCAGGCTGCAACCCCCCAATCGCCCCCGCCCCACACCGCCCCCACATTGCCCCCAGAAAGCTGGGTACTCATTTTACCGACCCCCATCAGAAGGATGGAAGACTGAGTGAACCTTGAGCGCCGCTACCGCCGCGACCCCCCGCGCGCCCCCGTCCCACCGCCGCGCCGCGACCGCCACTGTCGCCCCCGCACCGCCCTCCTCCCACCACCCTGCGACCCCCGCATCGCCCCCGCCCTGCCAGAAAGAAAGAAAGAAAGAAAGAAAGAAAGAAAGAAAGAAAGAAAGAAAGAAAGAAAGAAAGAAAGAAAGAAGGGAGGGAGGGAGGGAGGGGGGGAAAGAAAGAAAGAAAGAAAGAAAGAAAGAAAGAAAGAAAGAAAGAAAGAAAGAAAGAAAGAAAGAAGGGAGGGAGGGAGGGAGGGGGGGAAAGAAAGAAAGAAAGAAAGAAAGAAAGAAAGAAAGAAAGAAAGAAAGAAAGAAAGGGTGAGAAGGAGGGAGAGAGAGAGAAAGAAAAAGAAAGAAGGGAGAAAGGAAGGAAGGAAAGGAGGGAGGGAGGAAGGAGAGGAAGAGGAAGGAACAAAGAAAGAAAGAAAAAAGGAGGGAGAAGGAGGAAGGGAGGAAGAAAGTAAGTAAGTAAAGGAAGGAGGGAAGGAAAGAAAAAGAAAGGGAGAGAAGGAGTGAGGGAGAGAGAGGAAGAACGAAAGAAGGGGGAGGAAGGAAGGAAGAAAGAAAATGAGGAAGAAAGGAAAAGAAAGGGAGGGAGGGAGGGAAGGAAGGAAATAAAGAAAGAAAGAAGGGGAGAGGAGAGGAGAGAGGAAAAAGAAAAAAGAAAAGGGGAAAAAAAGAAGAAGAAAGGAGAGTGGGAGGGAAGGAAGGAGAGGAGGAGGGAGGGAGGGAGAAAGAAAGAAAGAAAGAAAAAATGAGGAAGGAAGGAAAGAAAGAAGTGAAGGAAGGAGGTAGAGTGGGAGGGAAGGAAGGAAGGAAAGAGAGGGAGGGAGAGGGAGAGAAATAAAGAAAAAAGAAAGAAGGGAGAGGGAGGGAGAGAAAGAAAGAAAGAAGGGAGAGAAAGAGGAAGGAAGGAAGGAAGGAAGGAAGGAAGGAAGGAAGGAAGGAAGGAAGGAAGGAGAGTGGGAGGAAAGAAAGAAAGAGGGAGGAAGGGAGAGAGAGAAAGAAAAGAAAGAAGAGAGAGGGGAGGGAGGGAGAAAGAAAAGGGAAAGAAAGAAAGAAAGAAAGAGAAAGAAGGGAGGGAGGAAAAAAGAAAAGGGAAAGAAAGAAAGAAAGTAAGGAGGGAGGGAGGGAGGCCTCATGTCAAGGAAGGGCGAAGGGTCCCAAGGCCTCACTTCCGGGGAAAATGCGAGGAAGTAAAAACAGTGTTTCCTTCATTGCCAAGGACTCATCGCACAACACTGGCTCTTCGGCTTGATACGGAGATGAGCACCGCCCCTAGAGTGGGAACCGATAGCACGCATGTGCGTCAGCGGCTGGGGGGGGGCATTTACATTTTTTATCTTATTAAATCAAAACAAGCGGGCCAGGGAAAAATTATCAAGCATTTACCGGTCCACGGTAATAAAAAGGTTGGGGAGCACTGGTTTAGAGTTTTTAATTACAGTATGCAGGCTACACATTGCCCCCCAGAAAGCTGGGTACTCATTTTACCGACCTCAGAAGGATGGAAGACTGAGTGAACCTTGATCCTGCTACCTGGGATTGAACCCTAGGTCGTGAGCACAGTTATAGCTGCAGTAC
The DNA here is from genome assembly GCA_029282475.1 of Phrynocephalus forsythii. NCBI lineage: Eukaryota > Metazoa > Chordata > Lepidosauria > Squamata > Agamidae > Phrynocephalus > Phrynocephalus forsythii. The sequence goes on from JAPFRF010000004.1 coordinate 42,747,848, forward strand.
AGACATTTAACCACTGCGCCACGAGGCTCCATATGCATCACTTCACTTTACCATTAGTTCATTGTGCTACACATATGCTACACATATGTTTCACAGGTTCCTACACTGGAAATTTAGTTTTGTTCGGCAGCTTGTCAAAGATAGAAAACAATAAGCATTTTGACTGTCCAAGAACTGTGGCTATGAAGAATGTACAGTCACGTGAGAAAGAAAGCATACCATCCTATAATTCCATGGTTTTATTTATCAGGACACAATAAAAATCATCTGATCCTTATTAGCAGATCTTGAAATTAGGTAAATAAAATCTCATTTATTTATTTATTTATTTATTTATTACACTATATCATGATTTATTTATAAAAATAAAGCCCAAATGGAGAACCCATGTGTGAAAAAACCAAGTGTGCTCTTATGTCAGTGAAGATTCTCAGTCATCCACTTGAGACTGACAAGCTTCTTCGATGAGTAGTGAAACATTTCAGTCTAACAACTTTCAGGTAAGTGCACCCTTACTCTTCCATAGGAATTAAGAGGCTAAATAGCAGCCTGAAGCTGCTAACTACTGTAAATGCCTTTGAGTAACTGACTGATCATCATTGAGTGTGACCACCTTTAGAAAAGCTGAGGTTTTAGCATTCAGGCATGTAACGCAATGTTAGGAGGAACTATATCAACAAATGATGCTAGGGAAGCAATTGTTGCTGCCCATCCATTCAGGAAGGTTTATAAAGCCATTTCCAAACAATTTAAATTCCATCATTCTACAGTGAGAAAGGTTATTCACAAGTGGAAAGCAGTCAAGACAGTTGCTAACCTTCCTAGTAGTGGACATCCAGGCAAACTCAGCCCAAAGCCAGGCCATGCAATGCTCTGAGAAACTGTAAAAATCCAAGAGTTAAATTTAGACTCCATAGGTCTCAGCATGTTAAATGTTAAAGTTCTGCTAAAATATAATTAGAAAAAGATTGAACAAGTATAGTTTGTTTTGAAAGGTTTCCAGGAGAAAGCCTCTTTTCTTTTCTTTAAAAAAAAAAAAAAGAACAGGGCAGCATGGCTTGGGTTTGCAAAACTGCACCTGGACAAATCACAAGACCTCTGGAATAGATGAGACCCAAGTGGAACTGTTTGGCCATAGCCATGTCTGGCAAAAACCAGAATACCATCACAAACACCCCATGTGGTGGAGGGTTAATGACACCCCTGAGATGATCATGCTCCAGGACCTGGGCGCTTTGGAGTCAGTGAGTTGACCATGAACGTCTCTGTGTCCCAACGTATTCTAGAGTCAGATGGGGAAGCCATCTGTCTGACAACTAAAGCTTGCCCTAAATTGGGTCATACAACAGATCAGAGAACTCAAGCACACTAGAAAATCTACAACAGAGCAGCTGACCAAGAAAAGAATCAAGGTGTTGCAGTGGCCCAGTCAAAACCCAAACCTCAACCTGATTGAAATGCTGTCTTGGGACATTAAGAGAGTTGTGCATAAACAAATGCCTGCAAACCTCAATGAGCTGAAGCAACACTGGGGCAAGAAGAGGGGGGCAAAATTCCTCCACAAAAATGTGATAGACTGATAAAGCAATTTACTTTAATTTATTGCTGCTAAAGGTGATTCTATTGAATCATAAGGTTTACTACAGTTTCCAGAATGTTTATTTTTTGTAAAATAAATTATGACACAGTGTATAATGTGTTGTGTGTTGTTGTTGCTGTTCATCTGAGGTATGTATTTACTTAATTTACAAACCTGCTAAGGACCATATGATTTTTATTATGTCCTGATAAAATAGTAGAATTCCAAGAGGGTTTATTTTCTTTTTCACATGACTGCATTTCCGCAGCATGACAGTTTCTCACTTCCTGATTTCTCCTAATTGTAAAGCTGACAGTCTGGTCTACTTTTCCATGGAAAAAGACCTCAAAGCTAAGAAAGCTCTTTCTTTACTTGAGACCTCGGAATGTCACTGCCAAACGAGACAGCACAGACAGATGACTCATTTTCATATACTCAACTTCTTCAGCTGATTAACTTTCATTCTTAGGTTAAATTATAAAGAAATTGCAGCTGAAATAGTATTTATTCCTTTTTTCATAACTGCTCTCAGTGCAGTGAGTTCAGTAGATGGACAAGTATTATCTCACAAAGCAGAGACATATTTTTGTGAAAACTTAACAGTGTGTTCATGCAATTTCGAATCAATTAGAAATGGAGGTGGTTAGCGGGAGAAGGAATGCAAAGCTTTACCAACAAAACTGCAAAGCTGTGTGTTAATTGGAAGTTTAAGAACTGGATAAATGTTCAGGCAAATTTCTACCAAAGAGAAGAACAATGCTGTTATGTTTTATAATTAAAAGATGCTAATTTGGTTTATAATTAGAAGTATACTTATTAAATGAGGAAATAGTTCACTTTGTTTATTGTGGGTTGTCAAGTCAAGGTTTTTTTGTACATCCTGGTGATACTTTAATTTGGGTTTTACACACACACAAAACACACACACACACACACACACACACAAAAACACACACACACACACACACACACACACACACACACTGTGTGTGTGTGTGTAAAACACTGTATTACTGTATTAAATGTTCACTAGAATCTGTGCTTGAAATGCTGTCATTAAGTGAAGTGTAGCAAGTGGTTTCTAAAGAAAGAGCTTCACTAAAGATGGCACACTGGATATTAGACATGGGCACGACCAGAAAAAATGATGTTTCGAGTTTTCGTTTGTCGGAACGGGTCTGTTTCGGGTCGTTTCCGTTAGTCGTGAAATTTTTCAAAAATTTGTCATTTCTTTTGTCGTTTGTCGTTTCCACCTCGATTTAGCGCAATTTGACATCCCAGAGCATAGGGGCGTCCCGCAATCAGGGCCAGCTTGAGGTGTTTTTGCGCACTAGGCGGCGGGCGGGGCGGGTGACGGGGGGAGGTGCAGGCGGGCGGCGGTGGCGGGGGCCATGGACAGGCGGCGGCCACGGGCGGGCGAGTGGGTGGGCAGCGGCGCGGGCCGCAGGCGGGTGGCAGCGCGGGCGGACGGGCGAGTGGGCAGTTAGGATATCACTTAGGATAGAGGTTCTGTTCTTGGCTTGCACCCCAAATGTGTGTGTGTGAAAGCAAATTGAAGTTGGGAAAATAGAAAATGAATGGTAGTATATAATATATATTTAAAATAAATCCACACCTCCCACTCCCAGTTGAACCTCCCCTTTATCCAATATCAGAAAAAAATCCTCACAAACTGCAAGAGAAGAAATAAAGAATAAACTGATATTCCCTTCAGCAGACAAAGCTGCAGGGAATCAAAGAAATTATTTTCTAAATTCAGTTCCCTCCCTGCCTGCCTAAGTTAAATCCTAAAGCCTCCAGCCTCCCTCCTCAATCTCAATCGGATCGCACCAGCACCAGCAGCCAGCCCTCCGCCCTCAACCACATCCATACACCCGACTGCGATTTCTGGAAGGTGCCTCGGCTTTTTATGCCCTCCGAGACATCCAGAAGTGTCAGTCAAAAACCTGGCGATGCCATTGGTGGAATGGTTCAAACAATTTGCATGGTCCCATCCCATGCCCAGCCCAAATGGGCAGGTCTAAAAAAAATAAAATAAAATAAAATAAAATAAAATCAATATGACGTTTTATTGCTATAAAAAACCCACTGCTGCTACTATTAAAATTCAGGCATTTAAAATAAATAAATTTCACATGTTTCTGTGGTGATTTGGTGTGTTTTTTGATCATGATTTCAAAAGAAAAATTGCGGTCGCCATTTTGGATCCCCCCCACCGGATGGCATGGCAGCCCAGGATGACCCCCAGCCTGGTGCAAGCAGCCCAGGACAGGAGGGGGAGGCCGGGACCCCAGAAACCACCCCTCTGGTAGGTGGCAAAGCCCCAGGCAGGCATATTTTTGCCTGCTTTTTTTGGCCGGGAGTCGGGGTTTTTTAAAAAAAAACTTTTAAAAACTTTTTCTGTGCTTCGCATTGCGCGATCGCCGCGATGCCACAAACGGAAATGAAAAACCCGACCATTTTTTTCTTTTTTCGGTTCGAGTTCAAGTTCTGACAGCTTAATTATCGTTACTGTTTCCGTTACATAACGGAAACGATAACCAAAAACGGAAATGACAGTTTCGCCGAATCGTGCCCATGTCTACTGGATATAGCATAGTGTCTCTAAAAAAGCTATAGGTTCTCCCTGCACATGTGTGCTAGTTGTGTCCGACTCTAGGGGTGGTGCTCATCTTCATTTTCGAGCCAAAGAGCCAGTGTTGTGCTAATTCCTTATTTCTGGTTTGTTCTGTTTTTGTTTTAATTTGGCACATGGGAATAAGATTTCATTTACTCAAACTTGCAAAATACTCCTTAGGGTCTTATTGTAACAGTGTGGTTTTTAAAGTTCATCTGCTCATTGTTTCCTGATATCTTCATTAGAATGCTGCATTTTATTATTGCTTTTCTATTTCAGATTCTATCTTTTATATAATTTGCAAAGTACCCAGAGATTATTATTTTTTTAAAGAGACAGCCATGTTAGGTCAGAGATTCCAATTCCGGAATATCTTCCTAAAATTCTACAGAAGATTTATAAGCCTGGAGAGAGAGAGAGAGAGAACCCAGAAACGTGTTTGTCACAGCTGGCATTTATCCCAATTAAGAGTTAATTCCACAATTAAATCAAAGAATCCCTGACAATCATATCAGAGCAAATCTGAGAATTATTGCAGTGATTGCACACAACAGAAGTTTGTCTAATTCTACAAACTTTATTTTCTTCATTGCTTCTATAAATGATTTCCTTTGCCTATAAGCATATTAAGGACACAAACACACACAATAATTCTAAGTTTCACTCAGCCTAATCAGCTTCAACATATGGAGGCATATCCATGATTGATAGTCTTTGCCTCTGGAAATGAAGTTGTCTGCTAAGCTGCTGTATAATTGCTATTGATATATGTGTGTGGTTTTGTGTGGAATATTGTTGATTTGAATGTTGCATTCATGTATGTGCCTTATCTCCTTATATTTACAGTTATTTCAATTGTTTTCCTTTTAACTATGAACAATCTTTTTTCCAGGGGCCTGGCGATCCAGGGGCCTGGAGCACCAAGAAAAAAAATTAATAGAAAATTATATTGTCCCTACAGTCTTTATAACTCCAAAGGTCTGTTAACTTAGAATTTGACAAGTTCCCATTATGATGATCATGTCATTGTTTTGACCAAAATTTGGCTTGGAGGACTAAAGGCATGTCTGTGGTATGCCAGAATACTGTAAAGCCAAGGTATTGGAACTATAAAGAGTGCAAATTATATATTCCACCTCCATATTTACACATTGCAACAGAAACATGTTCAGCTTGTCAAGATTGTTACGATACAGCTACCTTGCTCAGCGTAGAGCTGACATTGCTTTGCAGTGACAGTAGTAAATGATTGTTCAAGCCTCAATTGTAAACGTACTTTCATTTTCAGGGCTACCTTTTCCACATACACCTTAATAATTTTAGCACCCTATACACACACACTTTTATATCTTCACAGCCATATAAATTTAATAATCCAAATTAATCAAATTTCTCATTTTTCTTTTAAAGGTGTACGGATGCTAGATGGTGATGTTACAGACATGGTAGAAGCAAAATCACTTAGCCTCAATCCACAACATATACACATCTACAGTGCTAGCTGGGGTCCTGATGATGATGGGAAGACAGTTGATGGACCTGCTTCTTTAACACGTCAGGCCTTTGAGAATGGCGTCAGAATGGTACGTTTGTATAGATTATCTCTCTGTGTGTATTTGCAAATTATAATATCAAGAATCTTGAAATATATTGCTCACATTTGAAAGGATGAAGAAAATGGACAGTTTATAAGGTACTAAGGGCTGCTAAAAATAAGGGCCAGCAAAATTGTTATTGGGGTCCATGTGATAGGGAATCCATAAACGTGGAAGCTTAAGCTCAATCACTTACTCATGTGCAAAAACATCCACACCAACACATCTGAGGGGGGCATGAAAAGTAGCCTATCTGATGCTGGGAGTGGTGTCCTTCCCACACTCTGTTTTCTGCTCATCACATGATTACCTCTTAATAATATAATGCTTGAAAGAGGTTTGTATGAAAACTCAAAAGTGACAGAAGTGAAGAAAAATGTATTGGAAAACAAAAAACAGCAGGAAGAATTGCAGCTGTCCAGAGTGGCCATTGTTGCTAGCTGGTGTGGTAGAAAAATCAATCAATCAATCAATCAAATAAGTTCTTTTTTTATTGCACTACTTTAAAATAATATTGTCTTCTCTCAAAAGAAACAACAAATTGTTTTGGAGTGAGGAGAAATGTCTGTGCATCTTATAGAACGAATACAGTAATCCCCGCTTCATATATATCAGATTTTCATTTAGATAGAAGTTACCTGCATGGAGCCTTTCCCATCCCCTGCTGTAGCCGGGATTCCAAAGTTCCAATCACTTCATTTGCAAAGAGGTCTCCATGGAACCTTTGCCCTCCCCTTCTGCAGCCAGGATTCTCCAGTCAAAAATCATCTTGTTTGCAAAGAGGTCTCCTCCATGGAGTGCCTACCCTCCCCCTTTTGCAGCCTAGATTCCAGAGTTCCAATTACCTCATCCCCTTTTGCAGCCTGGATTCTCCAGTCGCAATTGCCTCGTTTTCAACCCTCCCCTTTTGCAGCCTAGATTCCACAATTCTAATATATGGGAACCTTTCTTCAGAGTGTTCTTTTCAGGGAAGTTTCAGTGCAGTGCACACACTCTTGACTTTTGCTAACGTGACATATATGAGAAGAAAGTGACCTATTTCCCCTGACCTTTTGCCTTGAGGCAGGGCTAAAGGGCACCTGCTTCCTATTAGAATCATTGCTTTCATAATTGCTCCAATCTTTGCTTATGAACTTAGATAAGACAAATAAAAACAAGCCTTCTAGAGAAGATGCAGGCAGTCTTTGTCTACAAGTCTGCACAAGCACTTCCTCTCAGCTGGCTGAGAAAAATATATTTTGTCTCTCTCTTTCTCTCTGTGTGTGTGCGTGTGTTTTCATCCTTCCTTCTGTAATCAATATCAGTTTAGCTTTGGAAGTTTTTCCGCTAACTCCCACATTAATCACCTTGTTTGTAACCCTCCCGTTTTGCAGCTTGGATTCCAGTCCCAATCGCCTCCTTTGCAAACCTCTCCTTTTGCAGCCAGGATTCCCCAGTCCCAATCGCCCCCTTTGCAAAGAGATTTTCTCCAGGGAGCCTCTCCCTACCCTTTCCCTTTTGCAGCCAGGATTCCCCCACCATGAAACCTTAGGCTAAACATTTTTTCTTGTTTTCTTCCTCTAAAAACTAGGTGTGTCGTATTGTCAGGTGCATCTTATACAGTGAAAAAATACAATATTTATTTATTGGATTCACATACCAACCATCTATCTGATTGGCTACTCTGGGCAGTGAAGGCTTAAATACAGTTGTTGGATGTCAACAAGATACTGTATATGTTTGTTCACGTCAAAGCCTTGCATTGTCCATTTTGACAAAACTATTTTTATGCATAGCTAAAATACAGGGAGTATTCTTTCTATATAAGTCTGTTTTTTCTGTATATTCTTTTCTTCTTGGTACTGCATGAAGTCTAATATTTTCTAAAAGAGCATTTTAGTACCTAGGATTAAAATAGTATCTGAAGGCTGGCTCCTGCTTTGATGCAAGCAATAGATCCATCTGGTCAGTTTCCCCCAGGATGGATGAATTCTTCCACCTCCCCAGAAGTAAAGGTCTCTTATTTAAGGAACCCTGTTTAGCCCAATCAAGCCTGATCTAATTTAGCTGTTCAGCAGCACCTTAAGTCAACTTGTTGCTGTTGTTAAACAATTGGGATCAATTGACACTGCATATTCTGTAGAGATCTACTCATGAATTCCAATGTGCCTTCTGCTGATTTTGCATACAAACAGCAGCACTCAAGAGAGAGAGAACTGAATGGGAAACAATATCCAGATGGTTATAGCTGTAATGGTATGTAATTGTGGGAAGAAGACTGCTACCTTTGTGCTCTGCCTGAAGTCTCTGGGTGATCACTGTATGAAATGGGAAGATGATGTAGATTGAATTTTGGTTGGATCAATTAGAGTATTTTTATTTAAGTTTATATGGAGGAGATGTAACTGTAGGAGTAAATGTGTGAACCAGACTATAGAGCCATCTTGGACAGGTGCAAGGTAAAGACTGTAATAAAATTCACCCATAATATGTCACCAACAAAGAAAATACCAACAAAGAAAACTGCTCATGAATATATTTCACTTGGGATTCTCCTTAACTGCACAAAAATTATTTTATTCTAGTTAAGTCTAGGCAGGTTAGCCTTTAAAGGCATTGTGGAGCTATTGCATTTTCCCCTCCTGAAGGCATTTTGGTGTGGGGGGGGGAGGAAGCAGAAGAAGATTAGAACTTAAAGGATAATGATAACATCTGTAAAATCCCATGAATAGAGCAGGACAGGTGTTGCAATAAAAACGCAGCTGGAAGCACCCCTTCTATCTGCAGTTAGACTTTATCAAAACCAAAATGTTGTCTTTCATACCTAGATGCTAGAAAATATATGCTACTTTTGATACTTAAAATAAGTTATTGTAGTTTTCAAGATCATTTGCTAGCAGATTTCTAATGCTGTCTACACATGGTAGCAGTACTAACTAGATCTGCTTCTCCATAGCCTACTGTACAGCCCTGACATGGCATATCATTCTTAACATAATGGAAGACGGAAAGACAAGCTTTCAAACTTAAATCAAGCTCTCTGGCTTTTTGCCTGGGCCGCACACTGGCCTTGTTCTTGTTCCCACTACTCCATTCTCTTGAGTGAGCTGGATGACAGCCAAAATGTTTGATGGACATTAATGATCAGATGTTGTGCTGCTGAGCCTCTTGTGAGAACTCTGCTTGGTGCCTCCCCTCTCATCATCGCTGCCCCTTTTCATCTTTCTCGCTTCATCAGCTTTGGCATTGGAGTGTGTGTTCAAAGTGTTGATAGGAACAGAAGGCGCTCTTACCATTAGAAAACAATTGTAAGCTGTGGAGGAAGAATCTTAGATCATTCAAAAACAGCTTGTAAAAAAATATCCAAAGATATTAATAAACTATTAACAAACAGAAATTGAGAGCACTATTTATAAATTGGAACTGTTCATTAGAACCCTAAATACTATATATTTTTATGGAGACTTGGCCACAAAGTGTACTTAGGGTAAGAATGTTAGGCTAAAGAACTGTGTGCAGTTAAAACCAGCCAAATCTGTTGTGCACAGGAATGCAGAATTTGCTGCTTCCAACTTTAATTTGCAGTTTTTAAAAGAACTACCTTTGTTGGTTTCCATAGAGCAACCTTTATTTACTATGCTGTGAGCCTTGCAGACTAGACCTGCAAGAAAAAAAAATACTGTGAATGTCTTTCAGTCCTTCTCTTGTGCTATTTTTAAAAATACCAAACAATACTGTTATTCATTAAAAGATAGTTTAACATTGATTTCTCCAAAATATTGTTTTTGTTCGGGAATAATATTTTCTACCCCTATCACTTTTTTAGGTTCGTAAGCTTTTTACAGCTTTTTTATGGGTCCATTCCATTTTTGTACCTTTCTTGCATTCTCAAAATCAGTGCATCATATTACAGCAGAAGCAAAACAAGCTGAAGAGCCGTATAGCCATTGCAAAAACCAAATACAAAAGTAGAACAGGTGATTAGAGATGGGCACAAAATGAACTTTTAATTCATTTTGTTATTCATTATTCATTTTGTCATGGAAAGAAATGAATAATGAACAGACCCATCAAAGAAAAATGAAATGAAACAAAATGGAAATTTCTGTTTTGTTCACTTTGTTTTTCATTTTCCCATAGGAATTGATAAAAACAATGCATTCCTATGGGAAAAAGCTGGCAGTTCCCCCCAATGCGGGGGACCCAAGGCTTTTTTAACTGCCAAAGCCACCACCAATCATCTGTAGCACAGGGCTTTGGCAGGGAAAAAAGTTTTAAAAGCCCACTCTTCCCCCCACCCAATTGGGCGCGATTGGGTGGGGGAAAATAAAATAAAATAAATGCGCTGAACCGGACTGCAGGCCAGCTGATTGGTGCAAGTAAAAAAATAATAATAAAAAGTGCTGACCTGGCCTGCGGGCCAGCAGGTTGGCATGAGTAAAAATAAAAAAACATGCCAACCCAGCGCAACTAAAAAAATTTTAAAGCACCAGCCCAGCACATGGGCCAGCTGACCTGGCCTCCAGGTGAGCTCGTCGGTGTGAGTTTTTAAAAAAAATAAAAAACGTGCCAACCTGGCCAATGGGCCAGCTGGTCGGCATGAGAAAAAAATTTAATTTAAAAACCTGCCAACCTGGCCCATGGCCAGCTAGTAGGTGTAAATTTTTAAAAAATAAAAAATAAAAGGGCACGACAACCCAGCCCGCAGGCCAGCTGGTCAGCATGAGTAAATAATAATAATAGAAATTTAAAAAGCCAGCTGGTAGGCGCAAGGAAAAAAAGAAAATATATTTTAAAAAATTAAAAGTGCTGACCTGGCCCGCGAGCCAGCTGGTCAGTGCAAGAAAAAAATAATTTAAAAAACATGCTCACCTGGCCCACAGGCCAGCTGGTAGGCACGAGTTAAAAATAATAATAATAGTAAACAAATGAAAAATGAAACATTTTTTTAAAAAAAATTAAATTCATTTCATTTTAAATGAAACAAAAACAATTAAAAAAAAAAAAAAACAAAATGAAACACCATTTTAGGCTTTAAGCCTTTAGGCTACTAGAAAAATAACAAAAAGTTTCTAATATTTTGAGGACAAAATCCCTCTTCTTCAGAGCTTTATCAGCAGGTTAAAACATTTCGAGGCCCAGAGCTTAAATGTTCTGATGCTGCATCTGAAGTAAAGGGTGACTGGGACATTTTCTATCTTGCTAAGGACTGTAATAATTAAATATTACAGCAGGCAGCTTTCAATAACTCTTCTAACTTGCTGGTATCTTCATTGGAATAAGATGGAAGGACACAGTGAAGAAAGCAAAATACAGTGGTCCCCCGCCCTTTCACGGTTCACATACTGCAGTCCCGCTATATCGCGGGACCGCAGTACTCTGAAAGGGCTTGAGAGAAAGGGGAGCCATTGCACGCAGCTTGCCTGCCCTCCCCTGGGGGTGTGGGCGAGCAGCAAGTGATGTTTAAAGGGCTCTCGGCAGCGGAGACAAGCTTTTGTCCTCGCAGCCGGGAGCCCTTTCCAAAGATCACTTCCTGTGCGCCCGCCCTCCCCTGGGAGCTGCAGGCGTGCAGGGAGCTATCTTTAAAGGGCTCTCAGCCATGGGGACAAGCCCTTGTCCCTGCACCCAGGAGCCCTTTCCAATGATCGCTTACTGCGCGTGCACCCTCCCCTGGGAGTTGCAGGTGCGGGGGGAGAGATCTTTAAAGGGCTCTTGGCCAAGGGATAAGGCCTTGTCCCCGCAGCCAGGAGACCTTTCCAAAGATCGCTCGCCGCGCGCCCACCCTCCACTGGGGTAGTGGACGCGTGGGGAGCAATCTTTAAAGGGCTCTCGGCCAGGGGACAAGCCCTTTCCAAAGATCTCTCCCCCTGCACCTGCAACTCCCAGGGGAGGGTACGCGTGAGGTGAGCATTTTAAAATGGGCGCGCCGCTATCCCCTCCCCCTGCGGGGGCTCCGGAGAAACAGTACGTCCATTTTAAAATCCATTCCAGTCCCGGGTGATCTCCATTGAAATGCATTGGCTCAATGCATTTCAATTGAGAATTTTTCCCCATTGGAATGCATTGAGACAATGCATTCCAATGGGGAAAAAATTCTCCATTTAAATGCATTGAGCCAATGCATTTCAATGGAGATTGTTGGGGAGCGCTGGCCCCAAGCCAGCGCCAAACAGCTTATTAGCGCTGGCTGGGGGGTGGAATAGCCCTGCAGCAAGTGCGGTGGATCAGATCATCCACCGCCCTTGCATGAGCTGCTGGAAGGCTTTTACAGAAGTCTTCCAGCAGCCTGGGAAGCAGTGGTGGCACGCCCCACCCACCCGACCTGCATCCGCATATTGCAGATTTTCAGTCATCACAGGTCGGGTGGGTCCCTAATCCCCATGATAGGTGGGGGGTTACTGTACTGTATATTGCATTTTCCTTTGAAAACTTTCTTAAATACCCAAATTGTATAACATTTCCCCTTTCCTGTTATTCAGTGTTTAAATCTCAGGCAGTCCAATTAAAATTTAATTCGCAATCTTAAAAGGTGTTAGCTTATTAAGCCAAGATGAGTTGACAATATTGAATATTACGACTTCAATTGTGTGACCTCAAGATTTTCCTCAGCATCAATTTTCATTTGTTAAGATGCTTATTATTGCAATGATTTATTATTTAAAATTTATTGTCTTTATACCATACCCTACTTAATCTGTGGTACAGGGTGCCTTAACAACATTTCTGCACATACTTCTATCCTAAAAATCTCAGATATAGGCAAAACAAGGTGTGGTATTAAACATCTTCTCTATCCAGCTATTTCTAAGGATCTGTAGGGAATAAATGCTGCAGAATTGAGTATCTCCCCCCCAAAACACACACACAAAATCTGCTGAAAAGTTCCACCTGAGAACACTACTAATCCTCAAACATCCTGTTGCATTCATTGGAACATTCAAGAGCAAATAACAGTAAGTGCTTAATGTGATAGATTTGAGAAGGCAAATACAGGAGGTTAAACATAAATCCATATTTTATTTAAAGATGGAGATTAAACAGTGTCTGTATCTTTAGAAGTAATAATGCTGGAGTGAGGGTTAAGCAGTCAAAGAGAGAAAAAGAGAGAGCATCCCTACTAGAGATGGGCACGAAACAAATAAATGGTGTTTAGGTTTTTCGTTTGTCGTTGAGAGGTCTGTTTCGGTTCATTTCCATTTGTCGTGAATATTTGGAAAAATTTTGTTACCATTTTTCGTTTTTCGTTTGTCGTTTCTACCCACTTTTTGCGCGATTCTTAAAGCATTTCCATGCTCAGGCATCCCCCAACGCCCCAGACCAGAGGGAAAACACTAAAAAAATGGATGCTGGCAGAGACACAGTATAGACTGGGTATGCAGGGAGGCTGCAAAGGCAGCGGCGGGCATTGCCCAGGATGCAAGGCAGCCGCAGAGTGACTGCACTGCGGGGCAAGGGAGGGTACTCACCGAGAGGTACGCAGCATGCATGCACACAGGGAGGCTGCAGGACTGAAGCTAGAGTCACAGAGACACCAATCCCACCCTAACTCCCACCAGAGACTGCAAGGAGGACGGGGGCTGCCAGACCTTTTTATGCCCTCTGTGGCTGCCAGATCTGCCCGCCCAGTCTGCAACCTGGGCATGCTGTTGGTTGAACATGATCCCATCACATGGCCTGCCTCCATTTTGTGGCTGGTGCCACATCCATTTTAAAGGGAAAAGAAAAATACATCGCGATGGGAGAAGACAAAAACAAACGTTTTAAGGACCCCAACCCCCCCTGCTAGGTATTATCAGACAATATAAATAATTATCACTGGGTTTTTACGGATGTCCAGGGCGTTTTTTAACATTTAAAACAACTCATTTCATTGTGCATCGCCATTAACGGAAACAAAATGTAACGACCACAATTTTCGTGGTTCTGTTTGTTTCATTGCATTTTCATCACAATTTTCGTTTGTCGTTTCGTTACGTAATGGAAACGACAAACGGTAACAGAAATGAAAAAATGTTCGTTCCGTGCCCATCTCTAATCCCTACTATTAAATTTGCTCAGTCTTACAACTCTTAGGTTTTAATATATGCCTGTGTGAGGAAATTATATAACTACAAAGTACATGAAATGTCTTGTTTCAGCCTGAAATGGAAAAACATAGGGTACAGCAACTCATCTACAAGTGGTAACAAGTTTCTTTAAAAACTGAGAGGGGCAACCAGCATTTGACAAAATTTTATTTCCTTTCTTCAGACCTCACCATAGTTTCCTTTGAGTAATTCCCACTCAAAAGAGTATAGCCTTTCTAAAATTTGAAAACCTTGTTTGTAAACTTACCTTTACCAAAAACATACAACATATATTATTATATAGAAATGCCTCTTTCTAAAGGGGGGAGACTAGGCTGCTAGTAATATTAATAGCTTGAACAGTTATCCAGAGAGAAAATGCATCCTGCCTGTGGTTGTCTCACTGACTTTATTGTGTTTGGGAGAGTAGAATGTCTTGCATTCCACAGGTTCAGATTTCAGGTTCTAGCCAGGAGCATTTTTTCCTTCTATTATGTTTGCAATGTTTAAAACTAATTATGGCTCTTTAGGGAATAGCCTGATGCTATTTGCCTGTTATTTCAAAGAACAACGTAGTCCTCCATCACTACACAACCTGCTATAATTATCCAGTACCATATATGCTTACACTGGTATTAATACAAATAGGACCTCTGCAACCGTCTAGAATGGAAAATTCCTCAAAAACTTGAGCATGTCTTAATTTCTCAATTTTCTATATGGACATATTTCCCTCTTCTCCTCCCAAAAAGGCAGAAAATAGCATCATTAATTAGACATCCATGGTTTTTCTTCCAACATATATTGGAGTAATCCAGATAACCTTTTTACAAACTCCAGAACTGGTTCTTTGTGAACAATGCTTATAAAACAACATTTAATATAGCTGTTCAAGATTTCTTTGCCAGGAAGAAATCAAGATTTTAAAAATAACAGTATTTTTACTGGTTTTCAGTCCAGGGTAGATGGTGTAGCATTTATGTATCATTACCTCAGTTGGATAATATTTCTGTGACGTCAGCTGTAGGTGCATAAAATTCACATTATTTTTGCAATGTTTAAAACTAATTATGGCTCAATCTGGGGGTAACATTTCAATATTTTGGAGCAATTTGGTTTTCCTCCTTGTGATGAATATAGATGCATTTTTCATTATAAAGCAGCACTGATTTGGCTACCATGAAAAAGAAGATAAAACACTGAGAAGAAAGAAACTTAACAAAACACAATGATGCTATAACATTAACATGCTTGCCCCTGGCCATTTTATGGGTTATTAACAAACACCGCTTCTGATTTTCCTCTATCATTACCACCAACTAGCTTTGCTAGTAAATTAAAGCCTTCAGGCTGTTTTTATGTTGAATAAAAATAAAAGAAGTTTATTGATTACAAAGCTGAATCAAAATCATCAATGTATGAAATATAAACAAAAAGATGAATCTTGCTCTCACTGACTTAAGTTTGATTACTAATAAAGATGAATAAATGCACACCCAGTTCCTAAGTTCACAAACTCTAGACACTTATTTTTCTTCACAGACACTCTAAAACCCTATCTCTTCTTTAGCCTTCTCTGATTCTTAGACGGTGCCAGACCCTAATCTCCCAGACTCTGTCTTTTAGCCCTATCTCGAAGTGTAGGTCTTTCTGTCAGCCCCTATCTGCTGACAGAAATGCTGAGCAGTGCCTCAAATCTTCTCTGGCTGATCCCCAGACTGTCCAATTGGTCCACAATCCTACCAATTAGCACAGACACCTCTCATGCATTATGAATCATACAGGTACATGTCATAGATGCCTTTGCTCCAAATGAAAGAAGAAAATATGACAATGTGCCATCACTACACCTATGCTCCTAATAAAGACTGGTGGGGTTGGGGGGAGAGGCTGGAACACATTTTAAATGCCTACATATGTTTTTGAGGTAAGAAATATTCAGCAGTCGACTACCATTACCTGCCACTATGCAGTACTAACCCCTGTGAGGTTATGATGTGCAAGGACATACTGGTGATGAGATAATCCAAAATGAAACAAGAGGTAGTGCTGAAAGGGATATGTACAAATTGCATGACACAGTGGGATTAAAGTTTAAAGGACACCTATTTGTCATATGCACAGAAGCAAAATGAAGGTCTGATCTTATATTAGACATGATAATAGAATGTGAGGTATAAATCAAGGTAAGATGGCAGTTTTAACAAATGGAATGTATAACTTTGTAATACTTGGCTTGTGTAAACTGGAATAGTCTGGAATAGGACATTTTCAATCAGTTAATTACCAGATTTTGTATTCTGGAAACAACAGAGTACAATGTTAGTTTCTATAGTGAGGTGAAATGTAGCATAGGTAGTTAAGTTTTTATTGAAAAGTGTGATGAAATAACACTACAGTTCCAGTTCCAGTGGTCTAGACTTAAGTCAAACATGACTTAAGTCAAATGAACGGTTCCCATAGAAAGTAATGGGAAAGTGGATTAATCCGTTCCAGATGATGAAAAAGACCCCCGAAAACAGCAATTTAACACAAATTTGACTGGGATAGGAGATTCCTTCTGGGGATGTAAATGAAATGTCTCTTCAAAGAGAGAAGGCAGTGGAATTATAGTCCACAAGTTATATGCCTCCACTTTTTAATGTTCATAGCAACAATGTCTAACATTTAAGTTTTACTGATTTTTAACCTGACGTTCCAAGTTCTGAACAACTCTATGCTTACCATTAGAGTCCCACTACTTTACAGCTCCCCAACTAAAATGCTTCCATTGTGGACCAGACTTCTGCAGCCAGATTTTTTACAAGACTGACCCGACTGTCTAACCAGCGAGGCCAGCCCTGGGCTCCCGGCCCTTCTTCTCCTCCGGCAGCAGCGGCGGCTACGGTGAGGCCGAGGACCAGCTCCAGGTGCTCTGAGCTGGCCTCGCCGAAGCCGCCGCTGCCGAAGGAGGGGAAGAAGGCAGGAGCAGTTTGGAGGCGGCAGCCGCGATGCTGGGTTGTGGCTGCCGCCCAATTCCGGTGCCTTGCGCCGGGGCTCCGAGATGTAAGTCAAAGCCTGTGACTCAAGTCAAACAGGCCCTTTCTTGCTGCAAGTCAAATATGATGCAAGTCAAGCAGTATGTAAGTCAAGGTTCCACTGTAATACTTTATGGAAAGTCTAGTAACACAAAAATTATTCAGGTCTGTATTCCAGCTACAGATGCTGAAGAAGAAGAAGCTGAAATATTTTATACAAGTGTCCAGGAGCAGATTAGACACTTTCAAAACAATAACCTGATAAACAGGATGCGATTTGTACATAAAAGTAGAAAAAGGCAGAACCAAATATTGAAGAGAGTTAAGCAGGAGAGAGACTGATGGAAGTTTTATGAAATTAAAATCTTTTTATTAAAAATCCATGCCTTAGGCAGCCAAACAGACTATAGTTCACATGGTCATTAATACATCTAGAATATATTAAAAGATGCAGAATACTGAAATAAAAGAAAATGTACCAGTAGAAGGAGAAACTTTATTCTCTACAAAAACACCACTAGAAGTAGTGGTCCAGATCATGAACTGCTAATTGGAGCACAGAGCATTACCTTTTAAAGGGAACTCGTTCTATGACTCAGAGCTTTGGACCAGCATGATATCATTATTGTTCTGCTGTCCCCAACAGTAAAAGCAGCTTGTTTCATTCTTCATTGGTAATGTACTACTATTAACTGTTTTTAGTGCAGCCATTGCAAAATACATGAAAATGTGCACCACTTTACTCAAACTGATCAGCCAGATTAGAAAAGGTTTCTTTCAATACTTAAAACTGTAAGTCTACCCGTAACATCATAGTGAACTGACCAATGGGAAATACAAACAAGAAAAACTCCAGAAACAAGACTTGTGGGATTTGTGATGGTAAAATACAGTATGTTAAAGAGTGGTCCTGTAGAGAACTGTGTATTCTCTCCAAAGTAAAGTGCAGCAGATATACATCGTTGTATCAAGCCCAGTGAGGCAGTAATATGTTAATCACATATTATTTTACTACTAAAGAGGGACAGGAATTAAAAAAAAGAATGGCAAATTTTGTTCAAAAATTACTAATTCACAGATTTATATTTGTACAAATTGATAGCCCCAACAAATACAAATTGCTGAATTTTTAGTGTTTTTTGATTCATTGATCAACTGGCCTTTAGAATGCACCCCCAAGGCACCTAGAGACACCATACTTTCAGGGAAGCTTCCCCTGACTCTTCCATGTTTTTGAAATATTTGATTTCTGGTGTTCATGTAATGTGCTCCCAAATAGGGACCTTCCTGGAAAGTTCCTCTTAGGTATCTAGAGACACCAAACTTGCAGAGAATCTTCATCTGTCTGTCCTCTGCAATCCTTCCAGGATTGTGATCTTCACAATCTCCTTGTGAAGACTGGGTTGCCGCAAGCCAGTTGCTAAAGGGCACTTTCCAGGAGGGTCATTTTCTTGGTGTATAACTCAGCTGCCTGAAACCCAATCTTCACCAAACTTGGAGAGATCATAGAGGGGAGTGGTGGGAAGCTTTCTTGCAAATGTGGTGTCTCTGGGTGCCTTGGGGACATTGTATATGGTTGTTAAGTAAAAAATGAATTCATCAATTTGTCTGGAAAAATTCATTAATTCATTCATGTAATTTGTTGACCTTGATGATTAACAAATGAAAATGGAAAAAACAAAAGTTATTGTGGCACCATACAGACTATTAAATTTTAATATGAGCTTTTATGTATAAATCCACTTCCTCAGACTGAAGAATGTAGAACTGTATAATGTTCCCTTTTAAGTTTTTAGCTTTCATCCAAGTCAGCAGCAGCATTTTCTGACTGGCTTACTTGCTAAAAATGTACTTAAGTTCACTGGGTTTCTGCCCTTTTCACTTGTTTCTTTAGTAAATTCAACAGCAAGAAAGAAAACTAAATCTTGACTGGGGGAAAGTACACAGGAAAACAGAAACAGTGACCTGAAGAGATTAAAGCCGAAAAGCCTTAGGGCAACAGTGGGGAATTTGTAATCTAAGGAAAGAAAATTATACACAGTGCACAAGAAATAGTATAGAAGCCAACCAGTTGATAGTGTGATGTGCTTCCACTCAATTCTTTTGCTTCTATGCTAAAGACATTGTTCTGCCTGTCTTAGAATTGGGTCTGCAATATCTGGATAGTAAGCTGTTTAATCCAAAAGTAGACAATTGACCTTCTAAACCAGTGTTGTCAATTTTTATACGATCTGAAGAGAATGTAAAGCCGCTAAAAGTATTGTTGTGGCAAATAATTTGGCTTATAGGGACCAGAATTTATCCAAGATTCCCTCCAACTGGTTTATACTAAAGAAGAATTATAAAGCCTTGATCAAGAGGAAGAAGTGCAGGGGCAATCAGAGGCTTGGAAATGTTTAATTACCACATCCTACCTAAAGGATTCCACTGCCTTTAGGAAGGTAGTCTCGGAGGTCATGTCTGATATTTACTCCATTCAGTATTTCTGTCTATCTCCCACAGCTTGGGAAGAACATTTCAGAGTTAGATACTCGGTGGTACTCGAGCATGAGCCTCAACTTCAGGAGGAGTTGGTAATTTTAGGGGATTGGCCTCCTGTTACGTCCGAAGAAATTACATATTTAATTAAACAACAGAGAATTGGGAAAGCCCCTGGAGCTGACTATATTTCAGCTGATTTATTACAGGCAAATTTAGACTGGTGGGCCCCAGTTTTAGCCTCTTTATTTTCTTGGATTATTTATTTATTTATTTATTTATTTATTTATTTATTTATTTATTTATACAACTTATATGCCTCCCACTACCCAAAGGTCTCTGTAGTTATACTACAACTATACCTGAGGACTGGGGCTTAGTTATTATAATCCCTATATATATATAATGGGTGATAGGCAAGACCCGGCTAATTGCCACCCAATACGTTTGTTAAGTACAATTAGCAAACTGTATGCGAGACATCTTCTTGGCAAATTATTGGACTGGTTTAAAAAGGAAAATATTCTAGCAGAAGAGCAGATAACAATTAGATAACAATTGTGCCAGATAACAATTAGTTGTTAATTATTCCAAGTCCAAGGTGATGGTTTTCACCAGAAGAATAATTAAGCACATTTGGCATATCAATGGAAACCCTATAGAGCAGGTGACTAGCTTTAAATATCTCAACATTATTTTCCATTCCACCGGATCTTGGCTCCCCCATGTTATCAGACACGTAGTGACAAACACCAGGAAAACTGCTACTGCTTTACTTAGATTTTTTTTTACACTAAAGGTGGGCAACACATACCTTCTGAAATTCAGGTATTTAAGGCCAAAGTCATCCCTCAAATGACATATGGTTCCCAATTATTTGTGCACTCCAGTCTGAGTCCCCTTGAGAGAGTCCAAACTGAACTGTTGAGAGTCTTATTTGCAGTCCCGCCATGTGTTTCTAACATAGCCATTTGGGTGGAGACTGGCTTAATTTCTATAAGAGCCCATGCCAAAGCCCAATTGTTTCATATCTGGTTAAAAGGGCTTGGCTCCATTAATTCTTTTAGATTCATTCCAATGAAAATGGAAGCGGTTCCTAGAGAACAAGTGCCTGCTTTTGGGCTTCTTATTGAACCATGTTACCTCTCTGGGTTATAATAACACCAACGCAGCTATCCAACATAGGATAAGTGACATCAAACTTCAAGGGAACCAGGGCTCATTGATGCATTTAAGTATAGTCAGAAACAACGTTTTTTCACTCCCTTCTTACTTGAACATCGTTTTCCCTCCAAAATTTAGAAAAACATTTACCTTGGCAAGACTAAACCTGCTACCTTCTAAATTGCTAGATGGTAGATTCCAAGGGGTACCTTATTGCCATCGTCTATGCCCCTGCAATAGTAATGACATGGAAACCGTGAAGCATGTGCTTCTCTATTGTGGATTATATAGGGACCTATGTAAAGATATTTTGTACCCAATTCTCCAAAAATTCCCAGGGAGATCTAGGGAATTTTATGCTCACTATTTACTTGTCAACAGGGTTATGTATATTACAATGGCAGTGACCAAATTTTGTGCGGCATCTATGGCTTGCTGTAAGATGCTGTCCATATCTCAACCCTAGATTCCCAGAGCCTTTGTAACTCATGGTTTTATATTTGTTATTTTAATTGTTATAGAAATTTAATATTTTAATATTTTAATTGTTATGTATAAGAATATTATTCTTTGTATTCCTGTTTTTGTTCATAATTTTAAATATTTAGCATATTTAGTTTATTAGTATATCTATCTATAAATTTTATTCTTGTGTGGTTTACATGATTACTATTTTTTGACTGGACCTTGCTGCTCATATGTATTATTTGTATTACCCCTGATTTTAGATTGCATATGTAGTACTTTGGTCTTAGACTGTTAATAAAGATTTATTATTATAATAATATTGACTGGAAGTAGCTCTTCAGAATTCCTTACAAGACATTTTCCAACTCAAGATATAAACACCAGGGAATGATTATGAGACAATCTGCAGGCAAAAAAAAAAGAGAGAGGTACCATGAATTAAGAACTGGATATATTATCATTATAATACCTGCTTACCTTAGAAGAGCACTACAAGCATTATTAGAATAGCATTAACACTTTTATTTGTTGCCTGCTTCCTCTTGTGTAATGTATCTATGTTTTGTAGAGTTGGGATGAAAAACAAAAATAGCAATCATCATTTTCACCCCAACTCCTCAATAATATTCTTGAATCAACTGTCATTGCTCTTCCAACTCCACAAGCACCAATCTCTCCTGCTCTCTCTAAATCATCCCTAATTGCCCCATGTCATTGGAACTGAGTTGCCCATTTCTCTAAATTGCAAATTGTGAAGTCAATGGCATTTATAAGTGATTCCATTGTTCCTCTTGCTATGGTCGGTCATGCTAATTAACTTTGTTTGAAACAATCATCTTTTTGTGCCATTAGGATGGTAGCATTAATAGTGACATTAAGTTCAGCAACTGAAGTAGCGGCCTCAAATACAGAGTTTTCATTTTCAGCAAAGTTCTACTCTGTATTT
Organism: Phrynocephalus forsythii; assembly: GCA_029282475.1. Lineage (NCBI taxonomy): Eukaryota > Metazoa > Chordata > Lepidosauria > Squamata > Agamidae > Phrynocephalus > Phrynocephalus forsythii. The sequence goes on from JAPFRF010000004.1 coordinate 42,769,757, forward strand.
TAATAGAATTTGCATTCCTGCCATGTCAAGTGAAAATTTCTTCTAAGTTTAATACATGGTTTAATTAAAGCACTAGAATGCTGGCACCATACGGAATTTCAAAAGACTGAAAAGTACTTTGCCTTTTGAATCCCATCATTGTAAAACTTAAAGAGAAAATCAAACTAAGTCGTTCAGAATTCATTCTCATCATAGACAGCACTAGACTATGTATAAATACTGTCTGTGGAGGTGTTGCAGAGATGGACAGAAGTGAAGAACCGTGACCAATTGACAGCATGCTGAAAAAAAGAGTTTGCATTTTACATTTTACTTGGAACTCCTCTGACTTAGACACTGCAGTTGAGGCAGGTCCTGTTAATATACAGCAGTGGTCCCCAACCCCCGGTCCGCGGACCGGTGCCGGTCCGTGGACCGGTTGGCACCGGGCCGCCTGGGGAGGCCGGGGAGGCTCCTCCCCTTTTCCTCCGCCGCCCTCCTCCTCCTCCTCTTCTGTCCCGTGGGCAGCCGGAGGAGGAGTCGCCGCCGCCCGGGCACGGTGCACGGGCGGGGTGGGGGAGCCCGGGGCTCCTGGGCGGGTGGGCCCCGCCTCCTCCTCCTGTCGGCAGCCGCGGCGGCCACGGCAGCCGCCCGGGTTCAGCCGCGACTCCGCCGTGGGCGGCGGGGCACCCGCCGCCGCCGCGGCCGGCTCGCTCGGCGGTCCCGGTGGCGCCCTCGGGCCGGAGACGCCACCCCCACCGGCCTCCCTCCCCCCTCCCCCGCTCGCCCGCCCGAAGGCCGCAGCCGGAGGCAAGCGGCGGCGCAGAGGTGCCCCACCGAGGCGGGCGCCCCCGCCGCCGGCCACGGAGCCACAGCCGAACCCGGGCGGCTGCCGTGGCCGCGGCCGCGGCCGCCGCGGCCCGCCTCGGTTGGGTGGGGCACCTCTGTGGCGCCGCTTGCCTCCGGCCGCCGACTGGAGGAGGAGGCGGGGGCCCGCCCGCCCAGGAGCCCGGGCTTCCCCGCCCGTGCGCGCAGGGGGAGCGCACGCCCGCCGCCCCAGCCAGCAAGCGCCGCTGCCGCCACCGCCGCCGCTGCTCCCGCCGCCACCGCCGCTCCCGTGGCCCCCCAAGGTACACACCCCAAGCCCCCGCACCTCCCCTCCCCCTCCTCCCTCCCCCCCCCCGCCCCCCACCCTCCCGCGACCCCCGCCATCACCGCCGCCGGTGCGACCCCCAATCGCGCGCCGCCGCCACTGCAACCCCCGCCATCGCCCCCGCCCCGCCAGCCGCGCGCGACCCCGCCATCGCCCCGGCACCCCCGCCATCACCACCGCCCGGTCGCCCCCCAATCGCGCGCGCCCCGCCACTGCAACCCCCTGCCATCGCGCCCGCCCGCCATCGCCGCGCCGCCCGTGCGACCCCCTCCGCCATATTTAACCCAACAGCTGCTGCCGCCGCCACTGCAACCCCGTCATCGCGCCCGCCCGCCATACCCCCGCCATCGACCCCCGCCATCACCGCCGTCGCCGCGACCCCAATCGCGCCGCGCGCGCCGCCGCCGTGACCCCGCCATCGCGCCCGCCCCGCCATCGCCGCCGCCGCCGCCGCGATACCCCCCGCAAGTGGGCCAGGGAAAAATTATCAAACATTTACCGGGCCCCGGTGATAAAAAGGTTGGGGAGCACTGATATACAGTATTTAACATGCATAAGACTATATTTTTGTCTACAGTTGTTAGATTAAATGGTTGTCTTATCCACAGAAGTAAGCTGAGAGAACCACACAGTTGGAAAACTGTAATTTTGAGTAGCAACGTGGGGGTTCATCTTATACATTGGGTCATCTTATAGAAGGAAAAATATGGCACCTTACCCACAAATGTTCTCCAAGTTACTTTCTCTAAGTAGCATGCCCTTAAATTGAAAATGTTGTTCCTAAATGATCCTGGAGAAATGTGATAATCTGCCCTGTATTCCAGACATGTGGCTAGTATAGATGGGCACAAAACAGAAAATAGCATTTTGTTTCATTTTGTTTCATTATTAACCATTTTTTAAAAAAAACATAACAAAACAATATGAAATGATTAATTATGCTAGATGTGTCTGCTCCCCTGGGTCCTAGAGGCACCAAATTTTGTGAGTAGCTCAAGAGTCAGGACAGCAGGTTAGAAATTGCAATCTGTGCACGGAGAGGTGGGACCTAGGAGTGGATGATGCACCAGTAAGATATAGTGATCCATCTAGGACGAGATGGACTGTCAGATATATCAGTGCAGAGGATGATTTGATGATAATTGGGAAAGATCCCATGCAAAAATCATATGAAATCAAGAGAATATGGTAGGATCCAGATTCTTTTACCCATAAACCTCTTTTATTTAAATTTAAACAGAAAGGATTTGTGTAGCTTATCTTCATGCACGGTCATATTGGGCTAAAGTCCAACCAGGAAGAAGTCTCCTAACATCATCTGTTCTTCTTATCGCTGGCCAATCAAACAGGGAGGCAGGATGATGCATTTCTCCACACAGCTCCTGGTTGGCCAGCACCAGGAAGAAGGACAGATGACATCAGCATACTTCTTCCTGGTTGGGTGTTAGCCCAATACAACCGTGCAGGAAGGTAAGTGATTGGCTGCTAGCAATTTGGAGGCTTCCGAACAGCACCTGGGCTCACCTTGGTCATTTCAGAACGTGCTGCTTCCGAAACAAACAGTCCATCCCTAATCAGCAATGGTGTTCTTATGAACTGTCTGTCAGGGATGGGACTTGAGAGCACAGTTTCACACTGGCTCTGGTCCTGCACAGAGATGTAAAATTTCCAGACATTTTGAAGCCATGGGGAAAAAAATTCCGGGAGAAAAACTTTGAAATGGGGGAGAACAGTATCTCTCTCTCTCCGCCCCCCAATATCTTTTCAAGCATTTCTGGAAATTTTACATTGGTAATCCTTTCTGGAAAGGTGTTCTCAGAAGTTTGTGTTGGGGGATACTGTTTGACCCATTGGTTGCTGAGCTGTGAGGGCCCTCAGAGATTGGTTCAGATCCCATAGTTATTCAGTGTACATATGCACCCAGTTTGTCCTTAGTTTTAGGGTTTGGTATTGATAATGCCTAATACTTACAGTGTCCTTCCTTTCTGTCCAACGTGAAGGAAACTGTTTGGATTCCAGACCAGTATCTGATGTCAGTAATGGATTCACTGGGCTTGAACAAATTGAAAATTTATCTGAACCAAGACAGAGATATTCCTGGTCAAACAAAAGGTGGATGAGAGAATAAAAATCCAGCCAGTATTGAATAGGGTTGTACTCCTCCTGGATTCAGCTCTGAGCATGAGGTTTCAGTGGTAGCCAGGAATATGTCTGCACAATTAAAGCAACTGTGCCAGCTGTCCTTGTTTCTTGAAGTGTCTGATCTGGTTACAGGGGCACGTGCTCTTTCATTATTTCCTATTTGGATTACTGCAGAGCATTGACTTGTCTTTAAAGAATGTTTTGAAACTTCAGTCGGTTCTCATGTGTATAAATTTGTTTTGAGAGCATTATTTGACATGATATAATCCAGAAAAGTTTCAATGATATTCATAAATAAGAAATAATTAGAATACAGTGGAAATTGCAGGTCTAATCTTGCAGGAACTATTGCACGGGTATTTTAAATATATGGGGAAAGTGGAAAGAAAGAAAGGGTAAAACTGAGAATGGGTTAAGCTTTGTCAGTATGGAAGATATTTTGTGCTATGCTTTCTGTATCCATAATCAATTTTAAGCAGGGCAAATGAGAAATAAAAGAAGAGATAAACAAGGGAGGATTTCACTTGTCAAAAATAATGGGTCTCGTAAGAACTAGGAAACTAGTTTCCTCTTCCAATCACCCCAAATTTCCTCCAGTTTCACCATCCACAGAAAATATAATACAATCCAGTAGGGATGGACACCTTAAGAAAAATGACACACTGTTTCATCATTTTGTAATGTTTTGAGATGTTTCAAAATGAACTGAAATGACAGACAACATGTCATTCAAAACCAAAATGAAATGATGTTTTTGATTCGGGAGGAACCAAACCGGGCAGCCACCACCAAATCTCGCTTCAGCAGCAAGATATGCCAATTTTTCCCTGCTTGGTTCTTGCCTGCCACTGCCTCCCAGCTGGTTTTGACAGCTCAAGCTGTCAAAAAAATCCCAGCTGGGAGGCGGGTGGCTAGGGAGAATGGAGCAGCCAGGCAGCACTGAATTCGCTACCTGAATGCTCCTTTCTCCTCTACTACCCCCTCCTCCCAGGAGGGTGCTTTGGACAGGAAGTGTTGTGGACATTGGGATCACCCCCCACTGCCCACAGCCCTCCCTATCCAGAAAACCCCCTGGGAGGAGGGGGAGCATGGAAGAAAGGAGGCCACAGTAAATTCAAACGGAGCTTCAATTTAACACTGCCTCCTTCCTTCTCCCTTATAATCCGTGCCTACCAGCTGGGATTTTTTATAGTTAAGGCTGTGGGGAGGGGCCCACTCCCTCCCCACAGCCCTCCTTGTAAAAAAAACAGCTGGGAGGTGCTGGAACACCAGGCGATTCCCCACTGCTGCCGGCGCTGAGCTCACAGCAGCAGGGTATTCCCTGGTCTTTCCCCATAACAGGAGGGGACTGAGAAGGCGAGTGCTCATGTCAGTGTTCCCTTCTCCAAAGCCCCAGCTGGGAAGTGGTGGGAGGGAAAAGACGCCAGAAGGGAGCAGGTTTTTGCTGCCTGCTCCCTTCTGGCATGTTCCCCTTCCCCTGCCTTTTAGCTAGGGCTTTTTAACAGATGGGGGTGGGGAGAGAAGACAGTCCCCTCCCCACCCCAACCCAACCTGTCAGAAAGTCCCAGCTGTGAAGTGGGGTGGCAAGGGAGAATGGGGCAAGCAGCGGGAAATTCAAATGAAGCCACTGTTTGCTCCGTTCTGCCTTGCCGCCTGCCTCCCAGCTGGTTTTGACAAGTCAGAATGAGCTTGCCGCCACCTAGATGGGTGTTTTTGACAGCTGGGGCTTAACCCACTGGGAACAGCCCGACCTGTCAAAAAATCTCACCTGGGTGGTGGCAGCTTCCGAATCTTTTCATTACTCATTTCGTTTTGTTACTAAAACATAATTTAGTAACAAAACAAAATGAAGGATAATGAGAAACAAAATGAACGATAATGAGTAACAAAACGAAACATTGAGTTTCCGTTTCATGCCCATTCCTACAATCCAGTCATTTTAAACATCAATCATTTTGAAACTAATGACTTGCACTTTTTAGTTAGTCATGCTGATCATCTTTGAAATATGTGAATTTCATAATATATTTAACTTGTATTTGAATTTGAATACAAGTTAAATGTATTATGGAGATAATTTTTATTAGACCTAAAATAATTTCAGATAGCAAATTACCTTTTAGATGTACATACTCAAATAAACATTAATCAGAATAATATAATATGTAGTTCTCTAGCTGAGTATAAAGAATTGCCTTCATGCATTTCCCCCCAAAATTCCCATATTCAGCTTACTACTGCAGGATTGCTTAGAAGACAGACATACAGATAAATTTAAACACCCAGCAGAAAACACATTAATGAAAAGTACATCTGAGTTGAATGGCTTAATTCCAGACTGGCTTAGGGTATATCTAAATACTCCTCTCATTTTATGTACAATAGCAGACAGCTGAGTCTGCAAAACTCTCTGATAACAGTAAGTGTTCTTGCACATTATATGAGTTTCAACAAAATACATTTTATATAACAGCTAAGTTGAAATCAATATGTTTAGTTTGGAAGACTTTTCCCCCTCAAATAATTTCAATATTTTTTTAAAAAAACCTAATTACTATTTAGCCATGGCTGTTTCTAGTGTTCTTATATAATTCACAGATTTCTAAGTTTATGTTTGTGTTTCTCCAGAGGAAATGACTGAAAACTGCTATAATGAAGATACAGTATATATAATTTTGAGCATATATGGATATCAGTGGGTTTATACATATATTGAGGATTTTTAAGACTATCAAAGTATCCTTCAATATAAAAGCAGGTTAAATACACATTTTATACAGTTCTAAGATGTTTATATGATGTCTTCACCTGATTTTTGGGATACAGTGAACTATAAATGTGTCTGATTGATTAAAATGTAAATTCAGTAAGCTCTATGTTCAATTTTGATTAATGTGAGATTAATAAATCACTGATTTCATTATGATATAAGCACATTGTGCTCCAGAAGATAATAAAGTATTTGCATACTAAAGGTTCACTATAAAAAACTGATAGCAATCAAGGCTCATGAATCTCTGACCAGAAATTTATCCTTCCTTTCATCTAGGAAAGTTCAGTAACTTGGAAACAGGTCTATTTCCTGCATTCTGCATCTAGTTTAGGATAGTATATTCCATCATGCCCTATGCTCTTTTCTTGAGAGAAATGATAGGAAGAGACTTTTCCAGGGAGAGAGAGCTTGGCTGTTGAAGTGGTTTACAAGCTACTGTATTTTTCCTTCTATAAGACACCCCAATCTATTAGACGATCCCCACTTTTCTAACCCAAAATTGTAGTTTTGCAACCACACAATTTTCTCAGCTTATTTCTGTGTATAAGATGACCCTCAATTTTCAGTCTGACAATTTTAGACAAAATTGACTTATACACAGAAACAATACTGTATGTGTACCTGTTATAGCTCCAAGGTATCAGGGATCCTAATGCTTTAAATGTTAAGATCTGTTGAATATGACCTAGGACTATATCAAGAAAGGACAGAGGAATGGGAAGATGTACAGTGGTGCCTTGTATAAAGGAATTAATTCGTTCTAAATGAAATTCTGTCAAGCAAAATTTCCTTTATACAAATTTCCCATAGAAATGCATTGAAAATAGTATTCCCAAATCGTGACCATTTTTATGTTATACAGATCTGCCAGATAGGCAATTCTGTTAAGCAAATTTCCCCTATCTCCGGAATTTTTTATGTTGTACAGATTTTATGTTATACAAACCATTTGTTATATGAGGGTCCACTGTGTAAGAAATAACATCCAACATCAGGTTGGATGTAAAGATCTCAAACCCGCTGATCGCTAGCTAAAGTGAAAAATAGTACATATGATTTCCCAGTACTGTGTTACCTTTCTACACATGCAAAAGGTTTTTTTCTGATTTGGGGTTTAATGTTAAATGATAGGCAGGAGGAAAGTTCTCAGGAAATAGCACTTAGAGGGATATCACTGGTTCTGAGAAAAAGAAATAAATAGTATTGATTTATTAACTTTTATGCTCACTACTCCTCTCTTTTTACAAATAGTAATTAGAGTGTCTAACAAGTGAGAGGTCAAAGGTGCCCTGTTATTCTGTAACAGGTGCAGGCCATCAGTGCTCTAGGAAAATAATTGATCAGCAGTTAAAAATGTGGAAAAAAAAGCTTGTCCTTTCTGTCCCTATCAAAGGTCAGTTTCTTAGATTGGCTATAATCCTTTATCAGGAAAAAGGCAGCCTATAAATAAAACAAGCAAATAAAATAAATATAAGCAATCTGACAAAAATACAAATTCTCGTTAAAAATCCACATTTGATATTTTACTTTTAAAGTTTGTCTTTTTTATTTTATTTTCATATAAAATTTTCCAAATTTGGTCTCTTATGAGCTTACAGTAAGTTTATAAAAAAACTGTGTATGAATTTTAAAAATCTAAAACATTATATTTATTACTATGCCATTAAACGAACAATTCTATGAAAACAATTAGGGCAAAGTTCAATTGAATGCCCACAATGCAAAATCCTTTATTAGTTGTGCATGGAGACATCCAGCACACTCCAGAGCAAACTAAATTCACATTGTATGGGCAGTGGTCAGAATTTGTGAAACGGCTGCATTTAGGTAATTCTGTGCTCCTGTATGACAAGTGATTCCTTTCCATATAGTGTGAATTGAGTTTGCTGCAGAGGATGCTGGAGGCCCCCATGTGCAATCAACACAAATGTCAAAACATGCTTACTACAGACTGTCCTACTGATGGTATCCTTGGGTTCGTAATTTTTTAAAAAAGTAGCACAGTCAAATTATATTCAAAGTTCTTTCTGCAGTTTACTGCAAAAAGCTTTCTGGAATTAAAACATATTTGCCTGCTAGTGGAAGGACGACAGGAAGGGAGCCAGTCTGACCTCCTTAGGAAGGGAATTCCAGACTTCTAATAAAACATTAGCTTTGCTAATATAAGCAGCAAAAATAAAGTCTATTCCCAGCACTTCTCAAGCATGATCCAGCCAATATTAAAGGCTTGATAATGATATTTAAGCACATTTCTAGCATTTCTGTAGAAATAAACAAGACGTACGTTTGCTTAATTTGCTTGTTGTTGTATGATACAGTTTTTCCAGCAGAAAGTAAGGAAAAGATACTAGAGGAACTCATATGCGTGCTAAATTATGATCTGGCTATCTTTTTTTCTCCTTGTTCAAACAGGGACGGAATAACTTGGGTTCCATTTATGTTTGGGCATCTGGAAATGGTGGACGAAGTAAGGATCATTGTTCCTGTGATGGCTACACCAATAGCATCTACACTATCTCCATCAGCAGTACAGCTGAAAGTGGACGAAAACCTTGGTATCTAGAAGAATGTGCATCTACATTAGCCACAACTTACAGCAGTGGAGAATCGTATGACAGAAAAATAGTATGTGGTCCTTTTAACATGATCAAATCATGTTTATATCTCCTCTTGAGAAAAGAGAAGATACCAACTAGAACATTTTGTAGAACTCTTTGATCAGATGAGGATCAAATCCCATCTGTTTCCGAATGATATATTTGAAACCTACAGATAACTTATTTGTATTTTTTTTCTATTTCTACAGGAATAAAACTCACAAAGAAACCCATTAATAGCTAGCTTTCTGTTGCTTTCCTCCCAGTTTGACAAAATACCTCCATTGGTTTGATCGGCAGCTTAAGGCCAGAGCAGGGACCTCCCATCTCTCAAAATTTATTAATGAGATACTCCATCCTCCCTCTTTCACAAAAGTGTAGACTCACTGCGGTTTCTTTTAAAATTTATTTATTTATTTTATTTTATTTTTACAACTTATATGCCGCCCACTACCCAAAGGTCTCTGGGCGGCTTACAATCAAGGAATTAAAACAGTTAAAAACATCAAACAACAATAAATAATTAAAACAACAATAAAAACCTTATACTAAAAACATCACACTAAAATTGCCATCAGAAGACCCACAATCTAAATTGTATCAATTAAAAAACTTCTGGAACAGGAAGGTTTTTACCTGGCGCCGAAATGTCATCAGTGTTGGCGCCAGGCGGATCTCACTTGGGAGGGCATTCCATAGCTTGGGGGCAGCTGCCGAAAAGGCCCTGTTCCTACAAGCCATCCCTTTCACCTCCTTAAGGGATGGCTCTTTCAGGAGGGCCCCCTGGCTTGATCTTAATTGCCGGGTAGGTTCATATGGAAGGAGGCGGTCCTTCAGGTATCCAGGTCCTAAGCCATTTAGGGCTTTATATGTCAAAACAAGCACTTTGAATTGGGCTCGGGCAGCAACTGGTAACCAATGTAGGCTACGTAGAATCGGCGTGATGTGATCCCTAGCGGCCCCACCACTTACTAGCCGCGCCGCACGATTCTGAACCAGTTGCAATCGCCGAACCGTCTTCAAAGGCAGCCCCATGTAGAGCGCATTGCAGTAATCAATACGGGATGTTACCAGTGCATGCGTAACTGTTATGAGGCTCCGTTCATCCAGGTAGGGGCGTAGCTGATATATTTTCCGCAGCTGGAGAAAGGCACCCTGGCCACCGTGTCCACCTGGGCTTCCAGAGTTAGACCGGGGTCCAGGAGCACCCCCAAGCTGCGGACCCTGTCCCTTAGGGGGAGTGCAACCCCGTCCAGAACAGGGAAGTGTCCCTCTAACCTGTCTGGCGAAGCACCCACTAACAGCACTTCCGTCTTGTCTGGATTGAGTTTCAATTTGTTAACCCTCATCCAGTCCATTATCTGGCCCAGACACGAGTTCAGCACAGAAACCGCCTCACCTGGATTGGTGGAAAACGAGAGGTAGAGCTGAGTATCATCAGCATATTGCTGAGTCCTCAGCCCAAACCTCCTGATGACCTCTCCCAGTGGTTCCATGTAAATGTTGAACAGCATGGGAGACAGTATAGAGCCCTGAGGAACCCCATGACATAAATGCCACGGGGCAGAGCAACTGTCCCCCAGCACCACCTTCTGGACACGGTCAGCCAGGAAGGAATGGAACCATCGCAAAGCGGTGCCTCCAACTCCCAACCTGGCCAGCCTATCCAGAAGGACACCATGGTCGATGGTGTCGAAAGCCGCTGAGAGGTCCAGGAGTATCAACAGGGTTGCACTCCCCTGTCTCTCTCCCGGCAGAGGTCATCATACAGGGCGACCAAGGCAGTCTCTGTACCAAAACCCGGCCTGAAACCAGATTGAAATGGATCCAGAAAATCCGTTTCATCCAGCAGTGCCTGGAGTTGCCCGGCCACCACCCGCTCCAACACCTTGCCCAAATAAGGGAGGTTCGCTACTGGACGGTAGTTAACCACCAGCCCTGGGTCCAGGTTAGGTTTTTAAGGAGTGGTCTAATCACTGCCTCTTTCAAGATGGTGGGGACCACTCCCTCTCTTAATGAGGCGTTTACAGCTTCCTGGACCCAGGTGCGAACTCCCCTGGCAGATCTTTCAATTAGCCAAGAAGGGCAAGGGTCAAGTGGCGTAGTGGTAGCACGGACAGATCCAAGCACCCTGTCCACATCCTCGGGTCTCAATAACTGAAACTCATCCAATAATACTGGACCTAAGCACGGCACACTGGACACATCCCTTGATTCTGCACCAATAGTGGAGTCCAATTCCCTGCGAATCTGAGCGATTTTTTCCTCAAAGTGGACAGCAAACTCGTCACAGCGGGCTGCTGAGTGGTCCAGAACCTCCATCGTATTTCTCGGTTGAAGAAGGTCCCGGACCACCCGAAACAGCTCTGCTGGACGGCACTCTGAAGAAGCAATACGGTTTGTGAAATATTGCCTTTTCGCAAACTGTATCGCCACGGAATAGGCCCGATAATGGGCTCTAAGCCGTGTTCGATCGGACTCACAGTGATATTTTCTCCACTTGCGCTCCAGCCGTCTCCCCTCCTGCTTCATTGCCCGCAGCTCAGATGTATACCAAGGAGCTGTCTGGGCTCTGCGTAAGGGGAGAGGGCGCTTAGGTGTCGTGTCAACCGCCCGGGACATTTCCCTATTCCACAGGGTGACCTGGGCTTCGACAGGAGCGCCGACCATATCAGATGGATAATCCCCAGAGCTTTCAGGAAACCATCTGGATCCATTAGTCTCCGAGGCGGATCATCTGAATAGATCCCCCACCCTTGCAGAGGGTAGAAGAAGCTAATAGCCTAAACTTGACCAGAAAGTGGTCTGACCATGACAATGGAATTAGAACCAACCCCTCCACATCCAGACCACCATCCTCCAATCCCGTTGAGAAGACCAGGTCTAAAGTATGGCCCTTCTCATGCGTTGGGCCGTTGACATATTGAGACAGCCCCATGGTTGTCATGGCGGCCATGAAGTCCTGAGCTGCCCCATTCAAGGCTGCCTCAGCATGGATGTTGAGGTCCCCAGTACCAACAGCCTGGGGGTCCGCAACACCAGGTCCGAGACAACATCCGTCAGCTCAGGCAGGGAGACTGTTGGTACGCAGCAGGGTGGGCGGTACACCAGCAGAATCCCCAATCTGTCTCGTGAGCCCAACACACAGTACAGGCCCTCCAGGCCTCCTCCCAAGGGGACAGGAAGTCTTGTCAAGGAGATAGAACTCCGATAGACTATAGCAACTCCCCCTCCCCGACCCTTCAAGCGACACTGGTGCTGGACCGAGTACCCAGGTGGGCATAGCTGGGAGAGGGGAACACCACACTCCTCTCCCACCCAGGTCTCGGTAATACATGCCAAGTCGGCACCCTCATCCAGAATGACATCATGGATGAGGGCGGTTTTATTTTGTACCGACCTGGCATTCAACAACAGCACCGTGTGGCTTGTGGGCTCACTGATATGGTCACCTGATTCCTTCTGGCTAGGGGTGGAACCAGAAGAGGGGATAGATGTGAGGTATCTAAACTCTCTTCTCCTAGGCGGGCATGTTCCCTCCTACCACCATACCTTCCCCTACCCAGCACAATTCCAATGGCTGCCCCATCCATTGCCCTCCCCCCTTCCTGTTCCCTTAGTTCTATTGTGGGTCCTATCTCTTATACTTGATGGCAACAGGGACTCCAAGGCCAAACAGCACCCGCAAGGAAAAGCTGCAAGCAGCCCCTTCTGGCTCTCACCCAAAAGGCGTGGGGGTGGCAGATGTTGCTGGAGTCTCCCGGCACAGGAACGCTGGTCTGACAGTCCCTGGCAGCCCGGCCTTTTCAAGCCCTTTCCTCCCTGGGCCAGGTGGCTGGTGTTAAGCAGGGAGGTGTGGGGAGTCCAGGCAGCCAAGTCCCAGGGTCCTGGTCCTGAGGAGACGGCAGGGACTCCAAAGCCAAACAGCACCCACAGGGAAAAGCTGCAAGCAGCCCCTTCTGGCTCTCACCCAAAAGGCGTGGGGGTGGCAGATGTTGTTGGAGTCTCCCGGCACAGGAACGCTGGTCCGACAGTCCCTGGCAGCCCGGCCTTTTCAAGCCCTTTCCTCCCTGGGCCAGGTGGCTGGTGTTAAGCAGGGAGGTGTGGGGAGTCCAGGCAGCCAAGTCCCAGGGTCCTGGTCCTGAGGAGACGGCAGGGACTCCAAAGCCAAACAGCACCCACAGGGAAAAGCTGCAAGCAGCCCCTTCTGGCTCTCACCCAAAAGGCGTGGGGGTGGCAGATGTTGTTGGAGTCTCCCGGCACAGGAACGCTGGTCCGACAGTCCCTGGCAGCCCGGCCTTTTCAAGCCCTTTCCTCCCTGGGCCAGGTGGCTGGTGTTAAGCAGGGAGGTGTGGGGAGTCCAGGCAGCCAAGTCCCAGGGTCCTGGTCCTGAGGAGACGGCAGGGACTCCAAAGCCAAACAGCACCCACAGGGAAAAGCTGCAAGCAGCCCCTTCTGGCTCTCACCCAAAAGGCGTGGGGGTGGCAGATGTTGTTGGAGTCTCCCGGCACAGGAACGCTGGTCCGACAGTCCCTGGCAGACCGGCCTTTTCAAGCCCTTTCCTCCCTGGGCCAGGTGGCTGGTGTTAAGCAGGGAGGTGTGGGGAGTCCAGGCAGCCAAGTCCCAGGGTCCTGGTCCTGAGGAGACGGCAGGGACTCCAAAGCCAAACAGCACCCACAGGGAAAAGCTGCAAGCAGCCCCTTCTGGCTCTCACCCAAAAGGCGTGGGGGTGGCAGATGTTGTTGGAGTCTCCTGGCACAGGAACGCTGGTCCGACAGTCCCTGGCAGACCGGCCTTTTCAAGCCCTTTCCTCCCTGGGCCAGGTGGCTGGTGTTAAGCAGGGAGGTGTGGGGAGTCCAGGCAGCCAAGTCCCAGGGTCCTGGTCCTGAGGAGATGGCAGGGACTCCAAAGCCAAACAGCACCCACAGGGAAAAGCTGCAAGCAGCCCCTTCTGGCTCTCACCCAAAAGGCGTGGGGGTGGCAGATGTTGTTGGAGTCTCCCGGCACAGGAACGCTGGTCCGACAGTCCCTGGCAGACCGGCCTTTTCAAGCCCTTTCCTCCCTGGGCCAGGTGGCTGGTGTTAAGCAGGGAGGTGTGGGGAGTCCAGGCAGCCAAGTCCCAGGGTCCTGGTCCTGAGGAGACGGCAGGGACTCCAAAGCCAAACAGCACCCACAGGGAAAAGCTGCAAGCAGCCCCTTCTGGCTCTCACCCAAAGGCGTGGGGGTGGCAGATGTTGTTGGAGTCTCCCGGCACAGGAACGCTGGTCCGACAGTCCCTGGCAGACCGGCCTTTTCAAGCCCTTTCCTCCCTGGGCCAGGTGGCTGGTGTTAAGCAGGGAGGTGTGGGGAGTCCAGGCAGCCAAGTCCCAGGGTCCTGGTCCTGAGGAGACGGCAGGGACTCCAAAGCCAAACAGCACCCACAGGGAAAAGCTGCAAGCAGCCCTTCTGGCTCTCACCCAAAAGGCGTGGGGGTGGCAGATGTTGTTGGAGTCTCCCGGCACAGGAACGCTGGTCCGACAGTCCCTGGCAGACCGGCCTTTTCAAGCCCTTTCCTCCCTGGGCCAGGTGGCTGGTGTTAAGCAGGGAGGTGTGGGGAGTCCAGGCAGCCAAGTCCCAGGGTCCTGGTCCTGAGGAGACGGCAGGGACTCCAAAGCCAAACAGCACCCACAGGGAAAAGCTGCAAGCAGCCCCTTCTGGCTCTCACCCAAAAGGCGTGGGGGTGGCAGATGTTGTTGGAGTCTCCCGGCACAGGAACGCTGGTCCGACAGTCCCTGGCAGACCGGCCTTTTCAAGCCCTTTCCTCCCTGGGCCAGGTGGCTGGTGTTAAGCAGGGAGGTGTGGGGAGTCCAGGCAGCCAAGTCCCAGGGTCCTGGTCCTGAGGAGATGGCAGGGACTCCAAAGCCAAACAGCACCCACAGGGAAAAGCTGCAAGCAGCCCCTTCTGGCTCTCACCCAAAAGGCGTGGGGGTGGCAGATGTTGTTGGAGTCTCCCGGCACAGGAACGCTGGTCCGACAGTCCCTGGCAGCCCAGCCTTTTCAAGCCCTTTCCTCCCTGGGCCAGGTGGCTGGTGTTAAGCAGGGAGGTGTGGGGAGTCCAGGCAGCCAAGTCCCAGGGTCCTGGTCCTGAGGAGACGGCAGGGACTCCAAAGCCAAACAGCACCCACAGGGAAAAGCTGCAAGCAGCCCCTTCTGGCTCTCACCCAAAAGGCGTGGGGGTGGCAGATGTTGTTGGAGTCTCCCGGCACAGGAACGCTGGTCCGACAGTCCCTGGCAGACCGGCCTTTTCAAGCCCTTTCCTCCCTGGGCCAGGTGGCTGGTGTTAAGCAGGGAGGTGTGGGGAGTCCAGGCAGCCAAGTCCCAGGGTCCTGGTCCTGAGGAGACGGCAGGGACTCCAAAGCCAAACAGCACCCACAGGGAAAAGCTGCAAGCAGCCCCTTCCGGCTCTCACCCAAAAGGCGTGGGGGTGGCAGATGTTGTTGGAGTCTCCCGGCACAGGAACGCTGGGAGACACTGCATGATGCTGAATTGAAAACACTGCATGATGCTGAATTTGCTGAAAGGTTTGAGCACCATTATTCTAGATGCAACATTATACTTATCAGATAAGGTTCTTGAAATACAAGATTGTCTTTGACAGAAAGAAAAACTACTGGTGGTTGCATCTCTCCTTCTTCCCCTCTTCCGCTGTTTGACCAATCCCTGGCAGGAGAATGGATTTGCCTCTGTTCCTGCTGGAGACTGGTCAAAGCCAAAGAGAAGGAGGAGAGGAGAGAGGGCCAGCGTGGTGAGTGGGGGATCCAGCTGAGGAGGGCAAGAGAAGGTAACACACAGCACCTGTGTTGCCATGCATATGAATTGGCACTAACCTCTGAACCAAGGTCCATGCCCATCTTTTTTTGCATCTCCTGTGGACTTTGGGAGACTCTGGAAACACCTCAATTTTCTAAATATTCATTTTTAGCGAACTTAAATGACACTGCAGGTTATATCTTTCTGTTCCTCATATATTTCTTATTGATTTGTCTTTCCCCCTGTTGATTGTACACTTCCAACACACCCATGGTTTGTTTTGTTAGTTTCAGTCTTGGGGAGGCTGCAGGGACTGAGCACAGTTGGTGTAGAATAGAAAAGATTCCTTTCCTGAATGCTCAGTTTCCCTTCCTCTCCTCTTTCTTCCAAGCACTAATTCCAAATCTTTACTCACAAAACTGGTAGCAATAATATGCAGGAACAATATGTACTGATTCCTCAAAATGGTCTCTGAGAGGTGGAGCTGCTCTGCCTTCCAGGGTTTTAATCAGTGAGTTCACATGCATTGGGATGACTGAAAAGTAGTAGAATGGACGTGTATAATCATGCTCTGCTCACCACTGTGGTCCACTTCAGCTGTGTTTCTTTTCTTAAACTGAAACATAATGCATAATGTAGTTTGAATGCCGATAGTAGGAGCTGCTGTAAATAGGTATAAGGTGCTGTGGTTGTGTTTCATTTTGCATGAAGTGCTAGAGTGAAATACAGTGGTACCTTGTATAAAGGAATTAATTCGTTCCCAATGAAATTATATTAAGCAAATTTTCCTTTATAAAAATTTCCCATAGGAATGCATTGAAAACAGAGTAATCCCTAATTGCGACCATTTTTATGTTGTGCGGATTCGCCCCATAGATGATTCTGTTAAGCAAATTTCCCCTATCTCTGGATTTTTTTATGTTGTACAGATTTTATGTTATACAAACCATTTGTTATACGAGGGTCCACTGCACTGAAAATGACTTCATTCATTGTGACCAAACTCAGTGGTAAAACTTGCTTAACAGTTTTGGATTTTACTTGTTGCTTGAAATCTCATTACTATCTTTGAAGGCAAGTAGTTTTATGACATTCTCAAACTTTTGTTATTCTTTCAAAAATGTTTTGCCTATTTAGTCATAAAAGGCATTAGACTTGGCTGCAAGTAATGTGAGGTAGCTGAAACATGTTTTGACTCTTACAATGATGTTCTCAGCTATGTACTTTCCTTTTTTGCATATAGATCACAACAGACCTAAGGCAACGCTGTACAGACAGCCACACTGGAACATCAGCATCTGCACCTATGGCTGCAGGAATCATTGCACTGGCATTGGAAGCAAAGTAAGATATGACTTATTCTGCTTAATAAAAGTTATTATTTTTAATCATAGCCCCACCCAAGACCTTCTACTGCCATGGCTGGTTTAAGCCTGCAGGGTTTTAGATATGGCACTATATATTACTTCTTAACAAATCCAATTAGGATGCTTAGTAAGCAACAATGAAAATGGATTTTAGTTGCAAATGATTCATTCTTGTTATAATGGGGTTGTACTTCTCAGCTACTATCTTGAGCTTGTCAAACTGTTGCTGCTGAATAGGCATGGTAAAAAAATTATATAAGAAATCAGAATGACCTGAATCAAAGACAATGGGAGATTATAGTTGAAAATCTGATACTCCTAAATAGATTTGTCCTATGTTATAACTAGATTGTTCTTAATGCAAATGCTTGCAAGGAACTATTTTCATCTCAATAGCAAAATCCCATGGTACCATCCCATCCCCAACTCTAATCTATAGGTGAAATTGAATTGGTACAGTCACCCCCCGCCATTTCGCGGTTCAGGTACTGCGGTCCCACTACATTGTGGGATCGCAGTACCTGCACCTTGGGGCCGCGTGGGGGGGCGGCGGGGGCGATCGCACCGCTCCGCCCCGCCCCGCCCCACCGCACTCCTCCGTGAAGCCTCGGGCCGCGGGGGGCGATCGGGTCTTCTGAAAGCCCCCCCTGCTTGTTAGTCTCAATTATATCCTATAGATGTAATTGCCATGTGAAGATTTGTAGGACTGTAGAATTTGAAGGGATCCCAAAGTTCACCTATTCCAACCTGTCAATGCAGGGACCCAAAATTAAATCGCCACTGACAGTTGGCCATCCAAACTCCAGGGAAAGTATTTCATCTATTCATTTCTTTCTGAGGCAGGCTCTTTCTTATGAGGCAGGCTCATAATTGTGAGGGTATCTAGATACTCAGACTCTATTCCCAAACCATATACCACGAATACACTTGACTAGGTAAGAGATACAACAGACTTCCTGAGGAAAATGTTCCACTCACAACCTACCAGACAACACCAACCTAGCCATAAAGTATATAGATGCCCTCTCCATTAACATCCCACACAGAGACGGACTCCAGCCTATCCAGGATACCACTCAAAACAAAGACACAGCCCACCTAGTCACTGCTTTCTGTGACTTTATGCTCACACACAGCTTTTGAACCGTTGACACCAACAGCTATCTCCAGATTAATGGAACTGCCATGGGCACTTGTAGGAACCATGATATGCAAATATATTAATGGCTGGCCTGGAACAAAGCTTTTAACTGTTGTACCCAAGAAACCTCTCCTTTTTGTTGACACATTGACAACATGTTTATTATCTAGATTCAAAGAAAGGAAGCCCTGGAGAAATTAAATAACAATCATTATAACATCAACCTCAGCCTGAACCAATCTGCAACAACAGTTAGACTTTCTGGACACTGCTGTGAAGCTACAACATGGACATTTTAGCACCATGTTGTATCAAACACCCACTAAACAATATGCATACTTTAATGCCTCTAACTTCCATACACAAACTATCTTGACTACAGCCAATCTGTTAGGTATAATTAGATCTGTTTGGACTTACAAGATAGAGACTCCAAACTCATAGAACTTCAAAGACATTTCTCAATCTACAATACCCATTCAATATGATTAAAGAGCAAATTTACTGGGCAAGATGAACAACCTATAGGAAGACAAACCTAGAAAAGAAAATGACAGACAACCACTCGTTGCTACCATACCTTTAGCCCACAATCGAAACCACTCACTCTCATCAACCCATTCTTGACAAGAATACTTCACTCTTCCCAGCCCTTAGTCGCAGGCCTATACTTGCTTACAGACAACCCCTCTCCAGATCTCATTAACTGTTGATACTCAGTAGCCTATACAACACTGATACAAAGATGGAAACTAAACCCTGCTACCAACCCTGATGCCAGCTCAGTCTCAACATCTACTCTGGCAACACGATTAGAGGTCCCAACAATGTCACACATAACTTCTTTTTCCTCTACTAATGTAATCTATGTCACCCGTTGCAAACAATTCCTTTCTGCAATCTACTAATGACAACCAGGCCAGTCTCTATGTGTAAGGATTAATGCAAATCTCACATGAGGAATAGCAACATACAAAAAGCTGTTTCAGAATATTTCAGTCTACCTGGACATTATTTGACAGACCTGAACATCACCATTTCATGGTGGTGGGAGAAATGATACAAAATTGGACTTGAAAAAGAAACAGGTGTAAAAAGGTATATACAGTAATCCCCTGCCACATTGCAGTTCATATTTTGTGGTCGCAATACATCATGATTTTTTATTTGGAGAGTGGGGGGGAGTGGCACCAGGTCACTATCATAGAGAAAAAAAGAGGCAGCCCTCCTGCAAGCCAAGGCAACAAATACTGGAAGATGTTTGGTTAGTTTTTGAGTGATGGATAATTTGTATAACAGCCAGACAGCCAACTTATGTTCAACTGTGACCTTTCAAGGGGGTTTTTGTGGAAACTATGGAGGACAAGAAAGCTTTGTTGGAAGAAGAGCCCTGTTTTATCTCATTACAGTTTTTTTCCTATTTTGCATTTTGGAGTATCTATTGTACGTATCAATCTTACAGGAAAAATTGTAATACAAAAGGTCTTGAAGATGTCAATAATGGGATCTAAACATACATAAGAACTCTGTTAAGGCTACAGCTTTGTAATTCTTGCCTAGGATCAAGTCTCAGTTAACTCCATTAACCATATTTCTGAGTAGATATAAAAGAGTTTCCATATTAATCACCTATGTGTTCTTCTCTGATGTGGATATCAGTTCACATCACTGTGAAAGGATGTATCACACTTTCTAAGCAGGAATTACAGGATCAAATAAATTGGGCATTTCCTGCCAAAAATGTTCATAGGGAACACCAAACTTTGTGCTCATTCTTCATATTGCTATATTTCATTGGCTTACTGGTGAACAGCTGAGGAGCATCTAGCAGCCTGCATTCATTCGTCATTCTTGATCATCCCAGAGTGCAGGGCACATAATAATAGTGCTACAGGAAGCCAGATTTTGACTGAATATCAGGAAAAACCTAACTGTTGGAGTAGTATAAGAATGACACCAATTACCCCAGGAAGTGGTGAGCACTCCTAGACTGGAGGCATGCTAGAGAAAATTGGACAGCCATCTTGAGATCTGCTTGCACTGAGTAGGGCTTGGACCTGATGACCTTATAGTCCCCTTCAGCTTCAATTATTCTATGATTCCCAACAATACTTTCATCTCTCTCTCTCTCTCTCTCTCTCTCTCTCTCTCCTCCTTCACCAAATTTTTCTGCTTCATTCTTTCAATAGAGAAAGAATCCTCTGAAATGGAAAATTGGGATCTGATTATGTATCTTACTGGGTGTATATAGCCTGGCTCTAATTTCTCAGTCTCTTGCTTTTTATCTTGATGGCAAAGAGCTCTGTTTCTTTTGTGGTCAAAACTAGGCGTTTTTGACAAAACCTCAGTTGTAAATAGTGATAATCAGCATACTTAAGAATCATTATATTAAAAAGATCTATTACAATCAATGCAAATAAATGTTAGTTTCACTATTTATGCCTATAAAATTGTGTGTGACATAGTAAAATTGCAGAAAATAATTCTCATTTCAAAAAAGTAGTATGAGAAGTACAGTTCCTCTGTACTTAAAATTATCAGCTATTTTTCCATGTAAAATCAAAAAGAGTTTAAAAATGCAAGACAGCTGATTTAATCAAGGTATGTTTTCATACATGACTGTCTAAATTGTGGTAACCTCAGCCTACACAAAGATAAACATAAAGACCCCCATTCTTGATCTATATACACTGATCACGGGGGTTAGGGACCCAACCAACTCACGATAATTGAAAATCCATGATATGCGGATCCAGGTCGGGTCAGGCCTGGGGGCCTAGCTGGGGCTCTTGTATTTACCCCCAGCCTGGCACTGCCCCAAATGGGCCTGCAAGGGCCTTCTGGAGGCCCCCAAAGGGCCTTCCTGTGAACCAGAAGTGACTTCTGGATCGCCATAAATCATTTCTGAGGCCTCTGAAATGATTTTTAGTGATCCAGATGTCACTTCCAAAAGGCCCGAGAAGGCCCTTGCAGGCCCGTGTGGGGCAGCACCAGTCCTGTGGTATGGTACAGGTGGCCTGAAACAGGCCTTTCCCCCCTAACCCCAGGGCCCTTTTTCATATACTGTGGTCCCACGATACAACGGGACCACAGTATATGAACCACGAAAGGGTGGGGGACCACTGTATACAGCTATTATGCAGCATAGAAGGAGGCATACACATGCAACAATTCAATTTGTACTGTATTGTTGCAGAAGTAAAAATAAAATGTTGGAATCTATTAACAGCTGAGGAGGATAAATTGTAAATAGTATGATTGACTTTAACATATTAGTATAACTAGTGTAACAAACTATTTTTCTGAATCTCACCAGAAGAAGGAGAAATTTTCTCAAAGGCAAAGCTCAGGATTAATAGTGTTCAGAGCACATCTTGTTTCTTTCCGCCTGAAGGATTCTTTATACTGCAACTGAAAGCAGCAAAACAACATGTTGGCAACTGGCTTCCTTCACACAGAGCATTATGTTGGCTATTTTTTCTGTATTTTTCTTCCTTTTCTTTTCTCTTTATCTGGTTGGTTTTTTTAAAAAAAATAGTTATACTGTTGTTTGATTTTGGATTCATTTTCCATATTTTGAGTATTATACTATTGTATGTATTTCCTTTTGTTGTTTGTTGCTCACATCCCAGAGTGGCCCCCGGGCAAGATGGGCATTATATAAATCAAATCAAATCAAATCAAATCAAATAAATAGTACCAAACTTTGGAAAGAATCCTGTATTTCTAGTTATTAGTTTTTTTTGGATTGAGAATAGACTATGGACCTTTCCTCAGGTCAAGATTTTTTTAAACAGAGGTGCTCTGGCATAGAAAGGAATTCTATCTATTAGATAGCAGGACCTTTCTTTCATATCTTAGTTTCTTGGTCTTTTTTCTATCAGTCTTTTTCTTAGCTGTTGCCAGACTGCCTACTAGGCATGTATAAGAATATGAGCATGAAAATTAATGTTGAAATTGAATCCAAAGCCCTACATTTATAAATCTGACAAAATCTAGAATACATTTAAGGAATTTGTTACAATATAGTCTGGGCCACAAAGTGTATGCAGCTTGTCTCACTTTAGCTGCAGGACTCAATATTTTAGTTATTTGGATTAAGAAAGATTAAATAACACTTCCAGCAATCTTAATATTATGTAATTACTGTTGAAGATACTAATCAGAATGTGTTTCTTAATTATATTAAGTATAGTAATGTAAAACGTAACCGCAAACATGGGGTATATTAATAAGCCACAGTGTCCTCTAGTGACAACAAATCACAATAACCACAACTGAGGTTGTAAAATGCAGTCATATTACAACTTAAGATATGTTTATAAGATTTGTTTCAGAGCTTTTTTTTCTGGTGTGGAGCTTGTGGTAACTAAAATAATACATTTTAAAATGCTTGACATTGTTCATATATATTTTTCCTGATATATCTTGTCTTATGTACAAAATAAGAAATTGTAATACATGAGTAAACTCAATCAATCTTTATTTACAGTATTTGACCAAAATATTATAGCAACAGTCTAAAATGGAAACAACAATAATACAATAATACAAATAATACACACAAGCGAAGAAGCCCAGAATAAAATTAATAATTGTATAAGCTATATAAAAATAAATTTAAAGATGTAAACATCAATACCAATGTTTAAAATTCCTATATATAATAATTCTAGCTCAAGCCAACCAGCTGGCCCGTGAGCCAGGTTGGCACATTTTTAAAAAATTATTTCTTCTTCTTTTTTTTTTTTACTCGCGCTGACCTAGCCCGCAGGCCAGCTGGTCTGCACGAGCAAAATAAATAAATAAATAAAATATGCCGACCCAGCCCATGGGCCAACTGGTCAGCATGAGTTTTTTTAAAATGAAAAATGAAATGAACAAACAACGAAACAATTTTTTAAAATGTCATTTTGTTCTAAATGAAACAAAACAACAACAAACAAAATGAAAAATGAAACAAAATGCCATTTTGGTATTTTGTGCCCATCACTAAGCTGGTAGTACTAGAGACCTCTCAAGATATTATAGAGGGCAAGGCATAGCATTCCACCTTGGGATCTGCACCCAATAATAATTCCTCCAAAAAAAGACTAGCAATTTTCTCTCTAGTTTTGGGGGACAGATTGTAGTGGTCTATCCACTTGAGCAGCTTCTTCAGGTGGATTGTGAGAACTGGGGCATTCTCACAATCACATTGCCTGAGGCCCTGAGAGGACATTGAATCCAAAGAGGAGAGGCATTCCATTTTCCTAGGGTGTCTTAGTACTGCTGCCGGAAGCCCTTTCATTTCTATAAGCAGATCTCAATTTCAAGAAGTGGATCCTGAAGGGGGAGGGCTGCCAGCCTCCCTGCGACTGAGATGTTCATCAGTGTCTTTGCAGAAAGGTGCATCCATACATGGGGCTTCAGGTTGCTCAGGAAACTGGCTACTTGTACTCTTAGGGCCTTTTCACACGACCCCTAAGATCCGCTGGTCCCTTAAATTCGGACCAGAGATCTTGGGGGTTCATTTCAGTTCCTGCGTCCCCACCCCTCAGCACTTCCTGCTCCTGTCGGCGTGAGGGGGGAGGGAAAAAAAAGGACAAAAGAAGCCTTTACTAACCTGCCGGTGCTGGTCGAAGTTGCCATGAGCCCCGTTACTTCCTGGTTCCTTCTAAAGGGGCTCTTAAAGGGGCGGGAGGCAAAAAAACAACAGACAAGCGAGGAGAGCCCAGCACTCTTATCCGCATCAATTTTTTTTCACCTCCAGAGAGCAGGTACATGAAAAATGTGCTGGGTCGCGCTAAAGTGGGCGGGGTCGCACTTAATTGTCTGCAAACTCCGGAGCTGGTGGGGAAACATTTCTAAGCTCCGGAGCTGGGAGCCATTTGCAGCGCAGCTTAGGGGTCGTGTATAAATGCCCTTAGTCCCATTACTTACAACTTGGCCTATAAATACCCCCGCTGAATCAGAAAAAAATTGTGTAGTCCCACAGGTGCATTAACTTTACATGGCCAAAGTCTATGTTCATGCTGGAATTGGCCTGGCAATCTAATAGATGGACATCATTAAAAAAAAATCTTCCTGTAAGATCGATAGGGGGAATGGGGAGGTGCTCAAACTGAGCCAGTAATTAGAGGCAGTTTTTTAACATAATCAGTTATCGTGACTTGTTTAGAGCCTTTAATGTTATAGAGATAAGGAGACAGCTGCTCTGGAATAATCCATAATCTCTTCTCTCATTAACCTCCGAATCATGGGCCTCTCCAGCCCCTTGCCTTGGCCTTTGACTCAGGATTAGGTAGTAAACCACAACTCTCACTCTCTCTCTCAGGCCCCAAAGCTGCTTCATCTGCATTCAGACTTGAGCACAATGTGGAGATATCACACTCCAACTGATGACGTAAATGTAAAATATAACAGATTACGACATTAGACCTGAATCTTACTGCAAAGGGAGAGGAGTGGAGAAGGAATGTACATTAAAGAGAATAGATAGCAGCTAGTTTAGAATTCTTTCCTAGGTGGAAGCCTGGAAGATAAACAGGCTGAGCAGCAGCACACGTCTTCTTGCAACAACCAGCAGAATCTAAATACTGTATATGGTTGAATATAAGTCTAGTTTTTCAGCCCTAATTTTGGACTGAAAAAGGGACCCTTGACTTATATTCAGATCAGTACTTTTAGCCACTGAGGCAAGTGCTTGATTCGGTGGCTAAAAGTCATTTTAAACATCACACACTGCTCCCCCAGCTCACAAAGGAGGAGCTGCCAGGCCTGGCTGCATTTCCCACCCTAGACTTATACTCAAGTCAATAAGCTTCCCCAGTTTTGGGGGGTTAAATTAGGAGCTTTGACTTATACTTGGGTCGACTTATACTCGAGTATATACGGTAACTCAGAAGACAAAACTGCTATCTAGATGAGACTCAAAGCAACAGTTGCCAAAAAGGTTGCCAAAATAGAGAACATTACGATAAAGTATCACTGCCAGGCCAGGTTGCAGGACAACACAGTGTATCCTCCTCTTTCATTTCTCCTGATTAAACCATCAGTTTTATGTTATTTATTAAATCAAAAAAGAGGAAAAGCTTATTTTATCTATAGACTTCTTTATGCCCATGAAGAAGGTAGTCCTAAATTAGCCAGAGAAAATACAGTATGTGCCTTGGGAGA
The DNA here is from genome assembly GCA_029282475.1 of Phrynocephalus forsythii. Taxonomy (NCBI): domain Eukaryota; kingdom Metazoa; phylum Chordata; class Lepidosauria; order Squamata; family Agamidae; genus Phrynocephalus; species Phrynocephalus forsythii. The sequence goes on from JAPFRF010000004.1 coordinate 42,794,856, forward strand.
TAGATGTGGAGCATGAGACAATGATACAATATACCATAGGAGGTTTTGTCATGGCACTTGATCCTCTTGTAAATGCCCTCTGATATATTTGTGTTGAAAGCACTGTTTGTTTTTTTCAGCATGAGGTTTTTGGTTTAATTTTCCCCATAGTGGTGTTAAATTTGTAGCAACAAATCTGTACATTTCAGTGCAGCATTTTCCTTGACTTTAGATATACAGTAAAATTGTCATGTATGACCATGGCCCTGTTCTAAGTTTTAATCTTACCTTGCACTTCCTTTTCAAGAATGATTAGAAAAATGTAACCTATAACACCATGTGATTTTCTGTTATGCAGAGATATCAGATTCAAAAACAGTGAGAAGGTTCAGGCCTCCATTTCTTATCGCAAGTTTGAACTCTTACTCATTTTCAAGAAGACTAGAAAGGATAGAAAACATATTGTAGTGTGTTTACCTACTCTAAAGACTGTTTTTTTCAGAATGAAACTTGTTGTATAGGTCTAGATCACATTCTTTATCCACAGTGAATCCCCTTGAATTCTGTTCATAATTGTTTCTGGTTAGTCATCTTCTATTTGAGAACAATATACACTGAAAACATGCTGACACCTTAAAACATTTGGTGGAAATAGAAGGCAAGTTAGTGTTGCATACAAATTCAAATTCTGAATCCTCGTTCCTCCCTCCTTTATACAAAGTTTTTATTAACTGAGTGACCTACTGGTATGAAACTCTTAATATAATCCAGGGGCAGATGTGATTGAGCATAACAGAGTTTATAAGAACTGAAATATGTGATTGAAGTCATGATAGACCAGTGCTTTATTTAGTTTCCTTGTGACTTCCAGGTTTGATATAATAGGCTTCTGCATGTGTAGTGGTTTCTCTTAAATTCCCTGAATCTGAAGTTCATCTAATTCTCTGTGTTTATATCGCTTAAAGCAAAAGAGCATATCCAGCACAGCAGGAGTACAAAGCTCTTGTTTCCTTGCACTGAGTTGCATGTGGAAAATATAATAATTTAAGCTCCATCACAATGTAATGGATCATTTGTTCAAATTGGCTACATAATCAACATTTCAAGAAGTCAAACTATTCATCAGACACCATTGTCTGGAATATATTAAAATAAGTGGAGAAAATTACAGATACCAATTTGGCATGCTGAAAACCAGACACATCAAGTTACGCTTTTTTGGTGTCTGCCCAGAATATTCTCAGTTCACCTTTTCAAACATCTGATAGAATCTTTTTATAGGGCATTGCTTCCAAGCAAATTTCATCTGTATTATCGAAAGCCTGACAGCATTTGCACATCATTAATGATACATAGAGTAAAGCGATCATAGCAGTTTTTCAGGTTGCCACTCCAGCAATTTAGGAGTTTAATCTATAATATGAAGTCCATAATTGCTGGCAACCTCCCAACATACTTTGTCAATTAAGTACCTGGACCCCCTTTAGAGCTTTAGAACTAAGTCCCCTACACCCCGAATCTTTCCAGATTTCAGGGGTGACCTGAAATCACTTGGGGAAGGTACCCCTTCTACTTTGAAGCCCAAGATAAGTAAATCATATTTTAAAAATAATTTTGAGTGCATATTTTTTTAAATTGCACTCAAAATTACTTACCATGGGCTCCAAAGTAGCAGGGGTACCTTCCCAAGCGATTTCAGGTCACCTCCTGAAATCTAGAAAGCTTTGGACATGAGGGGGCTAATTAAGCTCCAAAGGGGGTGCCCCTAGGAACCTTTTTTCCTAACTGGAATAGGAAAAGCCAAGCCATGGCTTGGCTGCCAATTCCAATTAGAAAAAAACCTTCCTATTGGCACCCCCTTTGGAGCTTAATTACTCACCCCCCTTATCCCAAAATATCTCCATATTTGGAGGGCTTAAAGGGGAGAGTCCAAGGGAGCTACCATTCAAATACTATTTTAGATAGTAACAAAACAATTCATTTTAGTTACTATCTGAAACAAAACGCTGCCTGTCATTTTGTTAGCTTATGAAATGATTTGTAAGCTAACAAAATGACAGAATAGCATTTTGTTTTTTGCAAGGTGCCCTTTCCTACTGTAAACATACTTCCAAAATAGTTTTCCTTTGTAATCCCAATATTTTTGTGAATGATTGACACTGACATGCTAGCATGAGAAATAAGTATTATCTGAATAGGAACTCCACTGATTGTTACTGATTGAAATGTGTGTGTGTGTGTGTGTGTGTGTTGTGTCGTTACAGTCGTGACTGACTCTTCGTGACTCCATGTCCATGGAGTTTTCTTGTCAGGAATACTGGAGTGGCTTGCCAGTTCCTACTCCAGGCGCCTACAGCACCTGGTATTCCCTGGTGGTCTCCCATCCAAGTACTAATCAGGGCCAACCCTGCTTAGCTTACCGAAATCAGGCAAGATCGGATGTACTTAGGGCATCTAGGCAGCTTACTAATTGAAATATTTGGGGGTAAATCCAGCATTGTACTATCAGAAGCACTAGCCCTTTCCCAGACCTCCTTGCTGCTTGGGTTCTCCCAACTGTTTGGAACAGATTTCATTAGTGTCCAAAAAGACAGTTCTGTCAGTGGGCTGACACCATTAATTCTAACAGCAGGATAAGAATAGAACAGCATCCATACTGAAAAAATAACAATAGTTGCTTCACACTTGAGTTGTAAGAGATACCCTCACTCTCACCCCCCCCTCCAAAAAAAAATCCTGGCAATTTTGAACATTTTGCCTCCATGGAGAATCCCTCTGGATTCATAAACTGAGAGATTGCCAGGAGAGAAATGCTGAACACTGGGGTTTTTTTCGTCATCACTGCTAGATTACATTTGACAGTCCTGCACGGCTTGGGGTTTTATCCTCTGCGGTTTTTTTGTATCTGGTTGTTGTTGTCATTTTGTTCCAGGCTATTGCACTGGTCAGTCTGAAATTGTTGCTAATCAGCCCTGTATGGAATGGTACATAATCATTTGAAAGTGATTACAGTAAGAACCTGAACTGACAATAAGAACAAAGAGGTATGAGAATCTTGAGGAGGATAGCACTTGAGTCACTAGCAGTGCAGGACTGTCATATCTAATCTTGCACAGCAAGTTGTCAGGCGACGAATGCTTCTGATTTTAACCCAAAGGGTAAGCCTCAAAACAGAAGATAATATTATCATAAATTCAAAATGCTATGTAATGTAATGTTGTAATATAGAAAAAAAAACCTGAATCCCACAATCCAGCAAGAAGCAGAAAAATAGGACCAAGAATTGTTACATAGGAACTTCACATCTGGGAAATGGGAGTCATCATAACAGTTGTTTACTGTTCTGTCCTTAATGTCCGAGTCATATTTAGGCAATCTGATTAAGTATCCTTTTCTTACACAGTGGTAGGTAAGATTTGTCTATGTGCTGATGAAGAATTTTGTGGTCTCTTAAGAATTGCGCATAGGATTGCATATGGAGATACTGAAAAATTGCTGGCCTGAAAAATCCTGAAATATATGTTATATAAGTAGAATTATCTGCCTCTATCTGTGAACTTATTCCGGTTAAGAGCACTTCTTCTGTCTTGAAAATGACAGTGGAAATGTACTGTTTTAATTTTGCTTCCAGAAAGCTTCTTGCCCACCCAGCCTGGAAATAAAGAGGCGAGACACGTTTGTGGGATTCAAATTGGGCCACAATTTATTGATATAAAGTTCACTTAAATTATACTGAATGTAGTGCAAGTGGACCAGTTAATTATACCTAATTTTATTAGAAGGGCACTGCCCACCTGTTCAGTGCCCTCCCAAAACTTGCAGTCCAGGCAGCATTCATCCGTCCATCTTGTACTTATTTATGCCTAAAACCCGCTTTTCCTAGTTTCCTAATCCATTTCCTATTTATATTGGGGGCTACTGGTCCAATCAAGGTATGTTCTTTACTAAATTGAGCCTGATTTCATTTTACCACTTGCACTGCCCACCAATTGTGACTGTAGATGTTAAACCTCTCTGTCCCTTAAAGAGAATGGGATAAGCGAAAACACACTGCCACTCTGGTCCAGTCTGAGGAGCAATCAAAAATTCCCATCCGGCCCTTACACAACCAGCTAATCCCATTCCCTTATTTGGGTGGGAGGGTGGGAAGATATGGCCCCTGCTGGCAGCCCTGTAGCTCCAACCAATGTGGTGCCATCCGAGCGGGTGTGCAAAGGAGGCCCGCCTGGCACTTCAGTCGTTCAGAGCAGCCCTTGTCACCATTTGCTCTATTTTAGTAATATAACAGTAGCTTTCAATGTCTTCCTCTAGTCGATTACTGACATGGAGAGATATACAGCATATCATTGTAAGGACTTCACGGGCAGGACATTTGATTGCTAATGACTGGAAAACCAATGCTGCTGGTTACAAGGGTGAGTAGACCTTTTCCTCTTAATTATTATGAGGTTTTCCTTCCTTCCTTCAAGAAAAATCCTACATGCTTTGTCTTCCAGCTAGAGTTTATGCAGTTTGTCTCTCTCTCCATTAATGAAATAAACAAGGGCCATAAGTCATTTGTGTACTGTATATCTGTGCCTTTAGAAAAAAGTCTTCATGGTGGAAGTCAAACATTCATGTGAGTATTGAAAACCCCTCTCTCAACAGAGATAAGGGGCTCAGACACAGTCTATCTGCTACTTCTCGGGCAGTGATTTCAACAATCCCCAGACAAATCAAAAATACTTCACACCTCCACCATCAAGACCCATGCTTTATGGGTTTCAGCACCTTAGGCCATTGTTCACCTAATGGCCTATTGAGAGTATTGTCCCCCTAACAAGCCTATTTAAGCCATTGTTCATCTTATGAGCCTATTTCAGACCAGGGTGACATGAGGTCAAAATGAACTATAAAATGGAGGACTCACAACTAGCTTTCCTCAGACTTGTGCAGTTGTTTGGATGAGCAGCAAAACGTTTCAATCTCTCAAGAAAAGATGTCCAGCTGCCATGAGTCTACTTCCAGATAAACTCACCTGGATGACTGAGAATCTTCACAGACATCACTGCTGTAGGTTAACAGTGTGGTAACCTAAATTCCCACTATGCTTCCCAGGAGAGGAGTGTCTGAATCAGATTTCAATATGTGTGATTAGAATTAATCTGCTCTAATTTCATCACTGCTCTACATTGTTATCTGGCTGGCTTAAGTGGGAAGGTGTATACAGGCACATGTCTTAGAGCTGTTGAGAAGGAAAATACTGATTAGTCAAGTGTATAACTGCCACATTATTTTAGATCTTAGACTTCATGTAGATATTCCAAAAAAGTATGACATATTGTTGTCAGTAAATATGTAAAGCTAAGATTTCAAATGTGTTGTTTAATTTTCTGCTGCAAAACAATAATTCCAGAAATCTATTCAGTTCTGCCTTGCAACAGTTGTCAACTGGAAATGAGTAGGACACATGATGCATTGCAGTGTTTGTATATGGTTTTCCAGTAGTTCCATGTCTTTTATTTTAAGCTCCTTATGTGATTCTTTTATTATTAATCAACATCTCATTTTGTAGAATTAGATTCTACACGCATACACACCAGCTTGCTTAACATCACAGATAAAGGCGTATAAGGATATTAATATGACCTAACAAAACTGTTTTGAATAGTCTCCTGTTGAAACTGGAAGAGGGATAAAATGGTCTTTACCGTTGAGAAATCAACTTTGCCCCAAATAAAATGAATAGTTTCAAGAAATTATTTTGGCAATGTAAACTGAGCAAATGGTTCCAATAAACTGTAAAATCTTTTAAAACCTCTTGTTAGTTTTGGATGAAGGAAAAGCAAATGATTTAGATTAAATAACCAGCATCCAAGTTTGGAGCTTGATACCTTGGGGGGTGTGGGGAGTTTGCATGCTGCTGCTGGCAAGGAGGGAACACTGTTTTACTATTGCACGTGGCAATATTTAGTTTAGGATTTCACTATTGTTCTCAGCTATAGCCAGAAATAACAACTAAGAGACTGTGTGTTATAGAATGAATTACTCAGATCAGAATCCTTGTGGAAATGTACTATCATTCTCTCCTTGGTTGAAACATAACGAGTTCCTAGCAAGGTGTATGTGAGAAACAAAGGACTTCTACCACGGGCTAGGCCAGGGCTACCATCTTATGAGTGTTTTCCTAGTAAATATGCTTTTTCGTGCTTTATAAAACAAACTAAAACACTGATTGGAAGGATAGGTAAATACTGTACTGGTAGGGAAGCAGGAACCTGTTTTGTTTTGAAAAGGCAAGTAAGAGGAAGAAAATAAGAAACTCTTGAAGTAGTTTCTCGCTCAACAAAGAATCAGTGAAAGCTGGCACTCAAAAGTGGGTCAGCATGCCTTTTCAGCGAACTGCTTCACTTGCTTGCATGGCAACGGTGGAGTCTCAGAACAGTTCTTCCTACTGATTTCAGGTCAGAAACAGAAAGAGCTGGAAATGTAGCCATTGGCCCCCCATGACTGTAGAATCTCGAAGCTTTTTGTCTTTGCTTGAAGTTTCAGGCCACTTGAGGAATGAGCATTCAGTACAGCCGTGCAAATTAAATATCCATCAAGCAAATTAATCCCAATTATTTTCTCAGCTCAGAAAGCTATGGTATCTCAGTTGCTGGTTCCCCACCACCCCCAGTTCAATTTAATTTGTTAATCATCATCCCATACTGATTTTGAACATTTGGATCATCATAAAAAGTTTAATATATTTTAGCAAGCTCTGTGTGGCTTTTTTTCCTATTTCTTTCTGCCACACCAACAACAGCATTGGCCTCAGTAAGTCTGAGACCCACCATTCTCAGGCTGCTTCTGGGAGACAAATTGCAGCACAATATGTATTGAATATTTATTTATTTACTTAACTGTTGAAATATTTATTCATTCATTTATTGTAAAAAGTCCATATAAAACCATAACCATGTTGCTCAGACCCCTGCAATCCAAGGGAGAACTGTAGCTCCCTTTGCTGTGTTATATTGCTATATGTGATATGGCTACCTTTGATTCCGTATGTTCATCCTAGAGGTGTAACTAAAAACACTTGTTAATTCTTATTTATTTTATTTGTCTCAGTATGATAAGATACCTTGACAAAACATTTTCAGTGAGATTCTTCGCCTCTAGGGACAAGAAATGCTATTTTTTTGCCTCAAAATAGCCTCCATACAAAATGCAAATTATTTGTGCACAAAACAAATATGTTTCTCCTTTGAAAAACAAAGTAAACACACAATGCAATGATAGAACAAGGATAAGACAACCATTTAAAATGTTGCAAACAATCCCTCTTCACACTGTGCTCCTAATCTATATAATGGAGTGAGAAAAATAATTGTACAAGAACAATAAAGGGAGGGTTCTCATCTCTGGTTCTGCCAACAGTGGGAGCTAATCATAGAAATGCAGAACACACTGATTGTAAATTGGTGTAAACAGTCCCAGATTGACAAGAAAAGGCTCTTATTTCCAAGTGTAATATTGTGTTGATACTGATTTTTTTTAAATCAATTGTTTTTTAAAATGATTTTTAAAAAATTATATTTATATGAAAAAGGTTATATTAGTCGCATTGCCAGATTGCAAGGAGCTATCTGAAATCTGAGGAAATCTCTGTGTTCCTCCAGTTTCCAAACAAGAATACAAATCTTAGGGAGAATGGTGTAGGAGGAGAGGAGACTTTATTTCTATGTTTGAGACTTCTTTAAAACCTGGGCACCAGTCTTAATTCATTCTTGCCTGGCTTGGGGGCACCCAGCACAATGTGTGTAACATCTCCGTACCAGAAAAGCAGGACTGAAAGGAGGACCTTGGGGAGAGAGCTAGGGGATGCATAAACAAGACAACACTGTGCATTTGGAGGCTCTGTCAAGGGGTAGAGTGCCAATAGCATACTGCATGAGTCGTTGCTGCCTAAACTGTTGCAGACCAGGAGAAATTCTCAGAGAGCTTCCACAAGTCCCAGCAGCATCATAGGTCCTTGATTCTTCATGCATCTCACATGTTGTACATTGGTTACGGCAGAGGTCAATCTTAGCAGGAACAGCAGATGCTGCAACTCATATTTTGCTGTCTGTCCAGCTGCTCAGGATACAGTCACCCCCGCCATTTCGCAGTTCAGTTACTGCGGTCCCGCTATATCACGGGATCGCAGTACCTGCATCTCGAAGCTGAACGGGGGAGCGGCGGGGAGTGATTGCGTTGTTCCCCGCCGCCCCCACCCCTCAGAAAGGCCTCAGAGCACCGCGGGGGTGGCGGGGAGCAATTGCATTGCTGCCTGCCGCCCCCCCCCTCGGAAAGGCCTCGGAGCCGGGCAGGGTGTGCCATGCCGCCCCCCAGGCCCCACCCGACCCACTTCCGCATATCACGGATTTTCAAGCATTGCGGGTCAGGTGGGTCCCTAACCCCCGCGATAGGCGGGGGCTTACTGTAGCTTCCCCCCTTGCCATATGATCTGCTTAGCTAGGTTTTTCATGGACTTTGAATTTATTTAACAAAACTTTCCTTCTGCCAATTTTAGCCCACCCACCAACCCATAAATAATTCCCATTTGAATTTCTATGCAGTCTCTGTCAAAGGAGAAACCAGTTTCCATTACAACTTTTTTCTTGGTCTGGTCACAGAATGGCTTTATTTCATAAAAGTAAGAGGTTCAAATAGCTATCCCTTTCCATTGATAAATATGCATTTGAATTAATATGTTTCTGGATGGGCCCCATTTTAACAAGCTTGGTACAGAATTCATGAGTAGAATTTATTCAGCAGATATTTGTTCTGATTTTCATATAATTCTTATATTGTTATGGATCTATGAGAAACTTTCAATGGACAAAAGCTATCATTCATTTCTTTGTGTGATTTTTTTTATCACCAGCAAATTTTGTTATGGTACCTCTTGTTTCCCAGGGGTCCCTGGCCTTGAATTCTTGCTCAGATCTCTATTGGTTTTCATGTATGTATTGTGTAGTTTGTCATGGATAATTGTGAACAATTGGCAAGATCCTGGGACATAACACATTAGACGCCTGGTCAGGAGCCCAGTTGCTTTTTTGTTACATAACATGTTTCTCTCATCTCTTCATTTTGCATTTCACTGACCTTTTTTCTGTGACTGGTCAGAAAAAATGGTGTGGTAATTCCCCACCTTACCGCCACCACTGCATGCCGGCTGTCTGATAACATGTTGGTCACATGACTGATGTTGAACCAGACACACAAGTATCTCTTAATCAGACTCGGTTAGCCTCATTTTAGGGTCACTATGTTACTTCCTTCTTGATGGCACAGAATACACACACATATCACATAAGCCAATGCAAAATCCATTATACTTCCTGATAGCTAAAATTAACAGTCTCTTTTATGGACTGGCTAAGACTACTATTCTGCTTATACATATCTACGTCTCAGTACACATAATGCAAATTACTTCCAAGTATAGATGTGCACTACTGTCTGGTAAATTGGTCGTCAAAGACCATTGTGTTTACCATGGATTTTACATGCTCATCGTTAGTCTTCGTTTGGGGAGTATTTTCTTCTGTGGGCAGGCAGGTATGCAAGGATAACGAGGGAGAAAAGGGACATATATTTACAAACAAAATTCTCTTTATGATAGCCTTCATAGAAATAACTAGTTGTGAGCCTAAATTATTGCAGTTCATCAGAGGAGCCTGAGCTATGTGTTTACAAAACCTGTCCAGCAGAATTAATGGAGCAGTGTGACATGCCATAGCATGTGGGGCAGGACTAAAACTGTAGTTGGGTCTGTACTTTGCCTACTATTGCTATAGCTCTAAATGGAACCTGTGAGGCCCATTATCCTCTTGGGAAAATGAGACATGTCATGGGTGGGCTGAAAGATGGGACAGAAGCTGCTTCCTTCCTTTGTGTTGCAACCTTATCCCTTTCTGCTGCAGATGGCCAGTAATCTAAAGATATACCTGACACCAGTGGAGGTTACTTAGCAAAGGGAATGGAGTAGGCTGTGCATTTTTGACAAAGAAAATGGAAAGGCAGTGCTTACTCAGATGGACCTTTTCCATTATTTTCAAAAACCCTAAATAATAATAACCTTTGAACTGAAGGAGAGGAAGAGACCCCATGTGCCCTGCTCATTATTTTCCCCAAAAGAAAATGAAAGCATCACAGCTCTAATATTGTGACTGTGGATTATAACCCTTGCCATATAATGCTGGCTAAGTGATTTTCTATAGCACTCCTAGGAGCACTAAGATTGGTTAAGGTCATACAAAGCATTAGCAGCAGTGCTAATTTATACATAAATAGATGGGTATGTTTTGATTGGTGTGAGAAAAGTGGATGAATGCATTTTCTTTCAAGATGAAGGGGATCAGCTACTTTTATCAGCTTTGTAATGACTTCTCAAATTGTTATTATTTAGTCTATGAAAATGATGGGCTTGTCTCAGTACCTGCAGCTGCTGGCCAGAGCCATTTGATCATGGACTTTGATGTGTAAGCACTGCAGACAACCCAATATCAGCTGTCTGGGATGTTTCCACAAGGAAGTCTTAAAAGCACTGCTGACAGTTAGGCTGCTTTGATTTGGTTGGGGGGGGGAATTACTTCTTGGGCATCTACATTTTTAAAATGGGATGCTTTCTCTTACTTCTACTCATTCCCCTCTCTCTTTCTCTCTCACACACACACACACACACACACACACACACACACACACAGAGAGAGAGAGAGAGAGAGAGAGAGAGAGAGAGAGAATTCAAATATTAAAAATAATTTTAATCAAGGGAAAATAATGATGATGTAATCTCTTTTTCAAAAGTGAAAAACCAGACTTTTTCAATAATAGACTTTCTATTGGAAAAACATTGTGAAGATGTTTGTTCTGCCCAATTTTTGAAAGGGGTTCTGAAATGAGGACATGGCATGAAGAGGCATTTCTAACATTGATTAATGCATGTTTCTCTACACAATCAAAATGCCAGAATTTCTTTAATTTTAAGTCATAAAATAATTCTGCAGATACATAGTACTTTATTAGTTAATATAAAGAAAAGAGTTGTCATGAATAAAAATCAGGCTTCTTCTGCTGAAGATTCCAAAATTTGCTTCTGCTTTGAATGTATAAGGCAAAATTGAGATAGTTGGATGTATTGTCTTATATGCTTTTTGCACTTATTTTTAAGCTTTAACTAAGGATTGGGAAGAAAATGAGCAGAACTGTCCAGTGGCAATTAGATGCCATAGTCCTTGCATGTGTTCTTGAGCTCCTTTCAACATGCTGATCATTACTTCATGAATATTTTAAGTAATATTGCCAAATATATGAATGGTTGGCACAGGGGTGTGGAAACCAACTCCCATGTATACCAAACCACACTAGAGTATAGGGACTAAGCACTCATGCAACCATGTTTAGAAACTGCAGTACGAATATTTCATATTCTAATCTTGCTGGCAGACTTTGTTTTTTAATCTTAGCTGTACTGTACTTTTTTGTTCCACAGTTCCTGGAGACACCGTAGCTATACCTTAAAGTTCATACTTTGCTGTTACATGCGGTTATGTCCCTTCTGATATATGAAACTCTATTAATAAAGGACTGCTGAAGATGTCCTATCAAGACAGTCTATCACGAGTCCTGCACAGGATAGGATATGCAATTAAAAGGCATATCACCTTCACTAATGTGTTTATGCTTAATTATGTTCAAGGACCTCTATGGCAGATAAACCCAGTGTGCATCTGTGAATTATATCCATATCTGATCTTGTCATTTAACAGTAGATACTAGATATGATAACTAGGTCATATCTAGTATCTAGTGAAGGACTGAAGAGGACAGAAGCTGTATATGGAAGGCGACTATGTTCTATGAAGCATGAAAGAGCTATTTTCTCATTGTAACAATTTTATTTATACTTGCAGTAAGCCACCTATATGGCTTTGGACTGATGGATGCTGAAGCCATGGTGATGGAAGCAGAAAAGTGGACCACAGTGCCTCCTCAGCATGTGTGTGTTGAGAATACAGATCGGCAAATCAAGTAATGCTTCTTGAAGGCATTTGTTGATATATTTGTGCAGATGGTAGATGGTAGTCCATTCATGAGAGGATCCCAGCAAGCACCAGATAATTCTTGTGTTTTTTTCTACTGCACCTTGTTGTGTGCATGCAGAAAGACAAAACATAGATTATTAAGGGAAATGTAAATATTCTGCATACATCCAATATCCCTGTTCCATGTTCCCTTTTCATTTTCTTATACATTAATCATGATTTTGATCTTAATGAATAAAGGATATACCAGGGGTACCATTGGAAAAGGGACAGAACACAGAGATATGAAGTCTCTAGAGGATTTGTTCTTCCATGCCAAACAGGAACCAGAAGTAAAGACTATATACCTGCCCCTCATTTTTCCATCTCTATGGTCCCTGATGGAAGTGTTTACAAGGTGGCCTTGTGAGTTTCCTGAATCAAGACCTGGAAGGAGATGGGACCTCTGAAATATTCAGAGGGCAGAAGACGGGATGGTTGGGTGTGTGCAACTCAAGATCCTGCTCTTGGTGGGAAAGAGATCTCTGATGGCCCTTCTAATCAAGGGCCACGAGTCCAAAATGTTTGGCCAAAGGTCTAAATCTAATAATTGATAATAGATTATGATGGAGCCCTCACTAAGATTTGTAGAGACCTAAGCCAAACCTGAGATAAGAACACATTAAAAACAGAGTTTTTCCAAGTGTAACATTTCTAATATTTATTTTCATGAGTGTCCTTGACAGGAAAAAGTTTTGAATGGAGTGTATTTAACTCCCTTCACTTCCCCAGACTTTTTTTTGCTCATGGTAGGCCAGAGATATAACTTGTATTATTGGACTGGCTTGTTTTCATGAAAACATGCAGAGTAAGAAGATTTTATGCATTTTAGTTGATATACCTCAGTTGTTTCACAATATCAAGCACTACACCGAAAGCTGTCTGTTGCTTAAGTTCATAGTATAAACCTGTATGTATATACTGAGAACTTTTGCTGAGAACTTATGGAAAGTGTGATTTATATAAGTGGTAAAAAAATAAGAGAATTTTAGGGAATATGGTAACTTCTGATCTAAATGTGTTATCATTTATTTGTGAATTGGGAGTATTAGACATAAATAAGTCTTAATCTGAAAATGTTGGAAGGTTATCTAAATTGTATTCCTGAATACAAGACTTCTTGTATTTTAAGTTTGCTTATACAGTAATCCCCCATTTATCACGGGTGTTAGGGACCCGATCCAAACCGCAATAAAAGGAAATCTATGTTATGCAGATGCTGTGTTGGTTTGGGACTGGAAGGCCTGTTTGGAGCCACCTGCACTTTCCCCAGGCCTGGCGCTGCCCAAAACGGGCCTCCAACAGGCTTCCTGGGCCTGTCAGAGTCCCACTTCTGGGCCCTCCAATAGGCCCGGGAAGCCCATTGGAGGCCCGCTCAGGGCAGTGCCGGGCCTGGGGTAAGCACAGAGGGCCCCAAACAGGCCCACATAGCTTGCCTCAGAAGCCCTTGCTTTCATATACTGTGGTCCCATGATATACCGGGACCACAGTATATGAACCGCAATATAGCGGGGGATGATTGTAATTCAGCTTGGTGTGCTATTAAAGTGTGAATGCCAATGAAGAACAGAAAGCACAACTTTCGGGAATGCAAGCATTTTAATTAAAAAAACCATGTGCCTTGTAATATTGCCAACATTAAAACTATGTTTTCAGAAGTAAACATTACAGAGCAAAATCATTAATAAAGACCATGATTATATTTGATGTTTTGAAACAGAACAATACGACCAGATAATATTCGTAATGGACCAGATAATGGTGTTCGCTCAATATACAAAGCTACAGGCTGTGCAGATAATGCCAATCACCATGTAATCTATCTGGAGCATGTTGTTGTGCGCATCACTATCACACATCCCCGGAGGGGTGACCTGGCAATTTACTTGACTTCTCCTTCTGGAACAAGATCTCAGCTATTGGCAAACAGGTACCATATTTCTATTCAACTTCCAGGCCGATCAGTGTTCACTCCCAAGGATGTAAAGCCGTTGTAATAAACACAAGTGGAGACATTGCTTCAAAATATACAGTGGTACCTCAGATAACGAATTTAATTCGTTATCCCAAAAAAATTGTTATCCGAAACACAGTTCCCCATAGGAATGAATGGGAAACCAATTAATCCATTCCAGAGCCTAGGAAAATGACACAGACACCTGTTTTTTGTTGTTGTTTTTTTGCTCAGAACTCTTTATAAAGTGTACTTTAAAGGTACAGATGCAATGCCACCCGGGATAACTCTTTTTTACTGATGCATGCTGGAAATTTGTTATCCTAGGCAGTCCATAGGGAAAATATGTTATCCGAGGCAGCCCATAGGAAAATTCATTATCCGAGGCAGCCCATAGAGAAAATTTGTTATCCGAGGCAGACGTATACCTAGAAATTGTGATTCATTATCCGAGGCAGCCCATAGGGAAAATTCATTATCCGAGGTAGCCCTATACCTGGAAATTGCAATTCATTATCCAAAAAATTCGTTATCAGGGACATTCGAGGTATTACTGTATCTTTTCATGAGAATGAAAAAAAATGAAGTGGAAATCTGCTGATATTATGCCATATCTGCTGTATGTAATCTATATTAATAGATGTAATAGATTTTGACAGTTGCTTAATTGCTGGATAGCTCAGTGGTTTAGATATTTGGCTGTTGCCAGAGTTTGTGAGTCCGATTCCCCACTATGACACCTTTACAAGGTTAGACTCTGTGACCCATAGCGTCCCTTTCAATTTTGCAGTTTCAAGATTCTAAAATTAAAGTTTGACATCACTGTAGGATACTGAAGAAGTGGATGCTAGAGCAGTATCTTTGAATGGCATGTAGTGTTCAGTTTCTCCTCCTTAAGAAAGAATTGTCACAGAGTCTAATAACCCAACATAACCTGGCCTCTGTCACTGGAGGATTTCGGAGCTGTTCCTGTCATGAATCCTATCATGAGTGCCATTTGTGATATTGTCTGTCTGACTTGACAACTAATGACGAAATGTTCTGTTGGAGATGTCAGGAACTTGGTTTCTTTTTTAAAACGTTTTTTTCTAGGGCCAGTCCAAGCTCAGGTAGCGGTGAAATTAGTTTGATACTTTATTCTTCAGATAAGAATAAATACCTTATACAGCCTGTAAGGCACAGGAAGTAATACAAGAAGTAATATATTTTGCTAATGGAGATACAGTAGCAATACTGACCCATCTCTCTGTTCATTGGGTGGATGTGATATGCATGGGAAATTATATGAGAGTGAATTAGATGCAGCCAGGTAATGTCAGATTTCTAATGCTAATTTGGAGAATGTTAATAAGCACCTTTACTACCAGAATGTAGAAGGCTCTTCCTCTCTCTTCCTTCTCAGCTCTATAAATGTCTCTTTAGAAAGATATGATGTGTTGTTGAAACATGTACCCAGACGTACCTAGTAATCTCCTCCCTCCTGATCTATTTGAGGATTTATCCAAACCCTGTAAAATTTGAATAAAGAGGAAAAGAACAATTGCCTGAAGCCAGGAAGCATTAGAACATCTGGAAGGTTAATGTTTATAATGTTTATTCCGTAATAGTCCATGTAGGCATTAGATCGTATGGTTTCTACAGAATGGAAGATATTTTCATTTTCAGCTGGCCAATGAGTTCTTATTGTTCTCCTCTGAGACTGTAACTTCTTCAATATGACCAATGTACTTCTGTGTCCTGTATTGTTTTTCTACTAGATTGTAAGGCTACATGACACTGTGCCTGTACAAATTTTTACATGCCCCTTAGACACATTCTGAAGGCATATATTAAGATGTCCACCATGTAAGTTTAAAAGATGAATATAGCCCCAAATCCTCTTCAGTGGGCAACCTAATCAGAACAGTAAGGCAATAGTACTTTCCTGTTCATGTTATTCAGGAACTGTTGTGTCTTACATACATGCTTCTTCCAGTTTTAGAAATAATATATAGTTGTCACTAGAGATGGGCACGAAACGGAAAAAGAGTGTTTCATTTCATTTCATTATGATTTTTTAAAGTAGTTTTATAATGAAATGAAATGAAATGCTATCCTCCCCTGGGTTCTAGAGGCACCAAAATTGCTAGGGAGCTGCTTTGGACTCTTTCCTATAAGCCCCCCAAATTTGGAAAGAATTGGGGTCAGGGGGCTGAGTTGTTAAGCTCCAAAGGAGGTACCTCTTGGAAAAAGATATTTCTAATTGTTTGACTTGGGATCTGGAAGCCAATCACTGCTAATAACTCACCCATTGGGGGGCTATTGTGGTTTCCGGATTCAATTAGAAAGATTTTTTTCCTAGGGGTACCTCCTTTGGAGCTGAATAACTCAGCCCCCTGAGCCCCCAAAAAAAACTTTCAAAATTTCAGGGGCTTACAGGGAAGAGCTTGAGCTCCCCTGACATTGATTCTTCTAGGACGAATCATTTCATTTCTAGAGGAGACAATGGCATTCCATTTCATTTTGTGTGAAAAATGCATTCTATCCTTTTGATACGTAATTAAGTATTTTGTTAGGTAACAAAACAATGAAGCAGCGTTTCATTTTTTGTTTTGTGCCCATCTCCAGTTGTCACAATTAATAGCCATCATATTAGATGCTACAGACCAGCTGAATCTAAAAATGCATATTCAGTGCCTGGGTAGAGGATCAGCTAGAGTGGTAATATTTTGAGAATTGTTCTCTGTTTACTCCCAGATTACCCACTTGGAAAGCCTTTGTAATAGGGATTAGGATCTTAATGCCCAGGCATGAAGTATGTTAGAAATTTGTTACAGGTCTTTACTAGAAGAGAGGTTTTGGCACCTTTGTCCAGACACATATCTTTTATTTTATTTGCAGTTTCGGGCACATTACAGACCAGCTTCTCCCCTTCTTACTGTGTTTCCTTGATAGAGATTCTGTTATTCTAGCATTTGTGGCATCATTTGCTTAAGGCAGGGATGGGGACCACTTCAGAGAGAATGTGGGGCCTCTGTCTGGTTTTGTGACCTCTGGACATCCCCTTGGCCAGAAAATTTGGCATGAAAAGTAGTTAGAAGTCTCCAGAAGCAACCATTATCCTTTAAAGCAACATTTCCAACCTTCCTTAACTGTTTGTGGTTGCAAATGTTTTTCACTCCTAATCCAGATCCCGCCCCACCTCTAGATCTGTGTGTTATATCTGCAATTTTGGATGGTTGCAGTTATTCTATTTTGGCTTACTCGTCTGTTTGCAATTCCTTTGACTCTGTCATGCTGACTGGTAGGTGGGTGCCAGAGAATAGCAAACAAAAGGCCACCAGAAGGCCAGTTAAATCATATGCAGCCGAGCCAAAACCAGAGTTCAAAAGCAATCCAAACCCAAGCTGGTGCAGTATCACTGAAACAGAGTCCAAGAAGCATAATCAAGCTGTTTTAGACTCTTATTCATATGCAACAAGGGTCAGAACACACAGCAAAATGAAGAACCAGAAGATACATTGCCTACAGCAAAATTGCCCAGTGAACTGCTGGGAAAAACCTCTAAAATTGCAAGACTTCAAGTCATTTTATTTCAGTATAAGCTTT
Source organism: Phrynocephalus forsythii (assembly GCA_029282475.1). Lineage (NCBI taxonomy): Eukaryota > Metazoa > Chordata > Lepidosauria > Squamata > Agamidae > Phrynocephalus > Phrynocephalus forsythii. The sequence continues at coordinate 42,812,475 of JAPFRF010000004.1, forward strand.
TGTGGATCAAAGACTTCCTCCTCAAACTGAAATAAAATAGTGTTTATGTTGCCAATATGTTGTAACACTGAAACATGAAAGCTTTTAAATATTCAGAATCTGGATCCTTTACATTGAAGAATGTCAGATATAGAAGCTTTTAGCTCATTCTCATTGTAGGATTCATCCAGCAGGACCATGACAAATTCTATCAAACTTAGATATTCTCAGAAAATAAAGTTATAGAAAGATGTACAAGATTCAGTCATTGTCACCTATGGAAATTCGGCTAACAGCCATCCTAAGATCCTTATTAGTGTAACACCTGTATCATTTCAGGCAACCATCACAATGCACCCAAGCCTTGCTTTCACATTTGTGACTTTTCAATTGGCATATAAAAGCTGTTGCAATGGAACATATGTGTGTGTTTTCTCCGTCTTATGGCCAGCATATCTGCTTTTGCTTTTCAATTATAGAAGAATCCAACCACAGTTAAGTACTGTAACATCCCATTGATTATATGGAAAGGAGTTAAGCTCCTGACTTCTAAGGAGCTTTCATTGTTTGAAGTGTTCATATTTGCCTGGACTTGACCCTGTTTTTCTTGGTCAAGTGTTTCATATTCTATGAGGATTGCTCCTAAACACCTGGAAACTCATCAACCTGACAGGTGGAAGCCATTTACTTGGGGGGGGGGAATATGCTAGCCAGATCAACATTCCCTGATACTCTTGTTGTCTAACCCTGAGAGTACAGATGAATTCTTATGATTTTACAAATGTGCTTCTTGTGTTGTCACAGAGTAAGTCCTTATTATACAATAGACCTGAAACAGACAAAGGTTGTTGATTAGATGACTTTATCTTGGTCTGCTGATTGTGGAAACAGATGCAAGAGCAATCCTCACAGAATCTGGATAAAACTTGACTGACCTGAAAATATGGAAAGTCAGACTCAGGGAAGGAAATGCACTACACACCATGGTTTTTTCCCTGGTGGCTAGGCTAGCAGCAATAAAAGGGGTGTGGCGGCTCAGCGGGCTAGAGCACTGAAACTGTTGACTGCAAAGTCTGCAGCTCAGCTGTTCAAATCCCGAGTGCCATGCAGCGGAGTGAGCTCCCGCTGTTAACCCCAGCAACTGTCATCCCAGCAGTTTGAAAGCGTGTAAATGCAGGTAGATAAATAGGTACCCGCCGTAAAAGGAGGAAGGTAAACAGTGTTCCATGCGCAGAAATCCATTCAGCCATGCTGGCCTCATGGCCACAGACTTGCACATCTCTGGCTCTTTGGTGTGAAAACAGAGATGAGCACCACCCCTAGAGCCAGACACGACTGGCACGCATGTGTGAGGGGAAGTTTTACCTTTATAAGCTAGCAGCAAACTATTCCTAGCAGCACTGGCATCATTCCAGCTAGAATATGTATCTGACTCCCTGACTATATCTGCACCATAGTGAACTTTTCTACATCCTATGCTACTCTTCTGACCCTTATTAAATGCTCAACGCCATCTTACAAGGAATATTTTCCAGAATGTGCACTACAGCTACCGGGGCTTGTGCTTCATGAAGACTTACAAGTCTCATCCTCTCAGCCTCAGTCTACATGGTGTGATAGGATCCCTTTATCATATAGATGCTAACAAGCTCTGTTGACAGCTACAGATGGATCCCCAGGCTTTGAAACTGACCCCACCAAAGCAGACTTCTCCAGTGCTGACTGCCCAGGATATTAAGCAAGAAGAAAGAGGGTGGGATGGGGAATGATGACAACAGAGATGGCTAGCACTGAGTGCTCCACAACTGCAGCCATTCAAGAGAAATTTATACAACCACCTGGCGGTTGATTTGTATTCCTGTATTGAGCAGGGGATTAGACTTGATGGCCTTATAGGTCCCTTCCAACTATGAAAATATCACTTCTTTGCTACTTGAAGCAATTCCAGCTGTTACTGATTTTGTCAGTTGAGTAACTAAATCCTCTTAACCACAGACTGAAATTGCAAGTTTTATCCAGGGAAGTATAATATATAATTCTCTCCTCCAACATGCTGTTTTTCATTAGTTGCTTGCTTTGCAGTATTCCATTCTACTTTTTAAGATTTACAATACTTTCCTATTTTAAAAGTTTTCCTCCAATTAGTAGTTCTGCATGAGTTCCCCTGGCTCCTTGCTACAGAATACCTTTGTCAGATCTGTCTGAAATAGATGTTGGCAAGTGCTCCCTGCACAACCCTCTGAGTGTTTCTACTGATATAATTGACAGAAACAAGTCCTGTTGCTGTGCATTAGCATCATTCCAAAGAGGCATGAAGTGAATGAAAAATAAATGCCTCTCTTTCCTTCTGGGAATTTAAGTATTGGTAGAAACTAGGTAGCAGCAAGAGAGAGCAGAAAGAAGGAAATTATTTACTTTCATTTCTTTCTAGCACCAAAATAGTACAGTTATCAGACATGATTCACCTGGTAGGAAGTTATCTTCTCATTTTTTATGAGAATATGTCTTCTTTAGCGTTCAGGTACCTTTTTGTGTATGGTGCCAAAC